>NGZR01000002.1:9000000-9596913 GCA_002197995.1 Gaeumannomyces sp. JS-464 | reverse complement strand
CCCTAACTCCTAACCTACCCTAACCCTAACCCTAACCCCTAACCCTAACCTAACCATAACCCTAACCCTAACCCTAACCCTAACCCTAACCCTAACCCTAACCCTAACCCTAACCTAACCCTAACCCTAACCCTAACCTAACCCTAACCCTAACCCTAACCCGGATGGCGTCCCTCGCATTACAACACGGGCTTATAACCCCGCAACACGCCGGGGCCACCCCGAAAAAGGCCGCTATCGATTTAGCGGCATACGTAACCCATAAAATGGAACGGGCTTTTTAAAAGTATAAATTCGCCGTTTTTTATTATAAATATATAAAAAGCTTTTAACGTTATATTTCGCCGGAGGTTTTTACGAAAGCTTTTAAATTAAAACTGGGATTTAACGTTAATACGATAAATATTATCGTTTATAAAAAATAAAATGGTAAAAGTGCGTTTAAAAAACGTTACGGCACTTTTTTTTTCCCCGAATTGCGGGTTATTTTAAAAGTTATTAACGTTACCGGTTTTATTTATACTTTATATGGTTAAAATTTTTTTAAAGCAAAAGCGGTTAAATACGAATACGCGGATAATATAAGCATTTACGTAACGGGTAGCACCCCGAAAAAGTGCTCCCGTAAAGCAAAAGTTATTATAACGGAAATTTTACGTTAAAGTAAAGCTAATAAGGTTGTTTTCGACCCGGGGAAATGCGAGCTTATGCATTTTTCTAAGCGGAAAAACCCCACAATTTTAGCGGTTACGGCGGAAGGTTTTACCATATAATAAGCTATAAGAGCTTTACGGTAGTTAAGGGTTTTTTTCGATTAAAAGCTTAATTTTAAAGCCCACGTTAATAATAAAGCCGTAAAAGCTTAAAACGTTGCAAATTACCTCCGGAAGCTTACGAATTCGATAAAGGGGATACCGGTACATTCGGTACATAAAGCCGTTATAACGGTTATAATCCTTACGGCTTTATACGGGGCCGAAGTGTGGTATAAAAGCAAAACCAAACCACACCATATAAGCCGGCATAACAGCAAATTATCCGCCAAAACCATTTAATCGAACGGGTTAACAAAGCTTTAAAAGCGTCCTTTCGGGCAGTGGTACCAGCTTGGAAAACTATACCGATAAACGTTTTACATTACGAATTCGGCATTTCCGGCGCCCAAATGCTTTTAAAACAAGCCCGCTTCCGTTTTACGGCCCGTATAAATACGGTTCCGGAAAACCACCCCTTAACCGCAGCGGTTAAGCTGGCTTTTAACGCCCGTAAGCCCAAAACGGGCTTTTTTAGCAAGCTTGCGACCTTTTTGCAAAAAACGGCCGAACTTTTTCCCGGTTTGCACTCGCCGGCTTACCTCCTTTATAAATATACGAGGCTTACGGTAGCTATATAAAAAAAGCTTGCAGCCGTAAAGCATTTATAGCGTGTTCGCACCCTCCCACTTACCGACGTTATAATATATAGCGACGGGTTTAAAGCAAAAAACGGGGCAGTTGGATACGGCTGGGTAATATATTAAGCCGGTTAACGCAAACTTTCCAGGCACGGCCGGTTAGCGCATTCGGCGGAAGTATTCGACGGCGAAGCGGAAAAGGCCCGAATAGGCCTTCGTAAAACCGTTTAAAGCTTCCGCAATTGCACTTTCCACTTGTGCCTCGATAACACCTCGGCGGCTAACGGCTGTTTAAGCACGGCTTTTAATAGTTTACAAAGGGCTTTTAAAAAATCCATTGCTTTATAAATAAACATTAGGTATACGTACGCTAATCCCCGGGCCATATGGGAATCCCGGAAACGAAAAGCAAACGCCGAAATAAAGTTGGGATCGGCTTTGCCAATACCTTAACATTTTAAACTAACGGTGGCCGGAGTAAAGGTTTTAACCCGGAAAACAGCCGGGACGCCGGAACGCATGGTTTAAAAACAACTTTCCGGATCGGTATAAGGCTATAAACCTCCCGCCGGTATCATAACACACGCCCGAAGCGTTGCAATTGCACCGGAAAGTAATGCAACGGCTAATAGCCGCACGCACCGGCTACGAGGATTTTAACTGGTACTACCGAAAGTTCCAGCACGAAAACGATAACCCGTGCCGTTACGGGCGAAATAAGTCCCCTTTTCACTTTGTATTTTACAAGTTAGCTAAAACGGCAAAAAACAAATGGCCTATAGCGAACCTTCCCCCGGCCTTTAATAAGCCCGGATATTGAAAACGGCTTTTCCAAAAGCCCTTTCTTTTTGCTTCGTTCGTTAAAGCCACTAACTATTACACTATCGCCGGACGATAACAATAGGGCCCAAAAAGCTTATATTTAACCTTTTCTTTTGTACCATTAGGATTACTAATAAGCTCGTTAATCCCCGCACTTTAGGCCGGGCCCAAAAGAGGTTTCGAAAACCCTTCCCCCGCCCAAACCCGGCTTTACCCCTTTCCGGCATACCCGCCGGCTAATAGCATTACTACCACCCGCAGCGCTTTACAACGCCCCGGCGTATTTTTACGCCCTATTATCGATTGCCCGCTTACTAACAAAAAGCGCCGGAATGCGGCCCGACCCCGTATACCTTCGGGTTTAATTTGTTAACCGCTTTAATAGCAGCATATAGCTTAGTGTTAAGCTTAAGTAGCGCTAGCACGTTATATGCCCTTTGGGAAGTAAAAACTGGTAAATCCCGATTTACTAACGTTAAATATACTTTTTTTCTTTTTCTCTTTTTTATATAAACGGGTTGCTACCGTTCGTTTACCCGCCGTTTCCGCTCGTTATTATAACACGTTAAAACGGCAACGCTAACCATACGTAATACACTATTAGCTCGCCGACCTCCCGCGGTAAATATCGATATATTACCTTAGCTTTAGCGCTTATCCTTATCGTTTTGCTATATATGGTTACGAACGCAACTAGCCCGCTTTCGACGAATAACTTGCGGACGTTACTTTCGGCGCCGTTTTTATATTGCACCGTTACCACCAGCTTCGTTTTTCGCGCCGGCTATCCCCGGTTATATGCACCAATGCGAACAACCGGGCGCGGAACCGCCGTATAGCTTCGGCGTATTTGTGTATACGGTTTATTCGCCACGCTACCGCCGCCCGACCTGCTCGTTAATGCTAACCGCTTTGCTCGTCGACGAACTTTACCCGCAGCCCTTCCTCCTCGGCCACCCGCTGCGCTAACCACCTTTTTCCGTTTACGAACCCCAACGCCGATTGGTTGCGCGAATCCTCGACGAAGTTCCAGCCCGCTTTTAGCTCGGCCGCGTTATTTACTAGCCGATCCCATTGGATAGCCGGCAACGCCTTTTCGTCCATTAGCCCGCCCTTTTCGTTCGTTTCGACGAGCAGTATATCCCGCCGTAATTGCGAACGCGCTTCGTGCAGCAAACCGTGCACCATTATGCGTAGCGATGCTATGCTAAATTGCACCGACCCGTATAGCAACGTATCCCCGTGCTAATCCACGACCCCGTCCGCGTTAATATTAGCTTTAATAGCTTTTTTATATGCTTGTAGCCGTAATATCGCATCCATCGGCGTCGATCGCCTTTCGTACGCGACGATCGTTATAAACCGCCGTACTATTTGCTATACCCGCGGGAAATGGCTTTCGGCGTTTTGCTACGCCTTTTTTTCGCCCTTTTTAAACTTATTTCAACGCCGCCGCACTTTTTTTTTGCGGTTTCGGCACGCCCGGTGCAGCATTAGCATTCGCGCTACTGTTACAACCGCCGATAACCTGGCCGTATACGATAATACATTACGTTAACCGTTTAGCAAGTTAATCCCTAACACGGCTAACCCGCTATATAGCGCGTTTTAAAACTCGTTATCCTGGATGTCGTAATCCAATAACGCGATGAAAAATTCCAATATATGCCGCTCGAACTCGTCCGTATCGACCTTTTCGTTTTTCGCTGCGCTTTTACCGCTGCGCGCCGCGTCGTATGCGGTTTTCCGGACGTTTTGGAACGTTTTAGTTTGCCGGTCGGTAAGCTGGTACCCGGGGCGCTGGTTTCGCACGGCTTCGAGTTCGCCGTCGTTACGCTGCCCATTTTAACTACCGCCCTTTTCACCTTCGCCGTCGCCGTCGCCTTCGCTTTCGCCCTCGCTACCCGCCCCGCGGCCGATTATTAGCAACCCGAACGTGCGCTAAATATACGTAATTACCGACGTCCACGTCCTAACGTACCGCTTTATGGTTTGGGCTTTTTAACCCGCGTAAAACGGCTTTTCGCTGCTTTCGCCGCCGGCTTTACAACGATCGACGAAATGCACCGCAGCCGATTTAACCACTTTTACGTGCGATAATTTTTGCGCCTTTCAAACCAATCGCTCGACCGCTAACAGCGCTATGCTTAATACCGCTTCGCTCGCCGTTTTCTTTTTAGCCTTTTTTTCGTTTATCTTTTTTCCATCGTTTTTGTTTTTATTATTATCCTTTTTGGCCGGGACCGGGGGTAACGCCGTTTTAAACAGCTATTAGCGGTTAAACCTACGCAAATGCCGCGGCCAATTTGTCCTTTTAACCCATTAGTTAGCCGATAGCTTTAACTGCTCGTAAATTAACGCTACCGCCTCCTCGTCCGCCTTTTTAATACGGGCCGCGACCTTGTCGAACGCCGTTTTAAACGCTTGCACGTGCCCGCTTTTAACGCTATCGTCCCTCGTTAAGCCTGTTACTGCTATTAGCGGCTGGACTTCGAACAGCTTTTGCAACGCCTCCGTTTGCCCGAATCGCTAGCAATGCACCCTGTTAACTTAGGCTTCGCCGGCACCGCTTAATAGCCGAAGCCCGGGTTTGCCGCTTAGCTCCCTAAGGTTTACCCACCCGTGCGCGTTTCGATAATGCTTTTAAATGTTTTCCCTGGTCCGCCGTATATAGCTACATTCCATGCACCGCTTGCCGTCGGTATAAACCTGTAACCTTTTAACGGCGGGTACGATTTCGACCAAAAACCGCACTTCGTTAATATCGGCGGTTAACGTGCCGCTTATTTGCAATGCGTTCGTTTCCTTTATAATTCGATGTTTGCTTTTAACAAAAACGTATCGATACCGCGTGTTAATATAAGTGGCAATTAACCGGATTATAACGGCACCGCCGTGTTTATTACATACCGTAAGCATGTATTAGGGAAAATAAATAAACGTTTCGTTAAACGACGTTATCGTTTTTTTCCGTCGTATTATTTCGTGGCGATTTCCTGCTCGATTTCGGGGGGTTCGCCTTTTTTTTCGCTTTTTAAGCGGTAACTTTAAAAATACGCTTTTTTTGCCTCGTTTTATTAGCGTTCGCCCTTTTCGGTTTAGCTTTTACGTGCATTGGCGGCCCCGGAACGAACGCTTACGAATAACACTTCGGACTTTTAACAAGCAACGGGGTCCCTCCCGGGCAGCGAAACCTACACTTTTTGCTTATAACTCCTGCTTTTTTTAACCTTATTTAACCCCAAATCTCGATGCAATTCCACTTACGAGCCCCGTTTATTATAAAAACTATATGCTTATAATCGCCGAGCTTTTTTGCATTTATTCCAATTTTTTTTTTGCTTTTTATTCGCTGTTTTATGTCGAACCGGTTGCCCAATTCGCCGTTATCCGGGTTTAACCTTTGTTTCGTCCGTGTACCCGACTTTACCGGGCGCTTTTAATTGGCCGCTTTAACCGGTTCGACTCGAACCGGTTATGGCATACTAGTAAGGGAATTTACAGTTATATTTATAAGGAATTAATTATTATTAAAATGCGGTAGCTTTTCTTTTTGTTTTAAAACATAAGCTTAATAATGCGGGTAAAAACAAGCGACTTGTATAAAAAATAGTACATTATATCCGCGCGTACGGTTAGAAAAAAAAATAAAAAAGTTTTTTATTAACGTTAAAAAAATCCAAAACAACGGGCCGTCGTTAAAGTTCGCAATGATTTAATCGATTATTTTCGCATTTAACGCGGCAATTTAACTTTATATTAAGTTTAAATGCGTTTTTATCTTTATGCGGCTGTTTTCGTGCAAAATCTTTAAGCTTATACCGCTATTAATAAACGTGGTTTTTAAATCCTTTAAGTTTATAAAAGTGGTAGCATTATCGCAAATAAGCATACGGTAAAAGTTGTAATTTATGTTTAAAAAGCAAAAAGCGCGGATAAAAAACAAGCTTAAACCTTTATTCGCCTTTTTAATATCGGCTGCGAAAAAGTTACCGCCGGTATCGATATCGCCGTAAAAAACCTTTACGGTTTAATTTTTATCGCCGTTATGCGCGGACGGAAATAAAACGTTTTTTAAAATGGCTTTAATGTTTTTAAAAACCTTTTAAAAACGGAAACGGTAAGCGAAGTTTTCCGATAGGATTGTATAAACGGGGATTTTTTCCCAAAAGTATGTAATAATGCCGTTAAGCAGCTTAACAAAGGTATTTATACCGCGCCGGCAAATGTACATATTCGTAGCTTTAAATATAAATAGCGATATATTAATAAGCTATTTCGCGTTAACGATTAAACGTTAAGCTTCGAAATGCAAAAGCTATTAACGAAATCCGCAAGCTTGTTAAATGCGTAATTAAACTTTAAAATTTTAAAAAGTCCGTTTGCTAAATTAAAATTGCTCGCTTTCGTTTTAGTAAATCCATTTAAACGCGGTTATATTGGTATGTTTTATTATATTCGAAAGCGTTAAGTATTCGGCAAACCGAAACATTTGCTAAACGAAAAACAAAATGCCGATAATATTTGTTACGCGATTAATAATAAGCGTAGCGATGTAAGCGCTAAATAAACGCGCTATGTTTAGCATTTAACGAATAACGCGATAATTAATACTATAAAAATTCCAAATGCTTTGCAATTCGTCGATAATAACGCGGCGGAAATTAACTTTGTATTTACCCGAGTTAACTATTAAGTATGTGATTTTTTTAACTTTAAAAGCGTTTTTAACGTTGCTTTTATCGCCGCGGTTAAAGCTTTCGTTTATACGGTTTCGCAGTTTAAAAAGGAGAAAATTAGCAAAGTTAAGGAAAATCGAAAAGTCGTGCCCGCGGGCGTGCGTTAAGCGAAACTTACGGGTTATATACGCCGTTATCGTTATTAAAATCTTGCTTAAAATCCTTTTTTTCCTCGTCGAATTTATCGCTTTAATTAGCAAAAGCTGCCTTTTTGCTTTTATCGACGGAAAGTTAATCGTATTGCGATAAGTTTTTCGATTTATCCCAATCGAGCTCCGCGGTTATATGCTTTACGTAACGCTTAATAAAAATATAAAAAGTGGAAATAATAACCACTTTTTTAAACTTAAAGTTATTCGTTTCGCTTGCTAACCGGGCTTAAAAAATTCCTATTTTAAAAGCGATAATGTGGTTTAAGCCCGGGCTTTGTTTTTACCGTAAAATTGCTTAGTGCCGTAAAAACAATACAATTTTAAACCGAGGAAATTTTAATAAGCTTCCGCAAAGGTTTAAAAAAGGAGGTTAGCTAGCACGAAAAGGAAAATCGGCAAAAATTCCTTTTTATTACCGGCGGCGGCCGACTTTTCGCGGTTAAAAGCGTTAAAAAAAACCACGAAAAAGTAAATAAAGGTTTTGCCGATATTAACTTTATTCGTTAAAAACCAAAACTTTAAAAAGCCACGTTTTAAGTTTAAAAGTATATATGCGTTTATTAAAGTTATATTAGCAAAAAAAAAGGCAATAATCGAAATTTCATACCCGCGAGCGTAAAAAAAGAGAAAAAAAAAGGAAAAATCGTGCTTGTAAGCGTAAAAAAAAATTCGCGCCCGCGAGCACGATATTTTAAAAAGGGTAAAATTAGTAAACTTACTAATAAACTGGTAAAAAAGGAAAAACTTATTATTAAAGCCGCCGGTATCCTAGTTGCATTAAAAGTAAACGGCTTTAAACTTTTCGTAATCGAAAACGGCATAATTTAAAATGTCGTTTTCGACGTTACTTATATCGAAGTTTTTATTTAAGCAACCGAAAATTTTTAACGACGATTTGAAAAAATAAAAATCGCTAAATAATTGCTTTAAAAGGTAAGATTTTTTTAATATGCTTAATATAGCGTAAGCTTTGCAAGTTTATTAAATAATGCGGTTTTAGGCCTTTTCGGGCGAATTGCCGGCTTTAACGGCCTAATCGACCTGCATATTAATATAAGCCATTTACGTCGATATAAAAGTGTTAATATTTTTTTATTACCGAAAAGCTTAAAAAAGCTTTCGATAATATCGTTAAAAACACGGTGCTTTTTAGGTTTTTTAAAACGGCCGTTCGTATACATTTTTTTACATATAGCGGCTAATATAAAAAAATCGAACGGTGCGATTTTTTTAACGGCCGTTACGCCGCCGGCGCGCTAACATTTACTAACCGAATTGCGCTAAAAATTTTAAAATTAATTAAACGCGTTTAACAAACAAACGCGATTATATTCGCGGCGGTTAAAAACATTTGCGCTAAATTGCAGCAATAATTTTTAAATAAATTTAAGCTTAAATCGTTTGGTTTAAATAGCAAACGTTATGTTATTTATAAAAACGACGTTTTCGCCAACCTAATCGTGTTTTAAATCGCTAAGCAAACGGGCGTTTTCGGTAAAAAAAAAAAGAACGGGCCAAAATCCAACTTTTATTTACCCTTTTTTTTGCCCGAACCGTTATAACCGTCCAATTAAATCCTTTTTTTACAACGGTTCCGGAAATAAATGTAATAAGCGAAAACGCGGAACTAATCGTCGGCGGAAAATCCATTATAAATATTAAGCGTGCTTTCGGGGTGTTAAGTATAACGCTTTTTGGGCTTACCGGTAGTACAATATTTTAAATAGTGTAATATGCCCGTAATATTAGTTTTAATAACTGCGAACTTTAACTTTTTAACGGGTATAGTAGTTTTAAAGTCGGTAAGGTCGCCGGCGGTAATTTTAATAAAAAAGTTAAACTCGGTGCTTTATACGAGCTCGTAAAAGATTTCCGCAAAAGCCGGGTTACGGAAAACGTTAAACACGGTTTAAAACAGCTTGTTATATTAGTTAATATCGTTATTCGCTTTAACGCTTTTTACCGGATTGCCGCATTTTTAAAAAGTTAAAAAACTAAAGTAATTAACAATTGCAAAAAGGAAAGTTAACGCCGGTCGATAAAATTTCGTGCCCGCGGGCGCAAAAGGAGAAAAAAAAGGAAAAAAATTGCGCCCGCGGGCACGATATTAAAAAATAAACTTACTTTTAATATCGGAATACTGCGCGAAAAGCGTTTCCGATTTATAATCGAAAATGGCAGTTAAAGTAGTAACGTTATGCAAATTAACCGTTAGGTTATATGCGAGGTTTTAGCTTTTAATAGCGTTTTTTTTACGGCTTTGCCGGTATTAGTAGCAAAGCAAGCGGCGTTGTTCGAAATAAGCTATCGGCTAATAAAAGTAAAAATACTTTGCTTAACGTTATCGGCTTATTAAAGCATTCGACCAACGAATAAAATGTCGTTTAAATTGCAATAGCCGTTATAAAGCATTACCTCGTCCTTAGTAAAAGCGCTATTTAAATAGCCTTTGCTAGTCGGTACGGCGGGCAGTAGGAAGTTTTTATAATTAGGCTTATTAAACATAAGCAATTTGGTAACATTTTTATAAACGGGCTAATAAAAAAGCTTAATTGCTTGCGCGCTTTTTACAAGCTTAACGGGCTTATTAAACTCGATAAGCTTGTCGAAATGCGTAAGCTTAGCGGTTTTGTTATTTTCGAGCTTTTTAAACTTTTTTTTATTTTTAACCCGAAGTTTAAGCTTTATTTTTCGCGTTAAATTCGCGGCTTTCGAGCTTTTCGTATTAAAAGTTAAAAAAGGCGGGACAAAGCTTTCGTCCGCCGAAAACAAACCGCTGGAAAAGTCGTTCGTTTGCTTATTAACGGGCTTGTTAACGGCATTTTTAACGGTTAGGAAAAGCGGGGCAAAGCCTTCGTCTTTCGAAAAAAAGTTTACCATTTTGCTAGCGGATTTAAAAAAGGCTTTAATTTAGCGGCGAAAACGTTTAATTCCGGCCGGAGTTTTAACAGCTTTTTTTTTAAACGTTATCGTTTTTACTAAAAGTAAATTAATTGGTATAATATTTTAAAAAATCGTACCCGCGTGCGTAAAAAGAAAAAAAAGGAATCGTGCCCGCAAGCGTAAAAAGAAAAAAAAGGAATCGTGCCCGCGGGCATAATATTTAATATTTTTCATTTTTTTTACTCCCGCGAGCGCGATATCCCGAAAAAGTATAATTAAAAAGCTTAGGTTATAAAAAAGCATTTACTAATAGCGGCGGATTACCGCGGTTATAATAATTTAAAACGGCGAAACGCGTGCGAATTGCGGTTTATAAGCGTTAAGCTGGTTATTACAATTGAAAGCGGGGAATTAAAATATCGTGCCCGCGAGCGCGACTAAATTAAATTTAAAAGAAAAAGCATAAAAGCGAAAACGAATTTGCAAAAGGTTTATCCTAAAAAAGTATAAATATAAGTTTAGGTTTTAAAAAAGGAAAGCCGGGCTAAAAGATTTTCTTTTATATTTTTAAAAATCGTTCGTGCGCTTTTTACTACTGCCTAATTGGCTTATAAAAGTGCTTATTATTGCTTACCTTTTAAGCAAACGTGCCCGCGGGCATAATATCGCAAAAAAGCGGATTACGTTATAATAATGTTAATTTAAAGTTGTTAATGTTTGCGTTAATATTTAACTTAATAGTGTAAGTAAAATCGTACCGCGTAAACGCACGTGCTTTGCCAACCCGCTTATACATTCGAGTTTAAACAGCTTTAACGCACGTGCTTTACCGCGCCGTTTATACTGGCGCCCGTTAGCACGTAGGGTTTTTCCACGCCGTTATTTGTAACGCTTTAAGCTGGGAAATAACGGGTAAAATATCGTGCTTAAATGCGAGGAAACAATTTCGAAATATCGTATTTAAAGGTATGTTTTAAATAGGCAAGCTTTAATTATCCGGGCTATCGGTCGAAATAGGCTTACGGGCAAATTTATATAGGCGGATAACTGGGCCGCTATAAAAAGGATATCCAAATTACGCCCGAAAGTACGATACTTTTTTAGTTTAAATGCAAAGCCGCTTTTTTTTATAAATACGTTTTAAATATGTTTAGCTCCAATTTTTTATTCCGCTTTACTATATTTACTAAAGGATTGCATACCGTTATTAAATATTTTAATAAAGCGTTTTTTAAAAAACATTGCTTATTAAAATGGCTGTTACCGCGAAAAAAAAAGCGAAATGGTTTTAAATAAAAACGTAAGCGATAATAATTTTAAAAAGGAAAAACGGTAAGCGATAAAAACCTAAAAAAGAAAAACGGTAGGCGATAAAAAAAAAGGCAGTTAAATGGCGATAATAATCCTAAAAAAAAAAGCGGTAAGCGATAAAAACTTAAAAAGGAAAAGCGTTGCAACGCAAAAAACAAAACACAAAAGCAATTAATTTTACTATAAAATAACAACAAATAATTTATTTTACCGTTAAATAATTAATGCATTAGGATAAAAATAAAAAGTAAATTATAATTAATTAATTCCCGTTTTTAAAATTAAATTTAAAATTAATTTAATTAAACTGCATTAATTGTTAGCTGCAATCGGATTTCGTAAGGTGGAAGGTAATAAAAACCCAAATACGGAAAGGCGGCTGCTTTTATTAGGAAATCGAAAGGCGATAAAAACCTTAAAACAGTAAAACGCTGCACTTAAAAAAGGAAAAGAAAAGGCGACAAAAACCCAAATTTAGTTTAACGCCATTTCCGTAATAAGAACGCCTTGGGCTTGGAAACCTAACTTTAAACCGAGAAAAATGAATGAAAAAAAAAAATCCCTTTAAATTTGTGGCCTTGTTTAGAAATCCAAAGATCCTTTTGGATTTGTGGCTTTGTTTAAAGATCCAAAGATCCGGCTTAAGTAAGCTTGTTACGTGCTTCCGTGTTTTCTGGTGGTGCGGGGTAAAAACGCCACTTGGAGCCCCTCCGGTCCTGTGTCCTAAGGTCTGCATGCTGGTCGTAACACGGCAGCACCGAGCAAGCATACGTGAGCAAATGATGGCTGTGGGCACGACATTGGAGGATGCGCGTAAGCTGTGCGATTTCGAGGACGAAGTCAGCACTGCATTCCCGGGGCCGCATAGGCCAGCCTTGGAAAGGGTCGTGCCGCGTTAATTCCACAAGTTGACCTAACCCCTTTGCTACAGTCACTCGAGCTGGGATCCCCAGGTCCTGCTCGGCTTCAATTCTTAATCTGGCACTTGTCCACTTTCAAATCCCAGCGCAGCAATCACCCCCTGCTTCCATTTATAACGGTTGAAACGTCTCTCGATCTCCAGCGGACCCTTGCGCGTGGAGCCGGCGTCGAAGCCCACTGCCCTTCTCAAAGGGGCGCGCTCGCCTCCCGCCCGCGGAAATACATAAGTAGACGGCTCCTGCCAGCGCAACACAAAGTCATTCCGTCCCGTCTGGCATCCTGATTTGCCTCTTCACTTTGCTCATCTTGATCATCTCAATTCTTCGGCCCCGGTTGGTCTCATCTTCTCTCAGCTGCCAGCTTTAAACATCCTTGGACCCGGCGTCTTAATCCAGCAATTCCCCACCAAACTCCACGATGCACGCCCAGCAGATCTTTGTCGCCGCCCTCGTGGCTTTTGGCGCCACCCTCACCCAAGCCAGTATGTCTCCCGCGCACCGCCCGTCTTTTTCGCATGGCAAGCACCAAGCCGGACATTGAACTAACCGGCCTCGCCTTCTTCCAAGGCCCCATCGAGCCCCGTGGGCTGGGCGACATCAAGCTCGGCAGCCTGGGCAGCATCTCGTGCAACCTGGCACGCGCCAAGATCGTCGCGGCCATGTCGGCGTCCAAGTCGGCGGCCAACAATATCGCCGACGCCACCGTCAAGCAGGCCACGCTCGATGGCATCAACCAAGCCAACGGCGGCATTTCCAACATTGGCAAGGCCATCGTTGCCGGGACGGCGCCTCCCGCCGCGGAGCGTGAGAAGGTCGAGGCCGGCATTACGGCAGCCGCCGCGGCTGTCCAGGGTGGCAGCCAGTCAGTAGCCCTCCTTTCCCATCCTTCCCTCTTCTCCCGCGGCTGTCTTGCTAACTGTTACTCGTTCATCCTCTCTAGGTCGGATGAGAATGTCGCCAAAACAACCAAGTCACTGGCGGATGCTGCCAAGGCGGGTCAGGTTGTTCTTGCGCAGTGCAAGTAAAAGAGCGTGCTGGGCACGCCGAAGAGCGAAGTAATTAGTTAGCTACCGTTTGTTCGCTAATTAACAGTGATACCCTTGAACGAGCTGTACCTGCTGTTAGTTGTGATGTGCCATGTTCCCAGTGATGCGTCGTGTGGTTCCGCCGATCGAGCTTGACACACTCGAATCCGCGTCGTCGTCGTCATGCCGCCAGGAGCCTCCTTGTAACTTTCTCTACCCCTGTCGCTTCGATGTGCGCGCTCGCACTCGCCGGCCCCCCGAATCCCAACACAGGTATCATTCCTCAAATAGCTTTGCATGATTGGACGTGAGACAAGTTTCCTCGACATTGACTTTGACAGTAAAGCTTGTTGGCATTCGCGGTGGATGAGCAGGGCCCAAAGATGGAAGCGTCCCTAATTGGAAGGCGAACCTGGGAGGCAAAAGCCGGCCCCGGTCCTGATTTTCAATGCACGTCGCCGTCACGGAGCTTAAACGGCAATTATGGAACATCGATTATGGATCCTCGCAGGGATCATGTTCGCTGTGATGGCATCATGGGGCCAAGCAGAAACAACCTAAAGCTAAAATTAATCGCCTCCAAAACACACCCTGCGTCTACATACAACCATAGGTTTGGCCGAGTTTGGGAGCCCTGACGTGGCCCCTTTTTGGTGCCTCGAGATGGGGAATGAAGGAGGCAGTCTCATCTGCGACCAGACGCTCCCCTGTCCTCTTCTACTTGTTTCGTCGTCGTGAGATTGGCACTTGACAGGCAGACAACGTTGCTCCATTCATCCAAACACCCGATGACACCTTTGCAGGGGCTGGAAGCGTTGGAGGCCCAGCCGCAGGGGATGGGAGGGAAATGGCTCGGTCGGCCGCTGCGGCATCCCTTCATATTGCATCCCTCCTCCACTTCGCTCCCGGTATGGCCAGCACGCAGGCAGGCCTATCTCAGCTTGCAGTCCGACGCGACGTGTGACTCGAGGGCGGTGACCACAAATAAGGGCGCCAGGGGCAAAGCCTGTCCTCAGTAGGCCTTATCCACAGGCCGGATGGGTTCAACCCCTGATCGTCGCTGGATTCTAACATGGATGTCGTTGATGAAGGTGAACCACCAATGGCGAACCGTCCAGTCGCCGCAGCCAGGAACCAGGGAGATCTGTGGTAATTATTGGCAGCTGTTAGCATTGACAACGCATTCTCCCCAGGCAAAGCGGCCTTGCGCCAAGCAAAACGGCCAGAAAATATACGTCGTATCGCGTAAACAGGGTCGAGGTCAGCTTGTGGATCTCCATTACGGCCAAATGCCTGCTGACGCAGATCCGGCTGCCCCCTCCGAAGGTGAAGTCGGCATCGCGCATGCGTCCCAGCCGAGCCTGGTACTGCACTTCCGACTCCTCCCGGCCCCGCAGCCACCTCTCGGGCCGGAAAACATCAGCATCGTTGCCAAAGGTCTGCTTGTCGCGCGACGTCACCCACGGGTTCATGCCGACCTGGGTCCCGGCCGGAAGGAACCGCCCGTCGGGAGCGTCAGCCTCTCTGCCGGCACGACCTCTCCAGCACTCCGCCGAGTACCGGGTGCATGCGCATGCCCTCGCGAATTACCGCGTCGAGGCAGGGGAGGTCCTTGGTCTCGGCGTAGGGCGGCGGTGACGAAGCGAAGCTGGCGCCATCCAGTTCGGCCACCAGCCGTGCCTTGACTGCTGGGCTTTTGAGGACGTGGTACGTGATGGCCTTTTGCACAAGAGACGTGGTGTCGGCGCCAGCGAGGATGTTCATCATCAGATACGACACGACCTCGTTGTCGCCAATCGTGTCCGGGAAGAGCTCCTTGGCCTCGAGGAAGTTGTTAAGGAAGTCGCTTCGGTCCGTGCCGCGGGCCACGCCCTTCCTCGCCCGCTCGGCGGCCCTCTCGGCGGTGCGGCGGACGCAGTACATGAGGGTGTTGCTGAAGGTGGCGAACTTGACGGGGCATCGGGGTTCTTGCCCAGCCACATATCCAGCCACGGCATCTGTCCCACAATGCCGAGGTAGCGCATAGTCATCTCGCCCGTGTTTATCATGCCGTCGACGTCGGCGCCAGCCTTGAGGAAGCCCAGGTCCTCGCTGAATGTCAAGTTCCAGGCCAGGTCCCAGGCCGCTGTTGCCCATGTCGCAGAGTTGACACGTCAGCAGGTGGTTCTCGGCAATGGGACAGCTCGTCGACATGGCTTCCGCATACCGTACTCGATCCAGTCGGCAAGATCCGCCGGCTTGCTGTCGTCTAAACAGTCGACAAAGCGTGCCTCAAGCTCGCCGCAGAGTGCGACGGCCATGTTGTTGACAAGGTGCTCCTTCTGGGACGTGGCGCTCGAGGTGAAACCCTTTTGGTACGGGCGCATGTACGTGCGGTTGAAGCTGTTGCTGCGAGTGCTGAAGGGGTTTGTGATTCGGACTCCATTGTGGATGGCGTCGCCGATGGAATAGAACTCGCTCTACTCTCTGTGTCAGGACCTTTCAATGCACGCCGGGGAAGGACAGGTAGCCAGCTCACCTTGACAAAGTCTCCCCGCGTCGAGTAGACTGTCTTCAGCAGCGCCGGGTCCGACAAGCTGACCATGTTAGGGCCGAGGCGGACGGCAACGCCGTATTTCCCATGAAGCTCCTGCTGGCTGCGGATCTGCGAGTGCTTCCAGTAGTCCAGCATCCTCCATACATCGGTAAACCCAGCGAGGAACGGTCCCGGGATGGCCCGAAGGGAGGATCTCAAGTAGGAGCTGAGGATCTTCACTCCCAGCACAAGTACAGCCAGGCATGCCACACCAAGGGCAAGAGCGGCGCGTGTGGGTAGCATGTTGGGCGTGATGACGGGAAACGCGTGGGCAGCCATTGCTGTGATGGTGTGATGGGATCCAACTCTCGCTCTTCCTGGTTCGTGCCGGGATATGTACCCGTGCCAGGCGAAAACGGGGCCAAGTGGAAGAGAGGACAGATGGGGAACCGGCCAGCGTTGCAGGTAACCGGGAGGACATGGGATTACCTCCTCTTTTAACTGGCAAGCCTGTCGGCCAGATGCTGTCCCGGCTCAGTGGGTGAGTGGTGGGAAGGATTGAGGAGAACTCGATATCGAAGGCCTGGCTCGACATATGCGGGGATGTTCCCGCAGCCAGGTGGCCGGGTTCATCGAGCCGCAGCAGATGTGACGTCTGCGACGAGCTGAGCAAACATCTCTCTTGCCATCGACGGGGCCTCCGTGGTGTGCTTCCACGCCGTCGCCGAGCGGAGGGCCAATACATGGCCTGCCAAGGAGAGCTGATGTGACCAGGAAACGAAATATCTGCTCGCATATGCACCGCATCTCCCCCGGCCGCCTGCATGCCTCCCAATGAAGAACCGATGTGCCTGGGAGCCTGGATGCCAACAGCGGTTGCATATGGGCAGGGGTGCGCGTGGGGGCTGCATCAATCGAACCCAGGAACCAACAACCCACGCCGCGAAAAGCAAGGAGCTGGGTGCCTTAACCCCAAAAAGGCAGCCAGTGGACAGCCATCTAGCCAATCTCGGGGCTCGAGGAAGGCTGCCGACTGTGATGATTTCATGGCCTGGCCACCCTCCGGAGAGACTTGCCCGGCAGCGACGGGAATGAGCTGGGCCAGAAACGTGGCGTTGGATACCTTGCCAGCTGAAGCCGGACTCGACACGTTGGGATCATATAATTACTCTGCTCTGTGCGACCGCACGAAACAAACAGCATTTTCGCGCTCCTGTAGATTTTCGCTTCCTCACTTCATGCCGAGACGAGTCACCATGGACGAGGAGAGGGCCCTCGACATTTTGCACGAATGGTTCTCTGATAAATACAGGCAGAATGGGGCCAATACCCAAGGGTGTCAACATGCTCCAGGTGGGCATATCAAAATACGCATGCGTGGTCAGCTCGGTGTGTTGGCCCCAACAACAAACACCTTTTTCCGCCCATTCGAAAACCCTCGGCACTATGAAGTCAGTGTACGGCGGCCGAGGGCCCACGATCAATGGGATCCTCTGGACAAAAACGACTCTTGCAGCCATCTACGCCCTTCTCCGCATCTACACCCGCAAAGCCATTCTCCACAGCCTCGGCCTGGACGACATGTTCCTACTCCTCACCTTCATGCTCCTCGCCCTCTACTCGGCCTTCATCTCGGCCGCGACACACCATGGCCTCGGCCGGAGGCGCGCCGAGATCTCGGTGGACAGCTACGCACAGGCCATGAAGTTCGAGATCATGGGCCAGGCCGTCTGCCAACATTGCCACGGCCCGGGCTGCCGTCGCCTTTTTCCTGTTGCGCATTGTTATCAAAAGACGGCACAAGATCTTTATCTGGGCCTGCATCATCACCAATCGGCCATTGCCGTCATGTGCACCGTCGCCGTCCTGGTTCAGTGCACCCCGATGGAGTCCATCTGGGATATCCGGGTTAAAGGCGAATGCAATCTCGACTTTCCTTCAATTGGACTGACAACGTCGAGTGAGCAAAGAGATCTCCTCCCTATTTCCCTCGGGTGGGTACTAACCAACAGCACGCCTCGCAGTCTACGCCGTGATCATCGACTTCACGCTTGCCATCTTCCCATGCATTATCATCTGGGATTTGAACATGAAGAAAAAGGACAAGCTGCTTACAATTTGCGGGCTAAGCCTTGGTATCTTGTACGTTCTCCAGGGACGCACCACGCTCAACCTCAACACATGTGCTGACAAACATCCGCCAGTGCCGGGATATGCGGCATTATGCAAACTATTGCCCTGAGAAGCTTGACGTCGCTTGAAGAGTACATCTGTAGGTGTTTGCAGGGGTATCCCCGAGAACGACAAAGGCTGACGCAGGGCTGCAGTTGACACGGTCGATATGTTCATCTATTCGGGCACCGAGAACTTTGTTTCCGTCATGTGTGCTTCGATTCCTGTGCTTCGCCCGCTCTGGCACAAAGTACGCGGGTACACGACTGCAGACAAGTCCAATTCCAGCGACAGCTACCAGCTCCGCGGTTTTCGTGCCAAAGACCTAGAGGCCGGATCCGGCGGCCGCGACCACGACGACACGAGAGCGAAGGCCCACGACGGGGCGCGGCAAGACGACGACATGACGGCGGGGCCGGATGAACTGAGCATCTATGTCGGGGACAACACAGGCGGGCAGCGGAGGTTCGAGACGAGGGTCGAGAGGGCGGGCAGCGAGGAGTCCATCCTGGGGAGCATTACAGCGCCGTCGCGGCACTCGCTGCAAAATAGAAGGAGCAAGGGCGTGGTGCACGTCCAGAGGGATTTCTCCATCAATGTCACGGGGCAGCGGGATTGAAGTATCTAGTCGTGTATGTGCATCATTTGGAGCAGATCACAAAGGCAACCTGACAATAGCCAAACAAGCGGCCCAGTCCGTGAAACCGGCACGGGAGAATCACGTTTCGTTTCTGGATGCTGCAAACCACAGTGATCTCTGCAGGACCAGCAGTGATGTGGCTTGCAGGCGCGGCCAGCTGACTCTGTCTGGCCGCTTGGCAGGCGCTCGGGTGGTGTAGTGCGAATGGTGCACATTCGCCCGTCGTCAGATGATGGAGCCTAGAGCGGGGAGCGCGGCCCACGGCAGCAGCCACCAGGCGAATCTCGTCCAATGTGACGGCAGCTGCTATCGGGAGTGCTGCACGTGTGGGTGGGGGAACTCAATGGGTCGACGGCAGTCCCGTCGGCTGCTCGCAGTGCTGGCAACGCAGAGGCGCGGCACCGTCCTGGCCACCCGGACCTTACATAGTACACGTCATGACAAGTATCCTCGAGGTACACGACATGACACCGTTTTTCCCAATCGCCCGCCGACGTGTCTGAGGATGGCCTCGGAGAGCGATCCCTAGACGGCCCTCCGCCACGAGTCGCAGAGCTACCTATCCCCGGCCGAGACCTAGGGGCCAATTTGCTGATTCGATGCGACCTAGCTCCGCACATGTATTAGGCCGTCGCTGAGTCTGTGAGCTGTTATTGCATTCCGCCTTTCCTCGCCATTCCTCAAAACCCCATGTCCCCCAATCTTTTTCGTCCTCCTCCTTCGTGTCTAACTCTCGCACTCATTCGACCCCAGAGCCAATCCACGTGGTACCTCCAAGGTACTTTCGCTCCCGCCTTAGTCGTCCACCCTTGGGTCCAAGCCCCTCCCTGCCCGACTTATCTTCAAGCTTCGGCGGTTTTGACAGTGCCGCCTCCCGAAGCTTTCGCACGCTAGTCGGTGACGGCAGCCACCAGTGCCCAGCCGCTGGCTTCGAGCGAACATAAGAAACCGCCATGGCCTCGCCGTTTGCGTCGTCTGGGAGCGCGGGCCCAAGCTCGCTGCGTGCTCCCGCAGACCCAGCCCGACGAACAGACCCCGCTCCTGTCCACCCACGCCCGGCCCAGCAGCGCTGCAAGGATGGCTGCAGAGAAGAACGCTGGAGAAGCTGCCACCAGCCAGCTGTCGGACGAAAGCAACTCCATCACCAACGTGCCGGCCAACTGCTTCGACGGCACGACCAAGCTGGTGGTCGGCGACAACAGCATCCTACTGATCCCCTCGCCTTCCCAGGACCCAAGGGGTATGTTTCTTGTTCGCCTGCCCCTGGTTCCACTAAGAGTCCCCCAAGCTCTGCCTGGGTACATTGCTGACGCCACCGCCTCCTCGCACAGATCCTGTCAATCTTTCAGAATGGCGCAAAGCCGCAGTGACGGGCATATTGATCCTCTGTACGAACGAGTCCCTCTCCTTTTCCCTGCCCTCCCCGTAGCTGCCTGTGCTGACACGTTGTCGCTGCGGCAAGACTCGGTGTCTGGCTTGACACTCGTAACGGCGCTCGGCGCCCTCATCGTCTTCATCAAGCCCGAGTATGAAAAGGCGGGCATCACCGAGTCGCAGATCTCGGGGCTGCTGACCTACCCAAACCTGCTGCTCGGCGTCGGCAACATCGTCTCCATGCCCCTGGCCGTCGCCGTTGGCCGTCGCCCCGTCATGCTCGGCTCGACCTGCCTGCTGGTGCTGTCGGCCATCCTGTGCGCGACGAACCAGAACTTCTACTGGCACCTGGGCGCCCGCTGCCTCGCCGCCCTCAGTGCCGCCCAGTGCGAGGCCCTGGTGCTGCTCATGGTGCAGGACATCTACTTCTTGCCACCAGCGCGCCCGTGTCCTGCAGTGGCTGAGCTCCATCCAGGTCATCCTCAACTCGTCCCTCGTCATTGCCTGCTCCTACGTCGCCGCCTCGGTCGGCTGGCGCGCCTGGTACTGGATCTTTGTCGCCTTGGCCGGCCTCGCCTGCGTCCTTACCATCCTCTTCGTGCCCGAGACAGCCTACGACCGGCCCATCGAGTCCTTCATTGGCGCTGGCTCGTCGTACAAGTCGGCCGAGGACTGCGAGGACCCAAACACTGCGTCGCAGTCTTTGCCCAGGAGCCCGCCCGCCAGCCCGTCCAGCGCCACCCAGATGATCCTGTCCATCGACCAGCACCAGCAAAACCCCGGACTGCTGCAGCCCCAAACCCCAAGCCGTCAGACACACTTTGCCACCCTCACGACCAAAGACGAGCGGCCGCTGGACCTGGACCGCTACCAGCCGCGCACCTGGGCCTCGGACATGCGCGTCTTCGTGGAGAAGCCCAACTGGGCGTCGGCATTCCGAACAGGCCGCGAGATCTGCTCCGTCTTCTGGTTCCCCAACGTTCTCTGGGTCGCTACCTTCAACGGCCTCATCATGGGCGCTGACATTGCCATCCAAATCACGTACGGGACCGCCCTCGTCTCGCCCCCCTACAACTGGGCACCCACCTCGGTTTCGCTGATCCAGCTGGGTCAGATCGCCGTCGCGCTCATTGCGGTGCCTCTGGTCGGTACCGCAGGCGACGCCGCCATCAAGTGGCTGGCCCGCCGTCGACGCGGCGTGCACGAGCCCGAGCGGCGGCTTCTCACCATGATCCTTCCTATCCTCCTCGCCGTGCTGCTGACTGGCATGTACGGCTTTGTGCTCGCCGATCCCTCGCGCTTCCACTGGATGGCCATCGCCTTCACCGTCGACGCGTACTTGTACATCCTGCTGGCGGCGAGCACGGCCGGCACCACGTATCTGATTGACGCCTACCCGCGTCGCGCTGGCGCCATTCTGGTCGTCATTCCTGTCACCCGTGGCCTCGTCAGCTTCGGCGTGAGCAACGGCACTGTCGACTACATTGCACGCATCGGCGCGCCCAATGTGTACGGCATTTACGCCGGCCTCATCGCTTTGTTTGGCCTGCTTGGCTGCGTGCTGTACTGGAAGGGAAAGGCTGTGCGGAGGTTCTGCACCCGCTGGGCCGTAGACTCCTCGTAAGGGGCATGCGACAACTCCTGTGTTTATGTAGCTCCGTTATTACCAATCCCTTCCCGTAGCTATCTCAGGCCTGACCCTGGCCCTGCCTACTTCCCAATACCCGCACAGCATTCAGACAGGCCCTCCATCTCAGGCCCCAGATATCACACGGACAAAGTAAAGTCGTCCATCCAGATGATATAGTTCCGGCGGTTGGTGCTGACGTCGAGGTGCAAGACTGCTATTGTGGAGGCAGCTGACGTCCAGGCACCGAAATCGACCAAGACCCATCCGCCGATGGTAGAGCTCGGCACGGTCCGCGTCGAGGTGTAGGCGATTGTGGGTGCCGCAGTAGGATTTCCAGCCGAGTTCGCGTAGATAGACACGCGGAAAGTGACGGTTTCGACAGTCCCCGAACTGGTCGCATACCACAAGCGTGGGCGGTAGAGCGTGCTGCCAACACATAATGAAATGGGTTGATACAACCGCCAGAAACTGTCCGGCCCGACACTGCCGTCGACGTGGAGAGCCATGGCGACGCTGCCTGAGTGCGGCCCACGCGCCCCCGGGGGCCAGATGGCTCCCAGGTCTCCAACACGGTACTGTCCACCCCCCACCCGGGAGTGCTACCCCGAAGGCCCATGGGTAGAGGTTTGGCGCCATGGACTCGAAACCCGGGTCTGCAATAGGCTGTGTGCACGTGCGAGCTGGCGCTGGCGCTGTCACTGTCGTGGTCGGACCCTGGGCCATGACGGTCGAGGCTGGAGCTGTCTCTGTGACGGTGGGTCCCTGTACCGTCTCCGTCCTCGTCGTTCCCAGGACTGTTTCCGTGATCGTCGACCCGGGCTCAGTTACCGTGTGGCCAGGGGCCGTCTCCGTTACCGTGGTGGCCGTGCACGTCAACGTTGTGCCAGGAAGCGTGACGGTGGTGACCGACCCGACACATGTTGTCGTGGACTCTCTTGTTGTCGTGATCGTGGTCGACGACAGGAAGCAGGAGCAGGCGCTCGAGAGTCGCGAGACCTGCGATGTCGGTCCACAGTTTGCTAGATATGTCGGGATCGCGGCAGTTGCGGTGGCAGGGGCGGTGGTGGACAGGAACGAGGTGCAAAAGCTGTACACGCTGGTCTCGCGCTGCTTGTTCTCCAGCGCCCGGAGGCAGTTGTCTTGGTTGCATCTTCCGTTGCCCCTGGGCGCGTGGTGCGCCGCCGCCGACACGGAGGTTGCGAGAGCCAGACCCAAGACTGCCGAGGATGTCCACATATTCTATCACGTTTGGAGGAGGGCAGCAGTTTCGGCACAAGGGACAAGACATGAAGAGCGAAAGAAGGGCACAAAAAGGGGAAGATATCTAGGTTCTTAAACGACATCGCGTGCCAACATCACGTCTCCAATCCCTAGAGGGAGTCAGACCAAGCGGTGCGGCTGAGGACAACCCTGGCCCATTGTTGTTGGCAATGGCTGGCTGGAAAAGCCGTTGGAACTAGGCCACTTGGCATACAGTAGGCCCAAAAGAGACAGCTCCCAAGAAATATTGCTGCTGAACATCCTCGCATAACCCGCAGCGTCCTTCTCGATGCAACCCCAGATCCTGCGTGTTTTCGTTCCCACAATCCCACCAACCAGCTAACCTGCTGCCCAACCCGCCCATGATGCAGGTCGAGCGAAGCTGAAAATCCCGTCACTATGGTTTTCCAGCTCCAAAGAGGATGCGAATTCGCTGTACTCCGAAAAGTGATGGATGCCAGCTTTCCCCAATATGATTTTAACTAAGAGGCCCTTTGCGGCCACGCACCCTTTTTGCATTTACACGCACCCCACCCCACTTTTGGCCCGTGCAGCGCCTGTGCGTTCCGGTTTCGCAGCCCACGTAATTTTGCCTGCAGATGCAACTTGGCTCCATTTTTGATCCATTTTTCAACAATCGCCCCTATGAACGAAGTAATCACGATCTCGAGCGACGACGAGGCCGGGCCGGCCGGACGAGGCTGGGCCGGCCTCGAGGGACCGGGCCCTTTGGTAACGAGGCGCCGGCGGCAGGGCCTCGCATCCGCGCCCGCACGGGTATACGGGCCAGCGCAAGGCGTGATTACTCTCAACACGAACTGGGTGCCTCCCTGGAGGCACGTGACGAGGCTGACGAGGCGGAAGGTCCGGTGCTTACCCTCGGCACTCCCCTACCCTCAACGCCGGCCACTTTCCCCTCAACGCCGGCCGCCCTGCCTTTAAGGCTGGCCGGGAGGGCCTCCACGTTCTTTCCAGCGCCTGCGCCGGCCTCTGACGAGTTTTTTGATCCCTTTGCGAGTCCCTAGGCTCCTCTGTAGCCCTAGATAGACGGCCTCAACGCCGTCCCCCTGCACTTTTCCTATGTAATTTGGCGGTTCAACACCGCGTTTTTGCTCGTTTATTAATAAATTGCTCGTAGCGATAACTTCTATTTGCTTCCCTTCTGTTAATTGCACGCCTGCCTGCATTGAAGCCTGTGTTCGTTTGTGCGTGCGCGCCATAGAAAGGTCCATGCGTACCGATATCGGGGTGGGGGGGCGTGTAAGTGCAAAAAGGGTGCGTGGCCGCAAAGGGCCTCTTAACTAACCTAACTGACCCTTGCCACCTGACTTCGGTGCAAACCACGACGCCTTTATGCAAGCATTTACATGTACGCTGCTCGAGTGCATTATATTTTATCAATCAGAAAACAATCATTTAAAAGCTTTGCCATTTTCCCTTCGCTGAAGCATAAATGGGAACCAAGGAATCTATGGGGAATAGGGACAACTTGTGCACACTGTGTCACCTGCAGGACGCTGGGCCTGACAATGTGCTCCGCACCACTAACCCCCACAGTTCCTTGGCAACGTGCCTGAGTGGTTAAAGGGTATGACTAGAAATCATATGGGTTCGCCCTCACAGGTTCGAATCCTGTCGTTGTCGATCATCCAAATTTTTTCGCATTAGCGTTTTGTCTCGCAAAGATTTTTTTGTCGTTTAGCATGCTAGTCCACACTTTTGCCAAAGAAGATTGCTCGGACATCGGCTTTGCCATCTCATTGCGTCGGGCAGCTAAGCTGACGTTTGGGTTTTAGGGAGCGACGTCACATTTCTATTTTTTTTTTACCTCACCGTCGTTTTTCTGGCGCGCCCGGCCTTCGTTAAAGTTGCGAATAAGATTAAGCACGCGCTTCTGACGCAGCTTGCCATGCCCAGGATCCTTGTCGTTGCGTTTGGCAGTCGGAATCGGGAATAGCGTTTAAATCCTGCACGTGGCAGCCGTAGCCGAGAGCTGGGAGTCCTGGGCTAGCGAGCTAAAACAGGTGGTCACATCAAGCTTGTCAGTAGCCGGGTTGCTCCTTTCAACCACCTTGTTGTTGATAGCATGCCTACAGTCCCACAGTTGTTCCCACGAAGAAAAAAAAATATGATAAAAAATCCCACACGGAGTGGTCGACGTCTCCACCATCACGGGTCGGGCAGTGGTGCATTTGGCGGGTCTTTGGGCCGCGCTTCGAGATGGAAATTTTGGCGAGCAAAAGCAACCTTTGCACTGCAACAAGTCACCCACTGGCGTCTGGCCACGAGATAACTCATTTACCAAACTTCTACGTCGACGCATTGGATATTCATGTGGGAGGGAATATGTCCACAATACAATTCGTCGTCGCCCCGTGCGGAGGACAGTGCCGGGGGCTGCCAGCGCGAGAGACACATGCCCGGCCTCAGACCAAACCTGCACAGGCCCTTGTAGCCAAGCTCTGGCTGCCTCAATGGTGCTGCCATGGAAGTGATTGTTGGGCTGACTAAGGAGCCAGTCGCGAAGCGCAGGGCGTCAGGAGATGGGCAGTTCGGTGTGGTCTGACTTTAATACCACACGTGCATAGAGTAGACGATGGATGCTGAAGCCAGGAAAAGATCAGGGACCGGATGAGTCGTGATGCAAGGTCCGTAGCGTCCTCGACTATTTTGAAGGCAGCAGCGGCCAACTCTGCGTGCGCCCAACTTGACCAAAGCTGTGTGTCCTCGAGCCGGCGACGGGGTTCCCTTGCGGCCAAGACGAGTGGCTCGGCCTGGCATGCAACAATGGTTGGATCCACCGCAGATTCACATTATGTAGCAGACAGAGAGCCGAGCAGATCGCGAGAAGGGAAAGTACCGGCAGTAAAAAAGACAGGTCGAGCCAAGCGGTGGGGGTTGCACGGTGGGTACGACGCAGTGTTCCAGATCATCAGTCGAAGACACCGAGCCGCCCAGTCATGTTTCTGCCGGGCGGGCCGGGTAGATAGGAGCGCATAGCCGGGCGGGCGCCGGAGGGTCGTAATCGGAACAATTCGTCTTCTTTTGTTGGGATGCACAGCACAGCCGCTGGCTGCCGTTGCAACAAGCGCTCCCGGTTGGCCCCAGCAGTGAAGGGAAAAAGGGAGACGAAACAAAAGGCTGATATTTTTAAGGGGGTGAATGTGAGGGAGCATGGCAGACAGGACGTCGTGTCGTAGGTAGATTGGAGAGCCACTTGCATGTGGCGAGCAGATGCGCAGTAGCCTCCAGGGGTCCGTCCCAGGACCGTGGGGAGGTTCCTGGAGTTGATGCTTGAGCGGTATGCTTGACTTTTTTTATTTTTTTTTCTTATTTTTTTAGTGTTTGCTGGCGGGACGACGGGTGCATGCGGTTACTGATAGGCTGGAGATTCAACAGACAAGACAGAGACAGGACAAACAGGACAGACAGGGACAGAGCGAGCGCCAACGCAGATTCGCGAAGGCGCCAATGCAGGTTCGCCAATTCTGCGGCCGCCAAGATCGACAGCCGAGTCATCGGGGGCGGGCTTCTACCAAGGATATAATGGCCGTGGCGGGCCAAGGAGCCGCCGGGCAAGTCCGCCGTAGCGAAACAGACAGACAGGGCCATCCTGGCTGCGGCCCCAGTTAAGCTTGCGGGACCCGCTTGCCGGCAACCGCTCAGCCACTCGCACAGTATCGCGGCATTTTGCTGCGACTGAATACACCGTGTGCCGCTTTGCAGGGCCCCACTACGCCGTTAGGCCCTCGTGTCCTCCTGCTAGTTTTGGCGCTTGGCAGGAGAAGAGGGAATGGGCGGTGGTGGGAATGGGAATCCTGAAGAGCCGCATGCATTTAGGACGGCTGCGCATGCGGGAGAGGAAATGCATGTGCGGCGGGAGGGCGGGTGGCGGGCACTCGGCTGTGCCACTGGCGCACAAGCACTGGAAAGGGAAAAACAATCGTGGAAGCCAAGAAGATAGCATCATGTTATTGTCAGGCTTCCCGGCGTCCCATCCTCGCGCAACCTCATTTCCGCGCCCGGGCAGGGAGATTTCCAGCAACAACCCGAAAGAGAGCAGAGAAAAAAAATCTGCTTGCAAGTCTCACATCGTCCTATCTCGCCAGAGCGTGCTGCTACGTCATCGAGATTTGTCGCTGCCCAAAGGCCCGATTGTTTTTCGACCGAAGTGGGCTCGTGGGTTTCAGTCCTTGTCGGGCCCTTGTCGGGCCTTCGAGAACAAGCAAGCCGCCGTGTCCATCGCAAAATTCCCCGACCAGACGACGGCATCCGTCCCTTTTCGCGGTCGTGCGCAGCAGCGCGTGCAGCAGCAGCCGCCGCCAAACAAAGGACGGCCACGACGGCTCACCGCGTCCGTCCATGCGAGGCGGAAACAACAGCGCTGTCCGCACTGACCGAAGCGACGGGCAAAACGCGCATCGCCGAAACAGAGACAACAGCCACTCCCGCCAAGCCGCCCACCCAAGCACACCCCCTGAGCGCCAAGACAGCCTTGGCAATTGTGGACCTTATGGCAATTGTGGGAATGGCATTGCTGCGACCTGCCTGTGCGATTGGCACCGTTCTCCTATCAACGACAACCAGAAACAGAAGCACCCATGGCCGCCGTCGGCTTGCCCTACCTCTTTGCCATGGCCAACCCCCACCGCTGCCGCCAGACAGGGAAGCTGCCTGAGTCGACAGGCCCGCGAGGGGCCCACCTGAGGCTGATACCGACTGCGAGGCCTGCATGTCCGCTGCTATCATCAGAACACTGAATCACTTCGCGATCATGCCGTAGCATTCTGTGGCATGCTGTCCCATCCAGCTGCATGGCATCCAATCTGAGGCCCCAGCCCTGATCTTCGCTGCCAACATATCGCCAGCCGTGTCGGGATCAGAGATGAGCGCCGGGTTGACGACTCGACCAAGAGCAGCAGGCAGCCGATCTGTCGAGCCTAATAAGTATCCAGGCCAAGACCCCTCGCTACCGACGAGATAGCAAGCTTCTCTGACCTGTTTATTAGGTGCTGGCATCTCCTAACCCGAGACCGTGTTTCCTTCTTGGCTTGGCTACTATTCACTCGACCGTCTCTTGAACGTTTCTTTCCATCGGCCGGGCCGCGTTTCACTCTGTGCCCGCCAAGCACAGCTCCCATCCTTTTGTTTCTTTTTTTTTTTCCCCTTCTTCTCTCTCCCTCCACACAACATGGCTCCCACAAACATCCACACAAGCGCCTACCCGCTGGGCGCCAGTGAGGACCAACTACCAGGCCCCAGCCTGCCAACTCTCCCCGAAACTCCCTCCATGGGTACAGGCGACCTACCCAACCAACCTCCCGGCCGGCGCCCCAGCCAGCACCCAGGCACCTCTTTGATGCGGCCAGCATGGCAGAGACGCTCTCGGACCGGAACGCCGACTCGAGCACAACGCGGTGGCAAGAAGGGCGAGGGCAGCACGAGGCCTCGCACGGGACCCCTACGACGTCAACAGGCCAAAGCTTAAGTGGAAGCAGCGGCTGCACCACTTCACTTGGCATGGTTCACATTCCCCATGAGCACGGGCGTCTGTCGCTGCTGATGCAAGCGCAGCCGCACCAGTTCACGGGGCTCCGGGAGATCGGCACCGTCGTCTACGCCGTCAACCTCGCTATCTTCTCCTTCGTCATCATCTCCATCTTCACCCGGTTCATCCTGCACCGCGGTGACTTCACGCGCTCGCTCAGCCATCCGCGCGAGGGCTTCTTCTTCCCGACCTTCTTCCTGGCCACCGCCACCATCATCACCAGCACGCACCGGTACGCCATCCGCCCGACGATGCGACGCTCAACTGGGCCATCCAGGCCACGTACTGGCTCTACGTCATCGCCACCCCGTCCTGGCCGTGGGGCAATACAGCTATGTGTTTGCCGCCCACAGCTTCGGCCTGCAGACCATGATGCCCACCTGGATTCTGCCCATCTTCCCCATCATGCTGTCGGGCACCATCGCCTCGGTCATCGCCGCCACGCAGCCCGAGATCGCGGCCGTGCCCGTCATCGTGGCCGGCCTGACGTGCCAGGGCCTGGGCATCTCGGTCTCGTTCCTCATGTACGCCCACATGGTCGGCAGGCTGATGCAATCGGGCCTGCCCAACCGCGAGCACCGCCCGGGCCTCTTCATGTGCGTGGGCCCGCCCGCCTTCACGGCGCTGGCCCTGATCGGCATGGCCAATAACCTGCCCGAGGCGTTCGACCCCAATGGCGACGGCCTGGCGAGAAGGCCATGATCCGCGTGCTCGCCATCATCGCCGGTGGCTTCCTCTGGGCCCTGAGCCTGTGGTGGTTCTTCATCGCCCTCATCGCCGTCGTCCGGTCCCCGCCGCGCTACTTCCACCTGGGCTGGTGGGCCATGGTCTTCCCCAACACGGGCTTCATCCTGGCCACCATCTCGCTCGGCAACGCCTTCAGGAGCGAACCCGTACTGTTCTTTGCCAACGGCGCGCGGTCCTGCTGCTTATCACCTACTTCTACGTCTGTACCACCACATCAAGGCTGTCATCAAGCAGGATATCATGTATCCTGGCAGGGACGAGGACGTGGAAGAACTGATGGGAAAGGGTCTTGCCATCTCGACAACCCCAGCTACAATATCAACTTGTGCACCAAACTTCTCTTCTCGACACAAAAGACTTCTAGAACAAAACCTTTCTTTCTTGTATTTTCCGCATCATCACCATCACTCATTTCCCACAGCGTGCTTGCTATAGACTTCATTCATTATACCAGGCCCAAGTCGGGCCGACGATAACAGTGTGCCATAACTAGTTTTCAGTCTCAAGGCCAGGAAGGCACGCAGCCATTCTCTCGGCAAGTGGGTGTCCTTTTGTTTTCTGCTTCTTTGGTTTGGTCCGATATGGCGTCTTCTCGGTGGCCGAGATGACTGGGGTTTGTCTTTTGTCAGTGCTGTTTCGGCTGGCGGAGAGTTCGTGTTCTTCAGGTTGGGATAAAGTTGGGCACGCGGTCCCGGAGGCCTAGGTAGCCAGGTCTCAGCACTCGGATTCGCGTGGGGGGCTCCAAGGTTTGCGGCCGAAAACCAGACTGTCTCTCCACTCGTATTTTCTCGTGTTTTCGCTGCCTCTACGCCGCGCCCTGGCCCCACATGATCGTGTCAAGCACTTGCTCCCACTGTGCCAAGCCTCCCGCCTCGGGAAAGCCAAAGGAGAAGGGCTAGTTGCCCCACGGCATGGCGCCTCCCATGGGCGGTGGGCCTAGCCCGAGGGCAGAGGCGGGGGGTGTTCAAAGACAAAAAAAGGCAGGCACGACGCTGGGCGGGTTGTCGGGCGGCAGATTCACCAGCATCTGTGGGCCGACAGCGGGCGATGACTCGTGCATGACGGCACTATCGGGTGGTGGTGCCGCAACGTTCCTTCCTATCATGCCTCTACCTTGCAACCCTATGCACAGCTCGACGATCTTGACCTCGCCCAGCGCGAACTCGTTCCCAGCGCCAACACCCAGTTGAAGAGGTGGCGCGGCCCCGGCGTCCACTTCTTGCGTCTACCAGCAGCAGCGACGGCCACCGCAGGTCCACCATGCTGAAGTTGTCGCCGCCAAGCTTACGCGCCCAGAACATCTCGTACTTCTCCCGAAAGTCCCCCGGCTGCACCGCGTCGATGGCCCAGCTCAGCTCTGAGAGGAAGCACCCGGCCAGGCGGTCCCAGATCTGCGAGAAGGGCCCGTCCTCGTCGCGGAACGAGTGCGTGGCGCCGCTTCTGCTGTTGCCGCCGCTGTGGACGGCAGCTCCAGATCGTCCCTCCATCGTCCCTTTTTGCCGACGACGTCGCCGCCCGCAGCCCCGACGAGAGATCCACGGCCGGCACCGATATGACCTTGACGGCCACCTGCGAGCCGGAGGTAGGACCGGAGAAGGCGCGCGCGTCGCGGTTGCTGTAGGGGTCCCTGACAACCAGCCTGATCTGCTGTCCCGACCGCATGGGATCTTGGAGTTTGTGCTCCGCCCTCTCCGTCCAACTCTCTGACATGTCGGACAGGGCTGACGTTTCAGCTTTCACCCAATATTACAGGTTGCTGCTGCTGCTGTCGCTGCTGCTGTGAGCCCTCTCTGCCATTCGCTGATGCGCCATGTCGACAGCTAGCCCGTGTCTCGCTTCCGAGACATCAACCATGGCCGCCGTCGTCGGTGGGGGCGGCGTTTTGGTCTGGCCAGTCGTGTAAGTGCATGATGGCCCAACATTCCTCCTTGTGCAGTTGAAGCATGGCAGCACACCATCGCACCGCCGCCTCATCCTCACGCCAGTGAAAGCCCTCGATCCACCGAGGCATCGGGAGGAGGTACTGAGCCCACATGCGCTGCTTTTGCCGGCGACATGGCGCGCACGCCGTTGCACGACTACCCCTTTTCTTGTGCGGTGAGTGAGTGTGAGTGAGTTGGGCTGCCTCGAAAGCCATCAGTCCCGTCCCCCTTCCCAAGCACACCGTCGCCGGCGCCCCCAGATTTGTCTTCGCTGCCTGGCGCCCGAGCTTCGATCTCCCGTCGCGCTCCCGTGAGCCTGGCTTGTTCATCTCTGCACCCGAAGTCCCGTGAGAATATGGAGATGATTCTGACGTCACAGCATCAGCTCCCAAAGCCCGGAGAAAATGGCTGACGCTCGCTTTTTGCGTCGGGAAATGCCCAGAGTCCTACCGATAAGAATTGGTGGCCGCCATCTTCTCCGCACTCTGCGCGCTGCCCGCTCCACTGTGGTGGCACGTCTGTTATAGGTTAGGGCTGTGGCCCTACCCTGGCACTAAGGCTTGGCCTTGTGACTTGTATATAGCTCCCGACAGGCCTCGAGGATCCTGTCAGCTAGATTCCTTCCTTTGGTAGTTGATTCATCCCACCTCTTTGGCTCCCTACAGCGATCTCCCTTAGGCCAGCCTATTAGGGCGTGTTCGCCCCAACGACTGTTTTTTGTTTTTTACATACTATTTTTGCCAACAACTGGAGAAACCGTTTGTGGACCCGAGGCCCCCCGGCCTCGCCTTATATAAAACCCCTAGTAAAAATAGGATTTGGCCCGCCAAAAGTACCATTTTGGCCAGGCCAACGAGTCGGTCGGATGGATGCCTTGCAAGCCACGTGTGGCCCTTGATTTGCAAAAGCCTGGGAGGGTTTGGGAGGGCTAAAAAAAAGATAAGCCGGCCGGCCGGCCCACGGGTTAAATAAAGGAAGGGATCCAAATTACGGCGGCAGTAGGGGCTTAAAGTAAACTCGATCATTTTGGCTTTAATCTTTGGCCGTTCAGTATAGCAAATATACCGTTCAACTTGCCTTTTTTTGCTTTATCTTATAAATACCTCCCCAGCCGTTTCCCGGGCTTTGTTCCGGCGCAAAGGACCGTTAACTGTTCCTTTTTTATATGCAAGCCGTTATAGCCACCTGCATTTTTAGGTCCCTAAGCGGAGGCCTACGGACCGTGCATACGATAGCATTTTCCGGCGATACCTTTCTTAGTACTGGCAACGGCCCAAAGCCGCCCGGGCTTTTCGGGAGCTTTTTCGAGTTACTTAAAGCACTTTTTTAGGCTTTTACGACTGGCTAATTACGCATACGGGTTTCCCGAGGTTAAAACTAATTTTTATGCGCGAGAAAGTGGCTTATTTTTTATATATCTATGGGTAAGGTGTTTTTTTCGAATGGCGGCCCATTTTTTTGGCTATAGCCTTTTTACGGTGCACCGGTACTTTCACGAGGTATTGCAAGCTATAATCGCTTTTAACGCCGCGTTTATAACGTTGCCGGAAATATCCGACGTCCGGTGGCTCGATTCCAAACGATAGGAGGTCCGGGAGGCCTTTGCTGGGTGCTTAGGAGCCATTAACGGGACTTTAATTAACGCTAAAGTTAGCACGGCGGAAAGGATCGCCTGGAAAAGTCGGAAAGGCCTAACGGCATAAAACGTTTTAACGGCCGTAAATTACGGCGGGCGGTTCGTTTTCGTTATAACTAGCGCCGAAAGCTCGATATACGACTCCCTGTTGCTTAGGAAAGCTTAGCAAGCCGAATTTCGCATTTTAAAAAGTTATTTTTACTTTAAAAATGCCGGCTTTTTCCAAAGCACGGGGGTAATAACCCCGTTTATAACGACGAGATATTACTTTTAAAAATAAAGCTTAGCCCGGCCGGAAACCCCGCCGAGCTTTTTAACTTGCATTATGCAAAAATGCGCGTGGTTATCGAAAAGACTTTCGGTAATTTTAAAAGCCGCTAAAGGATTATTAAAAGCACGCCTCCCGGTTACGATATCCGCTCGCAAATCGATATCGTATTAGCCGTTACGGCTTTATATAACTTTATATTAAAAAGGGAATTTAAAGCATTGTTAGCATTAAATTTTAATTTCGAACAAGTTAAAAATAAAAAAAGAAATGCATTTTAAAAAGCTTACGTTAAAAGGAAAGCTGTAAACCGAAAGCAGGAAATAAGCATAACGTAAGCGTTTTAAAATTACTATAAAGCTTTAATAGCTAATAAATTATAAGCCGACTATTAAATATACAAGGTTTAAAAAAAGGCACAGTAATTTGCAATCGACTCGCTTCGGCGAAAGCAATTTGGGAAATATCGTAGTTTATTGGTTAAAGCATTGGTTTAAATGCAAAGTCGGCCGAAAACGGCGACGTGATAATGGCTTTTATAGTAGGGTTTTCGAGGTTTAGCATAGCGAAAAATGATTAGTTTTATGCATTAAAATTACTAATTAATTGCTTTCGCCGAAACGAATCGAATGGTGTAATTTTCGAAAAAAACGGATAAAAATTAAAAGGGCGGCCGGGGAACAAGTCGAAGTATCGATTAAATATGCGTAATTATTACCCGTTTAAGTATAAATGCGGCGGCGATTTTTATGCGGTAAGTTTTTTAAGCCCGGTAAAAATCGCTATTTAAAAACGGCATTCGTTAAGTTTAGCTATTTAATTTTTAACTATAATTGCTAATGGTTTTAACGTTTGCACTCGTTAAAACTTAATGCATTTTAATCCCTTTTTTAAAGCGAATCGAATGCCGTAGTTTGCGGCCCGATTAATACCAATTTTATTTATTTAAATACGAACGATTATGTTTATAAAAACCTGTTTAATAGTAATTTCCGTAATGCTAGCCTTTTAACTTTAACGATATTAATAAAGCAAAACTAATAATAACATTTTTTTTAACTTTGCTAATATAAGCCGTATAATTACAGGAATATTATTATTTAAACCGCTTCGATTACGATTATAACTTTAGCACGTCGTTTTCCCACTATATCCACGATTATATCCCGATATTCGGCGTTAATTAACCATTAGTAAACTATTTTTTCCTTTTTTTTAAACGCTTTAATTAACTTTCGCTTAAAACCGTTTTATAAGCTTTTTTAAAAGTATTTCCGCAGTTTTTTTACGGTTTATATTTAAAGCTTTTGCTTTAACTAACGTTTATAAAACGCCCGGCCGTTTAGGGAAAATCGCAAACTCGAAAGGAAAAACCGCGACTTTAAAAAGGTAAACCGCGAATTTAAAAAAAAACGAGCTTTAATTAAATACGAATTCGGCCCGAGCTAACGTTTATACGGCTTTTAAAAAGCGGTTTCCCACGTAAAGTTAAACTTTGGCCACGGTAAAATGGCTGGTTTTCCGGCCGGGCCGGGCTTTGCGGTTTTTCGTGCTTTAAAAGCATTAAACGGCCGTAACGATATAATCCTTTTTGGCTTAATTGTTTATAAAAGCGGCTTCGTGGAAATCCGGGCGGAAAAAAGGCTTTTTTCGCATTTAACGGGCGCTAAACCGAACCATAAAAACGACTCCAAATTTGCCCGCTAGCGAAGTATAAGCGTAACATTAAAAGCAACGCTCGACCGTTTTCCAAAATTTGCCAGTTTTTATATTGCTTTTTAAAACTGTTATACTTGTTTTTAACCTTTTTTAACTAGTCGATATCGGGTTATTAATCGAATAAGGTTTTTGCTACCGTTTTAAAGCATTTAGCTTGCTAGTTAGCGATCGCCGGGTTCGTTTTTCCTGCCGGCCGGCTTTCGCGAAGGCTTCGAAAAAAGCTAACAACTGGTCGGCGGTTTAATTCGTACGTCGCCGGGCATTTTGGGAGGTTTTTTAAGTCGATTGCAAAGCCGTGGCGAAAAAAAAGCGAAAAAGGAAGCGAAAAAAAGTGCGAAAAAAAGGGTAAAAAAAGTGCGGCAAAAGCGATTCCGGTGTTTCCGAAGCTTCCATAACTTTAAAAGGATTGGAAAAGCCGTGCAAATTGCCGGCTTTCGGGGCGTTTAAAAAATCGCTAAAGTTTTTAGCGTAATTTAAATGGCCGAGGGATTTTTCAAATTTTCGATAAAGGTTATAAAAGATTAGGGTTGCACAAATACGGCCCGATTTTTTTATTTTAAACGCCGGCGTCGGGTACGAAAAGCGAAGTGGTAAAGCATAACGAAAGTAGTGTAAATGGTGTTTTTAAATCGTTGTTTTCGTTGTTATTTATTAAAACTAGCACTTTAAAATTGTTTTTTATATATTATAAAAGTGCTTAGCTTCCAGGCTTCGATATTATTACCAGTTTTAAAAGCTTTTTGGATTTTTTAAATTATAACGTTATTTCTACTCGCGTTAACGCGTTGCACGGCCGGCCCGCTTTTATTTTAAAAATAGCTTTTATTTTTTAAATTTTTTTAAAAATAGCTTTTATTTTAATCGGGTCGTACCGTTGCATTCGACGGGTGGACGCCCCCGGCTGCCGGGGATGTAAATTTTACTAAAAAACAGGGTTAAAAATACATAATTTGCTATAAGGCCACCCGGTAACCGTTTCACTTCGAAAAAAAACATGCAAAAAATAACAAAAAGGGTAAAAAAACTAAAAACACCGTACGGGCGAACACGTTTTAACTAAGTTAAAGTACCCCTTATTAGCCACCCTTTTTGTTAACCGCTTATTTCCTTATATAACCGGTAAAAACTTACGGGTTTAACAACGCAATTAAAAAATAAAATAAAAATCGCAAAAATATAAGCTAAAAAGGGTTATAAAATTTTAAAAGCGAGATTTTTAATATATAATAAAAAGGTATTATTTTATACGTTATTACGAGTAATAAGCTTATATATTAATTAAAAGCTAAAAATTACATATAAATTATATGTAAATAAAAAAAACGGTTATAATTTTATAATTACTATGTAAATTTTACTGCAATAAGTTTATACGGATTTATAACGTTAAAATGTGTGGTGTAATTAAAAAAAAATTTATATAATTTTTTTACAATTTTTAAAAATCATTCCCTAATATACTGTGTAATACACTGTGTAAATGCTATATATTGGGGTAATTACGTAATATATATAATATATAAAAATTATACGTTAAAATCCGCGATTTTATATATATAATGCAAAAAACCGCATATTTATAACATATATAATTAAAAAGTTATTAGCAACTTTTTAATGTTATAATTTCTATACAATTTATTAACAAACCTTAATAATTTGCATATACTTACTTTTATTGCTTAACCGTTAATATTAAAACTTATAATAAATTCTTATTATATATTTTTACTTTTAGGCTTTACTAATATTATTACTGTTTATTTTTCCGATTTTTATTCGATTTTTAATTGCGTTGTTAACACCGTGAGTTTTTACCAGTTTATATAAAAAAAAAGCCCTTTCCGGGCACGCACCCTTTTTACTTTTACACGCACTTTACCCTAATATCGGCGCGTATAAACTTTTTTATAACGCACCCATATAAATAAACATAGGCTTTAATACAAGCAAACGCTCGATTAAAAAAAAAAAGTAAATAAAAGTTATCGCTAAATGCATTTATTAGTAAAAAATAAAAACCCGGTGTTAAACCTCCAAATTACATATAAAAAGTTAAAAAGCACGGCGTTAAAACCGTTTATTTAAAGTTATAAAAAAGCTTAAAAGCTCGCAAAAAAATTAAAAAAATCGTTAAAAGCCGGCGCAAGCGTTGGAAAAAACGTAAAAGCCTTTTTAGCCAGCTTTAAAAGCAAAACGGCCGGCGTTAAAAGCAAGGCGGCCGGCGTTAAAAGCAAAGCGGCTAGCGTTAAAAGCAAAAAAATGCCGAAAGTAAAAGCCGGACTTTCGTTAACCTCGTTAGCCTCGTTACGTGCATTTAAAAAAGCACCCAGTTCGTGTTAAAAGTAATCCCGCTTTGCGTTGGCTCGTATACCCGTGCGGGCGCGGGTGCGAGGCTTTGCCGCCGGCGTTTCGTTAAACGGGCCGGCGTTTAAAAGCCGGCTTTTTTTAACCCTAACAAGCTTTGTAACTCGCAGTAAAAGGTCGTGCGTAAAACGATTGCCCGGGTGCAGTTAAAAGCTATTTACGGCGGCGATTTGCAAGCTAAAAGCTTGCGAATCCCGGCGTTAAACCTTTTGCAATGTAATAAGCTCGTAAAGGTAAAGCAAGCCGTATTACACACGCGTAAAGTTGGTGTAAAAGCCGATATTTAAGCTGGTTAGGTGCTTGCGGGAAAGGAACGTTAATAAAGCAGGAAAGTTAATTTATTCGAAGAAATTAAAGCATTATAACGACGTTCGTAAAAAAAGGGCTTTTGTTTACGAACGGCCGGCGTAATCCTATTTTACGCGCGTGTAAAAAACCCGTTAGCGGTTTTTAAAAGCCGCGATTTTATACCCCGTTTGCAAGCGAGTTGTTTGTTTAACTTAAGTTAACGTTAATCGAAAAAAAAGGTTATACGTTTTAAAAAATCCGTAATTTTTTTTCGGCGTTAGCGGTATTAATTACGCTTTAATTAAAGTTGTATTTAATATAGCAATAAGCTTATTACCGTCGGAAAAGCTAAACGGTTTGTTATAAATAGTTAATTAAGCTTGTTTATTTAAAAAACTTTTTTACAAGCTTATTTATAGTTTTTTTATACGTTTAACGGTTTTTAATATAAACGACGTGCTTTTAAAAGGTAAAAAAGCCGGCCCGGGTATAAAAAACCTTGTTAAAGTCGTATTAGTAAGCATTTAAGCTTTAAATAAACTAAATCCGTCGGTAATTGTTATTAAAAGTACGTAAATCTTTTTTATTAGCCTTATTAACCTCGCTTTCGTTAAAGCCCGGCCCGGCTTTTAATTTCCGCCGAGCTTCGTTTTGGGAGTTTTAATTAAGCGATTTTTCGAAGGCTTTCGCGGCCGTAAATTTGCTTTATTTTTTTTTTTTAAAAAATAACGTTAGCGTTTATATAATAAACGCAAAACTGCATTTTTACGAAAAGAAAACAAGCTTAAAAGCCGGTGCGCAAACGGGAATTTAAATCCGTAAAAGCGATTTTAAAAGCGGGGATTTTAAAAGTTAATAAAAAATCGCGGAAAGCATTAAAAAGCTAAAAAAAGTCGCTTTCGTTTCGTTATTTATTAGCTTTTAAAAGCCGGCATTATCGTACGTTTATTAATTAAAATTACAACTGTTATAATACGGCCAGCCTTTATAAGCGCTTAAGCTATGGTTGTAAAAATGGCCTTAAAATTACCTAATTAAAAACCATCGAATGCTATATTAATTTTTATGCGCACGCGTATCGCAATGCGCAATTGTTTTTACTTTTTTAGCTTTAAATCGTAATAATAATAAAAGGTATATTATAGCCTTGCTTCGGTTTTTATCGTTTTCGTTACATTATTTAAAGCTTAAACAACGGTTTTACTACTTAGGAAAGCCTTTAAAATATTCCACCGAAATAAATTAACGAGCTTAAACGAATTGGGCGATTGGCTTTACAATTACCCGAAAACGACTACTATAACTATATCCGCTGCTAAGCGCGAAAAGCGCGCTTAAAAAGCGAAAAAGCAAGTGCGTTTCGTTTTAAACGATTTGAAAAAAGCTTTCCCCTAATCCGATAAGCAGCAAAAGTCGCTGCTAGCGATCCATTAGCAAATTACCTATTAAAATGTAAAGGAAGTTTCGCAACTTGCAATTACGATTACGGCGGGCAATGGGGATAACGACGACGAAGAAAAGGTTTTTTTAATTTACAAGTAATATAAAAAAAAAGTTATCGATAAACTGGACGGAACGAGATATTTTACCAGTAAGGATTTAAAAAACGATTTGCATTTTAAAATCGACGATTTGGCCGCCTTAACGGGCAAATCGGGAAATAAAAACGAAAACGTAGCATTTTTCTTTCGGCTAATATCGAAAAACGGCAAAACTGTTTAGCTTAACTTTAAAAGCTTGCTAATTTAAAAACAGTTTTAAGCAATAATCGAAAACCACCTAAAAGTAATATACCGGGAGCTAAAACTCCGTTCGATCGTTTAAATAGCTTTTTATATATAAGTTTTAAAGTTTTACGAGCTTGTTAAAAATTTTCATCGCATAATTTAAATGGTTTATTTATAAGCAAAATGCTTCGGCAAAAAATTTCGGGATTACGTTTGCCCGACTTCGCTACCGGCCCCGACGGATTTAAAAAACCAGCAACGAATTAACGAATTTATAAACCAAATAGTGGCTTTATAAAATACCATAGCGATTAAAAATGCCACGTTGGCTAATTACGCGGAGTAATTAATAACGCGACGCGATTAAACCCCCGGCTCGAATAGTACGGACTAAAAAGGAGGACGTTAAAGGCCAAAATAAAAAATCCCTCGGAGTTTTACGAAAACCCCGTTACAAATAAAATAACTTTCGAATATTAGCACCGACAAATTAAAAAAAAAATTTAAATTAATAAAGAAAAGTAAACCGACTTTGAAAAGTTCGCTTACGTGTTTAGCCGTTTGGCAAATTAAGCGGTTTTAATGCTATTACCTTACACCCGAAACATTTACCCTAATCGTTTTCGCATTTACGATAAATTAATAAACCATTTTTAAAAAAAGCATTATAATAAAAACGCGAAAGCTAAAACCTACGCGGATTTTAAAAAGCTAGTTATAAAAGCCGGAAATAAATTCCCCGATTTTAAAAACGATTTTATACGTTTCGCTGGAAAATGCAAAGTTTTTTAAACGAATTAAAAGCGTAAAATTTACGATCGTTTTACGCTTAGCTTTCGGATTTAAGTTATTCGAAAATACATTAACTAAAACGTTATATTCGAAAAGTTTTATCGTTAAGCATAAAAGTTTTCCTTTTAATATAAGCGAGTGCGTAAAAAAAAAGCCGTAATCGAGTGAAAGAAAAAGCAATATAAGGAGGCAGCCCGGCATTTGCTTTTAAATTTCGTAAAACTTTTAATAAACTTTCGCAAACCCTAGTTGCAAATGCCGCTACTCGTTTACCTCGCGAGGAAATAGCCCGCTTTTTAAAAAAAACGCTGTTTTAACTGTAAAAAAACCGGATATCGCACCCGCGAATGCCTTTCGCGCGATAAAAAACATTAACGAAATTCGAATTAACGAAATCCTAGCTAAATATTACCCGTTTAAGTTAAATAAAAAGTGTTTTAATAAAAGCAACGGCAGTAAGGCAAAGTCGAAAAACTAACGGTTTTAAGGAAAATAAACTTCCTTTTAAAAAACGTGTCGGTTTAGCGGAAAACTATAAAAAAAAAGTTGTTTTTTAACTTTTTCTATAAATATTTGGGCGGCAGTTCGTTTACGTTGCCTAGCATTATATCGTTTAATGGACTTTTTTTTTCCATATAAAGTTTAATTAATACGGGAGCAAATGGTTACCTTTTCGTTAACCTACGCACGGCAAAAAAAGCGAGAAAGCTATTTAAAGCTGCCCGTTTTCGATAATTTTGTTTTACAAATAGTCGGAAGTTATAACGAAAAAGGAGTATAAGCGGTAAACGTGGCGGTAATCGCGCATTTCCAAATTTAACGCCAAACGTTTTATAATATTCCTTTATTAGTTTTAAACATAAAGCAAAATTTAATAATCGGGTTAAAGTTTTTAAAAAATTACGATATTTTCCTCGATTGTCGGCGACGGAAACTTTTGTTTAACGATAACGCTAACCTTCCGACCCCCGAGCTATAAAACATCGCGATAAACAACTTTCCCTACGCAACCCGCTGTTTATAAAGGTTTTACGATAAAAAGGTTCGCCGGAAAAAGGTTTTTAATAAAAGCGGAAAATAAAAAGAGAAAAAACGGTAGGAATGCGTTGTCCGAAGTGCGGCGATATATTAATAGGCTAAAAGCGATTACCCGGGAACCTTTAACTAGTAAAAAGCCCCGCCGAAAATAACATTAACAAGGTTAATGCTTCGACCGACCGCCCGTTCGAAGCCAAAATCGCGATTACGGCCGGAAACGAAACGAAAGGTTTTAAGCTTTAATACAAGCCTTATCCTTAATTAAAAACCTTATTTCCGCCGCGGGAAAGCCGAGCTTCGGTAAAGCGTAAAACCAATTAAAAGTTTAAGTTTAAAAAAAACGCGCACGGAAAGTACACTTTAAAAAGAAACGCCGTAAGCTGGTATAAAAACCGCGCGGTTAATACCGTTTTTATTAATGCAATAAGCCTAATACAAATCGCAACGCGGCATAAAGCTCCCCTAATAGTAACTAGCCTATTTAAAATTAACCGGCTTATTAAAAGTAAAAAGGATAACTAAAAAATCGAAAGCCAATACCGTACGATAAAAAAAAGCTCCGATAACGAGTAAAAATGCTAATGCTTTTCGAATACCACGGAATGCTAAACGTATTTAGCAAAGCGGAATTTAACTTTTTACCGCTCCGTTTTAAAATCGACCATTAAATCGAACTAAAAGAAAAAACGCAACGCCGGCGAGCTAAGTTACTCCCCGCTATATAAAATGTTTGCCGAAAAGTTAAAAGCGTATTAGCAATATATTACCGATAATTTGCATAAAAGATTTATTAAAGCTAGCAACGCATTTTTTGCCGCATTTATTTTATTTGCGAGGAAAGCGGACGGTAATTTACGGCTATGCGTGGATTATAAAAAAACTTAATGCGATAACTAAAAAAACGTATATCCGTTGCTTTTAATCGAAAAACTTTAGCTAAAATATCGGGCGTTAAGTTTTTTACCAAAATAAATATCCGTTAAGCTTTTTACAAAATTAAAATAAAGCCGGAAGCTAAAAAATTAACGACGTTTCGCACACGTTACGGGACTTTTAAATATAACGTAATGCTTTTTAAGCTTACGAATAGCCCGGCGACGTTTTAAAGGTTTATTAATAGCATTTTAATAGAATATTTAAACGATTTTTGCTCCGCTTATATATCGACGATATTATTATTTGGTCGTCGATTTTAAAGCAGCACCGAAAGCACGTGTTTAAAGTGCTGCGAAAGCTATAAAGGCCGGTTTTTAAACCGATTTGAAAAAATGCGAGTTTTACGTCGAAAAAACGAAATTTTTGGGCTTTATTATCGAAATATCCGAAGTTAAAATTAACCTTAAAAAAATCGCAATGGTGAAAAACTGGAAGGCTTTAAAATCCTTAAAAAGGGTTTAATTTTTTTTTAACTTTTGCAACTTTTACCGCAAATTCGTCCTAAAATACAGCTAAATCGCTAAACTTTTAACCAATTTAACGAGAAAAAGCGAAGCGTTTAAATGGACGAAACCAAAGGCAAAGTTTTTTAAAAAGCTTAAACGCCGATTGTTGCACGCCCCGGTATTTAAGCATTACGAATAAAACCGGCAAACCCGGGTAAAAACGGATGCCTTTAACGGGGTTTTAGCAAGCGTGTTATCCTAAAAGCACGAAACGGGGTAGCATTCGATTGCGTTCTTTTCCGAAACAATGCATAAGGCCGAACTTAACTATTTTATCCACGATAAAAAGCTGCTAGCAATAGTGCGAGCGTTTAAGCATTGGAAAGTGGAACTCGTAAGGTTATAAGCTAAAAAGTTCCTCGTTATTACAAACTATTAGGCGTTAAAGTATTTCGGGACGAAAAAACATTTAAACGCTAGGCAGGCCGTTTAATCGGACTTATTTTCCTAATACCGCTTCGAAATTACTTATCGCTTTAAATCCGAAAATGCCGCGGCGAACGCGTTAATAAAAAAAACGAAAGAAATAAAGTTTTAAAAGGAAAAAAAAAAAGCTAAGCGGTACCGAGAGATATTTGCCTCGGCATTACGAAAAGGCTCGGAAAACTTGCTATTCGTATTAAAACGCCCATTTCGGAAAAGTCGGAACCGGAAAAACTGTCCGAAATGATTTTATCAAACCGATTGCTAAAAGCAAACTTTAGGGCGCCTTTTTTGGAAAAGTACCGAATTAAAGCTAAAGAAAAACGAAAAAGGTAAACTTTGCTTAGCGATTTGAAAAAGCTAAACTATTAATATGTTTTTTTACAAAAATAAGCTGGTTGTTTTTATATTAAAAAACGCAATATGGCTAGCGAAGCTTATTGCGAAAGCATACGGCCGAATTACGGCCGTATATTTGGAACGCAATAAAACGAAAAGGCTCGTTGGTAAAAAGTACTAATAGCCCGGGCTAAGTGCAAATGTTAATTAATTTATAGCCAATTGCAGTTGCAAATCCGCGAAGGTATTTAAGGATAAAACGCTCGGGTTGCTGCACCCTTTTTCCTTTTTTTATACGCGTTTAGCAACATATAGTCGTCGATTTTAAAAGCATGTTTAAAAATAAAAAAGGGTACAATAACGCGTTAATAATAGTGGATTGCTTAACTAAGCGTTTATAAACGATTTTTTATAATATAAAAGTTATAAAGTTAATAGCGGCAAAGCTATATTATAAAAAACTATACCGGGTATACGGGTTGCTTTTAACCGTTAAATCCGATCGTAGCTTTTAATTCGTTTTCGATTTTACTAACAAATTGTTAAAAATTTTAAGCGTAAATTAAAAGCTATTTTCGTCCGGCCATTTTTAATCGGCAGGATAAGCCGAAATTATAAACCAATATTTAAATTAACGTTTACGTTTATTCGTAAACCATTTTTAAAATAATTGGTTAATTTCTTTACCCGCTTTTAACCTGGTTTAAACGACATTTCCGTATAAATCGCTAAAAGGTATATCATTTTTCGAAATATCGATAGGCTTTTCGTACTTTCCGCATTGGGATTAAACCCGTCGAACGACGTTTAAAAGGTTAACGGCATAAAAAGAAAATATTACGAGGAAATGCGCAAAAGCGGCGAAAAAGTTGTTGGAATTTAACGAAAAGGCCCGGAAGTTATTACTCCAGGCTTAAAAAAAACAACCATTTAAATTAATAAATATCGTCGAATTTCGAATTTCGAAGTAAGTAACGAAGTTTTAATAATTAAAAAAAACTAGGCAACGGACAAACCTAATAATAAGCTCGATTTTCCGTTAACTAAAAGGTTATACCGGATCGTGGCTTTTAAAAGTTACTTATATAAGCTGGAAATCCCTTAAAAATAAAAAGGGATAAAAGTTTTCCATGCGGATAGGTTAAAGCGATTCCCAAGCAACTTTTTGCCGGAATAAAAGCTAAAACGACCCGAATCGGAAACCGTTAATAGCGAGGAGAAATGGGAGCTAAAAACCATTTTATTATTAAGGTTGTATTACGAACGCCTCCAATACCAAATGCAATAGCGAAGCTAAAACCCCGATTTTAACTTTTACGACGCCGCTGCTTTTAAAAACGCGGCCACTTCGTTTAAAGCATATTACGAAAAGTATTCGGATAAGCCCGGCCCGCCGAAACGACTGCAAATTTAGCTGGAAACCGCCGAAAAGGACGCCTTCGCAAAAAATCACACCGATAATAACAAACCAGCCGACGGCGGGATTAAACAAAGGTTGCGACGGAAGATGCCGAAGCGTTAAAAAAGGAAATCGTTGGAAAAAAACCGCACAACCGTTTCTTTTCGGCCCTTTTGGAAGGGGGGGGGGGGGGGGGTAATGTTATAGCACGGCCGGCTTTTACGGGCGTTTAGGCCATGGTTGTAAAAATGGCTTTAAAGTTACTTAATTAAAAACCATCAAATGCCATACTAATCTTTATGCGTACGCGTGTCGCAACGCGCAATTGTTTTTACTTTTTTAGCTTTAAATCGTAATAATAATAAAGGGTATATTGTAGCCTTGCTTTAGTTCCTATTATTCTCGTTATAATAACCGTTAAAAGGTGCATATTATTACGGTTCGTTTTATAAGTAACGTTAATTTAAAAGCAATACGGGTTAGCTCGAAAAAAAAGAACGGCTTTTTCGTATGCCCAAATAACGCCGGCAAAAGTGGTAGTCGTTTTTAAATTTCTTTAAAGGAAGTTAAATAAGTTAAAAGTTTTAAATACGACTTTTAAATCGTTTAAAACCCGTATTAAAACCGCGGTAAATTTATATCCGTTAACCTCCGCTTTTTTATAAACCGCTTTATATTTGTATAACGTTAATAAGCTTTAAAGTATGGTAAAAAAACGGGCCCGGTAAAAGTCGAATATTAATCGCGTGCAAACGGTAAAGTTTTTAAATAAAAAGTGTAAAAACTTTTAATACCTATTAGTAAAACCTAAAGCTTATTAACGAACGAAAAGCTTTATTACGTTAAAAAAAAGGCGACCGTGGTTTTAATAAGTAAAACTCGTTATTTTAACGTTTTAAAAGCCTTCGTTAGCTTTAAAACGTTGCATAACAAAGCCGTACGTGCAATTGGATATTTGAAAAGTGCTTATGCGCAAACGGAAAGCCCGGGAAGCTCGCGGCCGTAACCGGAAAAAGCACCCGGCTTCGAGCTTTTTAAAGCTTTAAAAATCGGATTACAATCGTACGGTTATTATTTAAATCTTTTTAACGTCGAAATAAACGCTTATAACTTGTATAAAAGCTTTGTAAGTAAGGTAAAAGGTTAAAAAAAACCCTTACGAGGTTAGCGGTTTAAAAAAAGCCGTTTTAATTTGTTAAAAAGGTTATAACCTTGTTAAAAGCCGGCTTAACCTCGGCGGAAATCGAACCCGCGGTTTTATTATCGTCGTCGTTTAAAATCGTAATTATTTCGTTTATAATGGCGGTTGTTAAAAAATGGATTAAAAATGGCACTAAGTTTAATTTGCAGGCAAAATTACGTGGGTTGCGAAACCGAAAGCCATAGGCATTGCACGAGCCAAAAGTGGGGCGGAATGCGTGTAGGAGCAAAAAGGGTGCGTGTTTGGGAAGGGCCTTATAATAAATAACCTTGGTATCGTTACTTAGCTGCGAATACCAAAGGCTAGCCTAGTTACCCATCGGAGATGATGAGGTACCTCACCTTGCCTAGTGCCGCTCACGTGGAAAATGTGAAAGCATTGGCTACACGAGCACCAAGGACTCCCCATTTGCAAACTAAGGATAATTTCCCTAAGACCTGGCGAGATCAGTTTGATCCCTCGGTAGTAACCATCTTCACTTAAAGTTATCCTTTTGCTGTTGCAAGCTTTTCTCATCACAGCCATGGCGTCGAACCAGCCAAACTCACCCCGCGCGCCCAAGCACAAGCGCAAGTCTCTTGTCAACATATTTGATGATATAGATATCCAAAGCCAGGGCGGCTCGAGCTCAGCTACCAAGGAGCGAGGCATGTCTCGGCCCTCTGTGGTGACGGCCAAGCCCGATGGCCAAAACTCCTCACTACGCGGTACCTTCCATCGCGGCTGGTCTCCATCAGTGCAGGAACGCTTTGGTCTGGGGGCTGGCGGCATGGCCGGGAGCGCATCAACATCACAGTAAGTCACACAAGCATTTCATCACGGTAATGAAGTCGCACAAGTTGACGGCATCGTGCCCCACAGACCGGCCAACCTTACCATGCGCATGAGCGACCTGTACCGTGTTTATGGGAATGGCTGGCAATTCAAGCAGCCGGGAACCACTGATGAGCCCGCCCGACCGACTGACGAGTTTGGAGTCGTCACTGAGATCATGGGCGAAATCCAAGGGATGATGGCCTCCTCGCCCGAGAGAGGTGCCGACGCTGCGTCTGACTTTCTTATTCAAGCCATGGCTGCCGCAGTGTACGGGTCGAATCAGAAAGCCCGGAAAGGACTTGGACTAGACAAGACCATCGAGCTCTGCTTGGCCATCTTCGAAGGCAAGCCAGGCGTCGAGTACAGCGACCGGTAAGCCGCCCTGATTGAAACCAATTCGAGAGGTGATAGAACGACAAGGGAAGGAAATCAAAGCTAATCAATGCTCGTATTTACCACAGGCCGAAAGAGTACCAAGCGCGGCTGGAGCAGCTGGTGCAGCAACATCTTGAGCCAGGCGAGCGCCATGTGATCCGTACCCGGCGGGAGGTAGTGCAACACGCGGCCGCATTCCAGCACTTGATAAACCGCTTCGTAACGACGAGTGCGACATGACGCAAGAGCTGATCCGCGAGACGCATGCCATCCTCGTGAGTGGCTGTGGGGTGAAGGCGCCGGCATCCTCAGCGGCAAGGAGCACGGCGGCGCGTATCGCACCGTGGATGTCTACGTCGGCACGCATCGATTCCCGCGCCCGGCGCGTATCCGCGAGGATATGCGGTCCTTCGTCGTGACCTTGGCCGCAGACATCGAGACGGCACGACGCACCGGTTTTCTGGACCCCTTTGCGCTGGCCGCCAAGCATTGCGACCGGTTCGTGAACATCCACCCCTTCAGGGATGGCAACGGCCGCATGTGCCGGCTCATCCTGAACGCGATCCTGGTGCGCTTTGCGGGTGTCGTCGTCAATGTGGGCGAGCACGACCAGAGTTCGGGATGAGTACATTGGCACGGCGCGCGAGAGCCGCGAGGTTGGCGGGCACCCTGGGGCTCTGGCTACACTGGTGTTGCGTGAGGCCTCAAAGACGTACCGCAAGATGCGCAACTCGATCAGGGGCAAGTTCCAGGGGAGCGGTGGTGACGGTAAAGGCAAGGGACGGGCGGATTAAAGGGGGAGGCCGGGCACCGCACCGCGAAATATTTCCCGGTCATTCGTCGGCAAATACATCCCCCCAACTGAAACCGGGCGCCGGGCTGTCGGTAACAGCCGCCGGCCATCCTCAGAGCGGAACAGCATAGCGCGCGGCATTCCTGGGTGCTTGTATTTCATGGTCTCTCTGCGTTCGTCGTTTTTGTTTTGTTTTCTCGACCGCTTGTCTGCAGCCTTTAGCACGCGAAGAATTATGAGCCGCTAGACTCGGGACTCGGCAGCGCGTCCCACTCCGGTTGTGCATCCCCTGGTTGGCACACTTGTTTGAGAACTAACAGGCAAACGTGCCCAGTCGGCGGCGCCCCTTGCCGACTCTAGCAGCCCGATCCTTGTCAACGTCCTCAACGTACGCCGCGCCCTCGACCACGCAGTCGCCTTTTGCTGGCCGTCACAAGAACAGTTCGCACCTCCTGACCCCTGACGAGCAGCGAAGTCGGCACGATCCGCTGCATCGGACTCGACTACAGTGACGACGCGGGCAAGATGGACTTCGCACTACCCGAGGAACCGACCATGTTCTTCGAGCCGCCCACCTGCCTCGGCAACTCTAACGCGCCGCGGCTGATCTTGCATCAAGCCGCCGGCAGCCAGGCCGACTACGAGGCTGAGCTGGTCGCCGTCGCCGGGCGCCGCACTGGGCCATGTGCTTGCTCGGCTACGAGTGCTCCAACGACGTGACGGCGCGCAGACACCAGCAGTTCGCCGGCGCCAAGTGGGGGTTCAACAAGGGCTTCGACGGCTTCGCGCCCCTGGGGCCGTGCTTTTTGTTGGGTCGCTTGATCTGGGAACGGGTGTGGTCGGGCTCAAGACGCGGCTGAATGGCGAGGTGGGCGAACGGGGGCAGGGCCGACATGGTCTTCACCGTCGTCTAGGTCGTGGGCTAGCTGAGTCAGGGGACGACACTCGAACCCGGGACTGTCATGTGAAATAACTAGACCCCCGGCGGGCATCGGGAACAGCAAGACGCCGCCTTTGTTTTTGCGGCACGGGGTGACCTGAAGGTGGGCATAAGCCATGGACTGGGCAGCTGGGCCAATCGCGTCGTGAGGATGCACCCGGGAAGTGATCAAGGCGGGTTTGTAAGCTGGAGCATGTCTCGAAAAGGAAAACGTCTGGTTCTTGGGTGTAAGCTTGGTGTGCCTCCGATTCCAGGGCCACAGAAGGTGTGCCGGGAAGCCGGCAGGCGTGGTAAACACAGCGTTGATGGAGAAGAAAGCTGTTGGTCGGGTGTGATATTTGCAAAGGGATGGGCGCTGAAGCTTCTGCAACGCTCGATCCCCTCCGACTTACCTACGCAGGCGTGCTTCTGGCTCTAAAACACGCACGCCTGCTTGAGTGCTGCCTCGACGGCTGCCTCCCACCAGGCCCCAAAATTACAAGACATATCTAAAGTCTGGGTGGCGGTCTCCCTTCTTTCCGGCGTCCAGCTCCCGCACGCGCTGCTCAATGCTCATAACCTCGCGCTTGTCGTTAATTCGCTTCAGCGCGGTCCGCATGACAAAGTAGCCGCACGAAGCAGTGCAGATGGCGACGAGTGAAATGGCGTGGCCGATGAGGTAGCGGCCATCGGGTGTCGTCAGACGATAGATTTGCCCAGGCTGCCGCCAATAAAGCGAAAAGTCAGCACGAGATCTAAGCCGGAGTACCCCCTGTTGGCCACCCCCCCTGTTGGCCACCTATTTCCCCATAAGGCCCTTCCCGGGCACGCACCCTTTTTGCTCCCACACGCATTCCGCTTTACTTTTGGCCCGTGCAATGCCTATGGCTTCCGGTTTCGCAACCCACGTAATTTTGCTTGCAAATTAAATTTAATGCCATTTTTAATCCATTTTTTAATAACCGCCATTATAAACGAAATAATTACGATTTCGAACGACGACGGCGATAAAGCCGCGGGTTCGATTTCCGCTAAGGTTAGGCCGGCTTTTAACGAGGTTGCAACCTTTTTAACGGATTAAAACGGCTTTTTTTAAACCGCTAACCTTGTAAAAGTTTTTTTAACCTTTTACCTTATTTACGAAGCTTTTATGCAAGTTATAAGCGCTTATTTCGACGTTAAAAGGATTTAAATAATAACCGTACGATCGCAATTCGACTTCCAAAGCTTTAAAAAGCTCGAAGCCGGGTGCTTTTTTTAACTACGACCGCGGGCTTTCCGGGCTTTCCGTTTGCGTATAAGCACTTTTTAAATATCCAATTGCACGTACGGCTTTGTTATGCAACGTTTTAAAGCTAACGAAGGCTTTTAAAGCGTTAAAATAACGAGTTTTACCTATTAAAGCCACGGTTGCTTCTTTTTTAACGCAATAAAGCTTTTCGTTCGCTAATAGGCTTTAGCTTTTACTAATAAGCATTAAAGGTTTTTACACTTTTTATTCGAAAACTTTACCGTTCGTACGCGATTAATATTCGACTTTTGCCGGGCTCGTTTTTTACCGTGCTTTAAAGCTTACCAACGTTATATAAATATAAAGCGGCTTATAAAAAGGCGGAAGTTAACGAATATAAACTTGCCGCGGTTTTAATACGGGTTTTAAACGACTCGAAAGTTGTATTTAAAGCTTTTAACCCGCTCGATTTCTTTTAGGGAAATTTAAAAACGACTACCACTTTTGCCGGCGTTATTTAGGCATACGAAAAAGCCGGCCTTTTTTTTAAACCCCGTATTGCTTTTAAATTAACGTTACTTATAAAACGAACCGTAATAATATGCACCTTTTAACGGTTGTAATTTTAACTAACGAACGTACGACGATACCGGCTTTTTAAAAGCTAATAAATAACGAAATAAAAGCGACTTTTTTTAGCTTTTTGGTGCTTTTCGCGATTTTTTTATTAACCTTCGAAATCCCCGCCTTTAAAGTCGCTTTTACAGATTTAAATTCCCGTTTGCGCACCGGCTTTTAAGCTCGTTTTCCTTTCGCAAAATGCAGTTTTACGTTTATTATATAAACGCCGACGTTATTTTTTTAAATAAAAAAAAATAAAGCAAATTTACGGCCGCGAAAACCCTCGAAAATCGCTTAATTTTTTAAAACGAGGCCCGGCGAAAGTTAAAAGCCGGGCCGGGCTTTAACGAAAGCGAGGCTAATAAGGCTAATAAGGATAATTTACGTACTTTTAACAACAGTTACTAACGGATTTGGTTTGCTTAAAGCTTAAATGTTTACTAACACAACCTTAACGAGGTTTCTCATACCCGGGCCGGCTTTTTTACTTTTTAAAAGCACGTCGTTTATGCTAAAAACCGTTAAACACATAAGGAAACTATAAATAAGCTTGTAAAAAAGTTTTTTAAATAAACGAGCTTAATTAACTATTTGTAACAAACCGTTTAGCCTTCCCGACGGCAATAAGCTTGTTGTTATACAAACAATACAAAAGCGTAATTAGTACCGCCGGCGCCGAAGGGAATTACGGATTTTTTAAAACGTACGACCTTTTTTTTCGATTAACGTTAGCCCAAGTTAAACAAGCAACTCGCTTGCAAACGGGGCATAAAATCGCGGCTTTTTAATAACGGGCTTTTTTACGGCGCGCGTAAAGTGGGATTACGCCGGCCGTTCGTGGGTAAAGGCCTTCCTTTTGCGAGCGTCGTTATGGTGCTTTAATCTTTTCGAATAGATTAACCTCCGTGCCTTATTAACGTTCCCCTCCCGCAAGCACCCAACCGGTTTAAATATCGGCTTTTACACTAACTTTACGCGTGCGCAATACGGCTTGCCCTGCCTTTACGAGCTTATTGCACTGCAAAGGGTTTAACGCCGAAATCCGCAAGCTTTTGGCCTGCAAATCGCCGCCGTAAATAGCTTTTGGCTGCACCCGGGCAGTCGCTTTACGCACGACCTTTTACTGCGAGTTACAAAGCCGGTTAAGGTTAGGAAAAGCCGGCCTTTAAGCGCCGGCCCGTTTAACGAAGCGCCGGCGGCAAGGCCTCGCACCCGCGCCCACACGGGTATACGGGCCAGCGCAAAGCGGGATTACTTTTAACACGAACTGGGTGCCTTTTTAAATGCACGTGACGAGGTTAACGAAGCTAACGAGGGTCCGGCTTTTACTTTTGGCACTCCCCTGCTTTTAACGCCGGCCGCCCTGCCTTTAACGCCGGCCGCTTTACCTTTAACGCCGGCCGCCCTGCTTTTTAACGCCGGCCGCCCTGCTTTTAAAGCTGGCCGCCTTGCTTTTAAGGCTGGCCGGGAAGGCCTTTACGTTTTTTCCAGCGCCTGCGCCGGCTTTTAACGATTTTTTAATCCTTTTGCAAGCCTTTAAGCCTTTTTGTAGCCCTAAATAAGCGGCCTTAACGCTGTGCCTTTTAACTTTTTATGTGTAATTTGGAGGTTTAACACCGGGTTTTTATTTTTTACTAATAAAATGCATTTGGCGATAACTTTTATTTACTTCCCCTTTTTTAATCGAGCGCCTGCTTGCATTAAAGCCCATGTTCGTTTATATGGGTGCGCTATAAAAAAGTCCATGCGCGCCGATATCGGGAGTGGGGGGGGGGTGAAGTGCGTGTGGGAGCAAAAAGGGTGCGTGCCCGGGAAAGGCCTTTTTATTATGGGCAGGTCATCCATAAAAAGGTGACGGTCCTCCTTCCTTAGCTTATCCAAATTTTTCCTCCTCGTCTCTCTTTTGTTGTGGGTTTCTTTCATTCTGCACGCAGGAGTGGGAAGTCGTGTAAGTTAGTGCACCCCTTGTCGGCCACCCCCCGGACGGCCACCCGGCCAGATCCACTTTACCACCAACCCCGGTACATTCAATTGCAGATATCTACCTTTATTTAACCAACCATGATGCAAAAGTATACTAATTCCTAATTAGAATTTTCCGCTTTTTCAAACGCACTTTCATCCACCTTTATAGCTTTACCCCTTGCCTGTGCAATTTGGCGTATATCCACGAAAGCCTAGTTCGGGTCCGGCATAACCTTTTTCCTTTTGCGAAGGCGTTGCGCTTTTAATTCGGCCTTTAACTGCCTAATTTTTTGCTAAGCCGTAGCCAATTCGAATTTACGCATTTCGTATTCTTTTTGGACTTTCCGGAAGAAAAGTCGTACCGTGGGACTTTGCGGGGTCCGGCTTTGGAAAGTGCTAATTTGGGTGGTTAACCTTCGGCTTTGTTTGGGAGTTTCCCAGCTAATTTGGGATAGCCGGAAAGGGACTTTTAAACGTTTTTTGGCCTTATTATTCTTAGCGGATTGTTAAATTGCGGATTGCCGGCCGTTTCGGTTGGAATTTTCAAGCAAAAGCCGGTTTATAAGCGGCTTAAGCGGATTTCGTGGCCAAAAGCCTGTTGCCCGCCACCCCGACGCAATTATATAAAGGATAAAGGCTTTAGTACGTGCGTAGGCATAGGCCGTTAAAAATTAACGCTTTTCTACCATTGTAAAGCAGGTAAATATAGCTTAAAACCCTAGTTTTTAGCGGTAAGCGTGCTTAAAAGGGCTAAAAACGGATAAATTTAAAGGTTGTAAAACGTGAAAGGTATGGGCAGGTAAATATAGTAGATAAACGTCGTTTTGCAAGCAAAAAAACATAAACTTTTTGGTTACGTGGGATTCGTGGCTATCCAATATTAAAAAGCGTGGTGCAAAAGCAGGGGGTTAAATGCTTGGGAGGAAGACTTTTTGCAACCACTCGATTCCAGTACTATTAATAGTTCACCCGTTATTTGTTGCAATAAATTCCCAGCTTTTAAAAGGGCCAAAAAATTTTAAAAACCATTGCTTTTATACGCTTTTCCTTTTAAATATAATAAGCGGAAAAAGGGTAACCCTCGTGGCCGAAACGCATTTGATAAAAGAGGTCCAAATGCGGGTTCCGGGCTCTTTTCTTTGCAAAGGCCGGGCTTTTGCAAAGCCTAAAACAAGCCCGTTACCCGTCTTACCCTTTTGCAAACCCCCTTCGTTAGTGTTGTACGTATTTTCCGGCTTTATCTGGGCCACCCCGGGGAGCTGCAAGCGTGCCCACCACTTTTTTATTATAGTAGTAGTAGCGCTTTTAACCCGTGCAAGTTCTATGCGCCGCGTTCGTCCGGTACGAATCTCCGGATATCGGCCTAAAAAACCGCGTATCCAATGCTTCCCTAAAGGCTGGAAGTCCCCCGTTAACGTAAAATCTCTTGCGCAAAAAAGCGGACTTTTGCGTGCGTCGGTGGGAGCCCCAAAAAGGCCTAAAGAAGCACCCAATCTGCTAGGCGCTTTTCCTGCTCCGAAGGTATCCGCTGATTTTGTTTTTAAAACTGCCGGATGGGTAGGGATCCCGCTAAACGCCGGCGTAGGGTAGTCCTTGGTATGCCCCAAAGTTGGGCGGCCCTCGAGATAGGGACTTTGGCCTGCACGGCCTCGACGGCCCGTTCGACGTCTTCTTCGGTGTACTGTTTCTCTGGCATATAGGTATTGGATTGCAGTAAAAAGTATAGAAAACGGATTAGAATTGCGAGATTTGTGGCGAGTTGAAGACGTGGCCATATCTGAGGCAGTGGGCCCGTTTGAGGTGGCCGTCCGGGGGGGTGGCCGACAGGGGGTGCACTGACTTAACCCAGAGAGGGTCAAAAAGCCAACTCATCACCACGATGACGCAGATCCGCTTCCTCGTCATATCAGACACCGACAACGACGCTTTCCCACCTCTAGAGTCACTCCCCGCCGCTGATGTCGTTATCCACTGCGGCGACCTGACGTAGGCGGGCGGGCTTTTCAACTACCGCCGCGCGCTCGAGGCCCTGGCGGCTTGCCCCGCCGAGCTCAAGCTCGTCATACCGGGGAACCACGACCTGTCGCTCGACCCCGTCTGGTGGGCCGCCAACCTCGACTCAGACGACGAAGCTGACGAGGCCGAGGAGCCGCAGCGCGCACGCGCAATCTTCCACGACGACAAGTACACCGGGCGGGGCGTCCGCCTTCTTGACGAGGGCACCCACGACGTCAGCCTGCGCGACGGCCGCTCCTTCAGGCTGTACGCGTCGCCGTGGACGCCGGGCTTCAACAACCACGCCTTTGGCTACCCGCGCAAGGGGGCCGGGAACCGCTTCGACGACGCCGACGGGCCGGGCAGCAGCAGCAGGATTCCCGACGGCGTCGACGTCGTCGTGACGCACGGGCCGCCGCGTCCGCCCAAGGGGAGCGCGGCAGAGGCAAGCTACGTGCTCGACTGCAACCGTACGGACGAGCGGCGGCACCACCTGGGCTGCGACAAGCTGTGGACGGCCATCCAGAGGGTCCGGCCGAAGATGCACTGCTTTGGGCACATCCACGAGGGCCACGGCGCACAGACGGCGACGTTCCAGAGCGGAGGCAGGGAGGCCACGGTCGAGAACGCCAAGGTGACGGAGAAGGACGGTGCTACACAGCTACTATCGACCACGGGTCCGAGTACGAGGCCGACGCCAACAGGACGACGCTGCTGGTCAATGCTGCTATCCAAAAGAAGTATGGGGAACGCGGGCAGAACAAGGCCTGGCTTGTCGACATAACACTCTCACAGTAAAATGGACGCAAAGGCGACGACACTCTACCGGGTTAACGATTAGTCTATAATGATGCGCTTGATTGCAACTAGGATATTTACAAGAGGGAATGTTACGACCTTTGCTCGGGCCTAACTTGCACGTCGTGACCCGCAGCGGTCAAGGAATGTCGGCGGAGAACATGACTAGGTCGGACCGCGACGGCTTCACTAATACACATGATTGTTCAGAGCGACAGGGTCAGAATACCAATCGGACCATCTTTAGGCGATGCCGCCCTCCGTTTCCATCATATCGCCACAGCACCGCCCTCCCGCCAGGCAACCCTGGCGCGGGGGTGGTTGTGGCTGCCAGGGGTCGGCGGCGGAGGACCCGAGGAGCTCACGCCAAAGTTGTGCAGACGCTCCCCGATCAGGTAAGCCTCGTCTCTGATGCGGACGCGCCACGACCGGAAGACGCCCAACGTGGCCCATGCCATGGACGCTAGGACGACGCCCATGGCTGCGACCGGGAAGCTGAGCCGGTAGACGAGCGTCGGGTTGATGGCCGCTGCTGTTGCTGCCGCGTCGTCAAGGCCGTTGTTGGCGTTCTGGAAGTACGAGAGGAAGACGTGCGCCGAGACAAGAGGGCCGACGATGGCGATGGCCGACAGCACGAGTCCGGGAATAATAAAGGCCCGTGTCAGCACCCCAGCGTCGGGGTTGAGCCAGCCGCCGGCGACGATGGCGCGCAGGGCAGCGGCGGGCCGCGACTCTTCGTACCACAAGTCGACGATGCGGGCCGAGAGCTTGAGGTAGAGCAGCCCAATGGTCCAAGCCTGGATGACGCGGATGGTGTGCGCAGAGCCCGCGTTGGCCGGCGGGCCGTGCATGATGCTGCTGCTGCCGCCCGGGCCGCCGTCGACAAACAGGGCCGAGTACATGTACGTGTCGAGCGGGATGAGGCAGTATAGCTCGATCAGGGACGACACGAGCAGCGGGAAGACGACGAGCAGGAAAAAGTAGCAGTAGACCAGCTTGGCGGCCCTGGCGGCCACGGCGGCGGTCTTGCGCGCGGCCGCGTGGTCTCGGGCGGCCGAGGCTGTCTGGGAGACCCAGTCCCTCGACTTGTTCCACAGCCTGCCGAGGTGGAAGAGCGCGTAGGCCGCGGAGCCGAGGATGTAGATGCCGATGCTGAAGGCGTAGATGTCGTTGGTGCGGATGTGGGCGGGGATCAGCATCTTGAAGACGCGGCGGCCGAAGACGAGCGGGATGATGGTGAGGCTGACGCCCGTGACGGCGGCGAAGATCCAGATGGACAGGATGAAGAGGAAGATGCGCAGGCGGAAGTGCGGCGGGATGTAGACGAGCTGGTAGCTGTCGCCCGAGTAGAGGTCCGTGTCGGCGCGGTCGGGCAGCCCGTCGGCGCGGACGTTGGCCTCGGTCACGTCGAGGAAGACGCGCCAGCCCTTGGGCACCTTGACCTGGTCCGACGCCGGCGTGCGCACGAAGCGGCCGTCGGGTACGATCTGCTTGGAGAGCACGAGCAGGCGCTTGCGCAGCACCAGCGTCTCCAGCTCGTCGGCTGACATCTCGGCCGTGGTCCGCGGCTTGTCCATGTCAAACAGCTTGTGCCACCGCATGGGCACCACCTCGGCGTCGTCGTCGACCTCGAGAAAGAGCCGGCGCCAGAAGGGCAGCTTGCGAGCCTCGGACCTGGCGCGCAGCGCGAGCACACCCTCCTCGTCGATGCGGCGTTCGCCAAATAGGAACCAGGTCACGCGCAGGGCTCGGGCGCAGCGGCGGAACCACCACGTGTACATGACGTGCAGCCCGTCGCTGGGGCGGAAGAACTTGACGGCGAGCGGCATCAGGAAGTTGTAGAAGAGCAGGTCGATGGGGAACTCGAGCACGGGCTCGTTGGACGAGTAGTGGATGGGCAGCACGCCGGGCAGCGACGCCCACAGGCCCCAGACCACGCCGCCCAGGCATACCATGACCAGGGCGCCGTACACGAAGGCCGAGAAGAGGATCTTGCGCAGCTGTGTCGTGACGTTGCGCTCCAGCACGTCGCGGACCGGATGGAACTCGGGGTCGTCGGGTCTCGGATGAAGTCTGTGGAGAGGGGAGTCAGGTCAGCCAAGAAGGTCCAAGCAAGCAGTCAAGAGCCAAGCCAAGCCGACTGGCGGGTTCAGTGGGCAAGACAGCAAGACGGCAAGAAACAAGGACTCACACAAAACACCCTTGCGCATAATCTTGCGGCACATGGACACGAACAAGGCAAAGTGGAACATGTAGCCCGTGCCGACGAACCAGTGCACAAATATCGACGTCAACGGGTAGTTGTACGTAAACAGCACCCTCGACCGCAGCGTCGTCTTCTCAAACAGCGGCAGCAGCGCCACGTCGAGCAGCAGCCCGCAGTACAGCGGGAAGATGAGCATCTCGATGCCGATGATCAGGATCACCTTCATGACCCCACTGGCCTGGTTGAGCCCGTCCACGATGGACGCCTCGCGCTCCTGGCCCGACGCGCTGGTCGAGAAGGGCCGCCCGCGGTGCAGGTACAGCGCCGCCGCCACGCAGAGCGCCAGGTAGCCGCCCAGCACCGCCCAGAACCGGTCCGTGCCGTCCCAGTACGCGAGCTCCGGGTTGACCGCCGCCGGCGCCTCGGCCGGGCTGAGGTTGATGACCCACGATCCGGGTTCTGCGAGCACGCCGGGCACCCCTTGAGCCCGTCCCACGCCGCGCTGGTCGCGTTGCCCACAAACGACGCCACCTCGCCGCTCTTGCTCGAGTAGTCGCCCCCGAAGACGAACGCGAGCCCACGGCTGGCCGCACAGAAGAGCAAGGCGATGTTGGCCTTGATGGAGAGCAGCGCCTCGTGGCTGACGGCCGAAAAGTTTCGGATCTCGCTCGTCGAGATGACGGGCGGATCGACCGTAAAGCTTTCGACGATACGCCGCGCCGCGTCGAGCGACATGTAGTACGACGCGCGCACGAGCGGCATCACGTAGCGCCGGGACAGGTTCTGGAGCGCCAGCAGCGGGCTGAGCATGTTGGCAATGCGAAGAGCGAGCCATGACGCCATGCCGGCCGCCACGAGGGCGCAGTCCTGCACGAGCTTGACGGCGCTGAAGACAATGCGCACCGGGCGCATCGGGTTGGCCACCACCCAGACGCAGACGCGCCCGATGTTGTAGGGCACGAAGATGCCCGCGAACACCGTCACCGACACCAGGAACGAGCAGAAGACGGCGTTCTGGAAAAGCCCAGCGACGGGGCCGCGCATGCCCAGCAGCTCCATCACGCCCTCGAAGTCCTCGGCGTCCTCGATGGCCTCGGGGTCCAAGCCCGCAGCCACGGCCTCCCTAACAGCCTCGGCGTCGCGCTGTTGCTGCTCCCGCTGCCGCTGCTGTTCTGGGCCCGGGATAGCCGCGGGAGCACCCAGGTCTGGGTGCTCTTGGTCACGAGCCTCATTGTCAGCCTCGTGGCCGTCCTGGCCATCCTGCTCCATCAACCCGCCCAGCCCGAACTCATGGTCGGGATCCCCCAGGAAGGCCCTAACACGAGCACGCTGCTCCACCCCTTCGGCGGCGGGGTTGATGCCGCGCCACATGAACTCGGCCAGCCTCTCCATGATTCCCACAGGTTGCCTCTCTTCATTGGGTTGCTGGTCGTCGTGCGCCGCCGGGTTGGCCGGGATATCGTTGAAGTCGGGGAGGTTGGCCCACGCTGGCGTCTCTCCCTCACCGGGCAGGTCCGTCGCAGCTGGCTGGGGCGTCCCCTGAGAGGCATGTGACGCCACGACTTCCTCATTGTCGGCCTGCAGGTCAGCCAGTGACGATGCCAGCTCGGCTTTGCTGGCATCATCAGGCACGGCATGAGCTGACGAACTCGACGATGGTTGGTCCAAAGGAGGAAAGGCCCACGAGTTGTTTGCTAGCGGGTGGACTCCGTCGTGCCTAAAAGACCCATCCGTGTTGGCCCTTGGTCGGGGAGCGACGGTATGGTCAGGCAGTGAAGGGGCTTCTTCCACGGCCTTTTTCTTACCCTTTGCTGAGGGCGTCGGCGCAACGGCCATGGGCGGCCGGTTTCCATCTAGTTGCGGGCCAGCCTGGACTTCTTTACCTTTGTTCGTGGACGGACCGTCTTGCTCACCAGCCGAGTCGCTAGGCAGGGCCCAGTCAGATGAAGACTGATCCGAATCGCGGGAAGAAACAGGTCCTTGCTCCGTCACAGAGGTCGCGCTTTCATCGCCTTGTTCCGGTATGCCGCGGTCCGTCGTCTGGGTGTGCTGGTTGTGCGAGGCCGACGGCTGCTCAGCGCCCCCACCAGGCCTGCTCGCCGCCATCCTCGCCTCCTTCTCTCGCCTCAGCCTCAGCCATGGCTCAGCCCTGGCCCCCTGGCCGCGCTCTTGGAACAGTCTGGTCATCTCGTCCGAATCACCCTGGGCCTCGTGGTAGACCCGCGTGAACTCTCTGACCGAAAGCGGCTCCACCAATCCCAGGCCAGGGCCCACCGGTGCAAACACATCGTCCTGGGAGCCGTGCGCCTGGAGCCCATGCCCGGCCAAAGTGCCTTCGCCGGACAGCGTACGGTCTATCCTTGCCGTGCTGGACTCCTCGCCATTGTCGGTAGCGGGCTGGACAGGACGCCTGCGATAAGGTGGAATGGGCACTGGCACGTAATCCTCTGCCGCAAGGCGCACACGACGTTCCCTCCCTGGACGATAGACCCATCCTGAGCTCGATCCGAATCCATCGACGCCGTATCGTCGTCGGAATCGTCGTCAAACTCGGTAGGGTCGGGGCCCCTAAGCGCATCGATGTCTTCGGCACGGAGGCCGGCAGCGGGGTCACCCAATGGACCAGCCCGTGGGGCTTGGTTCTCGGCAGCGGCGAAGGCGGCGCGCATGTTGATCTCGGGCTGCTGCAGCACGACGTAGTCACGGACCAGGATGATAAGGATGAAGCATAGAATAACCAGGACGGTGATGATCTGGCCCTCGACCACATAGATCAGGTTCCTGTTCAGCAAAGGCAGCGGTGTCATATTGTTAAAAAAGGCCACGTCCCCGAGGAGCGAACGTTGTGGCGCTGGCCGTCTAGGGACGGCGGGTATTGCGATGGGCATGGACGGGGTGTCTGGAGAGGTCGTGGGCGCGTCACCGACCAGTCCGACGGCGGAAAGAATCAGGTGCACAACTTCGGCGTACAGAGGAGTGGCAAGAGGGTTGCCGGCCCCGTCGAGGGCTCTGCGCGCGGGAGTTCGCCAGTGGCAATCACGGATGCGAGCAGGGGTGTCGAGGGGCAGACGGCGCGAGCGGCGGCGGTGATGGCATCGCGGCCGACGGGGCACATGTGACCCTGGGTGCTGGGATGGGCAAGGGCATGGCCGGCTGCGCCGCCTCCAAAGCCCTCGTCGCTGATCCAGAACATCAGCGACCATATGCCCCTCATAAGGTATGGCAGCCAGACGAGCCAGATGCTGACGACGAGGGCGGCGCGCAGCCAACCCAGCATGCTTGTGAGCAGGTACTTGGCGACGTGGGAGACGAAGATGGCGAAGGGCAGGGTCTGGGGCATGCGGCGGTCGTAGAGCTTGGTGAAGCGGAATGGCGTCTTGCACAGCTCGCAGTGCTTCTTCTGAGAGTGCGACAGCCACTCCATCAGACAGTTCTGATGAACGAACTTGATGCTGCCGCTGCACTTGCACGGGTAGAAGAGCGGCTCGTCCTCGGTGGCCTCGCCACGACATATGCGGCACGTGTCGGGGTCTGCGGCGCCCGCGGGGTCTGGCGAGTTGGCGGCATGGTGGGCGGCCTGGGCCCTTGCCTTCTGGCTGCTGTTGGAGAAGCGGCGGCGGGCGTGAGCGACGGGCTCCGGGTCGGCGAGCAGCACCGAGTCGGCCAGCGGACCGTCCATGGTTTGTTTCTGTTTCCACAGGCAGGCAGAGGCGGAGCGAGAGAAGATGGTCGCTTCAAGGGCGCGCCATCCGACAAGCGGGAGTGTGAGTGTTTTGCTGGCTCAGCCAGTTCAGTCTATCGGCGGAGGGCGGCTCAAGCAGGGCAGGGGATTGAGGGGCGCAAGACCGGGCGCCGGCTCGCTCGGGGTGGTGTCGGTGTGCCCCAGCCTGGGGTCTGCGTCGGTGGCTATGGTCAAGGCAGGAGGAGGGATTAGAGGGATTTACTCGCTCGCCGCCCAGGCGAAACAGGGCCGCTACGCGAATCGACGGTCGGGTGCAGGCAATTCGATGGCAGGCGTGGGTTGAGCGATGAGGGAGGAGGGCCTGGCCCCGTGTCGTGTTTGCTCGGTGGTGGGTTTCGCCCGTGTGCGGTGGACGGGGATGCCGGCGACGTCGCCGCCCGCTGTGGCGATTAAAGACGGGCAGTCAGGTCCTGGGTTTGGATGGACGGAGGGGTGCAGGAGTGGTCTGGAAGCCGTGGGTTGGCTTTCCTCTTTGTTGCAGACAGCACGGCTGCACGCGACATGGAACCTTGGAGCCACCACTGGTTTGTCAAGTCGGTTCGTTGCCGGTTCGATCTGGCCTTCCAGTAGAAGCCAAATAGAGGTCGGGTGGGCCGTGCCATCCACAGTGACGAATGACGGCGGCGAGAGAAAAAGCCCAGGCGTCTGGCTGGCCGCAGGTGGCTCCGGGTGGGTGTGGCTAACGACGGGCAGTTGAGAACTTGAAGAGCGCCACATGTGGCTGGTTGGTCAGCCCATCCAGATCCACTCACTTGTGCTGGGCCGATTGCTCCTGGTGGTGGCATCGACTTTTTTGCTTTTTTTGCCATCCAATGACGTCGACCCTGCAGCATTCCAAAGCTCAAAATCGCTTCAATCACACTTTGGAGCAACGGGCGGGCGGGCACCTTGGGTAAAACATCAGGAGCCAGATCTGGGCTCGGCAGGCAAGCTTAGCAGGTGGCTACGAGAAATAAGCAACTGCTGACTGATGCTTTTGACAAGCTCCATTCCAGTGGTGAAGCTGAGCCCGTGCATCACGGACTGAGCGGATTAGTTCCATCGTCTCCGAGTATTTCCAGTTGCTAAAAATCCACTGGTCGGTCTCCTGTCTTCGCCCTATCTCGTGCAGAGCAACGGAAACGACCCGGCTCTCCCATCCGGGTTGCGGTTTCAACTTCGGCGGCGAGGGGAACGAATTATATCACTCTCCTGATCAAAAACCCAGTGCCAATGAGCCATCGCCATCGGCTGTGCCAACCAGGCCGCGCCTTCAGGAACAATCGGGGACCCCACCAAGGCACAGCTCGCACAAAGCCAGGACAGGTCTGCACACCAATTGCTCTAGCGCCATCCCGTGGACGTCATCGCGCTTTCCCGACGAGGCACATTTTGTGTTTGGATGCATGCAGATGGTGAAGATCACGGCTGTCAAACACTGGAAAGGATCGCTGAGTTGGATAGGTAGGTGGATAGACGCGCAACCCGACGTTCGTTGGTATTCCGTGGTGGTTATAATAATCCCATGTCGACCCCTTTTTCTGTCGTTTGTCGTTCGTGCCATCAACCTGCTTGCACGTGCAGCTCGATCAAATTGATGCTCAACTAGCAGCAGCAGCAGCAGCTCTAGCTCCCCACCAGCACCAGACGCCCCCAATACTGCAGTCACACGTCCCTGGGCAGGGTCCGGTCGGTCGTCCAAATCGACCTCGGCGGTCAAAATGCGGTACGTTGATGTCGTCGTGGAGGCTGCCCGCTCCACTGGCACTGGCGTCATGTTTGGACGATGGAGTCTGGCCCCGTCGGTTGGCACGCTGCCCTCTCCCCCTGCACCAACATATGCTTATCATGGAGCCCAGCCGTCAGCGCGCCCCACTCCCACACCCGTGCTCATGGGCCAATTCCCTCCTCGGCAGCCTGGAAAGCTCCAGGTGGCCACCTTGGACTTTTTTTCTTCCTCGTGCTTGCATTCCCTCCACGCCCGCCACCACCATCATCACCACCCAAGGACATCGCCATCTGCAACGGCGCTGCGCTTCCCGTGACAAATGGCCAGTCCGCCCGAGCGACGGACTCTTTGCTGTTAGCTGACTAACTCGACCCGCACCCACGCATCACGCGCCCTCGCACCACGCACCTCCAGACGAGCGCTTTCCGCCATCAACGTCCCGGCGTCCGACTCGCCCCAGCATTGGCTCCCTCGATCCGCCTGTCTTCGGCCTGGTGCTGAACAGGACCCCGCCAGCATGCCCGCCAACGGCCCAAAGACCAACGGCTCCGTCCGCTCGAAGCCCTCGCGATCCTCCAAGGCCGCCGCACCCGTCGCTGCCCCGTCGGCCAATGGCCATGTCGTCAAGGCCCCCAGGAGGACGCCCGCGTCGGCGCGGTCCGGCGGCATCCTGTCCAGCCTCTTCGGGCTCGGCGCGCGGCTGCTGACCTGGTACGCCATCATCACCATCCTCTTCCGCTGTCCCGAGACGCTCGACCGCTGCACCGACGCCTCGCCCGCCGTCTGCGTGCCCTACTTCCAGCTCAAGCACATCGTCATCCCCCACGTCGAGCCCTACTACAACGCCTACGCCGCCCCCTACGTCAAGACGGTCCAGCCCTACTACGACACCGTCGACCGCGCCGTCCTGACTCCCGCCTGGGGCTACACAGTCAAGTACGGCGCGCCCGCCGCCGCCAAGGCCCAGGCCCTCGGCCACGCCCAGTGGCAGAAGACGGTCCAGCCCCAGCTGCTCAAGTACCAGGCCCTGGCCCGCGCCAAGTACGACGCGTCGCTCGCCCCGCACGTCGACCGCGCCTCGGCCGTCGCCGGGCCCTACTACGACATCGCCCGCACCAGCGCCCTGCAGACGTACCACGAAGTGATCCGGCCAACCTACGACTTCGTCCAGCCCTACGCCCTCCAGGGCTACGCCGCCGCTTCGCACTTCACCGTCAACACGGCCGTCCCTTCGGCCGTGTGGGCCTGGAACAAGACGTACATCTTCCTCGACACCACCGTCTGGCCTCAGGTGAGGGTCATCTACAACGACACGGTCGAGCCGCAGCTGGTCAGGATCGGCAAGCGCCTCGGCAGGTACAACCATAACGGCGCCCACAAGCCCTCGCCGGAGCCCTTCTCCAAGACCATCTCAAGCAAGGCCGCCTCGTCCTTCACCAAGCCCACGGCCTCCACCACCCCGACCAGCGCCGCCTACTCGGCGCCCCCGTCGTGAGCTCCGCCAGTTCCGCCATCAAATCCGCTGCCTCGGCTCTGAGCAGCTCCATCGCATCAGTCGTGAAGCCCGCGGGGACTCCGCTGCCCAAGTTCAGCGAAAACACACTGGAGCAGGTCGAGGCGCCCGAGGCCGACGCGGACGAGGAGGAGAGGCGCCGGATAGCGCGCGAGACGGTCGCCGAGGACCTCAAGCGTTGGCAGGAGAAGTACACCAAGGCTGCCGACGAGGGCGCGGCCGAGATCCAGGAGCGCGTCGGCGAGATCGCCGCGCAGATGGTCGAGCACGAGATCCACGGCACCGGCCAGGCCCTGGTGGCCAAGCTGCAGGCGTCGCTCGTCTCGGAGCTCGTCACGCTGCGCCGCCGCATCATCGAGGTCGTCGGCTCTGTCCAGAAGGGCTCGGCAACGCCGGCCGCGGGCGAGGAGAAGATTATCAACGCTGTGCGGGCGAGCGGGCTGCAGATCAAGGAGCGCGCCGGCGCCGTGCGCACATGGCACGAGAACTTTGACGACGAGGTCCGCGCGCAGGTGACGGATGCGGCCGACAACCACTTTGAGATACTCGGCTCCATCCGCGACCTGGCGCTGCAAAAGATCGGCATGAAGTGGGCGTGGATGGACGGCATCACGTACAAGGACTGGGCCAAGTACCACCTGCTCAAGAAGCGCTTTGACGAGTGGGAGCAGGACCTCGAGAAGCTCGTCGTCTCGCACCCGGGCCTGATCGAGTGCCAGAACGAGGGCCAGGCTATCGAGGACCGCGCCATGGAGCTGGCCTCCAACGCCGCCAGGGAGCTTGGCCGACTTAAGCAGGTCGCCCTCCTCAAGCTGTCCATTCTCGATGACAGCAACGAATTTGACTCGGAAAAGACCCAGGCCGCTTACGAGGCCGCCCAGAAGCTCAAGTCCCAGCCAGAGCCGGCGTCCCCGGCCGAGGAAGACGTTAAAGAACAGGTGAAGGAGGCAGACACTGTGGATACGCAAGCGCCGGAGCCGACCGAGAAGGTCCTTGAGAGCGAGGTCTCTGTATCGGCTGCGAGCTCGGCGGCCAGCGACATGAGCGCCAGCCATGCTGAGTCCGCTGAGAGCGTCATCTCGTCTCTGAGCTCGGCATTCAGCAGCGCATCAGAGAGTGCATCGGAACAGGTCTCCAGCCTCGTTGACGAGACCCTATCGCCGTCGTCCACCGGTAGCTCGTCCACTTCAGTCAACACACACACTGAGTCCCCCTCCAGCTCAACGCAGCCGCTTGCCTCGGCAAAGGTCGTGGCCGACATTCCTGTAATCGTCGCCAACGCCAGCGAGACCACCGCTCCTGATTCAGGAGACGCCGACAAGCCGGCGCCGGTGCCTGTGTCGCAGTCTTCTGACGACTCTGCGGCCCAGCTTCCAGAGGACGACTACGGGGATGATGACGAGGTCGAGCTCGACCAAGCGCCACCCGCCCAGACTGCTTCGACGGTCAAGTCTGCCATGTTCGGGGCCGCGGCTCAAGCGGTCCCCAGCCGGAAGCCCATAATCGATGACGACACGGTCGAGTCCATCAAGCAAGCCGGGGCGGACGTACCTGCCAAGATCTCATCGGTGGCGTCCTCGGCCTACTCAGTTGCCATGTCGCGGGCCTCGGTGCAGTATGATTCGGCGCTGTCGTTAATCTCGGCCAACATGCAGGGCACCCCGCTGCCCATGCACTCGTCGCTTCTCTCGTCCGTGTCGGCAGCCTACAGCAAGGCTGTGGCGTCAGCTAGCTCCCGCCTCGACGAGGCCGTCCACTCGGCCGAGAGCATCTACGGTGCCGCTTCGGCCAGGGTTGTCCCCACGCCAACTCCAACCCCCTACGTTGACTGGGCCGCCGTCGAGGCCATCGCTGCCTCGCGCTTGAGCCAGGGACGCGCATGGGCCGAGGAGCAGTACGAGAGTGCCAAGGTGGCCATCGGCGTGGCTACCCCGACGCCCACGTCGCCCGTCGAGAGGCTGCTCCAGAATGCTCAGTTCAACTACTATGCCGGGCTGGGCGTGGCGCAGGCGCGCTACTCCGAGTTCCTGGCAGCGGCATCGTCGGCTTACAGCTCGCTGACGGCCACGCCGACGCCGACCGACATTGCAGGCACAATCTCGTCTGTCGCGTCGGTAGCCAGCGAGTCTGCCGCCTCGGCCGCTTCTGTCGTCGGCGAGAACGTGTCGTCGGCGGCTGCGGCGGGCTTCGACAATGCGTCTTCTGTGGTTGACGCTGCTGGCAGCGCTGTTTCGGCCAATTGGGAAGCTGTCGTTAGCCAGCTGGGCGCGCGCGTTTACGGCGCACCGAGCCCGACACCATGGTACGAATGCGTCTACAGCGCGGCGGGCGAGTACGCTGCGGCAGCCACGGAAGCCATAGATGGCGGCGCCTCGAGTGCCACGGATGCTGCCGGCTCGGCTGCGGCGACGGCGTCAGCTGAAGCCGCAAAGCAGTATGCCGTTGTCAGCAGCATCGTGTCCGAGCTGCTTGTCGGCAAGGAGCAGAGCTTCTCGGAGAGCGTCTTTTCTCGCCTAGGTGCGGCCTACACCGAGGCTACCGCCACCGCAAAGGTTGCCGGGGACAAGGCGGCCAGCGTAGCGAGCGAGGCCACCGAGGGCGTGAAGAGCGCCGCCGACCGTGTTCGGGACGAGCTCTAAGCTCTAGGCTCCTTGGCTGGACACATTCACTTTTTCTTTTCTTTTTTTCTTCCCAATAATCTTATCTACCCTTTCAATATGAGCTCCCGTAGCTCCGAGTGTACGACGGGCTTTGCAAGGAGGAAACGACCGGCAAGGTTCGCAGAAGGTCTAGACTGCAACGCGCTGAGGCGAGAAAGAAGGCAAGCGAAGCACACGAAGAAGTAATAAGGATATATACAAAGCTATTGGAAGCGCCTGGTGGTGGGCGTTTGGAGCCCGCCAACAATCAGCACGCACACCGCACACCACGACGAGATTGGGCCGGTCGGGGAAAAGGAGGAAGGCTACTGCGGGTGGGATTTTCTGATTTTATCATCTCGTTTCCCTCTCCCTTATTTATCTGTTCTGCAATATTTCTTTCGGGTTTGTTTTGGGACGGTCTCTCGCTTGTATGTCTAGCATCCATATCAAATACCCATTCCCCAACGATTTCGATTTTTCAAGTGTATTATTTTGTGCTATGTGCTATTTATTGGTCTAGCTGTATGTTACAATATCCAATCCACCGAACAGATTCGGTCCTGGTCGACGAGCCTGCGTGCCTGCCTGCTCCATGTTTTGACCGAGCATTGGTGGCCAGTGGCTTGCCAGGGGAAAGACCGTCTTCCCCCTGTCGCCTTCCTCAATCAAACGTAGCACGCCCATCCATCAATGATGTCAGTTGTTTGCGGGCTGACATCACTCGGCCGCTTTGCGCGGCAGCAAGCAGAACGATGTGCACGCAAAAGCAAACAACATGTGGCGGGCAATAATGACGGCATTTTGACGCGGCCCCTTTTCGAGACGCAACGGCTGCTGCTGAGCACATAAAAAGGCGACCATCTCCAATCTCGGTGCTTCAAACTCCTATCACCATCCCACCAAGGTCTCCATCAGAGCTATTCGCATCAGCACACCATCCATCCAGTTCAGATACTTTACGTCTTCGCCTCACCCAGCTTTGCACCATGGCCGACAGGCAACCCGGAAACTTTGCCAACCGGTGAGCACGAGCGCGTTCACTCGGCTGCCGCATTTTGCTAACCACAGCCGGCGCTCTTCACAGCCCTAAGGAGGAGGTTCGAGCCGCCGCATCAAAGGGCGGAAAGGCATCGTCGTCGGCGACGGAGAGCAGCGCCGACAACAGCGGAACCGGCAAGCAGGGCTTCGCCAGCATGGATCCCGAGCGACAGGTGAGCAGAGCTACAACACCCACATCCCTCCACACTTTCGTTGCACGCCTGTCCCTCTAACGCCCAAGCTTTGCAGCGCGAGATCGCCTCGGCCGGCGGCAAGGCGTCGTCGGGCTCGTTCGAGCCGGGCAGCCGGAAGGCAAAGGAGGCCGGCCACAAGGGCGGCCTGGCTTCGCACGGCGGCGGGAGCTCGTGAACGAGCCGTGGCATCTTGCACTGCACCAGGGATGATGCAACTGTGTTGATAGCTTAGGAAGAATAAGGGTGATTTTCAATACATGCCGGATTGATCGTTTACTTGCGTCGCCCTGCTCCCTCCCGTTGTGTGACGCTTGTGTTTGTGGACTCTGCCCCAACACATGATGCGAGAAGTGACCGTCCACGGCGACAGGGACATTCTCACAAGCCGCAGCTCTACGTGCAGACGTATTCGCGCATACCACCAACCAACCCCCTTGTACCCCGTCCATCTCCGGCGCCGAGCCCCCCAAGCACCGGCAGAGCTCTGTATGGGCCATCTCCTCCCGCATTGGGCTGTGCTTTGAACAAGACGGCACCGGGTCGGCTCCCGATGCATGTTTCTGGGGCAAGAACACCCGCCTGTTTCTGCCCAAGTCGAGTTTAAAATAATGCCCGTTTTCTTTTTTCGCCATGCCCGGCGCCCGAACCTGGGCATCGTCTGAAACCCTCGATTGGCGCACGTCTTATTTCGAACCGCTTTGCGTGGGCATGGACGAGCACAGAGCCATCAGGGAAAGGCGCGTCGGGCCGGGTTTAAACTCGAACGGCAGAATAAGCACATTCTGCTTGGACGTTGTTCGTCCACTTTCTGTCCTTCCCCCTGCAGTTATGGGCCTTTGCCCGACGACGGGGCAAAATTTTCGAGCGCGCTACACCAGCCCTCTTCCCACGCCTCGGGACCTGAACACCGTCCCGTTCCCTTCTTTGACAGGCGGGGGCTCCCAGGCCGGCGTTTTCCCACCGCCAGCCTGCAAGCCCGCCATTCACGCTGTCGGAAATGGATCAGCAGCGCCTGGTGTCTGGCGCCTTCCTGTCTTTTTACTCTTGCTTCTCCAATATCCACACACATATCTGCATGCCCATACGGACAAGCAGCTATATTATACCGAGTTCCATACCCCTGATACGGTCCAGGAGGCGAACAGCGGGGCGCCGCTGATGTTTTCTGTGTTTGGGCCTTCCATTACTACAGTGCGTGCATGTCGGATCATTCAGCTGAGCATGCCTCCTTTTCACAGTTGGCAACCCGAATGCTCATGTGCTCAAGACAAGTCCTATCCATTTATCAGACGTCTGATTTGGGCCCATGTCGACGGTTTGCACAGCGTGAACCGCCTAGATGACAAAGGCAAGAGACAAGCTTCAGTTATGTTTTCCTCAAAAAGGCAATCCTATTATACCTTATTACCTATCACTTGCCCCAAAGCGATCACTAATTGGTACCATGGTAAACAAAAGCCAAGGAAATGAAAACAAGAACTGTAACCATGCGCCAGTGTAAACGGGCAAGTGTTGGACGGAGCAGGGGTATGATAACAACAAGTAGCAGCCATTCTTTCCCAGTTGATCAAGATCCAGTTCTTCCTGTCTCAGGAACAGTCGTTTCATCGGAAGACTGGATATCGTCATGACAGAAACGGAAGTGGTTGTGGATATAGCAAAAAAGCGAGGGAGTTTGGTCAAATAAAACATCAAAATACAAAGGAAAGTATCTTCATTGCTTCCAGCCGCCAGGCAGTTGGGAAAACATGATGCTCGTCGCCGTCTTGAGAGTTGGTCCGGTGATGGGCTTCTCCCTCCGTGGCTCGTCCGAGTCGCTCGAGTAGACACTGGAGCTGCGCTCGCTCGCGCTGCAGACAGTAGCATCGAGTCGCGCAGGCTGTCAGTGTCGCTGTCGCTGCCGCTAGCGAGAGTGCCCGTCTCCGACATGATCTCGTCGTTGCCGGCCTCCTCAACGATGGTGACGCGCGGCTTGGCGGGGGTGGCCTTCACGGCGGGAGCAGTGCTGGTTGTGCTAGCAGTGGCGCTAACGGAGCTGTCACTGCCCTTTCCGCTGGCGGCCAGGCGCGCGATCCTCATCTCCTCTTCATCCATCTCGCGCGCGGCCGAGGCCATGCGGTCCAGAATAGGTCCCTTGCCCTGGCGCAGGATGCAGTCGAAGTCGAAGCGCAGCGGCTTGGCGATGAGAAGAGATGAGTACGAGTTCCAGTGCACGGGGATGGGCTTGCCGTCGTAGCCGAGCTTGTGGCGGATATCAAAGGCCCAGGCGAGTCCACCCATGGAGAGAAAGAGGTCCTGATCGACAATGGGAACACCCTGGCACGTGCGACGTCCATAGCCGAACTGGCTGTATCCGGCCAGGTTGGGGTAGATGGTAAGCGGTTCCTTGTAGGTCGGGTACGACGGCTCCAGCCAACGGGCAGGGTTGAAAGCCTCGGGGTCGGGGTACAGCTCCTCGTTGCGGGTCAGAGACCTGTGGCGGAACCGTCAATATGAGCATACAATACGAAAGACAGTCGAGAGATTTGAGGACAAGGAACTTACCACTCCAGCGCGTGCATGGTGGCGCCCTTGGGGATGAAGTAGCCGTTGTAGACGTCGTCCTTCTCGCTCGCGTGCGGGATACCAGTGGGGACAGGCGGGCGCCAGCGCAGAGTCTCCTTGACCATAGCGCGCAGCATGGGCAGCTTCTCGCGGTCATCCCACTGGGGCAGCGTCCGCCGAGTTGGGTGTCGATCTCGTTCTGGAGGCGCGCGAGCCAGTCGGGGTAATGAAGCATAGCAAGGATGAAGCTCTGGATGGGGCTGCCGATGGTGAGGGCGCCGGCGATGGCCATCTGGCCGACCACATACGTCGCTTCGGCCACGTGTGCGTCGTCGTCGGCCTTGCTGCCGCGCGGGTTGCGCTCCAGCTCCTCGAGGAAGGTGCGCGTGAAGCTGGGGGCGGCCGTGTTGTTGGCGATGGCTGCCTTGACGTCCGAGACATTTCCCACAAGCAGGTCCTTTTCGCGCGCGTGCCGGGCCTTCTCCTTCTTCTGCCAGGGACTCAGCTTGAGTGGCAGGTGGCCGAGCCAGGAGACGATGTTGGGCAGGGAGCCGCCGGGCGAGATGGTCTCGAGCAGGCCAAAGGTGGTCTCGCGGAGCGTGGCCTGGCGGTGCGGCGATCCCCACGACAGGCGCGACACGGTGCGGGCGGTGAACTGCTCGATCCACTCGACATAGTTGCCACAGTCCAGGGCCATGAGCTGCAGGAACCGGTCGCGCTCGCGGGTCGGGTACGAGTGCAGGCCGCCCTTGGCGCTGGTGGCCATCATCTGGTTGCACAGCTTGCGCTGGCGCTTCCACGTCTCGTTGTGGCCAGCCAGCGCGAGGTAGTCGCCGCTCGTGCGGTTGTCGGGCAGGTTCGAGATGACAGGCCGGTCCGAGTAGATGGCCGCGCGCCGCGACAGCAGGTCGTGGACGACCTGCTCGACGACATCCACACGTGCACATGGCCGAACATCTCCATCTGGTAGATGGGGCCGTACTGCTTGCTCCACTCGTGGAACTTGAGCCATGTCATGTCCGCTGGCACATCGTGGACACGCCCCCAGAGGGAGGCCTGTCGTTGGTGCGGCGTGAAACGCCCAAGAGTCAGTTTGAGGCTCATCCAGGCCTATTAAAGGCACGGTGTGCCTATACATAGACGACAAATAATCGGACGGCAAACGGGGCCGACTCACCCTTGGGTCCCGGCAGCGGCTTGGATCCCTGGGGCAGCTTCTCCTTCCTCATGTGGTCCCAGTACAACTTGGCGATTAGGACACACCAGGCCCCTATCAGGCACATGAACGGGGTCGACGCCATCGCGGGAGTCGGGCTATTGCCTTGCCCTGTCCCGTGCCGAGTTGCTCTACTGCTCTCGTCTGTGCCCGCGCCTTGCAGCGGTTGGCTTGGTGATGGGCAGAGGACTAGGCCAGCGCAAGGGTAGCAGGCCAAGGCTTTGTGAGTCGAGAGCAGGGAGGAAAAGAGAGCCAGATACGATCTGGCGCTGCCAGGGTCGATGGTGAACAGGATCGACCGGTAGAGAAGAAACACGGAAGAAAGGGGAGAGGAGCGGGACAGACAGAGGGGAGGGGACGGTGGTGATAATGTAGACCCTGCTCGAGCTAGCCTCATGTTGGCAAGCAAGGAGGCAAGGGGGCAAGGGACAAGGGTTCATATGGGGGAAAGCCCACCGGAGCGCTTTACCCTCAATGCTCCATGTGGGCTCGGGCCTGAGCAGTGTCGAGACAGACAGGCGACTGGGAAGAGCAACGATGCTTGCAAGGTTCGACTCTCGGTTTTGGGTTAGCCCGTGGAGGGCGGCAAAGTTGACCGAGATGCGCCTGCAGCAGCATGCGGCTGGTGTGTCAGAGAACGAGACGGGTTACCTTCTTGGGGATGGCCCCCTCGGGGACGGCCAGGGGCATGCGGCGTGGCGGTCTCTGGCCCTGGCCAGTCGAGGCTCAGGAGGAACATGGCTGCATGCCAGCAGGAGGGAGCAGGAGCAGGAGTAGGAGCCGCAGCAGAAAACCAGCACAGCAGCAGCGGGAGGGAGTGAGAGAGCGAGGAGCAAGCACAAGCCGTAGCCCACTGCTGCCGCGTGCGAGGTCGGAGGTGGCTCTCGAGCCGTGGGACACGGGCCCGAGCCCAGTCCTGGTCAGAGCTCGAAGCGTTCGACAACGCGAAAAGCGAATAAAGCACCTATGGTGCATGCTGCGCGCGCCTGGATGGGATAACTTGGGATGGGATGACTTGGGCGATCTTGGCCGATAGTCATTGGCCGTAGTAGCAGGTTCTTGACTGAGGTGGGCGCATCCCGAGCTAGCAAGGCTTCTTGCCGTGGTTATCAGGTCGGTCAGGGGCGTCATAGCTGGCACGGGGGCAAACGGTTTATGGCATAGCCGAAGGCCAGCCCGAGAAGAGAAAACAGGCTTGGGACATTCTGACAGCAAGCCCTGGTTTCTCTATCGTGGAGCTTTGGGGCTCCCGACACATGGCTGTCCGTTCGAAGATACGCACACACACTAGCGCGTGGATTTACATAATTTCCTGTGTAGAGGTGAAGGTGAAATTGCGGCATAGTGGTTAGCCAGGTGTATCCAGAGCTGGCAGAGATACAACACGCACGCACAAAAACACACGCGGGCGGCCGAGGCGAGACAATATTATGCATGCCGAGGAGACGGTGTACCCAAAGGGATCGACAGCGCGAGGGCAGCCACGGGTGGGTGAAGCAACTGCGACTGCGTAAGCAACATCGCGAGCCGGCCCTGCTGGACGGACAGCCGAAGCGGTTACGGCCATGGGTGCAGCGCCGCCAGTTCGCCAATCGCGATGGGGCGATCGTTATCGAGGGTCTCGTCCAGTCATCGCACATCTAGCTTTCCTGGTGCAGCGCATGTCTTGTGTGATTGTGATGATCAACCACGGCTGGACAGGGCTTTGATGGGAAAAATGCCCTTGGGCTGCGGTCGAAGCGCTGGAGAGATAGAGCTGGGATGACGACGCAAAAAAGCACTAGCCAAGCGCGAGTGGGAACAGAGTCTGGGGCTGGGCCCACTCTTATGCGTGACTGGCCAGTGCTGTGGTGGCAAGTGGATTTTTGCGATCGATCTTTTGCCCCGAGCTGGGCAAGACAAAGAAATTTGGTCATTCTCTTGGCGCACCACCAAAGACACAGAGCCAGACCGTCGGGCCTGGGCGCCAGGGGAGCTCGGACTTTTGGGGAAGGATCGTCGGCCGTCAAGCCTGGCCCTCCCCTTCCATCACGCCTGGGAGAGCCGAGCTGCCTCGCTCGCTGAACAGAGGAGATTGATGGGTGCAGGTCGGGCATCGTCGGCAGATTGTGCTGTGCAGCACTCAGTCGCGCGCCCAAGACACACGCAGCGCACATGAAAGACAGCGAGCCAAAGGCTGACATGTAATTCGGGCCGCAGCAGAAAAGGCCAGAGTACACAGGGAAAACAAGCGCTGCTTTCTGCACGCGAACGGCCGCTGTCCTCCTTCACCGATGTATCATGGATGCCATTTCGATGCGCGGGGACGGGCATGCATGCGCCTCAGCTTCAGTTTGAACCTTGCTTTGCGCCCACCGCCTGCGTGCCTGCTTTGCAGCGAGCACCAGTTGCGTGTCTGCCAGCCGCCCACCTCCAGCAACGGCGAGACAAAATTGCCTGGATGGTGATCGTCTCACGGTGGCTGAAGGCCGAAATGCAGGGCCCTTGGAGCCCTGTCGCTCTAGCGCCGTGATCGAGAGTCAGCTCGTCGTTGGGCACCAGGCACACCAGGGCCGCCCGCCAATACAAGGAGCGACGGGCGAAAAATAACGGTCCCCGTCTCGCGCCTCTTTCCCATCGCCATTTCCCCAGGCTGCGAACAACGGATTTTCCCACACGCCAATGTCCGGAAGCAACCTGGAGGGTCGCAGCCAGGGAGATCCTGCCAATAGTGCTCGCCGATCACTGCCCTTCCCGGGCGGCCCAGACCAAGCAGGGTCCACCTCGCTGGCTGCTTAAAACATAAAAACGACTCCCAGCTCAGCCGGCAAGGATATCAGGGGTTCCGGGGCTAATCGAGGTGTTGTTGGTTGTTGTTGTTGTTGTTATTGGAAGCAATGACAGCACCCGCCCATCCCTCTCCTGCCATCGCCAACCAGCCACGGTTCCGAGCCCAATATGTGTTCCTCGGTCTTTGTCCAGTCTGCTTGCTATCCAATGCCCTCCTCCCACCCCCGTCGCTTCCGGACCGCGCGGGCGCCAAGGACAGGACGTCCGGCCGCCGAGCCGCGACCAGCGACAGCTGAGAATGCCGCCAAGGCTGCACCACCCCTTGTCGCCCTTGTTCACCGCCGCCGCTTACACATACAAGGAAATGCGTGCATGCTGTAGGGATGTTCTAGTTTCCCGGGCGAGAAAGGAACAGAGAACGTTCTTCCATCCACGGCCATACCCTCCCCAAGTGCCAGATGTGTTCTGGTAGTTCGCTCCAGCCGCAGACGTTGTAACCTCGCTTTCATGATGCACGAGCCGTGTGCACCGGCACGACAGTTGGTGTTGGACCGTTATCGCCCGGGCCCTCCTCCCCTCACCAGAGCACGGGCCGTGGCTGCTCCACCATGGACGCTCCTGACAGCCCTCGGGGCATGATGACATTGGCAAGACAAGGGAGGGCCAGGTCATACGATCACTTGTCGGGCTAGCCTGGACGCAAGGATAGAGAGAATGCCGGCCTGCCAACACAGCCCATCAAATCCGTGCTCTGACTCGATTCGTGTTTCTCCTTTCCGTTAGCCACTACGCTGTTGCCACACATCCTCCCGGCCCTTCATGGGAGTAGCAGAGAACACCGCGATGGTGCGCCGAGATGAGGGAATTCTGGTAGCGCCATTGGCAAAATATTGGCGAGGCCCTCGCGTCAACCCCCTCGGCAGCGGCCCAGTCAGCCTCACAGGTCTTGGTAACCTTGGCCCGAGACCTGGGACGCCGTTTGTCCGTCCCGTCTCGTTCGTCTGCCGTCTCCATAGGCAGGTATGTGCTGCTACTTGGCGCACTGCCCAAAGTGCCCAGGGTAGAATCCCAATAAACCGGAAACCACCACGCGAAAAGCCTTAGTCGCAGAGCTTGGCATCAGAAGATGGGCGTTGCATGGCCTGCAAGAAAAATAGGACACGGGCGGAGGAGACGCATACGTCAGCAACCCCAGAGCCGCTAGTGGTTCGCATGCCTCCCGTTTGTCGTCAGATTTGCTCGAGGACTCGAAACCTGGGCGGCCGCAGACCACATGCGGAGAGGCTGACTACCTTGGGCGACAAGGGACGCAAGGCAACGAAACAGACCGATAGGCTATACGGGATGGGCTCTTGACAGGCGGCTCCTAGCTTCATATGGCAATGGATCCGACGCATGAGAAAACGGGGACAGGGGCATAGAAAGCAGGAGCATAGCAGGCAGCAACCAGACATGCTGGGGAAAGCATGTTTCAGTTGCTTGCACGAATGTGTATTCCTGCTTGGGCGGCAACTCCATTATCTCCCACAGCCTTTTGACCTTGCCAACACTCTGTAGGCTGGAGGCTTGTCGGCCAAACGACAGCACGCACCCATATGATCCAGCTCGTCCTTTTCGAGCATACATCGCTTGCCCGGCCTGCCGCCTTCTGAATCTCGCCACCGCTCCTTCCTCTTCCTCTTGTCTCTGTTGAGCGCGGTTTCTTGATGCGCCTGCGTGGAGGCGCCGCTGCCGCCACCCGCCCCGTTCTCCGTCTCCTCGACCGCGACGGTCTGCACTCCTGCGCCGCGCTTTCCAGGAAACAGCTCCTCGACCACCCAGCAAATGCTCATGCTCCGTATTTCCGGGTGCGGCAGCACCTCCCTGGCTGGGTCGTACGGCGTGGCCACGAGGCAGGGTGCGTCAACGTCAAAGGTCGGCACCAGCCGCCGGAGCCGCTCGTCCAGAGAAGCGGAAAGTGTATGCTCCAGTCGCTGCTCAATCATCGCCGTCGTTGCGGCGATTGTCTGGGCGCTGACGTTGGGCTCCGACGTGGCGACATGCGTGTTCGGATCGATCGCCTTTTCCAAGGCTCAGGCCGAAATCCAATCCATGCAGAGTTGGATTCCGAGCTGCCTGCCGAGAATGGTGTCGCTTGTCCTCCCTTCGTTCAGGGCTTGGACGACCTCGGACAGCGCCACATCGACTCCCGCCTCCGGCCCCTGCGATCTCTCACCGCCCTCGACGGGGTCTTGCTTGTGCTCCCCAATCCATAGCTTCCCCTTGGTTATGATCCGCTCGATGAACCAGGTTTGGTGGTAGCCGTCCAAGCCGGCCCTGTCCCTGTCCAGCTGCAAGCTGGGTCTGGCTAGTTTGGGGCGTTATGTAAAAGCCTGCCGTAACAACAGCTCTTTGATAAACGATATCCATCGTTTGAATACCCACTCACTGGTCGTCCTTATCATCCTGTGTGCTTTCGTCCGTTGGTTGAGGTAGGCACTCCTGATCGATCCAGATCATGCGCAAGCCGATGGTGTTTGCAAAATCGATGGACTGGTCTAATACATCGCCCGAGGCACGAGCGCAGCGGGGTGTTCCGTCGAGATCGCGGACGCGACAGGTTCGACTAGGAGCAGGGTCCCATCCGGCGGCCAGCAGTGCGAGACAGCCACATAGTGGCTACAGACTTGGGGTATCGGGCCGCTTCGCACGAAGCGAGTGTTCTTGACGGCCGGCTTGAAGAGGCGGAACCTGCGCGTCTTCCTGTCGCTAGGAACTCGGGTAACCCGTGCAAGTTGTGGGCGCTCCCGACGTCGGCAGAGTTAGCAGAAAGTCTTTCGCAGGGTCCGGGGAGGGCACCACGTTTGGCTGACAGCTCCCGAAATTCCGGCTGAAGGTGTGCTCGTCGTAGTCAACCTCAAATGCGTTAGGTGCCTCCCCAATGTTTTGTTGCAAGGAGAAGCCCGCCTCTAGTGGTGCGCTCGACGGGCCAGCCTGATCAGGATCATTCCGTGGATCAAGCCGGATGAGCCGCCCCCGTGCTGCGTCGACAGTTTGATACCCGGCTCCTCCCATGTTCCGAAACGCCCAGCAGTCGGCCTCAACACGGTCAATCGTGAAGCGCCGCATCTTCTCCATTTCTTTAATATGCTCGGCCCCAAAAGCTGATTGGATTTCATCGGGAAACCATCGTCTTTCATTTTCTAAGGCTCGTCCATTTTGTTAGGAGCGGGGCTGAGACGGAACGCAGGGGGGACCAGTTGTGCGTGTGCCCCGAATCTGACCGATAGATAAACCTGCTTGTGGCTATGGCCAGAGTGGGAGGCTTGAGACAATATTAAACGGAAAATCAGGTGGATGTCAAGGGAGAACAGATGGCGATGGCGATTGTCGTTTGGGTCAAGTTATTCTCCTGGACGAAGGCTATGCACGCATAACATGTGCACCAAGACGCCACAGCACGGACGAAGCCTACCGGAAGGCCTTCATGCAATGTCACAGCAGGGACATTCGCCATCAGCCAACGAACATGGCTGCCAGGATCATCGGAGGCCGCCAGACACTCTCCGTGTCCCGGGCAGAAGAGGGAAGGCGGCCAGTTAACAGGCACAGCCGACGTCTGGCGGCGTTGCCCACCCGCAGGACCATTTCGTAAGTTTCAATGTAGGAAAACAGGCGGTTGCCATCGACAAAGCTGCCCATCGGGCGAGATAGGTGCTAATGGCGCAGCGTGCGGCCAGTCCGATGCCAATTGTTGGGTGGTTAGCTCCAGCTTCTCCCCAATAAATAGAGTGGCATAGAAACGAGGAACTTTGGCTTGAAGGGCCAGGTGTGCTGTATGATGAACGCGCCGAGAAGCATCCTTGCGATGTCAGCGACGTTTGTTTTCCCAAAATGGTTTGCGTTTATTCTTCGCGGATATCTCTTTTCTCCTCTACACGTTTCTTTTCTTTTCTTTTCTTTCTTTTATATATATTTATCTTACCAATCCTACATGCGCTCGACAGGGTTGAGGCCCAGCAACCTCATGCCGTTGCTGAGCACAATGCGGGTGGCGTCATAGAGCGCCATCCGCGCCTTCATCAGCTCCCTCTCAGAGCCGACGATGCGCAGGTGGTCGTAGCTCTGGCTGAGCGCGTGCGACATGCGGAAGAGGTATGTGATGACCGTCGTCGGCTCGAGCGTCTTCAGCGTGTTCTGGAACACGTCGGGCCACTGCGACAGCATCCTGACGAGCTGGATCGCGTGCGGCTCCTGGAGCAGCGAGAGGTCTGCTGACGCGAGCTCCTCGGGCGTCAGGCCCGCCTTGCGCGCAATCGAGCACACACGCGCGTGCGCGTACTGGAGGTACGGGCCCGTGTCGCCCTCAAACGACGTCATGACGTTGATGTCGAACGTGTAGTTGTTGATCCTAGCACGAGAGAGACGTATGTCAGCAGGCCTGTTTATCGCAGTCTCGGAACGGGGGCTCTGTAGCCAAGCGACAGAACAGACAACAGACACGGGCTCCAGCTGTCGGCACTCACCTCTTGCCGCTCATGTCCTGCACCATGACGCTGCTGATTCCTAGAGTGTCTGCTGTCACCTCAGGGTTTTCGACCTGGGCGTACTTGTCCTCGTTCTTGCGCATCACCTCGTGCATCTTGTCGCCGACGTCGCGCAGGATGTCGTCGAGGAATTTGACGGTGCCCTTGCGCGTGCTCATGCCTAGCACCATGCCAAAGTTGATGTGCTGCACCTTGGAGATGATGTCCTTGTGGCCCATGAGCTCGACGATCTTGAAGAGCTGCTTCAGGTGCAGGTCCTGCTGCGACGCCACGACGTAGATCATGTGGTCGAACTTGTACTTCTCGTGGCGCCCAGCAGCTCACTGATGTCCCGCGTCAGGTACAGGGCCGTGCCGTCACGCTTCCGGATGATGGGCTTCTCCAGCCGCTTGCCCTCCTTGCCAGGGATCAGCTTGGAGAAGTCGACAATGACGGCGCCCTGGTCCTCGGTCGAGATGCCTTTGTCGGCCAGCTCCTGGGCCGCCCGGGCCATAGCCTCCTCTGTCACTTGCGACTCGCCGCTGTACTCGTCAAAATGGATGTTGAGGCGCGCGTACGTCTGCTTGTAGCGCTCGATGGACATGTCGCGGAACCGGCGCCACTGCGCCACTGCGGTGGCGTCGCCCTCCACCATCTGCTTGAAGTAGGCCCGCGCCTGCTCGTCGAGGCTCTTCTGCTCGAGCTCCGTCACGTCCTCGCCCGCCTTCTTGCACTCCTCAATCTTCTCCTTCTCTTCCGACATCTCCCTGTTGATCCTGACGTAGAGCTCGTACAGGTGGTTGATGGGGTCGCGGGCCAGGGCCTCCTCGTCGCCGTAGCGGGCGAAGGCGAGGGCCAGCAGGCCGTACTGCTTGCCCCAGTCGCCGAGATAGTTGATGCGGGTGACGTCCCAGCCGGCGCCGGCGTAGAGGTTGGCGAGGAAACCGCCGATGATGGTGCTGCGGAGGTGGCCGGCGTGGAAGGGCTTGGCGATGTTGGGGGAGGAGAACTCGATCACGATGCGTTTGCGGCCCTGGCTGGGGTCCTTGGGGTCGTGGAGGCCGAGGCGCTTGTTGCCGCCAAAGTCCTTGCCCTGCTGGCGGATCATTGGGACAACGGCCGAGGTCAGGGGGCCGGGCTTGAACCAGAACTGCATGAAGTAGCCGTTGACGACGGGCTCGGCGAACAAGGGGTCGTCCTTGGGGAACTGCAGCAGATGGCCGTCAGCATGGCAATCCGCCAGAGGAGGGCACGCGCCCTGCGGACAGACATGGCACCCGGCGGCGCACGAGAGCGTGGCCGTGGCTGTGGCGCGTGTCGCATGCGCACCTTTTCGCTATACTCCTTGACTAGCTCATCTGGCTTGCGGCCCTTGACGCGGAGGGCTGGGATGGCGACGATCATGTCGCCCTTGTCGAGGCCGGTGGTCCATTGGACTGCCGGGTAGATGATCTTGATGTCGACGCCGGTGATGGCATGCAGGATGTTTGTGAGGTGCGCGCGGTAGACATCAAGCGGGTTGGACTCGGGCCAGAAGTTGGGGAACTGGTCGTCGGCGAGCGAGAGGTTGCCGGCCAGCTGGACCAGCTGCTCGACGCCGGCGGAGGAGGCCATGTCGAAGGCCGCAGCGAACCGAGAGAGTGCGTGGTGGTGGGGGTGGCTTGCGACAGGCGGGGGCAGCGCAGCGCGCGCGTTCGAGGAGGAGGCGGGGGAGGACGGAGTTGTCGTCGCGGTCGTCGCCGAGTCGCAAAAGCAGGCGGCGCCGGGAGTGCGGGAGGAAAGGGCAACGGCTCGCGCTGCAATGGCAGTTGCAATGGGAAATCGAGGCTGGAATCGAAGCAGTCGACGCGAAATCGACGGGGCGCGGAGTCGGGAGAGGGGAGTCATCTATAGCAGGGTGTTGAGTCAAGAGAGCATGTAGTTTTCCCCTCGGAAGAAAACAGACGACCCCTCTATTTGGTTTGCACGACAGCAGTGCTGGAAAGCCCGGCTGGAATGGAAATTCTGCGGGGTCTGTGAATCGATTGGCGCAAGGCGCTGTGATTGGCCACGGCAGCTGGGTGTTCTCCACACGTCATCGATGACTCTGTTTTTTCTCGGACTGCGCGTGTGAAGGAATCGAATTGAAACGGGCCCTAGGTCTTGATTGGCATCAACCAAACCTACCTAACGAGGTCAGCTCAATCTGCTTGCATGGTGTTTCTCACATCGCGGAGAGGGCTCGGCTGCCAACTCCCGTTGGTCGCGGGAGCGAGGGTCCACCGTTATCGGTATCGCTCATCGTGCTGCGGGGCCAAGTACCCCAGTAATCAAGCCACAGGTGGAACCGACGCGCCACGCGCTCAGGAGCTCGAGCCTGCCCGTCTCGGGCTTTTTTTCCCCTTCAATTGGCCACCATGCAACTTCCATTGTTCTAATCATCTATCGCGACCACATGCTTTTAATATTGTGATGACTTTGTATACAGCCTTTATTTATGCGCGGAGAAAACAAACAGCCGCCAAGCATTCATCCATATTATTGACCACCTCCATCATTCCCTTCACCAGCCTCATCCCACCTTGCCCAGTAACTTACAACATGTACACAGCGCTCAGCCCCGCAACAGCAACCAACGTGAAAATGCTGCCCGTCGTGACGGCAGCGCTGTTCCCGGGCTTCTGCGCACCTCCAGGCTGGCTTCCACTGCCCGACCCGCCACCGCTGCTGCCGCCGGGTGTGGTGTTGTTCGGTGCGCCTACTGGGGACGAGACGGACCCACTGGCGAGGGCCGAGAGCTGAGGGTCAGACGCGAAGACGATCTGGCTCGACGAATTCCTGCACGTGTTGCCGTCCACTTTGCCCTGGCCCGAAACGAAGTTGACGGCGGCGCACTGCAAGGGGAGGCGGTGTGTGGTCAGTAATTTACCCAGTGTTCCACGACACGCGACGCATGGCCAGGGAGAAACAAGCACGGCAAGTCTCACGGACGAGCGCGCCAAGTGACACCGCGTCGGGGGCCGTGTGAACCTGAGAAGATCCGGGTTCTCGTGCTCCCCGAACCGCGTGGCAACAGAATGACTGACCTGGTAGAGCAGCCCGTCATCGCCGTTGGCGACAATGCCGACGACGCCCCTCTTGCCCACCCAAGCCTCTGGGGCGGGCACCGAGGGCTGGCACATGAAGCCCAGAGAGTTCTGCAGGATGATGGGGTACAGCTGGGTCCAGCCACCCGCGGCAGTCTGGTCAAGGGTTGCGCGGTACAGCCACCTGGCCGAGGGTGGCTTTGGCTAGTGCCGATGGGCTCGCCGCCGACATGGAAGTCGGTCACCTTGTTCTTGCCAAAGTCGGGGGTGAAGCCGCCGCACGGGCCCGTGTCCTCCTTGCTGTCATCGAATCCGATGGACTCTGGTGTCCGGAGGGTGAAGTGCGCTCTGGCCGATGTGGCCAGGAGGAGCGCCGTCGCGCATATCGATGCCAATGGTGCCATCACTTCTCGTGCTCGGGGCCTTGGTGCTGAATTGGCAGGATAGACCTGAGCTTTCGAGCCTGGGCCGAGCGAAGAATATGAAGGCTGCGAGGAAGGCGGTCAAGTCGGAATTGAGAGGGACCACAAAGATCCTCAGCCGCTGACGCGGTTGGCGGCAGGGCACAGGGCGGTCTTATGAGAAGGATGGGGGAGGAGCGCACTGGTCTTTCGGGCCGTCAAGACAGGGTTTCACGTATAACAAGACGGGAAGAAGGGATCGTGGCCGAGGAACACAAGGTAGGCTGCTGCTGCGTGGAAGATGTCGACTTGTTTGTTTCGTCTCGGAAACCTGCCCACCAACTGGAACGTCGAACCAGCAAGACGGCAAGGGCAAGATGCACGAGGAAAAGGACGAGACGGCGAGGATATTAACCACACGACCGAGCGGTGGGGGCCGTGGCTGCCAGGGGTTCCTTGGAGATTCATGAGTGTGCGTGGCAGGAGCAGCTCGGGAGGCCGGCAGAGCTAAGATGCAGGTCAAGGTGGCGCCGCGGGCGGGTCGGTGCTGGTGCTCAATGGGCGGGGCGGTGGTACCTGGTGGGGGTACCTGGTGGCGGCACCAAGCCGTCTGTCTGCCTGCGCAGCCGTCGGGACGGTTGGGTCTTTTGCCCCAGCGGTTGCCCGCACCAGCATCTTCGGCGCGAAAGCGTTGTTGGCTCGTCCAACCAGGCTGGGGCGGTCTGACGAATGCGCCGTTTCCACATTTTGCCGGGGTGGGGTTGGCGACGGAGAGTGGTTTGTGTCAAATAAAACTTGCGCAAACTCACTTCTGTCTATTCTGGTCTAGTGCCTGCCAACTGGATGCCCGGAGTGCTGGAGATGGCTGGCCTCGATCGATGAGTGGGCAGCACGTCCCTCGGCAACCCTCGTCATCCGTCTGATGTCTTCTGGAAGAACGCCCTAGGTGGGCCGCTAACAGGAGGTCGAGCCAAGCTTCGCAAAGCTACCAGCTCAGGGTCTCCCCTGCGCGTCCCAATCTGGCAACCTGGGCTGGACCCCACCTGGGCCGTGCCTAAGGCGCTAGACTCGATTCAGGCCGCTGGTGAGCAAGTTGGTGGGGTCGCTAGCGTTGCCTTGCAGCGCAACTGAGAGACTTTGAGCAAGTTGTGGCGTCCAAGGAAGGAAGGCCCGAGCCAGTCTTTTCCCCTTGGCTTTTTGGGTAGATGGAAGCTCCATGGCAGGAGGCAGGAACGACGATGGACGATGGACGATGGATAATGGCTGATGGCTGGAGGGGCAACAGCCATCTCGATGGCAATCTGGCTTCGGGCGACACCAATCCTTTCTCTCTGCTGCTGCTGTCCAACCGTCGCACCGTCGGATGTTCCATCTATTCTCCTCCCTCTCCGTCCCGCTGGTCTTGGCATCTGATGCGCCTCGTTGCACCTCGTGGCAGAGCGTCAAACCGTCCTCGCCGCCCACGTCCTTTGCCCGTCACCCCCTCTAGTCGTCCAACTGCCCGTCCAGCCAGCCAGAACAGATGTTTCTCCCGCCAGAGCCGTGACTTCGACGCCGACCTAGAGGCTAGGTACCAGTCTGCTCCACCGTCGCAGAGACACCTGCAACACAAGGTCTGCCTCTGTTTCCTTCATCCCTCGTCATTTTTGTCTCCCCTGCGACCGGAATTTCGCCGGGTGTGAGCCCCCAAAATCTCCGCGGACTTTTTACTTGCTCAATACCACTCGGGGGTGTCACGGCCCAGGAGATGGCCCTTTCCTTCCACACCGAGCCCTTCTCTCCTCGTTCCGTCCAGACAAGCCAAGAACAGCCTAGGCTCTTGGGATGCGTGTCATCTGCAGTCAGACGACACACCGTTGACGAGTTTAAAGTCGACTCAACTCTGCGCGCGCGTGCTGCGTCTTGCTGCCGTCTTCTCGTCTGCGAGATCCATCATCTCCCTTTGTATTTTTGTCTTTTTTCATCTCGCTCTATTTCACGTCAACCCCCTGGAGGCCGCCATGACAGCCTCAGCCTCGCCCAGACACAACTCGACGTCCACTTGCCAAGGCTGATACAATCCCCTTCTCCCACAGCACCCCGACCAGGGACGGGAAGCAGCAGCAGCGGACAAGCGGCCGGCCGAGCCATAATCGCCCCCGCGACAACCACGGACACTGGCATGGATATGGACCACAGCCATGGCACCGGTGGCACCACGGGCGGCTTCAAGCCCGTCAACATGGGCCTGGCTGAGTCCTTTTGGTACATCGTCGTCGGCTTCGTGGGACTGGTGGTCCTGATACGCATCGCAAACTACGCCGACAGCCGGAGGAGACTGCGGGCATGTGCGAGAGGGTCCCGTGAGTTCCCGACGAGGCCGACCGGTCGGATATCCCAGGCCTGGGCCACAGCAACAGCCATCGGCCGCGAGATCAGCTATCCGCAACTGTACGTGCCCAGCGCTTCCTGTCGTGGCTGACGCCGCCGCCGCTCGGGCGCGTGCTGGTGCTGCTGGCCTACTGGGCAGTCATCATCTACATGATGGCGGCCGACGCCATCATCAAGGACATCTACTTCTGGGAGCGCATCGGCTTTCGCAATGCCTGGGTCACCATGATGCAGGTGCCGCTGCTGTACCTGCTGGCGTCCAAGGCCAACGTCTTGGCGCTCCTGCTGGGGTCCAGTCACGAGCGCCTCAATTGGACGCATCGCTGGGTCGCCCGCACCATGTTGGTCACGGGTGCCGTCCACGGCTGGCATTTTTACCACCAGTGGGACCTGGCCGACTTTGTCGAGTTCCAGCTTGAGATGATGCCCATGGTCAAGTACGGCCTCGGTGCCTGGGCTGTCCTAGCCTGGGCCCTGCTGACCTCGTTCGCCCCCTGCGCCACGCCTGGTACGAGCTCTTTGTGGCCCAGCACGTTGTCGCCGCCGTCGTGTTCCCCTGGCTGCTGTACGTGCATGTCCCCGCGACCGCCCGCTGGTACCTTTGGCTCGCTGTCGCGTCGCTGTGCTTCGACCGCTTCTGCCGTCTGGCCCTGCTTGTGTGGCAGAACGTCAAGATCCGCTGCCCGCACCCGTCGCGCTGCAAAGGCGGCCAGCGTGTGGGGCACCAGGCGCAGCTGAGGGCCGCCGGAGACGCCATCACCGTCGTCACCATCAAGGACGTGCACTTCAGGTGGCGCGCCGGCCAGCACTTGTATCTGTGGATCCCCCGCATCGGCCCGCTCGAGGCACACCCCTACACCATCGCGTGCGCCCACCAGCTACCCGAGACGTGCATTTGCAACAGCATTCAACTGGTGGTGCGCCGACATACGGGCTTCTCGCGCAGGTTGCACGCGCACGCGGCGCGGGAGCAGGAGCAAGGGAGAGGGAAAGACACCGTCACCGTTTTTGTGTCGGGTCCGTACGGCGTGCCGCCACGATGGGACGTGTACGAGACGCTGGTGCTGATCTCGGCGTCAACAGGCGCATCCTTCACGCTGCCCATCCTGGAGAGCGTCATCATGCACCGGCTGCGGCGACAGGAGGGGCGGGGGCCGGCGTTGTGCACGAAACGGGTCGACCTGCTCCTTGCGGCCAAGCGCGGCGACGAGATCGACTACTACGTGCGGCTGCTGCACGAGTTCATCGAACGAGCCCGCGAGGCCGGCATAGAGCTCAAGGTGATGATCGCCATGACGCAGGACCGTGCTGCGTTGTCGGGTGGCCCGTCGGACAGCTCACCACGCGTGCGGAGTGATAGCGACGCCTCCGCAACGGCGGCAGCGGCCGGGCCAAGCGATCTGCTCGTGGGGAAGCAGGAGGGAGAGCGGGAGAGACAAATACCAGAAAAGATGGAGGCAACAGGCGGCGAGGACAACAAAAAGGGCCTGTCGTCACAGACTATCGACATTGAGAGGGCCGCCGGCGCCGGCAATGCATCAAAGTCGTCGTCGTCACGCCGCCGTAAGGAGCAAAGCAACCAGGGCGTCGAACGGCGTGGAAGCGCGGACTCGCACGTGCACCACATTACTTCGCGACCTGACATCGCCGGCTTCATCCGCGAGCCGGTAGAAGCAGCGGGCGGGGAAACGTCGGTTGTGGTCTGCGGCGGGAAGTCACTGGTGGCCACGGTGCGCAACTGCGTCGCGGCTCTCTCGGACGACCGGGCAGTGCACAAAGGCACGGGCGCCCAAGGCATCCACCTGCACGTTGAGGAGTACAGCTTCTAAACACATGGCGGCGGGCTGTTTCAATGCTTATGCGATGTTCAGGATATATACCTTTTTATTACGTGCTGGCACCCGTCTTCTCGATACACCAGATTTGTAGCCATGAGCGTCGGAGTTCTTTATTTTCCATACTCATCCACGCATTCTGTTTGCTGTCTCCTTGGTTTCTGTCTCGCCCAGTCCCTAGAAGCCAACTTGTTCTCAAGTGGCATCCAATATGCGTCATGCACCTTGGCAAGCTCACATGTCATCTTGATCCTTGTTGTCGGTATCACATCTGAAAGCCTGTTTTATCTTGGTCTCGGCCGCCTAGAGACCACGAACCACACCCATCGATGTCGTTTGTCGACGCCTTCCTCTCATCCAGGACATCCCTCCGCCACGAGCAGCGGCCCTCGGCCATGGCAGTAAACCCCTAGCGAAACCCGCTCGCCTTGCTCTTTCTGCTAGGTAGTCGACTGACTGTTGATCATTGATAGTCCGTTCTTTTGGCGCCCATCGATTTCCTCGCCAGCGCCGTAGCATATGCGTCATCCCAAAGCCCGCGCCGATCCGCTCCATCCTCTGGCGTCATTTTTTCCATCCAACGTCGCTTTCAACGGGTAAGTTGAGGGGAAATAATCGCTCTAACATACCCATTTGACTCCCCTCTTGCACTCCCATCTTCAACTTCCCCCTCTTTAGCTAATCCCCACCAGCTAAATCCCCCTTCAGCTTCCTCTTCCAACCCCCCCCCCCCCCCCCCCCCCCCCCCCCTGCTTCCCCCTTCCCCCTACTTCGCCGTTTCATTGGCAGCCGAAGGTTATATCGGTGAGTAGCGCGCACATGCCGCAGTGTTGCTCAGACTTGGGATGTTATTGTAGGCTTCCGAGGACGCGAGTACATCGGCTTCCTTCCTGTATCGCCCGGCAGGCAGGCGCCTCAGGGCATGACCAAAAGATGACGCAGATCGGAGGCGGCTTGCTGGCGACACGGCCAGTCCAGCGTGGTATTCGGCTCACTAACTCACCAGTGGCCTACAGGATGACCATAATTAACTTATGACATGGCCGGCGGCGATCAATCAGATCCTAGCGAGTACCGAGCTGGTAGTGCCAGAACCCTTGACCCAGCAGCTTGCTCAACTTGGGTGGCGGCCGCAAAGGGAGCCTGCGTCACCTATCCGACTTCTGAGTCCTGTACACCTCCGTCGAATCGCTTCCTCGATCCCTAACTACCCATTGCCCTTTACCACTGACGGCGGGGCATCTGGCTCGTGAGGCATTGTATACGCGGCCGCCCTGTCTTCAGCGAAGACGGGCAGCTGTCTGCTCCACCACTGCTGGGTCCTGGCGGCACTTTGCCATCGCCCCAACTGAAGACGAGACGGGCTAGGAGACAGGACGAGGCCGAGTGGACAGGATGGTAGGATGGAACTCGACGACGACCCACGCCGCCCGCCGCAGATGTCAAGCCGTGTTGAAACGCGTCCATCGAGCCTGCTTGGCATGGACCCTGACCCGCTGGACTTGTCTTACCCATCGCCCTGCTCTTCTGTCGCTGTCCTGACCGCTGCCCGAGCCCAGATCCCCAGGAGAGCCACCGTCCGAGAGTTGACAACGACTGCACCTGCATTTTTGAGCCCGCTGTCCGTCGGGGATCACTCAACCCCCAACCAGCTCCGCGACGCCCAGCATTCGGGCTGCGTCAAGCCGACCCGGAAACACTTGGCTCGACTTTTCCGCAGCCCAGAGTCGAGCACGGCCGAGCCACTCGCGGGTCGTCCGGGTCTGTAAGCGCTCGCTCCATCGTAGCTCGGCCCCCTCCTCGGGCCGGAGTCGCAAGAAAGGGACGGCGTCACCCCGCGCCGGTAGGTGAGGCTAGCAGGTGGTGGGGGTGCTCGAGACCTCGGCGTGCCCTGCGGGTCTTTCGGGTGGGTTCGGCGGCAGCTGGTGGCTCCGCGCCGAGCCCGCCTCGGTCGGTTGGATCGGAGGAAGGACCCTCTGGGCATTGGAGGTTCCCATTATTTTCTTGTTGTTGCTGGTGACGCCCGGCTGGCAATTACATACGTTGAGGGACTTGGGAGGGTTGTACCGTGACGTGTCGACGGTCCCACGCTCGGTCTCTTGCTTGTTTGTGTGATGCGATGGCTGGCCCGCCGAGCTGCCCCTCTTCCCAACCCCCCACGCCTTGGCGCGTCCCAAAGTCTTCCTTGATGGGGGTTGGTAGGCTGGCGCAAGCGGGTTACGGAGCAATCAAGGTCGCCCCAACGAAACCGAGCAAGAAAAAAAGGGACTCGGGATGTTGTGTCTGTGCATCCCTCACTTCTCACGACACAGGTAACCAAGCAGCTAGAAGGCTATGCGGGCGGTCCCGAGCCAACAGACGAAGCGCTCGGCGTGATCTGCACTGGCAACGGGCGCTTATGGCGACCGACGGCCACACTTTGCACACCCTCTTGTCGATCTCTCCGCAAATTGCAACACACCGGCGTCCGACTTGCGTTAGCGTCGAAGAAGGGGGCGAGGCGGGGGGGGGAGAAAAAAAACCCGCGGGCGATCAACCGACACCTGTCCTGTCGAGGAGCACAACCAAGCAAATCAAGTAACCAAAAGAAAAGAAGTCATGATTCGAATGCAATGGATAACATACAAATGCGACTTGTAACGCCGTCGTCCCAAAACTCCAAGGCCAAACCGGCCTTTTCTCCATGACATCCTCCGTCAGGCATCAAAAATCCGGCGCTGGGCTACAACTGGGTATCAGGCTCCTCATGGCCTCCATGGGCCGAAAGATCATGCAAAGAAAATACTAAACGAAATAAGAAAAATAGAGGAATAAAGAAAAACCAACAGATGTGGGATAGGCTCCCAGTTGTGCCTTCGCTTTTGTTGTCACCCCCAGCGCAGAAAACGTGTCGGCGGTCATGACGAGCCGGATGTTCCGCAGCAGCAAAACCCTGAAAGAGTGCGCCTAGGCAGATGCCTCCTCCTTCTTCTTGTTCCAGCCAAGCAGGCGGTGGATGTCGTCGCGGAAGCGGGTGGGCGGCTCGGTGAACTGGGCCTCGTAGGCGTCGATGGTGGGCTTGTCCCATACTAGGTCGGCGAGCTCGGGCTTGACGAAGCTGGTGCGCTTGAACAGCTTCCAGAAGGTGAATGTGACGATGGCGACAAAGATCATGGTATAGTACGAGAAGAAGGTCAGGACGGCCCAGCGGCCGGGCAGGAAGGTGGTGTAGCCAAAGGTGAGGACGATGCACGTCATCCAGACGATGCCGATGTAGGCGCAGTAGGGCTGGAAGTAGCCGTAGTAGGGGAGTGACTTGCGGTCGAGGCCCTGGGCCTTGCAGGCGCGGTAGAAGAAGACGTACGTGACCGAGATGATGACGTAGTTGAGGATCTGGGCGGCCTGGGTCAGCGACTGCAGCCAGGTGACGACCTCGGCCGTGTTATTGGAGACCTGCAGCAGCGAGAGCAGGGGGAACAGCATGACGAAGGCGAAGGCGTAGATGGGGATGCCGTTGCTCATGCAGCGCTTGAAGATGGCGGGGGCCTGGCCGTCGAGGGCGAGGCCGTAGAGCGAGCGCATGGCGCAGTAGGTGTAGGCGTTGCCGGCGCTGAAGATGGAGGTGCACAGCAGGGCGTTGACGATGTGGGGCAGCACGCGCACGCCGAGCTCCTCCATGGCGATGACGTAGGGCGAGCCGTTGGCGGTGCCGCGGCCGGCGTTGGCCAGCTTTGCGTTGTCGTGGCGCAGGACGATGCCGACGGCCAGGGCGCCGCCGATGAAGAAGAAGCCGAAGCGCCAGTAGACCGTCTTGAAGGCCTGCTTGAGGTAGACGCGCGGGCGCATGGCCTCGCCGGCGATCATGGCGATGTACTCGGGGCCGACGACGGTGAAGCCGGCCGAGTAGACGGCGGCCAGGAAGCCCTGGAAGCGGCCGAGGTCGCCCGAGCCAATGTACTCGGCAAAGGCCGGGGTGACCATCCAGTTGCGGAAGCCGTAGGCGTCGCCCTGGGGGTTGCCGCCGACCATGGTGACGAAGGTGAAGGAGAAGACGATGCTGATGAGCAGCAGCTTGCCCGAGGCCAGCCAGAACTCGGCCTCGCCAAAGTAGCGGACGGCGACGACGTTGAGCAGGCCGTAGAAGAGGATGCAGACGAGGCAGACGGCGAGGGCGGGGATGTCGTTGCGCCAGAACTGCAGCACCAGGTTGAGGGCCGAGATCTCGAAGGGGATCAGGAAGGCCTCGTACAGGAAGAAGTTCCAGCCGGCCATGAAGCCAAAGGCGTCGTCGACCCACTTGCCGGCCATGCGGATGAAAGAGCCGGTGACGGGCATGTAGACGCACATCTCGGCCATGCCGTTGTTGACCATGCCCAGCATGGCCGAGTAGATCATGTAGGCGAGGAAGAGCGAGGCCGGGCCGCCGCGCTGCAGGCCCGTGCCGATGGACACGAAGAGGGCGGTGCCGATGGAGCCGCCGATGGCGATGAGCTGCAGGTGGCGGTTGGTCAGGTGGCGCTGCAGCTGGTCGACATTGCCGACCAGCGGCTGGTCGTTGGGCGAGCTGCCCGACGGCCGGGCCGAGCCGCTCGAGAGCGACGGCGTGCGCGAGCCGACGCGCTTCTCGTCGATGCCGTGGCCGTCCGAGGAGGCATTGTTGATGTCGTGCTGGGCCGCCATGGTTGCTGTTATTTATTACTCCAAAGAATGGAGCAGCTAGCTGAGCTGAGCTGGGCGTGTGCCGTATTTCACGTCGTCAGCCGACTACTGCTGCTGCCGCTCTTGATCCACGTCGTGCTGCCGCCGTACTCGGAGCCTGACAGCGAGGCGCTCCGTTGAGACAACGGGGAGGGGTGGTCGGCCAGACGCTGGTTTCTGAATAGCATATGAAGTGAGTTCGGGGATTACTCGGGAACTGGCCTCCCCGGGGACGAAGATGGTGTGGGGGGATGCAGCCGAGCGGCCTGCGGTATATGGATGGGTTCCAAGGAGGGGAAAGGAGGGATGGTATCTCCTGGGATGGTGGGATGGGTGGCAACGAGGGAAGAGGCAACGCAGCAGGCGAGCAGACGACGGGCCAAGGGTGTTATTATACTGGCGTGTTCGAGGGGGCAAGCCGGGATGGCACTCGAGCACGCTGACGGCGCAGGGTCGAGCCGACAGGGGTGGCTCTGCGTACCCGTCGCGGACGAGGCAGCAAAGCAGGTTTGCCCAGCCCGCCTTTTGACTCGCCGCGTCCGTGTCTCTCTCTCTCTCCTGTCGACAACGGCCAGTAGTGTACGTAGTATGTAGTGTAGCGTGGGTAGGGCTGCCGCTATTGGGTGGTGACCCTGGTGCCCAGCGCTGGTCGTTAATTGCTTGCGCCGCAGCGCTGCCGAAGAACTGCAGGGCGGGTGGGCCTGGAGCGGGGAAAGGGACGGGTGCTCACCTTTCTCCAGCACGCGCGGGGTGGAGGCTGAGGAGACGTACATACATAGAGGACACATCTGGGTGGGTCGCCGTGCTGGGGCCACGACTCGGGGCGACAGACAGTGCGAGGCCGCTGAGGAGGCAGAATGACGGCTGCCTCGGCCATTAAGTGTCTGTCTGGTCGTGTGCCCCGCTCGTTCCTGTACCGATCTGTCTGCATTTGACTGTGTTTGCGTTTGTGTCTATGTCTCTATTCAGTTTTTGACCAGTTTTTGGCAAAGGCGACGTCTGGCGGTGGGCGGCGCAGACCAAAGCCTGAACAACGAGGACCCTGACGGAACGCAGAGACAGTACAGTGGACGCAAAACGCAGAGACACGTACACGACACGCGCCGGCTGCTCGGCACCCACGGCCGCAAAGTACCTGCCACTGTGTGCCAGGCGGCCGGGTGAGCCTGCTCTGAGAGGAAGGTGTACGGGGCCGTCATACAAGCCAGAGATTGGGAGTGGATATCTGTACAGTACGATATACATGCATGGATTGGGTTGCTGTCGCCTCGTCGCTTGATGCCGATTCTGAGAGGAGCCTATCACGCCTGCTTCCCTGCGCCGCCCTCCTCCCCTTTCATGATGCCATCTGGTGCGCTGCGTGTAGTCCTCCGCACCCGCGGCTCTACCCGTCCGCTCAGAGTCTTGAGGAGGGTGGTTGATGGCGAACATGGGCGACCCAAGAGTTGCTTGGTCAAACAAGAGAAGAAAAAATGGCCGGGAAGCAACACAGCAGCTGGGCCCTGTCGTCAAAAGTTCAACCCTTCAAGGAATGACGTACGGTGCGGGGCCTTTGTGTGGGGCACGCTCAAAAAACTGCCACAAACCGCAGCCTCTCAATGGCCCAACGCAAAGATCAATTTTTATTTTTTCGTTTCTTTGTCTCCATCAAAGCCAACTGACGCCCGCTCCAAGGCAGCATCGACCACCAAGAATCTTCGATGGTCGCATCCTCCCCACCCGCATCCCTCACGCCCACGCGAGTTTGTTACCTGCGATGGATACTGCCCTTTTTGGTAGTGCAAAATTAATTCCAATCTGTGTTTCACCTTCATCCTTCTTTGTTGCGACACCCGACCCCGATTGTTCTTTTTCTGGCGGCCACACGTGCTCACTCACCTTCGATGCGCATGCCGAACCGCCTGGTAGGGCCCTCCCCAATGGCGATCACAGTCGGGTGCGCCGGCAGCAGGAGGGGCGGGAGCCACGGCGAGAGGGAAGGAGGAGGAGGGCTGAAAAGGGTCTGCCTGCCCAGGGGATAGGCTTGCCAGAAGCGGAATTAAATCGCGCGATTGGACGCGAGCCAAGCGGACGCTCTGCGGATGGGGGGGCCTGCGCGAGGGAGGCCTGCCATTGCGACATGACGTATGTATGTATGTACTGCACCTATCGCCTGCTGTGGGATCCACCTGTCCATCCATCCGTCTGTCTCTGGCTAGGCGGCACGGTCCCCAAAATAATATCGGGACCACCTCCAAAAAAAATTTTCCCTACCAAAGTCAATTCAGCCTACCCAACCAACCCAACGAGCCCAAACACAAAACAAAATCACTGCAATCGAAGGCTAGGAAAGGGTCTTTCAAGCCTCAATTAACAATTAGGTTGATCAGATACCGGATATTTTAGAGAGGGCAGATTGAAGCCCCTTTTTTTGGTGGTGGCCCCGATATTATTTTGGGGACCGTGGGCGGTTTGTTTTCTGAGATAGTGGGCAGCGGCAGAATCAATGCTCCTTTTCGTTTCCCCCGCCAACCTTCTGCGCTGCTGGTTGCTGACCCAATTGGGCATTGGCCGGCACCCAGGTAGCTTTTCCCCTTAAACCCAAATCCCCCAATTCGTTATCTGCCCGTCCCAGCCCTCCATTTCATTTTCCATTGGAAAAGATAAGCATGCACTTTTGACCTACGATCTGTCGAGAAGAACGCACCCAGCGGACAACTTCTTGCTCGCCCTCTCGTACCCTTTTCCGCCGGTTACGTATTGTTGCGGAGCAGCAGCTCGCAAGAGGCCCGCCCGGCGCCCCATAAACGGATGCCCTATATTTCTGGAGCCCACTGCAAACGCCGCTCGAAACGCAGCGGAGTCCTGGAGGCCGCGGCTAATTTGGCGACGCTGGTGCCGAGCCGGCCCTCAACCACGTCGCGCGCCCAGCAATGACGTACCTGCCTGGCCCGCCAGCCCAATCGTTTCTCCCGCAATTGCCTGGGGCGTCCCCGTCGCTCACCTCTGCTATCCGCTGTGGGCCGCTGCCCATTTGAGCGTCTTTTCTATGTGTCCTTTCGAGGGCGGTTCCTGCCTCTGTGCCTCTGCATCATGTTCTCGTTGCATTCTGGCAGCAGTTGCTCTGGGCGCAACAACGCTCGGCTTCACATGAGCAGCCAAATCTGTCCGTGTGTATGTTGTTTTACGTAGCATACTAGTACCCCTTTGTTTGACATGCTGCACGCCTCGGCCGGGCGTCGTATCTCTTCCAGCTCCGCCGTCGTGCCTCGTTCTCCCTCCCAGCTCGCGTCTCTTATCTTGCCGCTGCGCCGTCAGCTTCACGCGTTGTGACGCGCGCTTGAACCCACTCGGCCAATCTGTTGGAAGCGAGGAGCAGCCCACCGCCTCCTTGGCTGCTGGTAGCCCATGCACGTCGACAGCAGAGACGGACCGATGCCTCGTCTTGGCCCGCGCCCTGACCGCCTTCTCTATCCAGTCCTGCCTGTCTGCCAGTCCATTCCATGAACCGTCCGCCTCTGCCCAGCCGCCGCCTCCCGCCCGCCCGATTGGCCGTTTCCTGGTTCGATGCTGACTGTGCTTCGCCTGGTCTTTTCTCTCCCCTTCCTCTGAACTCTGCTTCCTTTCTCCCTCCCGTGGCCTCCCCTTTCCTCTTACCCCGACTTCCTATCATCACCATTTCAGCTCGACCCTCGAGGCCATCTTTCCTCGGTCCGTTCCTCTCGGTGTGGCCACCGTTGTGCCGACGGTAAGAGCATTGGTAGGAAATAATTGGTTTGCGATCGCTCTCTTTGGTTGCTGGGACTTTTACCCTTCTTCCTTGCCTTCTTGCCGGCGTCGGACTTCTCGGCCCATTCGGAGCCGTGATGGTCTCCCCCCGAGGACAGCTCGCTGGATTCGCTTTCCGACGACTCGCTGGACTCGCTTTCCGGCAGCTCGGCCTTGGAGCCGAACGAATGCGACTCTCTGCGTTTGTACTGGGACTTGCGCTTGCCCCAACGAGGCATCTGGAGCACGCGGTCCGGGATGATGACATTGGCTTCCATCTTGAACTCGTCCGCCCGGATCTGCTTGTGCTTGGCCAGCGTGGAACTGTCGGCGCCCAGGTGAGTCTCGAACAGGTATTTGTCGAACTGGACGGTGCCACCGCCGATAGTTTCGAAATGCTCCACGGTGATGGCCGGTTTCCTAGTCCCCGGAGGCTTGTGGCGCACCTCAAACTCGGCCAGCGCCACGCCGTCTGGAATGCGTTCCGGATCTGCCGTCCGTTCCAGGAGAGGGCCCTGTAGTTGAGCCGTGCCCAGTCGAGTATCTTCCTCTTTTTGTAGGCCACCGGGCGAAGTCCCACGCTTTCTCGCTGCCAGTTCAGCATGTCGATGCGCCTTATGTTTATCATCCACACCTCGTAGGACTGCTCCTGGCTGAGTTTCGGGTAGTATAGGGACAAATGGATCCGCGACCGGAACGCCTCGTCGAACGCGCCGACGCGGTTGGTCGTCAGGAAGAGGATGCCCGAGTAGTACTCGAGCGCGCGCAGAAAGACCGACACGACCCCGTTGCGCTTGACGTCGGACCGGTCGCGCTCGGCGAGAAACACGTCGGCCTCGTCGATGAGCATGACGCAGCCCCACCTGTGCGCGAGCCGGAAGAGCTTTCCCAGGTTCTCCTCGACCACAGCGGGCTCGTACCCGATGTCGCCGCACGTCACGGGGAAAAGGGGCCGGCGAGTGTACCCGGCCACGCATTCGGCCGTTGACGTCTTGCCGACTCCGGGCACTCCGTGAAGCAAGATGACGCAGCCGCTGCTCTTGCCCCGGACCAGGTCGACGTCATCCCTGCTTTCACTGCTGGCGCCTGGCGAGCCCTGACCCAAGCCGGCCGTGTGAGTTTCCACCATGGCCTGCAGCATTGTGCGGTGGGCGTCTGGGAGCACAAGGCTGCCCCAGCCGCTGTCTCCCTCGGCAAACCCAATCTCGATGAGGTAGCGGATGTCCAACTGCACTGCGGTTACCAAGTTCGTTTTTTTTTAGCCTTGCCATAAAACACAAGTACTGAACAGCAAGACGAAGGATAGGTCAACTTACCCCATTTGCGACTGCGCAACGAATAACCAGACACCACGCCTGGAGCAAGCACGGCCAAGTTTTTCTCCAACTGATCTTCGAGCGTCCTGGCCCCCATGGCTCCGCCCAGCTCGTGCTTCCCCAGCCAATTGCTGATCTGAAGCATGCTCATGTCGGTTCGATTTCTCTCTTGCCAAACGTACTGCTCTGCAAGGCAGCACGACGTAGTCGCATGTTGGCACTCGGAAACGGGGATTTCCAACACCCCAAGTCTTTGGGCGCTGTTCTCGCCCCAAAATGGCGCATCCTTGCCGAAGCAGCACGGCACCAGCCCGGGGTCTTCTCTGAACGCGAGCGCGGGGTCGATCATCACCGGGTCGGCAATTTCCTCCCGTGTCTGCCCAACGGTTGGGCCGTCGTAGTGGAATTGGGCAACCCGCGTGCAGTTGAGGAACTGGAGCCCTCGGCGCAGAAAGTCGAGCGACCTTTCACGGGATCCCAGGAGCTTCTGGTACGAAATCGGGAAGACACTGAGAGACGTCACGTCCACCTCGCCGTCGAAGGGCTTGATTTCGAATATCTCGGGCACCACGCCGAGATGGTCGCCGTCGTAGTCGATGAAGTGGCAGTATACCTGCAATGGTGCAAACCGATGCCTCGCGTTGACAGTCGATTGTTGTTTCTCGGTAGGCCTTGGTATCCCTCGGATGAGGAGCTGGCCTCCCTGGCTTTCCCAGGGGTTCGCCCTGGCTGATCCAAGGTCGCGTCTCGCCTGTTCGCTGCTGTCGGCCGGTGCTGGGGACGGGAAGAAGCCGTGCGCGAGCGGAAGACCCCCGATGCTGCTGATCACACGGTAGGCCTGGGGCACATGCCGCTGAACCGAAACGTGGTAATCCTCCGAATGGTTGCTTCGGCATAGATGAATTCGCCCCCTCGACGACTGAGACAGTGCAATATCTCCAGAGTCGAATAGCATCCAGAGGTCCTCGAAGGCGACCTTGGTGGGGATTCCCAGCCGGGAATCAGAGAACAGCCGAGTCTTGCGGCCAAGATACTTGTCGACGAAGGACACGAGCTCCCTGAAGTGGTCGAGGGCTGTCCTGGACTCATACGGCGGCTCGGCTTGGTCCATTGCAGGCTCCACACCGCTTCCGGCTCCGCTGCCTGTGTGCTCTGGCCCTGAGAGGTTGCTGTTTCGTCCACGTGTTCCTGGGTGTCGCTGGCAGCCATGACAGACGAGTCAACCTGGGGCGCCGCTGCTGGGCTTGGGCCAGCGGAAGCAAAACCCGTTAGTTAATGACTTCTCAGCACGGGTGCGGACATGAGGCTCGGTGGAAGCACGAATATGCTCCTCGGAACTTACCCATATCTCAACTCGAGACTATTGAGCTGACCCCGAATGGCTGCGGCGTTGCGGATGAGGACGCGGAAGGGCTTGGCAAGCTGCGTAACCGACAGACAGTCAAGCTTACATCCCACCTGCTTTTCGAGGAACTTGGCGACGGGCTCCGAGTTGACCCGCATGCCAAGGATGTCGATCTGGTCTGGGTCTGGCTGGCTGAGGACATCGTGGCGTTCATGGGTTTCATACTTTCCCTTCCACTCGAACAAGACACGCAGCACATACCGCGGGCTCAAGTTGACGAAGGAGTCCTCTCCGCCGCGAAACGGCCCCTCGTGTCCTGGTGGCCCGCTGGCAAAAACCAGAGTCTCCTCGTAGCGATAGTCATGAAACGACGTCAAGACCTTACCGCGCCGCCGCCGCCGGTCCCGGTGGAGGTTCTTCCAACTGGTTCGCCACCCCCATTCCTCTCTCTTCCCAGCCGGCTTGGATCCGGCCGACTTGCCGGTCCAAGCCGGCTCGGCGCTTTCCTTCTCGAGCTTGGCGACGCGGTCCTCCAGCACACGCACATGGTCCACCAGGCTCTTGACAAGCGCAAGGTCTTGCTGGCCGTCCCTGGTTACTCTGGCAGCGCGCCTGTGCTGCCGCTTCGCAAGCCCGACGCGGCGAGTCTTGCGCAATGCCTTGGGATGGGGCTGCGTTGCGCCAAGTTCAGGTTTGAAGCTAATGTGATGGTTGGTTTTTTCGTTTTCGATGTCCGATTGGAATTCCTGCTTGGCTTGTCGTCCGCCCCCAGTGTCTCTTGTCCTCTCCTCATCATTCTTGTCTGACGAGAGTCGGTCCGTGGGAGACGGTTCGTATGCCTTGGCCTTGACATCTTGCTTCCTTTCGATGCATTCCTTGTCGTTTCCATTCCATTCCGTGGCCTCGGCCACTCTCAAGAGGCTGTCCTCCTTTTCGGCTCCCTCGACGGGCTTCGTCGATTCGACGCCGACGGGTGAATTCGATGTTGTTTAAGTGTTTCTCTGAAGGCTGGGGGTCGCGGTGTCCTGGCTCTGCTGACTGCCTTTATCTTCATGAACGCCGAGATCCATCCTCAGACTCTCCCAGGGGCAGCTTCAATGTGTAAAGTAGTTCCATGGAAAATCCCCCGCCGGTTTAGCGGCATTTCCCTTTTCGGTCACTTCTCTTTTTGGTATAGCGTTCCCCGATTGAGCTTTCTTGTTGCAAAGTAAAGGTGCATGTAGTAGACCGTTTGGATTGATTTCTGCCTTTAAAGAACTAGTAGGAAAGGTTGTTAAGGGTGGGAAACCCTCGGGCTTTTATACACGGGTGCGCGGTAAGGATATCGAGCCCTCGTCGGCCTTTCCCGGTGCGTGACACGCACCGGCCGAGGGCGACGAGGGTTTTTAACGGGCACCGGGGTTTTGTAACGCGGCTTTGCCGGTAGCCCCCCCGTAAAAACCCGCTCCTTTGCGACACACCCTCCAACCGGTGCCTAAAAGGGATAGGCTGTAAATAAAGGAAAAGTGTAAATGAGGTTATTACGAATTTGGCTCGCAACGCGCAAATGCTTAGTAAAGAAATGTTTGGTAAATTTAGGTGCTCGGTTACGGTATAAAGTCGGTTTTTCCCGTACCGGCGCTTTCCTTTCGCGTGGTTTTAAGTGCTTTTTTTTTTCGGTACGCGTTTAATATTTGCTATTAATTACGCGGTAATAAAAAGCTTTACCGTTAGTTTTTATTTAAGCGTTTTTTTTTTCTTTTTTTTTTTAATAATAAATAATAATTTATACGTAATAATATTTATAACTTTTTAAACGACGGATTTAAGCTAATTTATAAGCGTTATTAAAGTTTAGGTTTTATAAAAGCCGTAAATTATGCCATTTCCGATCGCGCGCGTAAACGCGCGATAAAGTTAAAACGTAACCGATTGTTAATTTATTTTAAATATTTAAAAATCATTTCGTAAAAAAAAAGCGGCGGTTTAAATTTGCGCTTTAAAAAAGTAAATGCTTTATACCTTTTTACTTATGCTTTTAAATGCTCGTTTAACCGTTAAAAAACGTATAAAAGCCGTTTTAAAAATAATTTAGCGCAAGTTTTAACGGTTTCCCGAAAGGAAGCTTTGCGGTTCCCCCGCCGTTAGTAATAACGGTAACAATAACAAATACGGCGCTTTCGGCGTCGGCGAAAGCCTTGCGGCTTTCGCCACCTGCGGCACCGCCGGTTACGCCGTTTCGCCGCCCGCTACCCACTAGCCGGCCGGCCGCGCCGCGCTTTTAAGTGCGGTTAACAATAGCCCAGCCCGCACCCGCGCTCGCCACCTTCGCGCTTAGTGCCGCTCCGCTTATTGCGGTTCCATTTGCCAATTTGGACTAAATCGAGCTTTTTTCGAAAAAAAGCATTTTACTTCCTCGTAAAAAGTTGCGCAAAAAAAAACCGCTTTAAACGGGCGGGTGCGTATTTTTAGCGCCCCGGGCGAAAAAGCGAAAGTTAACGAAGCTTTCGCCTTTTTTAAAAACGACGAGGAAAAAAAGGACGAAAAGGACAAAGTTATTTAATCGCTTAAAGCCGACCGTTTTAACCGGGGCGAGCCTCGTAACCCGGTAAATTATATTTCCTAAGCATTGGTTTATTAATTCGAATGCTTTTAACGCACCCGACGACTTTTTTTAGCTTTACCCCCTTTTTTATACTAACTTTTCCTTGTTAGTTTTTGCGCGGCCGCGTTTGCGCCCCCGTTTCCCGTCCCCGCCGGCTTCCTTTTAAAAAGGGCGTCGTTGTTAAAATGTTTAAAAGGGCTACTTTTTGGGCTGTTCCGTGCAACGGTTGCACCCGCGCGTATTTTACGAGGTACCGCGGGCTTTGCTTCGACCGTTTTATGCGCTGTAAGCGTAAGGACGGTAAAGCTCCTCGTTGCGTGCAATGCTAAAAAGGTTACTTTTATAAGCCTTTTCCCGCGAACGAAACCTTTTATAACAAAATTACCCAGTTCGGAAAAGCTTTCGCCCGTAATAATAATAGGGAGGTTCGGAAACTCCGTATTATTATTCGTAATTTAATCGCGCCGTATAAGCGCGGTTATTCGAAACAGGTTGCGAGGGAAAAAAGCGATTCGGAGTTGGAAAAGGTGCGTGTAAAACGTTCCCGTAAAAAAAAAAATGCTTTTTTTTTTAACGCGAACCGAAAAGGAAACGGGACGACGATAACGACGATAAAAAAAAGCGGTGGAAAATATAATGTTAACCGGGTATCGTTATTTTAGCGATAATTTCCTGGTTAATATCGCTTTTATAAACGCCAATTATCGCCGCGAGCGCGGCATTTAAACCTTCGCTTTTTAAAAAGCTTAAAAAGGAAAGGGAAAAGGAAAAAAGGGATGGGAAAAAAGAAAAAAAGGAGGAAAAAAGAAACGTTTGCGGTTATAAAAGCCGTTTTTATTTTGTTTGTTATTTTTAAACTAAAAGCCCGTTTTTATTTCCTATTGCCGCCGCCGCCATCCTTGCGTTATTTTTTTTTTTTAAAGAAATGCATATTAGGTTGCCGGGTGCTCGTTATCCTTTTACCGCGCTTTTATAACGTAATGCTTACGTTTAATGTTTAAACGCGCTTTTAAAATACTTTAAAAATAGCATTATGCAGTTTTAAAAGTGCTTTAAAATGCTTAAACTTAACCTTAGGTAAGGCTTTCGTTAAGCCGTTAGCGGGCATTTACGAGGTTTCGAAATAAGTTATTTTAAACGACCTTTTCGTATACTTTTAACGCAATTACATATTTTAAATATTAACGTGCCGGAACGCGGTAAATATCCGGGCGTTATTTTAAACCATTAGGCGAATTGTTTGCTTATTATTATAAAAAATCCTCCAAAGCTCGCTAAGCTTTAATTGCACGTTTCGGAAAAGCCTTTTTAAAGCTATGGTTTTTTTAACCACTTTAATAAGCGCTAAAAGCTCCGTTTTAATAGTTAAAATTATTACGGTATTTTATTTCCTTGCTTTTTAAATAACCGGCTTTTTAAATAAAAAAATAATAAACCTTTTTTATTCGTGGCAACTGTGCCGGTACCGGTTTTAGGGTAAAAAGGCCTTTAAATTCATATATATCCAAAAGCTGTCTGTTTTTTAAGTACAAAAAAAGGGCTTATCGTACGAGCCCTGCTTAATATATATATGCCATGCCGGAAGCCGCGGGGTGCGATCGTACAAGGCAAATCCCGGAATCGGGACCTAACTTGGAACCTGCACAGCCTTCGTGCATAACGGCCTGGCCGGTAATCTCCGTGCCGGAGCCTCCGTGCCGGGGAAACGTTATTTCCTGCTACGGAGCCTCGGGCCGTAGATTTTCCGCCTTCCGTAAATAGCCTCGTGCGACTTTTGGCTGCCCATTTAACACTGGCAGTTTTTCTTTTATAGTCGCACTTCCCCTTTCCCAAATATTAATTGGAACAAGTTAAGTCATCTCCTAATAAGGTGACTTAAAGTGATTATACGGAGTGGGCAAAACAAAAAGGCCATTTCGGAAAACACCCTTAAATCTCTCGGTGCACCCAGTGGGTCCCCGATATCGGTTAGCATGTTAAATTGTATAGCGCACCCATATAAACGAACATAGGCTTTAATGTAAGCAGGGGCTTAATTAACAAAAGGGAAGCAAATAAAAGTTATCGCTACGAGCAATTTATTAATTTAAAAACGCGGTAAGAGAGAGAGAAAAAGAAAGTATATTTAACGTTAAGTAGTCGGAATCTACCAGTCCCTGCCTCCCAAAAGGCATATAACGTGCTAGCGCTACCTAAGCTTAACATTAGGCTATATGCTGCTATTAAAGCGGCTAACAAATTAAACCCGAAAGCATACGGGGGTCGGGCCGCATTCCGGCGCTCCTTGTTAGCGAGCGGGCAATCGGCAATAGGGCGTAAAAATACGCCGGGGCGTTATAAAGCGCTGCGGGTGGTAGTAATGCTGTTAACCGGCGGGTATGCCGGAAAAGGGGTAAAGCCGGGTTTAAACGGGGGAGGGGGTTTTCGAAACCTCCTTTAAGCCCAGCCTAAAGTGCGGGGGATTAACAAGCCTATTGTTAATCCTAATAGTACAAAGGAAAAGGTTAAATATAAGCTTTTTAGGCCCTGTTATTATCGTTCGGCGATAATGTAGTAATTGGTGGCTTTAACGAACGAAGCAAAAAGGAAAGGCTTTTGGAAAAGCCGTTTTTAATATCCGGGCTTATCGAAAGCCGGGGGAGGGTCCGCTATAAGCCATTTGTTTTTTGCCGCCCTCGCCAGCTTGCAAAATACAAGGTGGGAAGGGGATTTGTTTTTTTCGCAAACGCACGGGTTATCGTCTTCGTGTTGGAACTTTCGGTAGTACCAGTCGAAGTTCCCGTGGCCGGTGCGTGCGGCTATTAGCCGTTGCAATACCTTCCGGTGCAATTGCAGCGTTTCGGGCGTGTATTGTGGTACCGGCGAAAAGCTTATAGCCTTATACCAATCCGGAAAGTTGTTTTTAAACCATGCGTTCCGGGCGTCCCGGGCTATTTTCCGGGCTAAAGCCTTTACTCCGGCCACCGTTGGTTTAAAATGTTAAGGTATTAGCAAGGCCGATTTTAACTTTACTTTAGCGTTTGCTTTTTCGTTTTCGGGAATTCCTATATAGCCCGGAAACCAGCGTACGTATACCTGGTATTTATTTATAAAGCAATGGATTTTTTTAAAAGCCCTTTATAAGCTATTAAAAGCCGTGCTTAAACAGCCGTTGGCCGTCGAGGTGTTGTTAAGGCATAAATGGAAAATGCAATTGCGGAAGCTCTAAACGGTTTTACGGAGGCCCATTCGGGCCCTTTCCGCTTCGCCGTCGAATACTTCCGCCGGATGCGCTAACCGGCCGTGCCCGGAAAGTTTGCGTTGGCCGGTTTGGTATATTACCCAGCCGTATCCAACTGCCCCGTTTTTTGCTTTAAACCCGTCGCTATATATTATAACGTCGGTAAATGGGAAGGTGCAAAATTACGCTATAAAAGCTTTTACAGCTGCGGGCTTTTTTTATGTGGCCACCGTAAGCCCGTATATTTATAAAGGATATAAGCCGGGCGAATGCAGGTTAAAAAGAGTCCGGCCAGGAAAAAAAAAGAAAAAAAAAGAAAAAATGTATATTTAACGTTATTTAATCGGGATTTACTAATCCCTGCTTTTTAAAAGGCATATAACGTGCTAACGCTATTTAAGTTTAACATTAAGCTACGTGTTACTATTAAAACGGCTAACAAATTAAACCATAAAGCAAGCTAGCAAAAAAAAAAAAAAAAAAAAAGGCTTACTTAAAGCACACGGTATTCGGGCCGCATTTCGGCGCTTTTTATTAGTAAGCGGGCAATCGGCAAAAAGGCGAATAAACGCCGAAGCGTTGTAAACGCTGCTATTGGTAGTAGTAAAAGCAGTCGGCCGGCAAAACGCCGGGAAGGTGCAAAGCCGGGTGTAAGCGAAAAAGGGGTACCGTTATAGTCCACTTTTAAACCCGGCCAAAGAAAAAAATCGGGGGTTAAAAAGCCTATTCCCAATTTAAAGTGCTTTTTATATGTTTATCGCGTATTAACGATACGCTACGCGGTTTGCTAATCGTAAAACAATCGAAACCGTGCACGATACGGGTAATAAATAAAACCGTTTAAAATTTTAAAAATTTTGCGCGTGCGTGTTTATATAGCAAGCTAAACTTGCGCCGTGCGTATCGTAAATGCGGTCGACCGAAAAGAAATCGCGTGGGTGGTAGGAACGAAAAGTCCCGAAAATGGCGGGGGACGGCGGCGGCCGGGCCGGCTATTCGTTTAATGTGTTTTAACTGCTTGCCAACCTGCAGTTTTTTTATGCATTTCGAAATCGTTTCGGCTTAATACATAAAGCGAAAGCGAAAAGAAAGTCGAAAAGCGGTTTGGTAATGCGCGGAGGTTAAAGCACCCCGATTGTCGAAGGTTTCGGCGCGCGCGCAAAGCGCGCTTTAAGCGATAAGGTGCAAACCTTCCCATTAGCTAGCAATAAGCACCTCGAACTTTTACCAGCTTATTTTTTCTGCTTTTTTAATTTAATTGCATTACCAACGTCGTTATTAAAAAAAAGTCGGAAAACGCGGTTTAAATAAGGCTAAATAGCTTGTTAAAACCTATTATGCATTTGGCTTATTTTAATAGCCCGCAATATTAAAATAGCCGGGTTTTTTTAACGGCTATTAATAATAAGTCCGATAAAAAGATTTTTTTTAAAAAAAGTGGGGGAAAAAAAAAGAAAAAAAAAAAAAAGTATATTTAACGTTAGTAAATTAGAATTTACTAATTCCTATTTCCTAAAAAGCATATAACGTGTTAACGCTATTTAAGCTTAACATTAAGCTATATATTGCTATCGAAACGGTTAATAAATTAAACTATAAAGCAAGTTAGCTAAAAAAAAAAAAAAAAAGGCCTGTTTAAAACATACGGAGTTTAAACCGCGTTTCGGCGCTTTTATTAGTAAGCGAGCAATCGGTAATAAAGCGAATAAACGCTAAAACGCTTTAAGCGTAACGGGCGGCGTAATAAGCGCGCGGGTGGTAAAAAAACGCGATCGGCTAGCAAAATGCTGGAATAAAATAAAGGTCGGGTTTAAGCGAAAAAGCCGCAATAATCCCCCCCGAACCCGGCCGAAAAAGAAAAGTTCGAAAGTTAAAAAGCTTAATTCCAACCCGATATGCTTTTTATATGTTTATCGCGTGTTAACGATACGTTACGCGGTTTGCTAACGTGGTATACGGCGTTTCGTATAACTTTACGATTAGCAAACAAAGCTGCGCGAAAACTTTACGCGTGCGATGCCACTTATATAATCGTATAACCCGGCGTAATAACAAATAAAAGCGCGAGCGTTAAGCCAATTTTACGCGTACGTGCTTAGGTAAAAGCTTAAGCAAGCCAATTTTACACCGTGCGTATCGTAAATACGGTTAACCGAAAAGGAGTCGCGTAAATGGTAGGGACGAAGAGTTTCGAAAATGGCGGGAAACGGCGGCGACCGGGCCGGCTATTCGTTTAATGTGTTTTAACTGTTTGCCGGCTTGCAATCTTTTTATGCATTTCGAAATCGTTTCGGCTCGGTGCGCGAAGCGAAAGCGAAAAGGAAGTTGAAAAGCGGTTAGCTTAATAATGCGCGGAGGTTGAAGCAATTCGATTATCGAAGGTTTCGGCGCGCGCGAAGCGCGTTTTGGGCTGTAAAAAGTGCAAGCCTTTCTATTAGCTGGTAATAAGCACTCCGAACCTTTGCCAGCCTACTTTTTTTGCACTTTTAACTTAGTTGCGTTGTTATCGTCGTTGTTAAAAGGGCGCCGGCGAACGCGGGTAAAATAAAGCTAATTGGCTTGTTAGCGTTTATATAGCGTTTTTAACTTATTTTAATAAAACTAATACTAAAAATGGCCGGGCTTTCCTAACAGCTATTAACAATAGGTTCGTTAAAATTTTTTTTTTAAAAAAAGGTGAAAAAAAGAAAAAGAAAGAAAAAGAAAAAGAAAAAGTATATTTAACGTTAGTAAATCGGGATTTACCAATCCTTGCTTTTTAAAAGGCATATAACGTGCTAACGCTATTTAAGCTTAATATTAAGCTATATGCTGCTATTAAAGCGGCTAATAAATTAAACCCGAAAGCATACGAGGGTCGAGCCGCATTTCGGCGCTTTTTATTAGCGAGCAGGCAATCGATAATAAGGCGTAAAAATACGCCGGGGCGCCGTAAAGCGTTACGGGTAGTAATAATGCTATTAGCCGGTAAATATGCCGGAAAAAAGGGTAAAACCGGGTTTAAACGGGGAAAAGGGTTTTTAAAACCTTTTTTAAACCCGGCTTAAAGTGCGGGGGATTAACGAGCTTATTGTTAATCCTAATAGTACAAAAAAAAGGTTAAATATAAGCTTTTTAGGTTTTGTTATTATCGTTCGGCGATAATGTAATAATTAGTGGCTTTAACGAATAAAGCAAAAAGGGAAGGCTTTTAAAAAAGCCGTTTCCAATATCCGGGCCTATCGAAAACCGGGGGAAGGTCCGTTATAAGCCATTTGTTTTTTTGCCGTTTTAACTAGTTTGCAAAATATAAGGTAAAAAGGGGACTTATTTCGCCCGTAACGGTACGGGTTATCGTTTTCGTGTTAAAACTTTCGGTAATACCAGTTAAAATCCCCGTAACTGGTACGTGCGGCTATTAGCCGTTATAATACTTTTCGGTGCAATTGTAACGTTTCGGGCGTGTGTTATAATACCGGCGAAAAGCTTATAGCTTTATACCGATCCGGAAAGTTATTTTTAAACCATACGTTCCGGGCGTTCCGGGCTGTTTTCCGGTTTAAAGCTTTTATTTCGGCCACCGTTAGTTTAAAATGTTAAGGTATTAGCAAAGCCGATCCTAACTTTGCTTTAGCGTTTGCTTTTTCGTTTTCGAGGATTTTTATATAACCCGGGAACTAGCGTACGTATACTTAATATTTATTTATAAAGCAATGGATTTTTTTAAAAGCCTTTTGTAAATTATTAAAAGCCGTATTTAAACAGCCGTTAACCGCCGAGGTATTATTAAAGCACAAGTGGAAAATGCAATTGCGAAAGCTTTAAACGGCTTTACGGAGGCCTATTTAGGCTTTTTCCGCTTCGCCGTCGAATATTTTCGCCGGGTGCGTTAACCGGCCGTGCCCGGAAAGTTTGCGTTAGCCGGCTTAGTATATTACCCAGCCGTATCCAATTGCCCCGTTTTTTGCTTTAAACCCGTCGTTATATATTATAACGTCGGTAAATGGAAAAGTGCGAAGCTACGTTATAAAAGCTTTTGCGGCTGCGGGCTTTTTTTATATGGCTATCGTAAACCCCGTATATTTATAAAAAATGTAAGCCGGGCGAGTGTAAACCGAAAAAAGTCCGGCCGTTTTTTGCAAAAAAGTCGTAAACTCGCCGGGTAAGCCTGCTTTAAACCTTCGGGCGTTAAAAGCCGGCTTAACCGTTACGGCTAAAAGGTAATTTTCCGACACCGTATTTATACGGGCCGCGAAACGAAGGCGGGCTTATTTTAAAAGCGCTTAAACGCTTAAAATGCCGGATTCGTAATGCAAAGCGTTTATCGGTGCGGTTTTTTAAGCCGGAACCATTGCCCGGAAAAACGCGGTTAAAGGTTTATCCACCCGTTCGATTAAATGGCTTTAGCGGATATATTGCTATTATGCTGGTTTATACGGGTATGGTTTGGTTTTGCCTTTATACCACACCTCGGCCTTATATAAAGCCGTGGAAATTATAACCGTAATAACGGCTTTATATACCGAATATGCCGGTATCCCTTTTATCGAGTTTGTAAGCTTTTAAAGGTAATTGGCAACGCTTTAAGCTTTTATAGCCTTATTATCGACGTGGGTTTTAAAATTAAGCCGTTGGTCGAAAAAAACCTTTAACTACCGTAAAGTTTTTATAGCTTATTATATGGTAAAACTTTCCGCCGTAACCGTTAAGGTTATAGGGTTTTTCCGTTTGGAAAAATGCATAAGTTCGCACTTTCCCGGGTCGAAAGTAACCTTATTAGCCTTGCCTTAACGTAGGATTTCCGTAACCGTAGCCTTTGCTTTACGAAAGCACTTTTTTAGGGTGCTACCCGTTACGCAAATGCTTATATCGTCCGCGTATCGTACTTAACCGCTTTTGCTTTAAGTAAAATTTTAACCATATAAAGCATAAATAGGACTGGTAACGCCGGTAACTTTTAAGGTAGCCCGCAATTCGAAAAAAAAGGGGTGCCGTAGCGTTTTCCAAACGCATTTTAACCACCCTATTTTTTGCAAAAAATAATACCCATCGTATTAACGTTAAATTTTAGCCTTGCTTTAAAAGTTTCCGAAAAGCCTCCGGCGAAGTACGGCGTCGAAAGCCCTTTATACATTTATAGTAATAAAAGCGGCCGATTTATACTTTTGGAAAGCCCGTTTTACCTCGTAAGCCACGCATACCGTTAAATCGATAGCGGCTTTTTTCGGAATAACCCCGGCGTGTTGCGGGGTTATAAGCCCGTGTTATAATGCGAAAAACGCTATCCGCGAAGCTATTAACCGCTTTAGCCCTTTCCCTAAACACGGGAGCAAAGCTATCGGGCGGTAGGATTTTAAGTCCGTTATATCCGTTTTATTCGGCTTTTTTAACATAACTACCTCCGCTGTGCGAAAAAAGCCCGAATAGTGCCCGGCTTTAAAGCAAGCTTCGAAAAAGGCCCTAACGTATTCCCTTATTACCGGCTAAGCCGTTATAAGCAATTTAACCGTTAAAAAAGTCGACGCCCGGGGCCGTATTTGCCGTGCCGACGGTGCATTTCCGGCATTCTTTTAAAAGGACGTGGGGGTTCCACGGGATTTGTGCGGTTTTTTAGGTAGCTTTTTGCTATAACGGGTCCTTTTGTAAATCATCCTCCGCCGTAAACCTACGAAGGATTTTGCGATTTAATATTTTCGCTTTATTTTTTAAAGCTATTTTAAACTCCCCGTTAATATTTAACGGGGAAAGCTGTATAGCGGGTGTAAATTTATGCTATTTTACAGCACGGTATAACGCTTTCGAAGAATCCACTTTTTTTAGCACGCTAGCTTAATGCTATTTTTTAGCCGTTTAAACCGTTGCTTTTAAAGCACGGGCTTCGGCCGTAAAAGGCCCGCCGTTTCCCATAAGTTTTGCGAGGTTTCGTTGGGCGTTAACGCACTTTTCGTTCCACTAGGGTTAGCTTTTTCTTTTAGCTTTAAGCCCCCGGCCGAGGGCTATTAACGCATTTTTTAACAGGTTTGTTAATGCTTCGGCCGCTTTATTTAGGTAATCCGTAATGCCTGGATTTAAAAGTGGCGGCAGGCTGCCGGCCCCCGTTGCTACCGCGTTTGCGAAAATCGGTAGTTTATCGTTTAGTAGCGTAACACGCCGGCAGTTCAAAACGAAGTTATTAGGTTTAAAAACCTCGATCCGTATCGAGCGGTGGTTTAAATCGGTTGCTAACAAAAGGTCGATTTCCGCTATTACCAAAAGGGCGTTAAAAAAGGTAAAATCCAAAACGCCCCCATCGTTATACGTAAGTTAGCTTAAATCGGTAAGTAAAAAAAGGTTATAAATATTAGCTTATTGGGTTATATTTTAGCTTTTATTCCTATTACTTTTAACTGGATCCCACGCCGAAAACCTTGCGTTAAAGTTCCTAGCTATAATGCATTTTGCCGTTAAGCGCTAACGTAGTAAAAAGTCCAACGAAAGTTCCGAAAAGTCCTTTAAAAGCTTATATACGTTAACGAAGGTGCACCCGGCGACGGTAAGCTAAAAAATATCCCGGGTGCTGCTTGCCGGCCGGTCCGCTACAAGCCAAAGCTTCGGGTTTTCCGTACGTAAGTTATTACCCAAAGCTTGGTTTAGTAATCGTGCTAGCTATTTACCGGAGTAAATAACTCGTACGACGGGTGGGTTGCAAAGCATAAACTTCCTTTTCCACGCGCTAAAAGGCTCCTGCATTAGCACCACGTTAATATTTTAGCTTTAAAATAGTTGGAGTAAAATAGCCCCCGCTTTTTAACTACGTCGAACGTTCGCTTAGGCGGCGGTTAAAGCACGGCGTTAAAGGCGAAGCCCCGGGCGCCGGGCCTTATTACCATGCGTTTATTGTATCCGGTTAGCTGCTGGTATACGTAAAAGCGACGTTAATATATTAAAGGCTTTAGCTTTAAAGTTGTTAACCAGCGGTACCGTCGGTTTTTTCCAAAGGGTTTTCGGTTATTTTAATAGCCCTTTCGAGTTTGGGAAAGTTTAATTCCATATCCGCTAGTATTTCGTATTAGTTGTTGGAATTAACCCTAAGTTTTTTAGCAAAGTGCTTTTCTTTGCCGGCTATACGGGCCACGCCTTTCGAAGCCGGCGGGCTTGCCGGGTTTATAACGGCGGAGGCGACGGCGAAGGCGGCGGGGGTAGCAGCGGCGATAAAAATGGCTAAAGTAACGGTAATAACGGTATTAGCCGTAAGGTTAACAACGGCGGTAACGGCTATATTAGCGGTATCGTTAATGGTAATAACGGTAGCCGCAATAATAACGGTAGCGGTCGTAAGGTTTGCCGTTAAATTAACGGCTACGGCGGAGCCGCCCGTAGTAATAGCGGTTGCGGGAAGGGTATCGTCGGTAGCAGCGGTAACGGCGGTGGCGGTGGTAACGGCGGCTTCCGCCGCTTTTGCCGCCGCCCGGTACGCTTGTGCGCTTAACCTTTTAACAGCCCTTTTTTTTTTTATAAGTTAAGTGTTTTAACACTTTATTTACCCGTACGGGCTTTATAAAGCAGTTCGGGTGGTTGGCAAAGTACGGGCCCGAGCAGTTCGCGCATTGCGGGAAGGCCGTGCACGGTTGTACGTGCCGGTCGTCGTTTATTTTCCCGCACCGAAAGCACTTATTAGCCCGGGCGCAATTGCGGGCTACTGTTACGACCAGTATGCAGGCCTTTAGGACAGTAGGGCAGGAAGGGGGCCTTAAAGTGGTGCCTTCGCCCCGCCCCGGTCACGTGGAGTTACGTAAACCAGGAGGGATTTGTGGATTTGTAACAAAGTAACAAATCCAAAAAGGGATTTGTGGATTTGTAACAAAGTAATAAATCCAAAAGGGATTTGTGGATTTGTAACAAAGCCACAAATCCAACCCAGCACAAGGCAAAAGGCAGCGGGTATATAAAGGATGGATTTCCTATTGTTTTAAATAGCTTTAACTAAGGCTTCGGCATTAGTTAACTTAAGTTAGCTCCCAGGCATCCCCTAGGGCAAGCAATTAAATCGTTTTTTTAAGTTACGTGATTTTTTATTATTAGTAACAGCGATACTGTCCTCCCCACCCCCGAGGTGCTTTACCCTAGGAGCAAACCCTTAATTGTAACAGCCACGTAAAAGCCGTAGCAGTTAAAGGTGTGCTGGGTAACCGGCGGTGTCGTTGTACGCGGCGTAAGAAAAAAGTAATCTTTTAAAGCCTAAACCCGGCCATTTGCGTATAAAGGGATATAATCCACGATATACGCTTTTAATAATTGACGCCGGCCTCGAAAGGTTTAACGTTTACCGGTTTATGCCTTATTTAAGCTTCCACTTCCTTTCGAACTAGTTTATTTAATATCGGGACGCATTATTTAAAGCCGTTAGTTAAAAAGGTAAGGCAGCCGGAAATTACGTAATTATATAAAATTTCGGGCTTTTCGATCTTTTCGGCGTTATATAAACGGCTTAGTTCGAATCGGTGCTGCAAAAGCCGGCTTTAAATATCGGCCGTTTTTGCTTTTAACACGAACCCGGTAAAAAATCGGTACGCTTCCGGGATATCGGCCATCGTAAACGGCAAGTTCTTATTATCGGTAAAGGCTTTGCGAATGCTAAAGCCCGTTTGTTAGTTGGCTTAAGCCTGCCGTTTTTTCCGGGATTTTAACAAACACCCGGAAGTCGGCTTTAAAGCTTGTTAATAAGCGGGGTGCCCGGGTAGTTTAAAGCGTACGGCCCCGAAAAGCTTGTACGGGTTGTTAAAGTTGTTAATGGCTTTCCCGGGCTACTAACGCGTAGGTAGCCGGGGGCGCGCGTTGCGGGGGCTTTAAAGCCCCGCATAAGTTTTTTTCCTTTTCCGCCGGCGTAAGTAAGCCGAAAAAGGCTTGTTTAGCGTAGTTAATAAAACAATCTTTCCAGCCGTTAACTTTAGGGATTGCTTTCGCCGGAAAGGAAGCAATGCCGGCGTCGATAAATCGGGCTAGCGTAGCGCAAATTAGGGCCGTTTGTTATTATTTTGCGGTTATAACTCGCAATAATTTCCTCCGCGGCCGCCGCGGCCGACCCGATAAATGGGCGTGTACGTTAGCGTTAAAAAAAGGGGGGAAGGGCACATGCATGCCGGTACTGCCATCGTGGGAGCCTTTTTGGCCCTAATTAGGCCCTGTTAAGTATTGCTAATTTCGCAACGGGGACGGCGTAATCGGGTGCGCTAACGCGCGGAAAGGCCCGGGTGGTAGCGACGCGTTCTTCCGGGCCGTTAGGCCGACGAGGAAAGCACGCGTTACCTTATTGGCCGAAAAAGGGGCTGTTAACAACGGCATGTTGCCGTCGCTAATGCCGTTAGCGGGGCGTGGTTATTAGTGTTGGGTCGCTAATTAGCGGGTGTTAAAAATTTGTATGCAATTTGGCAGTGTGCATTAACAGCGCAATGCTAAAAATTGGTAAATTCGAGGAAGGTTTAGTAGGATAAGGAAGGTTGCTAATACGGTGGTAATAATCGGTTTATGTAAAAGGGATAAAGCTATTAAGTTGTAAATAGCTTCGTGCGAAAGTGGTTGTGGAAAGTGGTTTTCCTTTTTGCTTTTGTAAAGCCGTACGGAAAAACCCACTTTTGCAAGCATTTAAACGCTTTTTTTTTCCCTTTGCTTTTTTTTTCCTGCATAATAACGCACCTTCCACCACAACCTTAACCTCGTCCGTTTTTTTTAATCGCGCGATTTTTAACCTTTCCTTTTCTTTTTAGCGTTTGGCTACGGTCGATCGTCGCGTTTCGTACGTTAGCGTTTCGCGCGCGCGTTTTCTCGTTCCCACGCTCCCGATCGTTTTTCCGGATCGCACGATGTCTTTTTTGCCCGCTGCTTAGCTTAGCGCTCCAGCGTTTGCCGTTTACACTTTTTTAAGTGCGATTAGCATTTGTATCGATAGCGAAGGTGCGATTTAATTGCGTTTTCCTACCGGTTCGCCTAGTAATCGTTAATTTATAACGGCTTTCGCTATTAACGTACGTATTACTTTCCTTAGCTTTTTTCTTTTTCGCACGAAGCTAATTTCTTTTTTTTATTTTTAGCTTAAGGAACGCCAGCTCGCCGTTTTGCCGTCGCACGATATCGAAGTCCGGATGGATATTACCGACCCGAATATAACGCTTAACGAGCGTACTATACTTTTAATGGCCAAAATTATACGGCGCGAGTCGTATTTCCGCGCGGTTTTAATTTATTCGCGCGGAATTTTAATTCGCGGTCGTTTTTAAAAGTGCGGCAATTTTAACGCCATTTCGCGCTTTTCCCGTTGCGTATAAATTTGTGGCTTTTAAAACGGAGCTTGCTTAAACTGTGTTTGGCAATCGCACGGTCGGAATTGTGGATATGCTCGTGCTAAATCGGCGTTTTTAAGCTCGTCCGTTAAAAGTTCGAACCGGGGTAATGGATTTAATAGTGGTAATAGCGGCGATAGTGCGGTTATTTTTAAAAATCGTTCGATGCCGTTATCGAAATAGCTGCCTTGTTTTAGCTTAGCTGGCTTTAGCTTAAGTCGTAAAGTTATTTTAATCGAAAATTAATCGTACGAAATGGTTTTTATTTTTGTTTTATATTTAAAAAAAGGGGTATTTTTTTCGTGCAATGCTTTTTGCTAAATTCTTTTTTAAAAATAAAGGTTTGGAAATAACTATGGTTCGTATAAAGCAAAAATAATAAAAAAAATCTTTTTTTTTTAATATTACTTTTTTTTTTTATTCCGCTTAATATACGCTTTTATTTTAATCGTTGCACGATTTGTTAAAATTAAAGTTAATAAAGCATCGTTTAGCTTCTTTTTTATTAAAGCGTTAATTGGGTTATTTTGTCCGTTAATTTAGCGGATTTCCGAAATTTCCCGCTTTTCGTACGATTTTCGAAGTAATATAATATTAATTATTAATTTTTTTTCCGTTATGCTTTTTAATTTAACCAAATATTCGTATAATAACCTCGAATTTATACAAACGATAATTGGGATTCGTACGACATTTAAAATAAATGTAATTTGTTTTAACGTTATACTTAATGCGAATTTATTATCGAAGTTAATTATTATCCCGTATAATTCGCTAGTTAAAACGCTTCGTATAATTCGTTTACATTTGATCGATAATTAATGTAAAATATTTTTTTGTAAAAAAAAAGTTATTTTCGTACGATTTGTTTTTTTTGTTAAAACGATTAAATACTTAAATTATAATGTTAGGTTTTTATTATTAGCGAATAATTCGTCCGTAAAAATAAACAGTTTCGTACGATTAAAGTTTAAAAGTAGGTAGGTAAATCCACGGTATGCGTTATTTATTTGCGATTAAAATCGTTTGTTTAAATTGGCGATATCGTTTTTGTTTAAAGTGCTTACCTGGGCAGCAATTAAAAAGTCGTACGTTGTTTTTGGTTAGCAAATGGTTGCTATATATGCGCCTCGTGCGCGTTAAGCAACATATTGCTATATTGCGTTTGGGGCGTTTAAATCGACAAGTTCGAGTTATGCGAGTTATTTTTTTGCTTAATAGTAATATTTTTTTTTTAAAATTGGATTTTGCATTTGTTAAACTTTAAAAGGTTATCGTGCGAAAAAAAGGATTTCGGCTTTATTTAAAGCTTAATTTTATGCAATTTTTTTTTCCAGTTATAAAAAGGCAAATATTGCAAAGTTAAAAGGATTGTCCGTTTGCATATTTGTAATCCCGATTTATACGGTTTTATTATTATAAATATAAAATAAAAATCGTACAAAAAAACCGTTATTTTTAACGCTTTCTTATAATAGGTATGGTATGTTTTCCATTAATACGTTTTAAATTCCGCTATTTCGTATAACGTGGTTTATTAATGTGTGCCACATATTAATTGTGCTACACGCATACCCGACTTTTAATAATTAACGCGCATGCCAATTTAACAACGTTAAAAATCCATTTAAACTACTTGGAATTATATACATCGGACATTTTTACTTCCTTTTAATAAATGCGCGTATTGTATCCGTTTTGCCGCAAGTGCCACATCGTTAACGAATCGCCGTCGCCCTTTTTCCGGACCTTTTTAATCGCGCATTTCTTGTTATAATTATCCATTTAGCTCCTTTTGGTTTAAAACATTTCGTACTTCGTTTATAATAAATAACCTTTTTAATCGAACACGTGTTTTTTTAGCCTTCCGGCGTTTGCTTAATGCTTCGTTCGCCTTTTTAAACGTAAACACTTCGGCTCGGAAAAGGGCTACTTTATGCATTATCGCTTTCGTTTTTTTTGCGATTTAATTTACAACCGCTAGCATAAATGTCGAAAAGCTGCTTTAGTAATTAAAAATTCGAGTTTTAATATGTTCGAACTGCGAAATTGCTTTTTTAACTATTCGCGGCGTTTTAAAAGTTCAAAGTTTAGCGTTGTTTAAAAGCTTTTTTAAAAGCGTCGAAGTTCGTAGCTTTACATCCAGCTTTTCCAAAACTAAATCCGGATTAAAAAAAGCAAAGCTAGCTTTTCGAAAGCCTTTTTAAATGTTTTTTTTAATTATAAAGTTAAAAAATGCCGCTTTAAACGCTGAAAAAAACTCGACTTTAATTACGTAATTAACGTATAACCTTATTAAGTTTTCGATTTATTAACTGTACGCCCGTTTTATTAGGCCGAAACATTTAACGTTAAATAGTTAAAAAAGTAAAACGAATGCAAAGGTATGCAAAGCGTAACGATATTATATTTTTAGTAATAAAGCTCGAAATTCGTTAAATAGTAGCTTTATAACCGTTTAGCATTAACAAACGATAAAAGCCTTTTGCGCGCGATGCAATGTGTTTATCGAAATGCCGAATTTATTTTAAACCGAGCTCGTTCGTAATTCACCCGTTAAAACTCGTTGCGATAACAATCTAATCGCGTAAAAAGTCGGTTTTTAAATACCAATTAGCTAAATAATACTGCCTTTTAACGATAATAAAAAAGGGAACCGCTTAACCGTAATAATTAACTTTTTAAATAACTATAACTTATTTTCGATTGCCAAACTGGATTAACTTTGCTTTATTACGACTTTTTAACCTTATAATAATTATAACGGCGGCGATTATGCTTATAAAAAAACCGGTTTCGTCGAAATTGTAAATATCGTTATTTAAAATGCCATATTTAGCTATAATATTCCGCATAAAGTCGAACCACGTAAAAACGAGCTTGGGATTTTCGCATTTAGCCTTTTGGTAGTTGTACTTTCGAATTTAACGCGTGCCGAGCTTTGCGCGGCGTTTAACGAATTTTTTAACTTAGCATTTGCCGACGACGCTCGCGTCGCGTTCGGCGAGCAATCGGTTAGCTATATTTTTAACACTAAAAAGCCGGGGAGGAAATGCGCGGGAATTTAGCTCGAGTATGTATTTAATAAGCGCTTTTTTTTCGGATTTTGTAAATTTCCGTATTTTAAGCATGTAATCGCATCGAGCAGGTTAGCCGCGCTTTCGCTAAGCGAAGGTGGAAAAGTCGATTTTGTAAATTTTAGCGGCGTTTTAAATATTTAACTGTGGATTTAATGCGATCGCCCGAAAAGCTAAAACAATTTTGCGTTCGTCGTTTTGGTTTGCCATTGTTTATTATAAAGCTATTCGTGGATAAAATTGGATTAACGCGTAAACGCGTTAATTGTGGCACATATTAATGTGTGGCACATATTAATAAACCATATTAATAGTTTTTAAATTTAAAAAACCGAGTTTGCTAAGTATTTCGCTCCGATTTTTTTAGGTAATCGTGCGATAATCGTTTTAGCCAATTTATTTTTAAATTAAACCTAAATTTAAATAATGTTTTTAATTTCGCACGATATTCCGTATATTATAATTAAAGTTAACTTTAATACGAAAATAAAATGTTAGCTTATTTTTTAAATTATCGGTATTTAAGTAAACAGTTTTTCCTTTTTTCAGTTATTATAGCTTTGTACGACTAGCTTTAATTTTTCGTATAAGTGGCTTATTATTTTACCTTTTACTTTTCGCATAAACCTTATGTTTTATATACGGAAATGTTAGTATAAAGCTAAGTCGTATAAAATAATACGTATAATACCGCGTGCGATTAAACTATCGATTTTCATTACGTTAAATTCTTTAAATGGTTTTTTTAAAGCGGTAATTTTGCTATCCGCACGAAATAATAATGCTAACTTTTAATTTTTTTCCTTTTTGGCTATAAAAAATGTTTTTAATTGGGCGTTTTTACGTGGGCGTTTTTTGCCTTTTTTTTTAACGGTGCAACTAGGTTTAAAGTTTGCGTAGCGTTTTATTATTTTCCAAGTTTGTGCGATAAAAGTTGCTAGTTTTTTTGCTTTTTTTCCGCTAAGTCGTAATTGTACGGTTTGGTTTAAATTAGCCGGAAGGTTTTAGGTTCGCTTTTCGTTACGACGGTAATATTAGCGTAATCCGTTGCTTAAAGTGCGTACGGTCCTATCCACCCCTTTTTTTCCTTTTAAATTAAAACTTTACTTTCGAGCGGCAATTTTAACAATTTTCCCGTGCGAAGCCCATTGCGTATGTTAAATGCTTTGTTTACGTTAACCTTTGTACGAATCCTTCGAAGCATTTTTATCGCTTTTCGAATTGCTTTTGCTCGTTATGCGATATCCAAAAAAAAGGGAAAGTTTTAATTAATGCGTAAATATGCACCAAAAACGAAAAAGGTTAAAATAAGTCCATCGGGTATATCGTTTAATGCTTTAATTGCCATTTAAAACAGTGTTTAATTATTTGTATAATGCTTAAATTCGTTTTTAAAAATGTCGTACGCTCGTTTAAATAATACGTAAGCTCGTTCGATTTTGCTTAATAGTTAATGTGCTTTTACTGGTATTTTTTTATATAATACTTTTACAATTTTAATTTAATTGCGGAATTTTTCGGAAAAAAAGTTAATACCGGGGTTATGCGAAATGTAATCCAATGGTTTTTAATACACATGTATTTAGCATTAACAAAATGCGTTTTATGCTTTTTTAACTGATATATATTGTACGAAAATGGCAATTTAAAAGGAAATTGCTATATCGATAACGTGTAATGCGTTTTTTCCTTTTAAATGTATAATATTTACTATTATTTCGTAATTAAACTCGCAATTATCCTTAATGCTAAATTTAAATCGTTAAAAGGCAAAATCGTACGTTTAACAATAATAATACATTTTGCTAATTTTTTCCAAAATTTCTTTTTGTACGTTTTCGTAGCCGGCTTTTTTTAGCAAGCGATAAAAGCGTTTCGTATAAAGGTATTTAAATTTCCGATGTAGTTTTTTTAATTTTGGTTTTATAAAAAACGCGGCTAATTTCGTACGATTAATATTGAAAAATAAATATCCTTATTTTCGTATAACTAAAATAATTGTTCCATTTAATCGTATAATAATATTTCCACGTTATTAAAATAACATTTTAACTTATCGGTATTATATAAGTAAAAAAAACGGTGTTTAAAAGTTTAAAATATGGTACGTAATTATTTTTAACTGGTTTTTTATCCGCATTGTACTAATCGACATTTCAATTTGGTTGCTTTCGAAACGAACTTCGGTTAAACTTAATGTTTAATCGATTTTCGCATAAGGGTTTTTTTTTAAATATGCTTTTATTTAGCACTTTCCAATTATAAAAACACGTGCGGCGCTAATATTCCAAAGTTTTTTTAATACGTTATATTACATTAGTTATATAATACGAACTAGTCGAATGGTTCGCGCGTGTTAGCTTAATAAATATTTTCGCTAATTGTGCGATAAAAGTACGTATAATTTTGTAAATATTGCATTAAAAAACCTTTAATAATAACGTCGTTTTTTTTGGATCGTTTTCGTTATACGCTGGTTAAAATTCGTAGTTTTAAAAAAATGTGTCGAAATTTATGCTTTCCGTGCTTAGGTTTTCGCACGTTTAAAGGAATTTTGCTTCGTATTATTTCGTTTTTTTTACGGGTAGTTAGTTAATTAGCAGCCTTTTTTTTTTTACATACGTAGCATCGTTTAATCGTGCAAAGCTAAAAGCTGGTTATGCAAAGTTAAAAGTTAGCTTTAAGTTTAAAACCGCTTTAACCCGTACTTTAAAACGGGGGATTGTTTATATAAGGCTTTTGGTTATTATAATAGCGTTTGTCCGTGTAATTAGCGTCGTGCGGAACGTTTTTTAACAAGTATTAGTTTATACCCGTACGATTTATAGCCATTTGGGAAAATGCTCGCAAATTAGCGAACAAAGCTTCGCACGTTTTTTTTTTAAATAAAAAAAGCGTTTTCCAATTTTAAAACGCTACGGTAAGCTTATACAACCGTTATGTGCAAAACAATTTCGCTTTAAAAGCTTTCGCTTAATGCTTTTTATACGAGTTGGAATTTATTAAGCATAATTTTTAACATTTCGGGCAATGTTTTTTTAAATACGTTTATTTTATCCGTACGAAGGTAATCGTTATTTAATTTATTTAATATTGCGTATAGTTTAGCTTAAAATTAAAATGCGTATTTAAAAAGTTGTACATTTCGTTTTATCGTTTGTTTAATCCGATATGGTTAATATAAAAGTTTTTTATACGATTTAACAAAATATCGGGGAAAATAACGTGGTATTAGTTTTTTTTAATTTAAAATTTTTGGCAAATGCTAATAAAAACTTTTGCTTTATCGAAAAGGATATCGTACGGCTTGCCGGTATAATTTCGTGCAAATTTCCATCTTTTTTAAAAAGCTAAAATTTTAGCTAATTCCAATAAATAACTGTACATTTATCGAGTTAGTAGCAAATCGTACTCCGTTAAAAGTTAGCTTAAGCGTGCTTTTACTTCCTTTTAAAAGCGTGGGAATATCCAAATCTTTTGTATCGTACGAGCTCCCGGGGGAACGATTTTAAATATGTAAGTTGCTTTTCGTACGAATTCCGTTTCGGCTTTTAAGTGGTCCATTTCGACCGTTGGGAGGATCGTGCGAACAGTCCTTTTTTTCGCAATTTAGGGTTTTGCTAAAGTTAAAAGTTATTCCGCTGTTTATAACGGTCGTGCAAATTAAAGCTATGGTATTTAAAATAGCGTATCCGGGAAAGTAAAGTTTAAAACTCGTACGAGCTATTTCGTAACCATATTTTTTGGGATATTAATTCCGTCGTTATGCAATAATTCGAGCATTTTTTTTTAAAACGTACGATTGATAAATTCGAATTAAAATGCTTTTCATTTTGCGAATTTTTAGCGGAATATGCTGCGTAATCGTTTTCTTCGAAGGGATAGCCAAATAGCTTTTACCATATATCGTGCGAAGTATATAATAAAGTATCGTTTGCTTGTAATTTAGCGAACGTTGCACGGCTCGTTTTAATATTTGGGATTTATGCTTTTTTTTCATAATAAGGTTAAAATACCGCTGCTTTTTGCCATTTCGTCGTACGTAAATAAAACTAGGTTATTTTTGTTTTAAAAAAGGTGTTATTTTTATAGTTCCGCCGTTCCGGCGGTAAAGCCCGCTTTTGGTATTTCGGCCTCGTCGAATATAATAATCGTGCAAAGTCGAAAGCCGGGATTATTTAATTAAAAAAAGAAAAAGGAAAAAGGAAATATTAATAACGAATGCGTAATAACGCGCGATTTCCTTTTTATTCGTGCGATACTTATCGGCTGGCCGAGTTAAACCCGGTGGTTCTAGCAAATCGCATTTATAGCTTGGAAATCCGTTTAAATGTTTCTTTTTTTAGTAAAAAAAAGTCGTTTAAAATTAAGCGCGATTACTTATCGAACGGGGCTACGATTGGATCGTTAAAAAAACGTCGTACGCTATGGCAGCCTCGCGTTCGATTAGTGCAAATCGCCTTTTTACGTTGCCAATTTATAAGTTAAGCTACCTAATAAGTTAAGCTTGCCTATTAATTAGTATTCGTAGCAACTGTACTAGTACCGGTTTTTAAGGTAAAAAAGCTTTTAAATTTATATATATCCAAAAGATGTTTATTTTTTAAATACAAAAAAGGGCTTATTATACGAGCTTTGCTTAATATATATATGCCATGCCGGAAACCGCGGGGTGCGATTGTATAAAGCAAATCCCGAAGTCGGGACTTAACTTAAAACTTGCACAGCTTTCGTGCATAACGGCCTGGCCGGTAATTTCCGTGCCGGAGCTTCCGTGCCGGGGAAACGTTGTTTTTTGCTACGGAGCTTTGGGCCGTAAATTTTCCGCTTTTCGTAAATAGCCTCGTGCGACTTTTAGCTGCCCATTTAACATTTTTAAAAAGTGCTTCGTTTTTAAATCGTTTACGTAAAAAGAATTTCCCGCGATGTTTAAATGTTTAATTTCCTAACCGTATTCGTACTTAATAGCTAAAAACCTCGTTTTATCCAAATATTTAATAGCTTAATCCGCGGTATCGTAATGCGTAAGCGAAAGGTTAATTAAGTGTTTAAAAAGCGCCGAAATAAGCTGCGTTACGTCCGGTTGTATTATAATAGCGGTATAAAATATTAATCCTACTTTTTCCTAAAAGCTTAAAACTTTTTGCGCGGTAACCGTGCCCAAATGCTTCGAAAACTCCCCGATTAGCATTAGCGTATTTAAAAAGGTAAACCTATTGTTAAAGTTAAAGCGGCGGGCAATTTTACTAATATAAAAGTCGTGTAATAAGGTAACTATACGTTTTTCCTTATTATGCGTAATCCTAATGCCTAAAAACCATTTAAAAGGTTTTTTTCACATTTCGTACTTGTTTTTAAGTTTTTCGAGCATTTGGCGTGCTTTATTCGCGTGCTTTTTACGGTAAAAAAGCACGATATCGTCGAAGTAAAAAAGTAGGAAAATATAACGTACTTCGTTTATAAATAAGCAAAGCTCGTTTATAACCGCTTTTAAGCCGAATTCCTATAAGGTTTTAGCTAACTTTTTATATTAAAATAGCGGAAAGTTTTTTATTTTATACAAAGCTTTTTTTAAGCGAGCTACGTACCCGGGCTTTGCGAATCCCGGTAAAAGTTTAACGTAAATTAAGTCGTAATTTAAACCGAGCTTTGCGTATAAAAACGCGTTATTTACATCCATTTGTAAAATTTCCAAATTAAAATAGGCTATAATCGCCATTATAATCCGGAACGTTAGCGTAATTAATATCGCGGCGTAAGTGCTTTTTAAGGAGTTTAAAAATTACTAATTACTTTTAACAATTGCTTTTGCTTTAAACTTATTAAGGTATCCGTTTTCGTTAAACTTGTAAATAAAAACCCATTTAATATTAAACGCTCGGCTAAAAGCGTTAAACCGCGGTAATTTAATCCAAATGCCTTTTTTTTATAAACCCCGTTGCTTTTACTAATACGGCTTTTTTAAATTGGGGTTCCAACAAGTGTTTATTAAGCTTTTTTCAAAACTTTGGAACGCTTTATAATGCGTTTTTATGTATTTTTTTACCTGCTTAGTACTTAAGCTTATTCGCCGTTTTAAAAGTTAAGGCCGTAACGATTTCGTAAAAAGGGCGGTAGCTTTTTAACTTTTTACTACCGCTTTTTGGTAATTAAGTAAAAACGTGCAAAAAAAGTCGTTCCACCGCTATTTAAGCTTTCTCTTTTTATAAGGTTAATTTGTAAGCTTTTTACCGTTTAACGTAACGAACACGTAATTAATAAGGTTTTTTATTATTTAGCCTTTCTTTTTAAAAATTGTTTTTCTTTTAGCTTTTTTTCCTTACCGTTTTAAAAGCCCTTTCGAATTATTAAGCGGTTAGCATTTAAAAAGCAGGTCGCGCCGGCGCCGGTGCTCGTAAAGCACTCGCTTATTATTATAATGCGGGCGGGAAAAGTCGCTATTATTTCTTAACAATTGGTAGTGGTTAATCGGTTTAAATTATTATCGTATTTCGAATTTCCGGGCTTTCGTTAAGCTTTGAAATGCTCGGTTAATGCTTTCGCGCATTCGAATATTGTAAAAAAAAGCGCGTTATAAAAAACGAACGCTAACGCTTTTTTAGCGCTTTATTCTCGTTACCCCCCAATTGGCAAAGCTACTTTTTATTTCGCCGGGGCCGTTATTAAAGTCGTTTTTCGGCTTTTAACCGCGCACCGGCTTTTTTGCTTAGCTACCTTGTAAAGCATTTAAAGTTGGGATTTTTTGCGCGGCTTAACGTCGCACGTTTACGGCGTTTTCCGCAACTTTTTAGGCTAATCGTACAACCTTTTTTACGGGAGGTTGGTCGTCGACGATCTTTTTTAGCACTTCCACCCCCGAATTTTAATCCGGATGCTTAGTTACGGTGGTAGTTGCTTTTAACGCTTCCGTTTTTAAAAGGCTAAATGCATTTGCAAGTTTTTTTCGAAACCGGAAAGGTTTATTTTATTCGTTTATTATTAAAAGCATTTTGTATACTTTTAAGGCAATAGGAACCTTTTTTTCTAATCCTTTAAAAAAAATTCCTTTATTAAAACGCACGTCGCGGGAAATTAAAATGCGTGTTTTATTCGGTACCCAAATTTTATAAATATAAAAAGCTTTGTAACTAACTAAGTATCCGACGTGCCCGCGCAATTACACTTTAAACTTTATGCGCGTGTTATTTTTCGCTCGTTAAAAGTCGAAAACGTATGTTTGGCACCCGTAAGCGTAAATGCCGTCCCAGTTAAAGCGTAAATCCGCTTTTAGCCTTTTAACGAGCTTTAAAGTATAATAACGGAAATAGCTTTTAAATTAAGCGAGCATAACTTTGTTAAAAAAACGTATACTTTTAAAAACAAAAAGTTTATGTTTTTAAGCCAAATAGCCGCGTAAATAGCCTTTGGTTAAAAATCTTTTAAAAAATTGGCTTTTTATCGCATACGTATCGAACGTATAACAACGTTTTGCCTTGCTCGCTTTATTTTACCATTGGGTTTATAAGTATCCGGCGAAGGGTTTTCCAGCTCGATACTTATAAATTCGCACCACTTTTAATACTAAATCTTCCTTTTGTTAACGATTAGGGTTAGCTCGTTATCGTGCTTAAAAATGGCCATTCGAAAGCCGTACTAACGGGTTATTTAAGCTTCCTAGTTAATTAGCAAAAACGTAAGCTTATTTGCACTTTTTCCGAATATCGTATATTTTTATAACTTCCCGCTAAAGTTGTTTTTTAGCAATAAAAAAATCTTTTAATTATTACCGCTTAATAAGAAATGAAACAAATTTAGCTAAACCTTTTAAAAGGGTTTAAGCGCTATATCCATTTTGCGTTTAAAAATAATAACCTTCGCGTAGGTTATTACGCAGTTTTCGCATTCGATTTGCCGTATCCTTTTAATTCGTACGTTCCTCGCGCTTTAAGTAAATGCTTTAAATGCTTATTGCTTTAAATGCCCACTTTTTAAATGCCAAAAATGCGCGTTATTTTCCCTCGGCTTGGTATAATCGATTAAAAGGCGTTAATTAGGAATATCGCGCTTTTTCCTAAAATAGCTATTAAAAACGGTTATTACGAGCTTTAAACAGTTTATTTAAGTGCGTATAAAGCATAAAAAAAAAGGAAAAAGGCTTATATTCGAAAAAAACTATATTACTTCGGCGTTTTAATTATTTAGCGATAAGGTTTGTTTTTATATATTCCGGACCGTAAAGTATAATTAAAACCGCAAAACCATATTTTTACCGTTAAAAGCCTTATTTTAAAAAAATATTAATATAAAAACGGTTAATAAAAACGACGTTACTAAGCTTTAAATCCTTATCGCTATATATAAACCTTTTAAAAGTGCGTAATTTTTTGCCTAAAATCGGGAAAATTTAAGTGCCGCACTCGACGGTTTTTAAACCGTTGCTCGGTACGAAAAACCATAGGTTTAGCTTATCGAGCGAATTAACTAAATGCATTGCACCGCAATTGTTAAAAAAAGTGCTATTCCAATGAACGTTATACGTAAAGCTAATTATTACGTACACCGAAAACGCGCTTATGCTTTCGAAAATAGCCGCGTTAATATGGCTCGGCATAGGTTAATTTAAAGTGCTTCCCGCGCTTTACTACTGCTTTCCCTATAGGGAATTAGCAAATCGAAAAATTCGAAAAAAAGTTTTTTTAAAGCTTTTCCATTAAGGCTTTTTAATCGCTTTTTTAATCGCTTTAATTTTTTGCTCGGTAAAAGGCTTAGTGCGCGGTGCGAACCCTATTAGGGCGTGCTATAAAGTTTAGCACTTTTCGGGCTTATAAAAGTGATTTTTGTGGTTTACGAAACAGTTGTACGTTTTTTTATCTTTTTAAAGCTTTTCGGTGCGCTGCGAGCTCCCGTTCCGCTATCCCGGGTGCTCGTTAATACTTGTAACGCTTTCGCTTAAAGTGGTATAAACCGGGTTCCTTTTGCCCCCGGTTTTTTAATCGTATTTTTATATTAAAAAAAAGCCGAATTAATTAACGAGGATTTCGAATGTAACGCTGCTTAAACCGATTGCGATATTTTTAGCTTAACGCTTAGCTTAAAAGGTTTAAAAGCGTTTAACCGCTTCGAAAAAGTTAAAAGTACCGTTATTATTAACGATATAAAGGATTTTGGTAAATTTGCGCTTGCTTTAAAGCTAAACGATATTTATTAAACCATTTGTTAACGTCGGTAATGCTTTTAGCTTTTTTAAAGGTATTAATGTATTGCGCGATTATTTAATCGTTCGAAAAGGTCGCGTTAAAAGCGAAAATTAGCTGCAAACATTTAACGATTTTTCGAAAAAGTATGCCACTTTTTAAAATTCGCTTATTGCATAGCTTTAATAAGTATAAAGCGTTTAACAAAGTCGATACCCATTTGTTAAATGCCATTAGCTACTTATCGGAACCGTAAACTTGTTACGTTTTCCATGCTTTTTGCTTATTTATAAAGCGTTTCGCAAACTCGGTTTCCGTAGCGAACACCGGTTTGTTAGGATTAGGGTTATTTCGTGCTTTACTACCTTCCGTTTGCTATTTTTTAACGCGTTTATCCTTTTCTTTTTAATTAAGCATTTTTTAAACGAGCTTCGTATTTTTAGCTTTTAAAGCACCGCGTTTTTATCCTATTGTTTTAATTGCGCGAAAATAAACGGGTCGCCGTATACATGCTTAATATTTAGTTATAAATTAGGGTTAACCTTATGCTAAATTATAAGCATTTATACGTTTTGCCGGAAAACCGTAATTTACGCGTGCTATTAATGCTCATTTTGCAAAACCTTCGTAAAAATTAAATTCGCATCGTTATTAAATATGGTAAATGCTTTTAAAGCAAACGAAGTATTTTAAAAGATATTTAAAAAGGGTTTATAGTAAATGGAAAAGATAAAAGCTAATTGTAAAAATCGGTAACTTAAATAGCGATAGCTTTAAACGTTGGCATTTTGTTAAAGGTGGCCTGGAGTTACGTGGGTGGCAACTGGTGCCCCACAGCTTTAGGTTTATGCATTAGCCCTGGTATTTTGGCTTGCGCGCGCCTTAGCCCGCGATCTAGTAAAGTAGCTAAAAAACAATTACCAATCACTTCGAGTGCCTGTTATCGCGCACCTCCATTAGGTTATAAGCCCTCGCGCCACCGTTAACGATATTTTTGCCTAATTAGGAAAGATTAACGGTGCACGAGTTGTTTCCCGTTACTTGCGTTTTCCCGCCGTGGATTACGGGCGAGGCGCAGCAGTTAAAAAACCGTTAAACGACAATTAATAAGGCCGCGTTCGGCGCCGATTAGCAATTATAACAAAGCAATAACGATAACCCTTTTAGCGTTTAAAAGCACCATTTCCCTTGCAATTTAACGCTTTTGTACGCGTTAAAAGTGCCAACAAAGTCGCTAAAATGGCGGAATACCGCGAAGTCGCAGTAAAGGTCCCGGACCTATTAGGGCCTTTTAATTTGGAAACATAAAAGCGCACTATCCGGGTGCATTTAACCGCTTCCCGTAACATTTCTTTTATATTTGCTAACCCTCCGGTTAAACCGGTTAAAGCGGAAAATTACGAAGCTATACAGTTATAAGCCTTTAGGAAGATATTATATGGTATTGCATCCGTAATAGTATCGAAAAGGTAACTACGGACTTGGAAAAGGCCGGTTAGGACCGCCCCAAAAACGACGAGGATTAAAACCCAAAAGCTTTTTAAAAATAAAGTAGTTAGCACTATTAAAGTTACCGCTAACGGCCGTTTTCGACGCCTTAATTAACGAACACTATACAATTTCGGTGGAAAAGTTTAACGGTAACGTTAAAAAGTATACGGACCGCTGGTTACAAGTAAAGCAGGCTTTGGATTAAGCCAATATTAACATTCCGGATCGGATGCTTATAAGGAGCCTCGTTAACGGGCTTAGCGCCACCTACCCTTTTGCGGTAGCTATAACTTTGGGAAATTGTAAAGGCGAGCGCCGCATTCCCGCTAACTTCATTTCGAAAGTGCTCGAAAACACGGCGGTTATAAAAGCCTCGAAATCGAGGGCTATAACTAACACTAATAAAAAGCCGGAGGGATTTTAAAAGCTAAAGCCTTGCAATAAAAAGGGTTGCACTATCGTTTTACGTGCTCTCCCACCACGATAAGTGCGGTAAGCATTACAAGGGCGGTAACGATAACTGCTAGCTCCTGCACCCTAAACTCGAGAGGCTTAAAAGGCCAAATATCCGGAGCGGCGCTTCCAACGAAGCAATAAGGCAGCTAACGAGGCTACAGTTAACCCGAGGGTTACCGACCATACTAGTGGTGTGCCGGTTAATCGGGGCAGTGCCAGCCAATACAACATGGCCAATACCGCTTTAAGCAATGTTAACAGTGCCCGTAACGCCGTAATAATCGATTCCGGCTCGTTTAAGCACCACTTTAACGATCGCAAATGGTTTACCTCGCTAAAAAAGCGCGAGGTCCCTTACAACGCTCCACGGCCAACGGCGGCGCTTAAGTTTCCGTTAAAAAAGGCACCGTCGAAATGCATTAGCGTAATAAAGCGGGCGTTATTACAGTTACTTTACAGGCAATTTTCACGCTTAAATCCCCTTTTAACCTTTTCAACTTTAGCAAAATGCGCAAGCAGGTTTAAAAACGATTAAACCGATTACTTCGTAACGCCCGACGATAAATGGTTAAACAGTTATTAAATTAATAATAACGTACTAATTGCTAACGTTAACGTGCCCGTAAGCGCGCCCCGGGCCTTATAACCCTGGTAACGCACTTAACGGAGGAAACCGACCGACGGAGGTTAACGCACCGACCACGATAAAACGCCCGGTGCCTTACGTAATAATGCATCGGCGCTTAATGCATGTTAATAAAAAGGCGGTAATAACGGTTTGCCGCGCTGTAAGCATTAAAGTTAACTATTTTAAAGCATTAAAACATATTTGTAACGGTTGTTTGGAAAGCAAAACGACCCAAATATCGGCAATCGTTATTTCCACCGCATTACCCGCCTTTTAAGCCGTATTTACATAAATACATTAACCATTTCGCTTATTTCATACGGCGGATATAATTACGCCGTTTATATTACTAATAAGGCAATTACTTTTAACTGGGTAATTTTTGCAATTAATAAAGCTAGCACGGGAGATTTTTACGAAGGTTTATAATTGGATTAGCTATATTAAATTCCAGTTAAGCATTAAAATACAAGCAATCCATACGGACGGTAGCACGAAGTTTAACCCGGAAAAGCTAAAAGCCTATTGCATTGCTCGAAGCAAAACCTGCGAAATTAACCGGCGCGATGCCCGGAAATAAATAGCATCGTTAAACGTGCTAACCGTATTATACTTAACGCGGCTCGCACCGGGATTAACGCTAACGGCTTGCATAAAAAGTACTGGGTATATGCCTTGCAAGTAGCGAAAAAGGGTGCTAAACTACCACCTTAAATATAACTTTTAACGGTAAGGAAAGCCCGCACGAAGCGTGGGCAAGCAATCGGTTTTAACGAGGAGTATTACCAACCACCAATCCGTACCCTCCGCATTTAAAGCGCGGTCGCCTAAATGCTAATTAAAAACGGCAAATAAGCCAAAGCTAATAAAATGGCCTTTAAGGTAACGAGGGGCCGGTTTATAAGCTGGGAAAGCCTTTATAACGAAATCCTGCTAGTTAAACCGGATGGTACTAACAAAGTTTTCCGTTACCGTAACGCACGAATTAATAAAAGCGCTAATAAACGCCGGAAATCGCTTTATAACTTTGTTAAAAAGGCGATCACCACTAATACGGTTAACAAGGCCGTTATTAAAAACCTTTATTTATAATAAGCACTTAGGTTTATAATACTGGCCTAATTACTAATTCCACCGATAGTAACGATGGTAACACCGGTGCAACTAGCGATACTACCGGCCCCGGAAGTAATAACGATTCATCGCTTGCGAAAAAAACCGGGGAAACCGAAGCGGAAAACGAAAAGCCTGCCGTTGCAAAGCCTAAAAAGCTTAAAAAGCCCGCCGGCCCGGGCATGCCAACACCCGAAGGAATTCCCGAGCTTGGCAATAAAGCGGTTACGATGCCCGTAGCGCCTAAAAAAAAGACTTGCAAAAAGCGGCCGCCGCCCCCGCCGAGTAACCGGCGATTAAAAAAGCGCTTAACGGCCCTTAAGCATTATAAAGTCCTAACACTAAAAACCTGCAAAAAGAGGGAGCCCGCGAAGGCATTTACAACGGCTCGCTTCGAGCTTAAAAATATTAAAAAGGTAGCGGAAAAGGATCCGAGTAACTTTAAAAGCGCCGAAAACGACGAAAACTTCCACAATTTTAATACGAATACTAAAACTGCCGAGGAAACTGCCCGAAAAACGGGTTTTACACTCGTTAACATTACGTACCCGGATAACGATATCGTTTTACCCCAAAAAATCGGCGGCTTTAAAATCCCTAACCTCGCGCTTTTCGGCGTCGTTACGGTGCCGGGAACACCGTATATTCCGGCCTATTACTACGACGCGGTAAAGCACGAAACCAAATACGAGCGATACTATAAACTAGCAATGCAAAAGCAAATTAATACGCTGTTCGAAAAGGGCACGTAAGTGTTGGAAAAATTACCCCCGAGCGCTAAAACACTACCGGGCAAATGGGTATACGTGCTTAAGCTAACGTTTAACGGCGCTTTTAAAAAAATTAAAACGCGTTAGGTCGTTTGCGGCAATTACGACGATATTCCGGGCGAAGATAAGGTTGCAACGTACGCGGCAATCGCTTATGCAGCATTTACGAGGGTGTTTTTTATGCTTGTGGCCGTTAACGACCTTAAATGCCGCCAGTTCGATTTCGTGGTTGCCTATTTTAGCGCTATCGTATTTGGTAACGTTATGGTATACGTACAGCAACTTTAAAGCATTTCGGTTAGGTAAAAAGGCTATTATTACCGCTTAAAAAAAGCACTTTACGGCTTTCGCAAATCGCTTTTATGGTGGTATTAAACGATTATTTCAAAGCTCGAAGCATTTAGTTTTAAACCGATTTATTAAAACGTTTACCTTTACCGCAAAAAGGAAACGGGCGCTATACTGTTACTTTACGTGGACGATTTCCAAATTGCCGCTTATACGGTTACGAAAATTAAAGCCATCGTTAACGAAGTGGGTAGCCGGTTCGAAATAACCGCTTTAAATAACGCAAAAACGTTCCTCGGCATGCAGGTTGTAAAAAATCGCCAGCGGAGAACTGTAAGCTTTTACTAACGCGATTATATTAATAAAATCATTACTAAATACGGACGGAAAAACCTTAAGGCAGTGAAAACGCCCTGGCTTTTTAGTTTTGTAATGCCGATTATTTGGGACCCTTTCCCGCATAAAAAGGTTTTGCGCTACCAGTTAAAAATAGCGAGTATTAGTTACCTCGCTAGCATTACTCGCTTTAATATCACGTATACCGTAAAAAGGTTGCAAAAGGTTAACGCTAATCCCGGCAACAAGCATTTGGCATTGCTAAAACACTTTTAACGCTACATTATTAGCATTAAAAAGCTCGCGCTTACTTTTAATAAGCCTATTTATAACGCCGAAGCGATGGGTTTAAAAGCTTACGGAAATGCCTCGTTCGCTAACTGCCTTCGTACAAAAGCAAACCACCTTTTTCGAATTCACCAATTCTTGGCATTGCGCTATTAATGCACACTGCCAAATTGCATACAAATCCTTAACACCCGCCAATTAGCGACCTAACACCAATAACCACGCCCGCCAACGGCGCTGGCGACGGCAACATACCGTTGCAACAGCCCCCCCTTCGGCCAATAGGGTGGCGCGCGCCCTCCTCGTCGGCCCAACGGCCCGGAGGAACGCGTCGCTGCCACCCGGGCCCCCCGCGCGTTAGCGCACCCGACCACGCCGTCCCCGTTGCGGAATTCGCAACACCAACAAGGGCCCGTTCAGGGCCAGGAAGGCACCCACGACGGCAGCACCGGCACAGGTGCCCCTTTCCTTTCTTTTCCCCTCCCTTCCCACCCCGGCCTACGCGCCCACCCCTCGGGTCGGCTGCGGCGGCCGCGGAGGAAATTGTTGCGAGTTACAGCCGCAAGCAACAGCAAACGGCTTTAATTTGCACAACCCTCGCCCGCTTTATCGACGCCGGCATCGCTTCCCTCCCACTGGAGGCAATCCCCGAAGCCAACGGCTGGAAGGATTGTTTTATCGAATACGCAAACAAGCCCTTTTCGGCCTAACGCCGGCCCAAAGGAAAAAACCCCTACGGGGCCCCGGAACCTTACGCGCCTAACCCGCAACGCCCGCCCCCGACCACTTACGCGGCGGCGGCCCGAACAGGGCTCCACAGCCCCAGCAACCCGCACAGGCTTTAAAAAACCGTGCACCCCGGGAGCCCCGCCCTCCCGCCCGGCCCAAAGCCGATTTCCGGGTTTTTGTTAAAATCCCGGAGGAAAAACAGGCTTGGGCCAAAATAAACGGGCTTTAGTATTCGCAAAGCCCTTGCCGATAGCAGGACCTGCCGTTTACGACAGACGTCCCGGAAGCTTATCGAACCCCTATTAGGTTCGTGCTAAAAGCAAAAACGGCGGATATAAAGCCGGCTTTTGCAGCATCGATCCGAATTAGGCCGTTTATATAACGCCGAAAGGATCGAAAAGCCCGAAATCTGGTTTAACTACGTGATTTCCGGATGCCCCACGTCCTTAACGAACGGCCTCGGACAAAGCGTCCCGGTATCGGAAAAGCTGGTCCGGGAGGAAGTCGAACCAAACAAATAAAACCAGTAAGCGTTAAGCCCTTTCCGGCGCTAATTACCAAAGGCGTATATTATGGATTATATCCTTTTACACGCGCGTAACCGGGTTTAGGCTTTGGGGATTACGTTTTTTTTCACGCCGCGTACAACGACACCCGCCGGTTACGCAACATACCCCCGGCTGCCACGGCTTTCACGTGGCTCGCAACTGTGCCCGGGCCGATAGGTGCCTCCGGTGCGGGAAAGTAAACGACGGCCGGCACGCATCGCCGTGCACGGCCCTTCCGCAATGCGCAAACTGTTCGGGCCCGTACCCAGCCGACCACCCGAACTGCCCTATAAAGCCTGTACGGGTAAACGGAGTGCTAAAGCATTTAACCCGTGGGGAAAAAGGCGCGGTTAGGAAATTAGGGGCACAAGCCTACCGGGCGGCGGTAAAAAGGTGGAAGCCGCCGCTGCCGCCGCCACCGCCGCGGCCGCCGCGGCCGCCACCGCCAACGCCCTTCCTGCAACCGCGGTTACTACGGACAATTCCGTTGTAACCGTTACCGCTAATGCCAATCCCGCGGCCGGTACCGGTAACGCCGCTGCTTCCGTTACCCCCGCCGCCGCCGCCGTTCCTGCCGCTGCTGCCACCGCCGACGCTGCCGAGGTAAGCCCGGCAAATCCGCTCCCCCGAGGGCGCGGCCCGTACGGCCGGCAAGGGAAGGCACCCTGCCAAAAGGCTTAGGGTTAGTTTTAACAACCAATACGAAGTACTGGCGGATATGGAACTGGACCTCCCCGAGCCCGAAGGGGCTATCGAAATAACCGGAAACCCTGGAGGAAACCGACGGTACCGCCGGCCAACAACCTTAGGGCCAAAGCCCCCAATACACCAACGCCGCTTTTACGTATGCCAGCAGCCAACCGGATACAAAAACGCATGGCAATAGGGCCCGGCGCCCGGGGCTTCGCCCCGAACGCCGTGCTTTAACCGCCGCCCAAGCGAACGTTCGACGTAGCTGGGAGCGGGGGCTACTTTTACTCCAACTATTTTGGAGCCAAAATATCGACGTGGTGCTAATGCAGGAGCCCCTAGCGCGTGGAAAGGGAAGCTTATGCTTTGCACCCACCCGTCGTACGAGCTATTTACTCCGGTAAATAGCTGGCACGACCACCAAACCAGGCCTCGGGTAATAACTTACGTACGGAAGGACCCGGGGCTTCGGCCCGTAGCGGACCGGCCGGCAGGCAACACCCGGGACATCCTTTGGCTTACCGTCGCCAGGTGCACCTTCGTTAACGTATATAGGCCTTTAGGGGACCCTTTCGGAACCCTCGTTGGACCTTTTACTACGTTGGCGCCCAACGGCAAAATGCATTATAGCTGGAAACTTTAACGCAGGGTCCCCGGCGTGGGATCCGGTTAAGTAATAGGAATAGGGGCCAGGATATAGCCCAATGGGCTAATACTTATAACCTCCTCCTACTTACCGACCCAGGCCAACCTACGCATAACGACGGGGGCGTTTTGGATTTTACCTTTTCCAAGCCCTTTAGTAACAGCGGAAATCGACCCTTCGCTAGCAACCGATTCGGACCACCGCTCGATACGGATCGAAATTCCTAACCGCAATAACTTCGTTCCGGACTGCCGGCGTATTACGCTACCAACGATAAACTACCGTTTTTCGCAAACGCGGTATAACGAACGGGGCCGGCAACTTGCCACCATTTACAAACCCAGGCATGCGGAACACCTGGATAAAGCGGCCGAAGCATTAACAAACTTATTAAAAATGCGTTAATGGCTTTCGGCCGGGGGCTTAAAGCTAAAAAAAAAGGCCAACCCTGTGGAACGAAAAGTGCGCCAACGCCCAACGGGACCTTGCAAAAGCTATGGGAAACGGCGGGCCTTTTACGGCCGAAGCCCGTGCTTTAAAAGCAACGGTTCGGACGGCTAAAAACAGCATTGGGCCAGCGTGCTAAAATGGATTCCCCGAAAGCGCTATACCGTGCTGTAAAGTGGCATAAACTTACACCCGCTATACGGCTTCCCCCGTTAAATATTAACGGGGAGGTTATAATAGCCCCAGGGATAAAGCGGAAGCATTAGGCCGCAAATCCTCCGTAGGTTTACGGCGGAGGACGACTTACAGGAGGACCCGTTACAGCAAAGGGCTACCCAAGGGACCGCACAACTCCCGTGGGACCCCCACGTCCCTTTAAGGAATGCCGGAAGTGCACCGTTGGCACGGCAAACACGGCCCCGGGCGTCGATTCCCTAACGGTTAAGCTACTTACAGCGGCGTGGCCGGCAATAGGGGAATACGTTAGGGCCCTTTTCGAGGCTTGCTTAGGGCCGGGCACCACCCAGCCCCTTTCCGCACAGCGGAAGTGGTTATGCTAAAAAGCCGAATAAAACGGATTTAACGGACCCAAAATCCTACCGCCCGATAGCTTTACTCCCGTGCTTAGGGAAAGGGCTGGAGCGGCTGGTGGCTTCGCGGATGGCATCCCTCGCATTACAACACGGGCTTATAGCCCCGCAACACGCCGGGGCTACCCCGAAAAAGGCCGCCATCGATTTAACGGCATGCGTGGCCCACGAGGTGGAACGGGCCTTCCAAAAGCATAAAACGGCCGCCCTCGTTACCATGGATGTATAAGGGGCTTTCGACGCCGTACTTCGCCGGAGGCTCCTTTAAAGGCTTTTAAACCAAGGCTGGGATCCAACGTTAGTACGATGGTATCATCTTTTGCAGGAAACAGGGTGGTTAAAGTGCGTTTAACGCCACGGCACCCCCTTTTTCCCCGGACTGCGGGCTACCCCAAGGGTTACCGGCGTTACCGGTCCTATTTATGCTTTATATGGCCGAAATCCTACCCAAAGCAAAAGCGATTAGGTACGGATACGCGGACGATATAGGCATTTGCGTAACGGGTAGCACTCCGGAGGAGTGCTCCCGTAAAGCAGGGGCTACGGTTACGGAAATCCTACGTTGGGCAGGGCTAATAAGGTTGCTTTCGACCCGGGGAAGTGCGAGCTTATGCATTTTTCCAAACGGAAAATCCCACAACCCCAGCGGTTACGGCGGAAGGCTTACCATACAACAAGCTACAAGCTTTACGGTGGTTAGGGGTCCTTTTCGACCAAAGGCTTAATTTTAAAGCCCACGTGGAAAACAGGGCTGCAAAAGCCCAAAGCGTTGCCAACCACCTCCGAAGGCTTACGAATTCGATAGGGGGGATACCGGCACATTCGGTTTACAAAGCCGTTACAACGGTTATAATCCCTACGGCTTTATACGGGGCCGAGGTATGTATAGGTAAAACTAAACCACACCCGTACAAGCCGGCACAACAGCAAATTATCCGCTAAGGCCATTTAATCGATCGGGTAAAAAGCTTAACCGCGTCCCTTAAACAGTGGTCCCAGCTTGGAAAACCACACCGATAAACGCATTGCATTACGAATCCGGCATCCCAAACGCCCAGGCGCTTTTAAAACAAACCCGCTCCGTTTTGCGGCCCGTATAAATACGGTTCCGGAAAAACACCCCCTGGCCGCAGCGGCTAAGCCGGCCTTTAACGCCCGAAGGCCTAGGGCAGGCTTACCCGGCAAGCTTGCAACCTTTTTGCAAAGGACGGCCGGACTTTTCCGGCTTGCACCCGCCCGGCCTACCTCCCTTATAAATATACGGGGCTTACGGTAGCCATACAAAAAAAGCAAGCAGCCGCTAAAGCATTTACGGCGTAGCTGTGCACCCTTTCACCCACCGACGTTATAATATATAGCGACGGGTTCAAAGCAAAAAACGGAGCAGTTGGATACGGCTGGGTAATATACCAAGCCGGCCAACGCAAACTTTCCGGGCACGGCCGGCTGGCGCATCCCGCGGAAGTATTCGACGGCGAGGCGAAAGGGGCCCGAATGGCCTCCGTAAAGCCGTTTGGAGCTTCCGCAATTGCACTTTCCACTTGTGCTTCGATAACACCTCGGCGGTTAACGGCTGTTTAAGCACGGCCCCTGATAATTTACAAAAGGCTTTTAAAAAAATCCATTGCCTTATAAATAAACACCAGGTATACGTACGCTGGTCCCCGGGCCATATGGGAATCCCCGAAACGAAAAGGCAAACGCCGAAGCAAAGTTGGATCGGCCTTGCCAATACCCTAACATTTTAAACCAACGGTGGCCGGAGTAAAGGTTTTAGCCCGGAAAACGGCCCGGGACGCCCGGAACGCATGGTTTAAAAACAACTTTCCGGATCGGTATAAGGCTATAAGCCTCCCGCCGGCACCATAACATACGCCCGAAACGTTGCAGCTGCACCGGAAGGTATTGCAACGGCTAATAGCCGCACGCACCGGTTACGGGGATTTCAACTGGTACCACCGAAAGTTTTAGCACGAAGACGATAACCCGTACCGCTGCGAAAGAAACAAATCCCCTTCCCACCTTGTATTTTGCAGGTTGGCTAAAACGGCAAAAAATAAATGGCTTATAACGAACCCCTCCCCGGCTTCCGACAGGCCCGGATATTGGAAACGGCTACTTTAAAAGCTTTTCCTTTTTGCTTCGTTCGCCGAAGCTACCAATTATTACACTATCGCTAAACGATAACAACAGGGCCTAAAAAGCCCGCATACATCCTTTTCCTTATTCTCCTACACCTTTTACCTTTTTCCTTTGTACCACCAGGACTAACAGTAGGCTCGTTAGTCCCCCGCACCTCCGGCCGGGCCTTGGGGGTTCCGAAAACCTTCCAGCTAAAACCCGGCCCCACCCCTTTACCGGCATACTCGCCGGCCGAACGCACTACTACCACCCGCAGCGCTTTACAACGCCCTGGCGTATATATATACGCCCTACCGCCGATTGCCCGCTCACTAACAAGGAGCGCTGGAACGCGGCCCGACCTTCGTATGCCTTCGGGTTTAATTCTGCTAGCCGCCGGATAGCAACATGTAGCCTAATGTTTAGCTTAGGTAGCGCTAGCACGTCATATGCCCCTTGGGAAGCAGGGACTGGTAGATCCCGACTTACTAACGTTAAATATACTTACTCACTCACTCACTCACTCCGTACAAGGGCATTTACAAGCGGCGTAATCGTTATACTAACGGGTGGTCCTGTTTACTGGCAATTAAAAAAGCAGACTTTTGTAACGACGTTAACGACGAAAGCGAAGTTCGTTAACCTCCTGTTAACGGGCCGGGCCTTGTTTTAAATTAAGGGCATTTTAAAGGAAATTGGATACCTTTAGCGAAAAACTTTCGTGGTGCACACGGACAGCGCTAACGCTTAAGCGACGGTACTAAACCCGTTAGAATTAACCCGCACCCGCATAATCGACCTCCGTTACAAGTGGGTAATTAATATTGTAAAGCGTTAACTTTTCACCCTTAAGCTAGTTGGCACGGCCAATATAAAAGCGAACGGTTTTACGAAAGGCTTAACAGCGAAAGGATAAGCAAGGTTTGTTATTTAGTTAAAAATGCAGCAAATGCCGCAGTAAACGGCTTATAGGAAAACCAGGGAAACACCACGAACTTGGAAGGTTACTACGTAAATGCGTGCTCGTAATGCTTTTAAAGCCGTTGCATAGCTTACGAGGGGGTGTTAAAAGTGGCCTAAAGTTACGTGGGTGGCAACTGGTGCCCCACAGTTTTAAGCCTATGCATTAGCCCTGGTATTTTGGCCTGCGCGCGCTTTAACCCGCGATTTAATAAAGTAGCTAAAAAACAATTACCAATCACTTCGGGTGCTTATTATCGCGCACTTTCATCACATTCGGTAAACCCGTTAAAATAAAAATAAGTGTTTTACACGGGCTTACCGCGCATTGGAAAAAGTTGCTAAATGCTTAATAAAAAAGTAAAGTAAAGTAAAGGTAAAAGGTAATTGCAATACAGCTTTTAAAATTCGTAAAAGGGGTTTAAAAAACGCTAGGCTTATAACTGTTACAAAGTAAAAGTGCATATAATAAACCGTTTAAATTAATTTTTGCTTTTATAAAATTAGTAAAAAAGGTTGTTAAAAGTGGGAAACCCTCGGGCTTTATATACACGGGTGCGCGGTAAAAATATCGAGCTTTCGTCGGCCTTTCCCGGTGTGTAACACGCACCGGCCGAAGGCGACGAAGGTTTTTAACGGGCATCGGGGTTTTATAACGCGGCTTTGCCGGTAGCCCCCCCCGTAAAAACCCGCTCTTTTGCGACATTTTTAATTCGAGTAATTAATCGCTTAGGTATTTATTTTACAATTTTTACCCCCTTTTTTTGCATACTTAGCTAGCTAGTTAGCGAATTTCGTTACTTACCCACTTTTTTTATTTAAATTGTAACTGCCTATTTCCACGCTGCTTTACATTTATGCAAATTAACTACTTATTTCATTTTGCTTAGTATTATAAAAAAGTATATTTTAACTTCCTTTTTTTTCGTACTTTTTAACTATTTACATTTTAAACAAGTTTTTTTTATTTTTTCATTTTTATATTTGTATTTCATTTTAGTTCGGCTTGTATTATAGTTTTAATTTTGCGCTAAGTTAAATATCGGAAAGGTAGTTAAACTTACCTCGCTTTTTTTTACACACTTTTTTACCGCTTTTATCCATTTGCTAAATTTTCGATTACATTTTATTTTTTATTTTTTTTAACTAAGCTTTTAAAAAGGCAGCCGGAAAACTTAGCCCCGTAAAAACCGCTATGTTGTAAAATCGTTAAAATTATATGGATTTCGTTAATAATTTTATCCCGGTTTTATTCCCATTTTTACAAATAGTATAAAAAAATTTACAGTATTTTTTAAAAACGGTTTGTGTTAATTTATTGGCTTAGTTTAATGCTTAATATATAATTTCGCAGCTTTAATAATAGGCTTTCGCAATGTAACCGTAAAGCTAGTAATTTTACGGATTAATTGTAAAAAGCGGCTCCTTTTGGTTTTAAAAGCAGGTAAATTTGCTTTGCTATTATTTAAAAAGTTTTTTTAATAGGTTAGGTTACAAATGTGCTATTATATTTTATAAAACGCGGCAGCTTTATTAAGCAAATTTAATAAGCCGCGTTATTTTTAAAGCTTACTTTTTACCATTTTTTTAAATTTTTTTTCGGTATCGCCGAAAATTAATTTTAATATGCATAATAATTTTAATAATGTTTTAACTAAGCCATTTTTTAAAAGCTAACTTAATTTGCCTTATATTTTAACGGGCTAATAACAAAACCGAGCTGGAATATGCGGCGGCGGTGGTTTAATACGTATTAAAAAAAATAAGCGTTTTAAAAGTTAAGTGTTAAAGTAATATAGGAAAGTAAACGGTAAAACCCCTACTTATTTTAAAGTGTTTACGTTTTAAAATTACCTTATTTGTAGTAATTATGTAATATTCGGTCGTATTACAACGGACATTTTGCCATTTTCCTTATTTCGCTTTGCTATTTAACTTTTAAAACGTTTTTTTCCCTAGTACGCATTAAAACACCGCTGCCGTTTAGTTTAATTTGGCTTTGCTAATAACTGGTATATTATAAATATGTACGAAACGTGCTTTTTGCTATTTACAAATAGCTAGTTGCTAGTTTTTAACCTTTCCGGTTTTTACGGATTTAAAAAAAAGGCATCCATTTTTTTTTTTAAGCTTTATGTTTATAGCAAACCCCCGGCTTTTTTAATCGGCTATTGCTTATTATTAACCCTATTAAACTAATTATAAAGCAAGCTAAATTGGCTTTCGTAAAAAGGCTTATTTAACGCATTATTAAAATCATTATGCATATTAAAATTAATTTTTAGCGATGCCGAAAGAAAATAAAAAAAATGGTAAAAAGTAAGCTTTAAAAGTAACGCGGTTTGTTACATTCGTTTAATAAAGCTGTTATATTCCTACTACATATAATAATATATTTGCAACTTAGCGTATTAAAAAAAAACTTTCCAAGTAATGGTAAAGCAAATTTACATGCTTTTAAAGCTAGGAAAAGCCGTTTTTTAAAAACTATTTTACGATAATGTAAGCTTTATAATTGCATTGCAGGAAATTGTTAATAAAAAATTCGAAAAAGATAAATAAAAAATATAATTGGAAATTTAGCAAATAAAAAAGTAATATAAGAAATGTATTGTGGAAAAGCAATACAAATGTAGCTATTTTGCTTATATTTACATATAAATATCGTTTTCGTTTTTACTAGAAAGTAAAAACGAAAATTTAAATACATTTAAAACGATAATTTAATTATACATTTTTTTAATACAGCTTAACTTTTTATCCATTTTTATTATAATGGCCCCGGTTTTTTTTTAAAATATGATAATTACATTTGTCCTTTTTTAAATGCGTTTAACCCCGTGCAAAAACTACGAAAAATATGCCGTTAAACGGCTTGTTTCGGGAGCTGCATATTTACCAATTAGCGGTTTTTAACCAGCCCCCCACGGTATTATTCCCGGACTCGGGGCTTGCGTTGCTAATGCTCGGAAAATGCTTTTAAAATAGCGAGCACTAGTTATACCAATGCATTATATTATCGGCGGAATAATACAATTTTCGAAAAGCATTCGTACCGAGCCGGATTTTTAAAACCCTCGCCTTATTTAAATGCAGCATAAGATTTAAGCAAAGCTTTTTAAAATTTTGGTTTGTGCAAATAATAGCGCTAATAAATTGCTAGCATTTTAAAAAACCAGGTTAAATAATTTATTTAGCGAATTTGGGGAAATATGCTTTAAAAACGCACAATTATTAAATATTTGGCCCATTCGCGTTTAATATAACAACTAGTTTCCTTTTACGAAAATTTATAAAAACTTAAAGTTTAATTTTATGCTATTATTGCTACCGTTAGCCTATTAATCCACGGTTTTTTAGTTTTAAAGCTAAACAACGGTGTTTAAAATACCGGGGTGTTTAGCGGTTTTGCTATAACTATTAAGCAGGCGGTTATATCGTCTTATACCTCGCTATTAGCCTTTAACCTATTTATTAATAGCAGCATTTTTTAACTTTAAACTTTATTTTATCCAATTTTATATTAATATTAAGCTTTAAAAGCGGTAAAAAATTGCTTTTCCATTATATTAAGTTCGCAAAGCTTTAAAGTTTACTTAAAGTTACCCCGCCGAATTAAAACCCGATATTCGTAGCTTTAACTACGAGTAAAAAGTTTTAACAGCATTATTTTTAAACCTTAGTAACAGCTTACTCGATAAATACCTGGTTTAAAATTCCAATTCCAGTTTAAAAAGCGAAAAGCGTTTAGCGTTTAAATAGGATAATTTGCTTATTGGACGTTAGAAATTAGGTTTTAAAGCCGAACAATCGGCGGATTATCGAAAATATTATAGCGATAATAGCCAGCTAATAATGTTAATAATAAATTAGTAATAAAAAACTTTTAAAATTATTAAACCGCATTAAAAAAACTAGGTATTTACGAACTTAGCAAAAAAAAAGATTTATTTGCCGATATTAAAAAGTAATACGGCAAAAGATTAAACCCAATAACCGTTTTAGCCGATTACGAAATCGGAAATCCTACAGCTTAAAATAGTTATCTTTTTTAATAAAATTCGAAATTTTAAGCAATACCTAAACATAAAAACGAAAACGACGTGTATAACGTTAAAGTTATTTGGGTAAAATAAAACGATTAGTTTTTTATTTAATAAATTGGGTATAGTAAATAAAATTGGGTATATCGTTATAATATTAGTTTAAACCTGGTAAAAAAAGTATAAAACTGTCGGATAGTTATTCCGGCGCATGCATTCGAGGGATTTAAAGGCTTAAAAAGCCTGGGAGGCTTTTAAAGCTTACAGGGCCCACAAGGCCCACGTAACCTAAAAGCCCAAACCCTTTCGCAAATAAAAGGGGGCTTATTAGCCCCCTTTTTTATAGCTAAATCTCCTTCCTTTTAATGCATAATAAAAAAACTTTTCCAAATTTATAAATCTTTATTTATCACCCTTAACGAAAAGCTCCGAGCTTAATAAAAGTAACACTTTTACTAACACTAATTAGTAATGGTTGTTACAAATTAGCAAGGTAAAAGGTTTAACATTTAACACCTTCCTAAAGCAAGCGATTAGGTTAAATGGGAAGGCTTACAAGCGAGTAAAAAACACCTTCCTGCAGCAGGCGATTAAGTCCTTTATAAGCTTAGGCAATGCATTTCGATGCATTGCAGCGTAATTTTTTCGAATGGCACCTTTTTATAGCAAGCGATTAGGCTTTTAAAAGATTTCCTGGCGTAGCGGCCGCTAAATTTAACAATACGAACGGCTACTTTAACCGATTCGAAAGCTATCGCAATTAACCTTTTCGATAGCGATTTTAAAAATACCTTTTTGTAGCAAGCGATTGGGTTTTTTGGTTCGTTATTTGGAAGTGCGATAACCACTTCGACGGTTTCCCGATGGCCACAGCCGGCACCTTCAAAACCCCGACGTCCCCTTCGCTGGGCCCGACGCACACAAAACCCCCGGAGCTTCCGGCACCTCCAAAACCCCGACGTCCCTTTCGTTGGGCCCGACGCACCTTCAAAACCCCGACGTCCCTTTCGTTGGGCCCGACGCACCTCCAAAACCCCGACGTCCCTTTCGCTGGGCCCGACGCACATAAAACCCCTGGAGCTTCCGGACATACACAAGACCCCCGGAGCTTTCGGCACTTCCAAAACCCCGACGTCCCTTTCGCTGGGCCCGACGCCTACAAGACCCCCGGCTTTTAGGCACGCATAAAAGCCTTAAAAACCCCCGGAGCCCTCGGCACGCACAAGACACCCGGAGCTTTTAGTACGCATAAAACACCCGGAGCTTTTAGTACGCACAAAACCCCCGGAGCCTTTAGTACGCACAAAACACCCGGAGCTTTTAGTACGCACAAAACACCCGGAGCTTTTAATACGCACAAACCCCCGGAGCTTTTAGTACGCACAAAACCCCCGGAGCTTTTAGTACGCACAAAACCCCCGGAGCCTCCGGCATAAAGAAAAAGTTGCTAGGATGGAATTATTATTCCGGCACTTACAAAAGCCTCGGAGCTTTCGGCATTTACAAAACCCCCGACCTTTGGGCACGCACAAAAGCCTCAAAGCTTTCGGTACCGATAACGGCCGCTTTCGAGATCCCAGCGATCACCCCGGCTTACATATACATATAAAAGTGGAGGATTCGTGCATGCGCATAAAGAAAAGTTGCCAGTGTCGGATAGTTATTCCAGCGCATGCACTCGAAGGATTTGGAGGCTTAGGAGGCCTGGGAGGCTCCTAAGGCTTACAAGGCCCACAAGGCCCACGTGACCTAAAGCCCAAACCTTTTCGCAAATAAAAGAGGGCCTGTTGGCCCCCTCGCTTGTAGCTAAATCTCCTTCCTCTTAATGCATAATAAAAAAACTTTTCCAAATTTATAAATCTTTGTTTATCGCCTTTAACGGAGGGCTCCGAGCCTGACAGGAGTAACACTCCTACCAACAAAAACCAATATTAAAGTGCCGATATGGCTGGAAATTTGGAAATATTTAACATAAAAAAAGTGCGAAGTAGGTGGCGGTACCGGGTATTATGGAAATATCGTAACCAAACGCGTGGCAATTGGGTTAAATAAAAAAGGTTTTATCGAAATCTAGTTGTAAAATGTGCGATATTAATCGAAGGTTACAAACACTTGTGAAAAAGCGGCGGAAGTAAATGTAATGTTGCTAAATAAGCCTAACGTTATACTTTAAATATAAACATAATAAATAGCGTTTTGGATACGAAAAATAGCGATTAGGAAATGTTAAACTTTTTAAATACTAAAAACATTTTTATATATTTTTCCCTTTTTTTTTGTAATGTAAATTAAAAAAAAAAGCTTTTGGCTTTTTTTATATACGGGGAAATGTCGGTATGGTAGCACGGCGCTTTGGGAGTCGCGCAGCTACGTGTGGCGCTAAGGTTAACCAGTGCGGTTGCACGCATGCATTAAAAAACTTTGCACGGGAATTAAGTGCGAAGTACCAATTTTTTCCTTTTATTTTTTAGTTTTAAATAGCCAAATTAATGTTGTTATTACAACCTTGTTTTTTCGGCAGCGGTGATTTTTTAATAGTCGGGGTTTGTCGAGCCCCAAAATTTACCGATTTTGGGGCTTTACTTTTATGCGTGCGCTTAGCGCTACAATTGGCGTTAATATTACAAAAAAGGTGCATTTACCGGTAATTAAACGGAGTTTAACACGGCTAAATCTGGGCTTTCCGGGTTAGGATTTAGCTTATTAAGCACTCGGATAACGGCGGTGGAAATCGATATCCGTTATCGCGCATGGGAAATAAAAAGCTAGTTGCGTATATATAGGAAAAAAGCTAAAAGCCCTTTATGCCAAATCTTTTACTTTTTTAAAAACAAATATACTATTAAAATAAAAGTCCATTTTGTACCTTTCCTATTTTGCAATAGTTAAACCTTGCGATTAACAGGAAACGCTTAGCGCTTATTCGTTGCTAAGTATTATAAACCCGGTTTTAAAAGTATTATAACGTGCTGTGCATTAAAAGGGTTTTTTTTAGGGAGATTTTAAAAGTTTAAGTTATTTAGCCGTTTGGAAAAGGTATGCAATGCAGTAATTAGTGTTTTTAGTGGACGATGTTTTTTAAAAACATGAAAAAACGGTTGCTTACCTTTCAAATCCTTTAACAAAAAGTGTTTTAAAGAGATTTCCAAGTTTGCTTTTATAAAGTTTCCTTTATTTTAACTGGGGTATTAACATATGTTAATGTTAGCGCTTTACAGCGTTTAAATATCGCTATTTCGAGTTTTAAAGCTTTTTTTACTAGTGTTATAGCACGGCACCGCCAGTGGTAATTAACGAAATTAATAACCGATTGGCTGGAAATTTGATAAAAAAGGACTAATAGGATAAAAGTGCGGCTTTCGGTTACACCTTTTTTTTAACCTTTTTTCTCTTTTTTAATTTAAATGTTATACACGTTTTGCACAAATTAAAGGCTTAAATGCTACGTTGTAACAATTAAGGTGTTATAAAATATTATAATGCGTTAAAAAAAGCTTACTTAAAAGGATTTTAAAAGTTTAAAACATTTAACGGTATAGGAAAAGTGTGTAAAGTAGTTAATGCATTTAGCGGATGGTATTTAACCAAATAAGAAAAAACGATTGCTTGCTTTCCAAATTTTTTAGCAAAGAGTTTAGCGGGCTTTACTTATATATAATATTATAACGGCTTCCAACCGCTATGCTAAAAAGCGCTTAAAATTCTTATTAAATTGTTAAAATATGTTAGCATGGTTTAAAATTCCTTGCATTGCTTGTTTAGTAAAGTGCTTTTGTAAAAGGTAGGAAAGGTTATAGCTTTATATATATAACGGGCAGCTTAATATGGCTCGTGCTTTTAGTTATTAACCAAAAGCATATAACATTAATTATTTTAAAACATTTTAAATATCGAAAAGATTAGTATGTATTATTCTTTTATTTTCCTTAAATATTTAGTTTTTAAGCTGCTTTTATACCATTGTTACGGCGGTTAAATAAAGGGCGACCTTTTCCACATTTGCCAAAACGTTAAAACAATTAGAACTGCTATTTGATTGTTAAAAGGGTTTTATATACTTAACGCGCCATTTAAAGTTAAAGCTGCCACATACAGCGAAAGGCATGCCGCATTATAACAGGTGTTACATTAGAATTTTGCCGGCAGAATTTATTGGTAATTTAATATATGCAAGAAATTCTGCTAGCAAAATATATTGTGTAATTTAATATATGCAAAAGATTTTGCCGGTAAAAGTTTTTGCCGTGTAATTAATTATGTTTAAAGAATTTTGCCGGCAGAATTAGGTACTGTGTAATTTGTTACGGTTATAATCGAAAACTAAAACAGTTAATAGCGTTACAAATGAAAATTTTATTTAAAGGGAAAAGGGAAAGAAAAGCAAGGATTTTGGTATTAGGCGTGCGTTTTTACAACAGTCCACCGTATAGGTCCTAGTCCGTAGGTTTTAGCCTATGGGTTTTAACCTAAAGTTACAATATGTAACAAAGCAAAAAGTGGCTGTTTAGCCACGTTATGCACACTTTAAAAGCTTAAAAGGGTGTAATGTAACTTCGCCCAGCCTTCTTGTATTTGCACGCTTGTCACGGCCAATAAAAGTCGTAACCGATAAGATAAGTTAGTTAATTAATAGCAAAATGGGCGGTGGACCCACTTTTTGGCCGCTTTAGGCAGCCAGCGGAAAGTAGGGCCTTTTTGCAAGGTTTTCTCTTTGCAAAAGGGCACTGGCTTTCGGCCACCTCCTAATAAATATAATAACTTTAATTACAACTATTGATTAGCATTTTATAACAGCTTTAACAACGCCTTTTTACAACCAAATTGCTTTGCTAGCAATATTTCAAGCTTATAAAAAAATGGACTGGCTTTTAATTCGGCTAAAAGTGTAAAAATTGGCTTTAGTTCCACTTTTAACGCGATTTTAATGCTAATTATTTTACTGTAATGTAGCTTTCCTACCCTATCTTTATGGACTAGGCTTAAAACCGTGGGGGGAATTTAAACCCGAATTTTCCGGGTCCGGTGTAACATTAAAAAAATGCATACTCCAGCTATTTAAAACCAAAGTGGCAGCGGCGTTAGCGTTTTCGGCTTCCGCCGCCGTTAAAAAAGTTAAGGCCGTAAAAATATTTAAATTAAAGCCAGTTGCAGCGTTTTGTAAAAGCTTTTTATAGCGCTTTTAAATTAATTTTTGGCTTAAATTAAAGCACCCTATTTCCGCTAGCCCCCTTTATCCGCCACTTTACCGTTTACAACGTTATTATGGCTATACCACGATACGGAAAAAAAGGAGGGGCTGGGTTTTAGCGTAACGCTTTAACCCCACAATTGGGAGTAAAAAGGCCAAAGTTACGTGCCTAAGCATTTACCTAATTAAAACGATATGTTTGCTATATTTATAGCAAACATATCGTTTATAATAAACATATTAAAACGTAGCAAACTGTTACGGCCAATAAAAGCTGTGACTAATAAAATAAGATAAAATGAAATAGCAAAAATAAAATAGCTTATTTAATAGCTAGCGGACGGTGGCTCCACCTTTTAAAGTGGGCCTTTTGCAGGGTTTTCTTTTTGCAAAAAGGCACCGGCCTTCGGCCACCCTTTTTATAAATAGAACAACTTTAATATCGACTACTAATTGGCACCTTGTAACGGCTTTAACACAAACATAGCAAATATAGCACTCGAGTTGGCAAGACCAGCTTTTAATATATAAGGATGGACTTTTTTAAATTCTAAATAGCTTTAATTAAAGCCCCGGCATTAGTTAATTTAAGTTCGCTTTAAAATAACCTTTTAAGCAAGCATCCAAACTGTTACGGCTTTGGCATATTTAGCAAAGCCCAATCCCACTAAGCCAAAAGGACGAAAATATACAAGTTTCTTAACTTGTATTTCACGTTGGGCTTTAGTGCTTTGGTGCAAACGAAACATGGCTGCGTTTGCCTAACAAAGCACGCCGCGCTATTACACAAACCTGCACTTAAGATTTTGTAAATACCTTTAATTCCCCAAGTCACGTGTTACTGCTGTGCTCCCTATAGTGCCTTACTTTAAAAGCAAAAGCCTGTTTGTAACAAACGTTAAATCTTAACACGTATTTATTTTCTACGGGATTCCATTAATTCTAGTCCGTTTTCTTTACTTTTTTGCATTGCAAAGCTGGGATGCTGGAAAAATAGTATACGGAAAAGAAATCGAACGGGCCGTTACCGCAGTGCAAGCGAAAGTCCCAATCGCGAAGGCTGCCCGACTTTATAAGGTACTGTTATAACGGTCCCGCCACAAGCCATACGTCCAATGGCACCGCCATAACTGTGGAGCAAATGTGGGGCATAAAAGCCACACGGATGGCTTAACACGCGCGATTTTCAACATTATTAATACAATGTTCTTGCTTTATATGTTTTCTATTTGTATCCCTCCGAAACCATTCCTTTTAATTCGCAAACATTTTTATTAACATAATAGCGAACGCCCAATCCGGCAGACCGCCTCGTACTTTGGCTGCGGTAATGCAGCGTTACCACCCCACGAATAAGCCTACAATCCGGCACGGCGTCGTATTTAACCATGCCACCAACCTCCTCCTCCCAGGCACTCGGAAAGCTAATTCGGCTATAAAGGAGCGCGAGTATGCGCAAAGCCATGGTCGTCGATAAAGGGAACTGTCCCCGAAAATCGGGAAGCTTGGAAAATATGATATTAAACGCCCGCTAAAAAGAGAGAGAAAGAGTATATTTAACGTTAATAAGTCGGGATTTACCAGTCCCTGCCTCCCAAAGGGCATATAACGTGCTAGCGCTACCTAAGCTTAACACTAGGCTATATGCTGCTATCAAAGCGGCTAACAAATTAAACCCGAAGGCACACGGGGGTCGGGCCGCATTCCGGCGCTCCTTGTTAGTAAGCGGGCAATCGACAATAGGGCGTAAAAATACGCCGGGGCGTTGTAAAGCGCTGCGGGTGGTAGTGATGCTGTTGCCGGCGGGTATGCCGGAAAGGGGTAAAGCCGGGTTTGGCGGGGGAGGGGGTTTTCGGGACCTCCCTAGGCCCGGCTAAAGTGCGGGGGATTAACGAGCCTACTGGTAATCCTAATGGTACAAAGGAAAAGGTTAAGTATAGGCTTTTTAGGCCCTGTTGTTATCGTCCGGCGATAGTGTAGTAGTTGGTGGCTTTAACGAACGAAGCAAAAAGAGAGGGCTTTTGGAAAAGCCGTTTCCAATATCCGGGCCTATCGAAAGCCGGGGGAGGGTCCGCTATAAGCCATTTGTTTTTTGCCGCCCTAGCCAGCCTGCAAAATACAGGGTAAAGGGGACTTATTTCGCCCGCAACGGCACGGGTTATCGTTTTCGTGCTGGAACTTTCGGTGGTACCAGTCGAAATCCCCGTGCCGGTGCGTGCGGCTATTAGCCGTTGCATTACCTTCCGGTGCAGCTGCAACGCTTCGGGCGTGTGTTGTGGTACCGGCGAGGCTTATAGCCTTATACCGATCCGGAAAGTTGTCCTTAAACCATGCGTTCCGGGCGTCCCGGGCTGTTTTCCGGGCTAAAGCCTTTACTCCGGCCACCGTTGGTTTAAAATGTTAAGGTATTGCAAGGCCGATCCCAACTTTGCTTCGGCGTTTGCCTTTTCGTTTCCGGGGATTCCCATATGGCCCGGGGACCAGCGTACGTATACCTGGTGTTTATCCATAAAGCAATGGATTTTTTTAAAAGCCCCTTATAAACTATTAGGGGCCGTGCTTAAACAGCCGTTGGCCGCCGAGGTGTTATCGAGGCACAAGTGGAAAGTGCAATTGCGGAAGCTCCAAACGGCTTTACGGAGGCCCATTCGGGCCCCTTCCGCTTCGCCGTCGAATACTTCCGCCGGATGCGCTAACCGGCCGTGCCCGGAAAGTTTGCGTTGCCGGCTTGGTATATTACCCAGCCGTATCCAACTGCCCCGTCCTTTGCTTTACCCGTCGCTATATATTATAACGTCGGTAAGTGGGAGGGTGCGAAGCCACGCCATAAATGCTTTTGCGGCTGCAGCTTTTCTTATATAGCCACCGTAAGCCCCGTATATTTATAAGGGAGGTAAGCCGGGCGAGTGCAAGCCGGGAAGAGTTCGGCCGTCCTTTGCAAAAAGGTCGCAAGCTTGCTGGAAGGCCCGCCTTAGGCCCACGGGCGTTAAAAGCCGGCCTGGCCGCTGCGGCTAGGGGTGGTTTTCCGGAACCGTATTTATACGGGCCGCAAAACGGAAGCGGGCTTGTTCCAAAAGCACCTCGCCGGGGATGCCGGATTCGTAATGTAAAGCGTTTATCGGTATAGTTTTCCAAGCTGGTACCACTGCCCGGAAGGGACGCTTTTAAAGCTTTGTTAACCCGTTCGATTAAATGGCTTTAGCGGATAATTTGCTGTTATGCCGGCTTGTATGGGTTGGTTTGGTTTTGCCCTTATACCACACTTCGGCCCCGTATAAAGCCGTAGGGATTATAACCGTTATAACGGCTTTATGTACCGAATGTGCCGGTATCCCCCCTATCGAATTCGTAAGCCTTCCGGAGGTGATTTGCAACGCTTTAAGCTTTTGCGGCTTTGTTATCGACGTGGGCTTTAAAATTAAGCCTTTGGTCGAAAAAAACCCCTAACCACCGTAAAGCTCCTGTAGCTTGTTATATGGTAAGGCTTTCCGCCGTAACCGCTGGGGTTGTGGGGTTTTTCCGCCTGGAAAAATGCATAAGCTCGCACTTCCCCGGGTCGAAAGCAACCTTATTAGCCCTACCCCAACGTAGGATTTCCGTTACATAACCCCTGCTTTACGGGAGCACTTTTCCGGGTGCTACCCGTTACGCAAATGCTATATTATCCGCGTATCCGTACCTAACCGCTTTTGCTTTGGGTAGGATTTCGGCCATATAAAGCATAAATAACCGGTAACGCCGGTAACCCTTGGGGTAACCCGCAGTCCGGGGAAAAAGGGGGTGCCGTGGCGTTTTAAACGCACTTTTACCACCCTATTTCCTGCAAACGATAACACCATCGTACTAACGTTATCCCAGCCTTGGTTTAGGAGCCTTCGTAAAAGCCTCCGGCGGAGTACAACGTCGAAGGCCCCTTATACATCCATAGTAACGAGGGCGGCGGATTTATGCTTTTAAAAGGCCCGTTCCACCTCGTGGGCTACGCATGCCGTTAAATCGATGGCGGCCTTTTTCGGGGTAGCCCCGGCGTGTTCGGGGCTATTAGCCCGTATTGCAGCGCGAGGGAGCCATCGCGAAGCTACCAAACGTTCCAACCCTTCCTAAGCACGGGAGTAAGGCTATCGGGCGGTAGGATTTTGGGTCGTTATATCCGATTTGTTCGGTTTTTTAGCATAACCACCTCCGCTGTGCGGAAAGGGCCCGGGTGGTGCCCGGCCCTAAAGCAAGCTTCGAAAAGGGCCCTAACGTACTCCCCTATTGCCGGCCATGCCGTGTAAGCAGCCTAACCGTTAGGAATCGACGCCCGGGGCCGTATTTGCCGTACCGACGGTAAATTTCCGGCATTCCTCTAAAGGGACGTGGGGGTCCACGGGAGTTGTGCGGTTCTTTGGGGGGCCCTTTACTGCAACGGGTCCTCCTGTAAATCGTCCTCCGCTGTAAACCTACGGAGGATTTTGCGGCTAATGCTTCCGCTTTATCCCCGGGGCCATTATCACCTCCCCGTCGATATTTAACGGGGGAAGCCGTATAGCCGGTATAAGCTTGTGCCATTTTACGGCCCGGTATAACGCTGCTGGAAAATCCACTTCCTTTAGCACGCTGGCCCAATGCTGTTTTTAGCCGCCCGGATCGTTGCTTTTAAACCACGGGCTTCGGCCGTAAAAGGCCCCCCATTTGCCATGGCTTTTGCAAGGTCCCGTTATGCGTTAGCGCACTTTTCGTTCCACCAGGGTTGGCCTTTTCTTTTAGCTTTAACCCCCGGCCGAAGCTATTAACGCATCTTTTAGCAAGTTTATTAATGCTTCGGCCGCTTTATCCAAGTAATCCGCCGTGCATAAATTTATAAATGGCGGCAAACTGCCGGCCCCCGTTGCTACCGCGTTTGCGAAAAACGGTAGTTTATCGTTTGGTAGCGTAATACGCCGGCAATCCGGAACGGAGTTATTGCGGTTAGGAATTTCGATCCGTATTAAGCGGTGGTTCGAATCGGTTGCTAACGAAGGTCGATTTCCGCTGTTGCCAAAAGGGCGTTAAAAAGGTAAAATTTAAAACGCCCCCATCGTTATACGTAGGTTAGCTTAGGTTGGTAAGTAGGAAAAGGTTATAAATATTAGCCCATTGGGCTATATCCTAGCCCCTATTCCTATTACCCCTAACCGGATCCCACGCCGAAAACCCTGCGTTAAAATCCCCGGTTATAATGCATTTTGCCGTTAAGCGCCAACGTAGCAAAAGGTTTAACGAGGGTTCCGAAAGTCCCTTAAAAGCTTATATACGTTAATAAAAGTGCACCCGGCGACGGTAAGCCAAAGGATGTCCCGGGTGTTGCCTGCCGGCCGGTCCGCTACGGGCCGAAGCCCCGGGTTTTTCCGCACGTAAGTTATCACCTTAGGTTTGGTTTAATGGTCGTGCCAGCTATCCACCGGGGTAAATAGCTTGTACGACGAGTGGGTGCAAAGCATAAGCTTCCTTTTCCACGCGCTAAAAGGCTCCTGCATTAATACCACGTCGATATTTTGGCTTTAAAATAGTTGGAGTAAAGTAGCCCCCGCTTCCCAGCTACGTCGAACGTTCGCTTAAGCGGCGGTTAAAGCACGGCGTTCGGGGCGAAGCCCCGGGCGCCGGGTTTTATTGCCATGCGTTTGTTATATCCGGTTAGCTGCTGGCATACGTAAAAACGGCGTTAATGTATTAAGGGCTTTGGTTTTAAGGTTGTTAGCCGGCGGTACCGTCGGTTTCCTTCGAAGGGTTTCCGGTTATTTTCGATAGCCCTTTCGGGCTCGGGGAAGTCCAGTTCCATATCCGCCAGTACTTCGTATTGGTTGTTAAAACTAACCCTAAATCTTTTAGCAAGGTGCCTTTCCCTATCGGCCGTACGGGCCGCGCTTTCGGGGGCCGGCGCATTTGCCGGGCTTTCCTCGGCAGCGTTAGCGGTGGCAGTAGCGGTAGGAACGGCGGCGGCGGCGGGGGTAACAAAAGCAGCGGCGTTGCCGGTACCGGCCGCGGGATTAGCATTAGCGGTAGCGGTTACAACGGAATTGTCCGTAGTAACCGCGGTTGCAGGTAGGGCGTTAGCGGTGGCGGCAGTGGCGGCGGCAACGGCGGCTTCCACCTTTTTACCGCCGCTCGGTACGTTTGTGCGCTTAATTTCCTAACCGCGCATTTTTCCCCACGGGTTAAATGCTTTAGCACTCCGTTTACCCGTACAAGCTTTATAAGGCAGTTCGGGTGGTCGGCTAGGTACGGGCCCGAGCAGTTCGCGCATTGCGGGAGGGCCGTACACGGTTGTACGTGCCGGTCGTCGTTTATTTTCCCGCATTAAAAGCACTTATCGGCCCGGGCGCAGTTACGGGCCACGTGAAAGCCGTGGTAGCCAGGGGTATGCTAGGTAACCGGCGGGTGTCGTTGTATGCGGCGTGAGAAAAAAGTAATCCCTAAAGCCTAAACCCGGCCACTTGCGAATAAAGGGATATAATCCACGATATACGCTTTTAGTAGTTAACGCCGGCCCCGAAAGGCTTAACGTTTACCGGTTTATGCCCTATTTAGGCTTCCACTTCCTCCCGAACCAGTTTATCCGATACCGGGACGCATTATCCAAAGCCGTTGGTTAAAAAGGTAAGGCAGCCGGAAATTACGTAGTTACCAAATTTTGGGCTTTTCGATCCTTTTAACGTTATATAAACGGCCTAGTTCGGATCGGTACTGCAAAAGCCGGCTTTAAATATCGGCCGTTTTTGCTTTTAACACGAACCCGGTAGGGGATCGGTACGCTTCCGGGACGTCGGCCGTCGTAAACGGCAGGTTTTGCTATCGGTAAAAGCTTTGCGAATGCTAAAGCCCGTTTGTTGGTTAGCCCAAACCTGCCGTTTTCCGGGATTTTAACGAACACCCGAAGTCGGCTTTAAAGCTTGTTAATAGGCGGGGTGCCCGGGTAATTTAAGGCGTACGGCTCCGAAAAGCCTGTGCGGGTGGTTAGGGTTATTAGTAGCCCTTCCGGGCCACCGACGCGTAAGTGGCCGGGGGCGCGCGTTGCGAGGGCTCCGGGGCCCCGTATAAGCTTTTTTCCTTTTCGGCCGGCGTAGGTAAGCCGAAAAAGGCTTGTTTAACGTAGTCGATAAAGCAATCTTTCCAGCCGTTAACTTCGAGGATCGCTTCCGCCGGAAAAAAAGCAATGCCAGCGTCGATAAATCGGGCCAGCGTAGCGCAAATTAAGGCCGTTTGTTATTATTTGCGGCTATAGCTCGCAATAATTTCCTCCGCGGCCGCGCGCGCCGACCCGACAAGTGGGCGCGTACGCCGGCGTTGGGGGAGGGGGGGAAGGGCACCTGTGCCGGTGCTGCCGTCGTGGGAACCTTCCTAGCCTTAATCGGGCCCTGTTAGGTGTTGCTAATTCCGCAACGGGAACGGCGTAATCGGGTGCGTTAACGCGCGGGGGGGCCCGGGTGGCAGCGACGCGTTCCTTCGGGCCGTTGGGCCGACGAGTAAGTGAGTAAGTAAGTATATTTAACGTTAGTAAGTCGGGATTACCAGTCCCTGCCTCCCAAGGGGCATATAACGTGCTAGCGCTACCTAAGCTAAACATTAGGCTACATGTTGCTATCCGGCGGCTAGCAGAATTAAACCCGAAGGCACACGAAGGTCGGGCCGCGTTCCAGCGCTCCTTGTTAGTGAGCGGGCAATCGGCGGTAGGGCGTATATATATACGCCAGGGCGTTGTAAAGCGCTGCGGGTGGTAGTAGTGCGTTCGGCCGGCGAGTATGCCGGTAAAGGGGTGGGGCCGGGTTTTAGGCTGGAAGGTCCTCGGGACCCCCAGGGCCCGGCCGGAGGTGCGGGGGACCAACGAGCCTACTGTTAGTCCTGGTGGTACAAAGGAAAAAGGTAAAAGGTGTAGGAGAACAAGGAAAAGGATGTATGCGGGCTTTTTAGGCCTGTTGTTATCGTCCAGCGATAGTGTAATAATTGGTAGCTTCGGCGAACGAAGCAAAAAGGAAAGGCTTTTGAAAGTAGCCGTTTCCAATATCCGGGCCTGTCGGAAGCCGGGGAGGGGTCCGCTATAGGCCATTTATTTTTGCCGTTTTAGCCAACCTGCAAAATACAGGGTGGGAAGGGGATTTGTTTTTTCCGCAGCGGCACGGGTTATCGTCTTCGTGCTGGAACTTTCGGTGGTACCAGTCGAAATCCCCGTAACCGGTGCGTGCGGCTATTAGCCGTTGCAGTACCCTCCGGTGCAGCTGCAACGCTTCGGGCGTATGTTGTGGTGCCGGCGGGAGGCCTATAGCCTTATACCGATCCGGAAAGTTGTCCTTAAACCATGCGTTCCGGGCGTCCCGGGCCGTTTTCCGGGCTAAAGCCTTTACTCCGGCCACCGTTGGTTTAAAATGTTGGGGTATTGGCAGGGCCGATCCCAACTTTGCTTCGGCGTTTGCCTTTTCGTTTCCGGGGATTCCCATATGGCCCGGGGACCAGCGTACGTATACCTGGTGTTTATCCATAAGGCAATGGATTTTTTAAAGGCCCCTTGTGAACTATCAGGGGCCGTGCTTAAACAGCCGTTGGCCGCCGAGGTGTTATCGAGGCACAAGTGGAAAGTGCAATTGCGGAAGCTCCAAACGGCTTTACGGAGGCCCATCCGGGCCCCTTCCGCCTCGCCGTCGAATACTTCCGCGGGATGCGCCAGCCGGCCGTGCCCGGAAAGTTTGCGTTGGCCGGCTTGGTATATTACCCAGCCGTATCCAACTGCTCCGTTCTTGCTTTGGACCCGTCGCTATATATTATAACGTCGGTGGGTGGGAGGGTGCAAAGCCACGCCGTAAATGCTTTAGCGGCTGCTTGCTTTTCTTGTATGGCCACCGTAAGCCCCGTATATTTATAAGGGAGGTAGGCCGGGCGGGTGCAAGCCGGAAGAAGTCCGGCCGTCCTTTGCAAGGAGGTTGCAAGCCTGCCGGGTAAGCCTGCCCTAGGCCCTCGGGCGTTAAGGGCCGGCTTGGCCGCTGCGGCCAGGGGGTGTTTTCCGGAACCGTATTTATACGGGCCGCAAAACGGAGGCGGGCTTGTTCCAAAAGCGCCTGGGCGCCTGGGATGCCGGATTCGTAATGCAATGCGTTTATCGGTGTGGTTTTCCAAGCTGGGACCACTGCCTTAAGGGACGCGGTTAAGGCTTTATCGACCCGATCGATTAAATGGCCTTGGCGGATAATTTGCTGTTGTGCCGGCTTGTACGGGTGTGGTTTAGTTTTACCCCTATACCATACCTCGGCCCCGTATAAAGCCGTAGGGATTATAACCGTTGTACGGCTTTGTAAACCGAATGTGCCGGTATCCCCCTATCGAATTCGTAAGCCTTCGGAGGTGGTTGGCAACGCTTTGGGCTTTTGCAGCCCTGTTTTCCACGTGGGCTTTAAAATTAAGCCTTTGGTCGAAAAGGACCCCTAACCACCGTAAAGCTCCTGTAGCTTGTTGTATGGTAAGGCCCTCCGCCGTAACCGCTGGGGTTGTGGGATTTCTCCGTTTGGAAAAATGCATAAGCTCGCACTTCCCCGGGTCGAAAGCAACCTTATTAGCCCTGCCCCAACGTAGGATTTCCGTAACCGTAGCCCCTGCTTTACGGGAGCACTCCTCCGGAGTGCTACCCGTTACGCAAATGCCTATATCGTCCGCGTATCCGTACCTAATCGCTTTTGCTTTGGGTAGGATTTCGGCCATATAAAGCATAAATAGGACCGGTACGCCGGTAACCCTTGGGGTAGCCCGCAGTCCGGGGAAAAAGGGGGTGCCGTGGCGTCCTCCAAACGCACTTTAACCACCCTGTTTCCTGCAAAAGATAATACCCATCGTACTAACGTTATCCCAGCCTTGGTTTAAAAGCCTTTAAAGGAGCCTCCGGCGAAGTACGGCGTCGAAAGCCCTTGTACATCCATGGTAACGAGGGCGGCCGTTTTATGCTTTTGGAAGGCCCGTTCCACCTCGTGGGCCACGCATGCCGTTAAATCGATGGCGGCCTTTTTCGGGGTAGCCCCGGCGTGTTGCGGGGCTATAAGCCCGTGTTGTAATGCGAGGGATGCCATCCGCGAAGCCACCAGCCGCTCCAGCCCTTTCCCTAAGCACGGGAGTAAAGCTATCGGGCGGTAGGATTTTGGGTCCGTTAAATCCGTTTTATTCGGCTTTTTTAGCATAACCACTTCCGCTGTGCGGAAAGGGGCTGGGTGGTGCCCGGCCCTAAGGCAAGCCTCGAAAAGGCCCTAACGTATTCCCCTATTGCCGGCCACGCCGCTGTAAGTAGCTTAACCGTTAGGGAATCGACGCCCCGGGGCCGTGTTTGCCGTGCCAACGGTGCACTTTCGGCAATTCCTTTAAAGGGACGTGGGGGTCCCACGGGAGTTGTGCGGTCCCTTGGGTAGCCCTTTGCTGTAACGGGTCCTCCTGTAAGTCGTCCTCCGCCGTAAACCTACGGAGGATTTTGCGGCCTAATGCTTCCGCTTTATCCCCTGGGGCTATTATAACCTCCCCGTTTATTTAACGGGGGAAGCCGTATAGCGGGTGTAAGTTTATGCCACTTTACAGCACGGTATAGCGCTTTCGGGGAATCCATTTCCTCCAGCACGCTGGCCTAATGCTGTCTTTTAGCCGTCCGAACCGTTGCTTTTAAAGCACGGGCTTCGGCCGTAAAGGCCCGCCGTTTCCCATAGCTTTTGCAAGGTCCCGTTAAGCGTTGGCGCACTTTTCGTTCCATTAGGGTTGGCCTTTTTTTGGCTTTAAGCCCCCGGCCGAAAGCCATTAACGCATTTTTTAATAAGTTTGTTAATGCTTTGGCCGCTTTATCCAGGTGTTCCGCAGTGCCTGGGTTTGTAAGTGGTGGCAAGTTGCCGGCCCCCGTTGTTACCGCGTTTGCGAAAAACGGTAGTTTATCGTCTGGTAGCGTAATACGCCGGCAGTCCGGAACGAAGTTATTGCGGTTAGGAATTTCGATCCGTATCGAGCGGTGGTCCGAATCGGTTGCTAGCGAAAGGGTCGATTTCCGCTGTTGCTAAAAGGGCGTTGGAAAAGTAAGATCAAAACGCCCCCGTCGTTGTGCGTAGGTTGGCCTGGGTCGGTAAGTAGGAGGAGGTTATAGGTATTAGCCCATTGGGCTATATTGGCCCTTATTCCTATTTTTAACCGGATCCCACGGGGACCCTGCGTTAAAATTTCCAGCTATAATGCATTTTGCCGTTGGGCGCTAACGTAGTAAAAGGTCCAACGAGGGTTCCGAAGGGTCCCCTAAAGGCCTATATACGTTAACGAAGGTGCACTTGGACGCGGTAAGTTAAAGGAGTTCCCGCGGTGTTGCCTGCCGGCCGGTCCGCTACGGGCCGAAGCCCCGGGTCCTTCCGTACGTAAGTTATTACCCGAGGCCTGGTTTGGTGGTCGTGCCAGCTATTTACCGAAGTAAATAGCTCGTACAACGGGTGGGTGCAAAGCATAAGCTTCCCTTTCCACGCGCTAGGGGGTTCCTGCATTAGCACCACGTCGATATTTTGGCTTTAAAATAATTGGAGTAAAGTAGCCCCCGCTTCCCAGCTACGTCGAACGTTCGCTTGGCGGCGGTTAAAGCACGGCGTTCGGGGCGAAGCCCCGAGCGCCGGGCCCTATTGCCATGCGTTTGTTGTATCCGGTTGGCTGCTGGCATACGTAAAAGCGGCGTTGGTGTATTGGGGGTTTTGGCCTTAAGGTTGTTGGCCGGCGGTACCGTCGGTTTCCTCCAGGGGGTTTCCGGTTATTTCGATAGCCCTTCGGGTTCGGGGAGGTCCAGTTCCATATCCGCTAGTACTTCGTATTGGTTGTTAAAACTAACCCTAAGCCTTTTGGCAGGGGGTGCCTTCCCTTGCCCGGCCGGGCCGCGCCCTCGGGGGCCAGCGGATTTGCCGGGCTTATTTCGGCAGCGTCGGCGGTGGCAGCAGCGGCAGGAACGGCGGCGGCGGCGCGGGGGTAACGAAAGCAGCGGCGTTACCGGTACCGGCCGCGGGATTGGCATTAGCGGTAACGGTTACAACGGAATTGTCCGTAGTAACCGCGGTTGCAGGAAAGGCGTTGGCGGTGGCGGCCGCGGCGGCCGCGGCGGTGGCGGCGGCAGCGGCGGCTTCCACCTTTTTTACCGCCGCCCGGTAGCTTGTGCCCCTAATTTCCTAACCGCGCCTTTTTCCCCACGGGTTAAATGCTTTAGCACTCCGTTTACCCGTACAGGCTTTATAAGGCAGTTCGGGTGGTCGGCTGGGTACGGGCCCGAACAGTTTGCGCATTGCGAAAGGGCCGTGCACGGCGATGCGTGCCGGCCGTCGTTTACTTTCCCGCACCGGAGGCACTTATCGGCCCAGGCATAGTTGCGAGCTACGTGAAAGCCGTGGCAGCCGGGGGTATGTTGCGTAACCGGCGGGTGTCGTTGTACGCGGCGTGAAAAAAACGTAATCCCCCAAAGCTTAAACCCGGTTACGCGCGTGTAAAAGGATATAATCATAATATACGCCCTTTAGTAATTAGCGCCGGCCCCGAAGGGCTTAACGCTTACTGGCTTTAGCCCTATTTGGGCTTCGACTTCCTCCCGGACCAGCTTTCCGATACCGGGACGCTTTGTCCGAGGCCGTTCGTTAAGGACGTGGGGTATCCGGAAATCACGTATTAAACCAGATTTCGGGCTTTTCGATCCTTTCGGCGTTATATAAACGGCCTAATTCGGATCGATATTGCAAAAGCCGGCTTTGGATATCCGCCGTTTTTGCTTTTAGCACGAACCCAGTAGGGGTTCGATAAGCTTCCGGGACGTCGGCTGTCGTAAACGGCAGGTCCTTGCTATCGGCAAGGGCTTTGCGAATATTAAAGCCCGTTTATTGGTTGGCCCAAACCTGTTTTTCCTCCGGGATTTTAACAAAAACCCGGAAATCGGCTTTGGGCCGGGCGGAGGGAGGCGGGCTCCCGGGGTGCACGGTTTTTTAAAGCCTGTGCGGGTTGCTGGGGCTGCTGGAGCCCTATTCGGGCCGCCGCCGCGTAAGTGGTCGGGGGCGGGCGTTGCGGGTTAAGCGCGTAAGGTTCCGGGGCCCCGTAGGGGTTTCTTTCCCTTTAAGCCGGCGTTGGCAGGCCGAAAAGGGCTTGTTTGGCGTATTCGATAAAACAATCCTTCCAGCCGTTGGTTTCGGGGATTGCCTCCAGTGGGAGGGAAGCGATGCCGGCGTCGATAAAGCGGGCGAGGGTTGTGCAAATTAAAGCCGTTTGCTGTTGCTTGCGGCTGTAACTCGCAACAATTTCCTCCGCGGCCGCCGCAGCCGACCCGAGGGGTGGGCGCGTAGGCCGGGGGTGGGAAGGGAGGGGAAAAAAAGGAAAGGGGCACCTGTGCCGGTGCTGCCGTCGTGGGTGCCTTCCTGGCCCTGAACGGGCCCTATTGGGTGTTGCGAATTCCGCAACGGGGACGGCGTGGTCGGGTGCGCTGACGCGCGGGGGGGCCCGGGTGGCAGCGACGCGTTCCTCCGGGCCGTTGGGCCGACGAGGAGGGCGCGCGCCACCCTATTAGCCGAAGGGGGGGCTGTTAGCAACGGCATGTTGCCGTCGCCAGCGCCGTTAGCGGGCGTGGTTATTGGTGTTAGGTCGCTAATTGGCGGGTGTTAAGGATTTGTATGCAATTTGCAGTGTGCATTAACAGCGCAATGCCAAGAATTGGTGAATTCGAAAAAGGTGGTTAGGCCGACGAGGAGGGCGCGCGCCACCCTATTTGCCCGAAAAGGGGGCTGTTAGCAACGCATGTTACCGTCGCTAACGCCGTTAGCGGGCGTGGTTATTAGTGTTAAGTCGCTAATTAGCGGGTGTTAAAGATTTGTATGCAATTTGGCAGTGTGCACTAACAGCGCAATGCTAAAAATTGGTAAATTCGAAAAAAGTAACGCCCGCTAAGGTAGCAGAGTTAAAAACGACGTTTCCTATTAAATCGAAGCCTAGCCGGCCGGCTCGGCCAAATGCTTGTCGGTAGCTAAACGCCGAAAGAAAAACCGAATCGCTCGCAAAAACTGCGGTTTTGCATGGGAAGTATATGCCGAGGGCTAAAATCCCCGTTGCTATAACCGCTATTAAATAGCCTTTCCGGCTAAGCCTTTTAACAGGAAAATCAATTTACTATTTGAAAATCATTATGTCGCGGTGGATAGCGGTCGCGGCGCGCCCATTTTGGTGTTACGCAGTTGTTTGTAAAGCGAACTCGATCAGTTTATCCCTTTCAATTCCTTTCGTAGCTTTGCCCCAGATTTAGCGCTATTACCGCTATGCTTTTCGCATAAATGAATTTTCTTCTTTTCTTTCCCAACTTAACCGTTGCAGCCCAAACATCCCACCGTCGTCGCACGTCCGCAAAAAACCTGGATTACGCCTCGCCCTAAACCCAACAAACGGCCGGTATGCTAGGATGCCCTTTGGGCCGCCGAGATACACAGGCGATAAAAACCTAATTTGGGCCAGGAAGGCGTACAAAACCTTTAACCACCCTGGGAAGCTTTGGGGCACCTTTTGGATGCAGTTTTACACCGTTACCCTCCTTTTCCAACACAAAAATTCGTACTTCGCTAACGCCCTCGCCGCCGCACGAAATGCCAAACCCGCGCTAAGCTCGAGGACCTTTTCGCCAAAAGATACAAAAAGCGTGTTAACGAATACCACGACGCGATTAATGGAATTGGGTAGCATTGCGACGGGATTAAGAATTTGTTTAAGCAAACGCTAGCGCGCGGTAACTAAAGTTAGTAAGCGGCCTAGTTTGGAAGGCTTCGCGGAGCTTGTATATGCCATCCTTTCCGATGGGAAAAAGCGCGGCGACGAGCTAAAAAAAGCTCGGCCACCGTCGCCGATAAGGTCGAAACAGGTAAACCGAGTTCGACAGGGCGTTTAAGGACAGTCCGTTATACCACGCAACACTCGCCGCTTTTCCCGCTATACTCGATTGCGGGGATAAGCGTGTCGAGCAAAGGCGGGAAAACTTTACCTACATTTGGAATATCGTCGAAATCGAAGCCGTACACAAAGCCCGAACTAGCGGACGCGATAGCGGCCGCCGCTCCGAGGTTGCAGCCTTTCCTTTACTTATACACCTACACGGTCGTGCGGATAAAACCGGCGATTAGCCGCTTTATTAAAACGGACCTTATAAGCAAGGAAAAAAAGCTCGACACCGAAATTAAGGCCGCATTTCCGAGCGAGCGAGCAAATTGCCTACGGTGGTGGCAGTTTACCGCTACTGCCAAATTTCGATAACGGCGATAATAAAGCCACCGCCAGCTTAAAAAGGGTCGTAAGGGACGTGCTGGGGTGGATCGTAAACGCGGCCTGCGTCGAGGTTAATGGTAAAGCCGCGGCGGTAACGATTTAATGCTGTTTTCCGGGGTGGTGTTTTGGCTAATAAGAGTTATTAGCACTAAGGATTTGTAATTATGCAATCCTAGCCTTTTTTCTAATGGCTTCGAACTATACCTTTTTTAAAACAGGCTGTTTTTACATGGATAAGCCTTTTTTAGTAAACTGGAAATGTCGTTTAAAACGTTTACGTATATTTTTATTTAATACGCTTGTATTTTTATTTTATAACCACACAATTGGTGGCGTTTTAGCTCGGTGGAACTGTGTTTCCAACAGCCGGGCTGGGTTTAAAGGCAGTGGGCGGCCCTCCCGCCAAAATGGGGAATCCCCATTTTTCAACTCGCTGGCGCCTTGCTGCCCGAAACGAGCAGGACGACGTGCCAAACTGCCGGCGCAAGTCCTCCTTCTCGACGTCGTAAGTGGTCCTTAACCTCGCCCCACCTGCCCGTCTGCCACCGCACCTCGACGCTAACAGCCGCGGCGGCCTCCTCGACCCCAAACTGCCCACCGTCCTCCTCCGCAGCGGGCTTGGTGTCGAGCCCGGATTCGCTTCACTGCGCGACGAGCCGCGCCGCGACCAGGACCGACTTGCCGGCTAGGGTGGCGCGCTTAACGCTCGCGAGGTCGAAGGCATTAAGGCCGGCCAGCCAGGCGCGCACGGCGTCGCGCAACAGCGGGGTCCTGCGGCGTGGGCAGCAAGCCGGTGGTGTCGTCGAGCGCGGGGCGCAGCTTTACGGCGCTGCCGGGCCAGATGCGGGACTCGAGGTGGGCCACGACGGGCCGCGCGGCGCGCTCCTGGAGCGTCCGCAGCGTCTCCTCCCCCTCCCCCTCGTCCTCGCCCGGCGGCGCCCAACACAGCAGCGCGTCGGTGTCGAGGTAGCGCATAACCGTGTCCACGGCTACCGTTTACACACGCGAAAAGCCAGGGTGGCTTTAGCAACCTAAAAAGTATAGGCTACTAACGACCATTATTCGTTACACGGCGCTATTAGCTATCGCAAGCCGCGAGGGTTTCGCTTAAGCCTGGCTAATCATTTTTAACCGCTTTTTCCTAGCCTAGTTTAGCCGCCTACCCGCTCCCTTTATGGAGGTTAAAACGCCGACTTTCCCGTTTTTATAACGGTTGCCGGACTTTTTCCGAGTAAAAGTGCGGTTATACGCGTTTAATGTTTCCCCGCGGACATTAAAACACTTTAACCCGCCACTTACCAGGCGCGAAGCACCTTCCCCTAAAAAATTCTTCCTAACGGACCTACTATTAGTGGCCGTTAGGAAAGCCCGGCTATTTTTAGTACTGGTTTTACTAAAATAAGTTGAAAACGCTATATAAGCGTTAACAAACCAATTGGTTATGTTTTGCCCGCGTTCGCCGGCGTCCTTTTAATAACGATAACGATAACGCAACTGGGTTAAAAATGTAAAAAAAGTAAGCTGGCAAAGGTTCGAGGTGCCTATTACCAGCTAATGGGAAGGCCTGCACCCTTTACAGCCCAAAGCGCGCTTCGCGCGCGCCGAAACTTTCGATAATCGGATTGCTTTAACCTCCGCGCATTACCAGGCTAACCGCCTTTCGATTTCCTTTTCGCTTTCGCCTCGCGCACCGAGCCGAAACGATTTTTAAAATGCATAAAAAAACTGCAAGCCGGTTAAGCAATTAGCACATATTAAACGAATAGCCGGCCCGGCCGCCACCGTCCCCCGCCATCCTCGGGACTTTTCGTTTTTACCATTTACGCGACTCCTCCTCGGTCGACCGCACCCACGATACGCACGGCGCAAAATTGGCTTGTTTAAGCTTTTACTTAAACACGCACGCGTAAAATTGGCTTAACGCTCGCGCTTTTATTTGTTATTACGCCGGGCTATACGATTATATAAGTGGCATCGCACGCGTAAAGTTTTCGCGCGGCTTTGTTTGCTAACCGTAAAGTTATACGAAACGCCGTATATTACGTTAGCAAACCGCGCAACGTATCGTTAACACGCGATAAACATATAAAAAGCATATCGGGTTAAAATTAGGCTTTTTAACCCTCGAACTTTTCTTTTTTAACCGGGCTCGAGGGGATTATTGCGGCTTTTCCGCTTAAACCCGACCTTTATTTTATTCCAGCACTTTGCCGGCCGATCGCGTTTTTTTACCACCCGCGCGCTTATTGCGCCGCCCGCTACGCTTAAAGCGCTTTGGCGTTTATTTGCCTTATTACCGATTGCCCGCTTACTAATAAAAGCGCCGAAACGCGGTTTAAACTCCGTATATTTTAAGCAAACCTTTTTTTTTTTTTTTTAGCTAATTTGCTTTATGGTTTAATTTATTAACCGTTTCGATAGCAATATGTAACTTAATGTTAAGCTTAAATAACGTTAACACGTTATATGCTTTTTAAAAAATAGGAATTAGTAAATTTTAATTTACTAACCTTAAATATACTTTTTTTTTTTTTTTCTCTTTTTTTCCCCCACTTTTTTTCGAAAAAATCTTTTTATCGGACTTATTGTTAATAACCGTTAAAAAAACCCGGCTATTTTAATATTACGGGCTATTAAAATAAGCCAAATGCATAATAAGTTTTAACAAGCTATTTGGCTTTATTTAAACCGCGTTTTCCGACTTTTTTTTAATAATAACGTCGGTAATGCAATTAAGCTAAAAAAGCAAAAAAATAAGCTAGCAAAAGTTCGGGGTGCTTATTGCTAGCTAATAGGAAGGCCTGCACCTTATCGCTTAAAACGCGCTTTGCGCGCGCGCCGAAACCTTCGACAATTAAGGTGCTCCAACTTCCGCGCATTACCAAACCGCCTTTCGACTTTCTTTTCGCTTTCGCTTTATGTACCAAACCGAAACGATTTCGAAATGCATAAAAAAACTGCAGGCCGGCAAGCAGTTAAAACACATTAAACGAATAGCCGGCCCGGCCGCCGCCGTCCCCCGCCATTTTCGGACTTTTCGTTCCTACCACCCACGCGACTCCTTTTCGGTCGACCGCATTTACGATACGCACGGCGCAAGTTTGGCCTGCTACATAAGCACGCACGCGCAAAATTTTTAAAATTTTTAAACGGTTTTTTTATTACCCGTATCGTGCACGGTTTCGATTGTTTTACGATTGGCAAACCGCGCAGCGTATCGTTAATACGCGAAAACATATAAAAAGCATTTTAAGCTGGGAATAAGCTTTTTAACCCCCGATTTTTTTTTTTGGCCGGGTTTAAAAGTGGACCACAACGGTACCCCTTTTTCGCTTACACCCGGCTTTGCACCTTCCCGGCGTTTTGCCGGCCGACTGCTTTTACTATTACCAATAGCAGCGCTTAACAACGCCTCGGCGTTTATTCGCCTTTTTGCCGATTGCCCGCTTATTAATAAGGAGCGCCGAATGCGGCCCAAACACCGTGTGCTTTAAGTAAGCCTTTTTTTTTTTTTTTTCCTTTGCTAGCTTACTTTATGGTTTAATTTGTTAGCCGTTTTAATAGTAACACGTAGTTTAATGTTAACTTAAATAGCGTTTAGCACGTTATATGCCTTTTAAAAAGCAGGGATTAGTAAATCCCGATTAAATAACGTTAAATATACATTTTTTCTTTTTTTTCTTTTTTTTTTTTAGCCGGACTCCTTTTAACTTGCATTCGCCGGTTTATATTTTTTTATAAATATACGAGGCTTACGGTGGCCACATAAAAAAAGCCTGCAGCCGTAAAAGCTTTTATAGCGTAATTTTGCACCTTTCCACTTACCGACGTTATAATATATAGCGACGGGTTTAAAGCAAAAAACGAGGCAGTTGGATACGGCTAGGTAATATACCAAACCGGTTAACGCAAACTTTTCGGCACGGCCGGTTAGCGCATTCGGCGGAAGTATTCGACGGCGAAGCGAAAAAGCCCGAATGGGCCTCCGTAAAACCGTTTAAAGCTTCCGCAATTGCATTTTCCACTTGTGCTTAACAATACTTTAACGGCTAACGGCTATTTAAGCACGGCTTTTAATAGCTTATAAAAGGCTTTTAAAAAATCCATTGCTTTATAATAAACCAGGTATACGTACGCTAATTTCCCCGGGCTATATAGGAATCCCCGAAACGAAAAGGCAAACGCGAACAAAGTTGGGATCGGCCTTGCTAATACCAACATTTTAAACCAACGGTGGCCGAAGTAAAAGCTTTAGCCCGGAAAACAGCCCGGGACGCCCGGAACGCATGGTTTAAAAACAACTTTCCGGATGGTATAAGGCTATAAGCCTCCCGCCGGTACCACAATACACGCCCGAAGCGTTGCAACTGCACCGGAAGGTATTGCAACGGCTAATAGCCGCACGCACCGGCCACGGGGATTTCGACTGGTACCACCGAAAGTTAGCACGAAAACGATAACCCGTGCCGTTGCGGGCGAAATAAATCCCTTCCCACTTGTATTTTGCAGCTGGCTAGCGGAAAAAACAAATGGCTTATAACGGACCTCCTTCGATAGGCCCGGATATTAAAAACGGCTTTTCCAAAAGCCCTTCCTTTTTGCTTCGTTCGTTAAAGCCATTAACTACTACATTATCGCCGGACGAATAACAAAACCCAAAAAGCCTATACTTAACCTTTTCCTTTGTACTATTAGGATTAACAATAGGCTCGTTAATCCCCCGCATTTTAGCCGGGCTAAAGGAGGTCCCGAAAACCCCCTCCCCCGCCTAAACCCGGCTTTACCCCTTTTCCGGCATACCCGCCGGCCAAAGCATACTACCACCCGCAGCGCTTTACAACGCCCCGGCGTATTTTTACGCCCTATTATCGATTGCCCGCTCGCTATAACAAGGAGCGCCGGAATGCGGCCCGACCCCGTATGCTTCGGGTTTAATTTGTTAGCCGCTTAATAGCAGCATATAGCCTAGTGTTAAGCTTAGGTAGCGCTAGCACGTTATATGCCCTTGGGAAGCAAGAGGACTGGTAAATCCCGACTTACTAACGTTAAATATACTTTTTCTCTCTCTCTTTTTCTTTTTTTCACCTTTTTCGATTTACCATTTTTGGCATTGCGCTATTAGTGCACACTGCCAAATTGCATACAAATCCTTAACACCCGCCAATTAGCGACCCAACACCAATAACCACGCCCGCCAACGGCGCTGGCGACGGCAACATGCCGTTGCCAACAGCCCCCCTTCGGCCAATAGGGTGGCGCGCGCCCTCCTCGTCGGCCCAACGGCCCGGAGGAACGCGTCGCTGCCACCCGGGCCCCCCGCGCGTAGCGCACCCGACCACGCCGTCCCGTTGCGGAATTCGCAACACCCAACAGGGCCCGTTAGGGCCAGGAAGGCACCCACGACGGCAGCACCGGCACAGGTGCCCTTTCCTTTCTTTTCCCCTCCTTCCCACCCCCGGCCTACGCGCCCACCCCTCGGGTCGGCTGCGGCGGCCGCGGAGGAAATTGTTGCGAGTTACAGCCGCAAGCAACAGCAAACGGCTTTAATTTGCACAACCCTCGCCCGCTTATCGACGCCGGCATCGCTTCCCTCCCACTGGAGGCAATCCCCGAAGCAACGGCTGGAAGGATTGTTTTATCGAATACGCAAAAAGCCCTTTTCGGCCTGCCAACGCCGGCCCAAAGGAAAGAAACCCTACGGGGCCCCGGAACCTTACGCGCCTAACCCGCAACGCCCGCCCCCGACCACTTACGCGGCGGCGGCCCGAACAGGGCTCCAGCAGCCCCAGCAACCCGCACAGGCTTTAAAAACCGTGCACCCCGGGAGCCCCGCCCTCCCGCCCGGCAAAGCCGATTTCCGGGTTTTTGTTAAATCCCGGAGGAAAAACAGGCTTGGGCAACCAACAAACGGGCTTTAGTATTCGCAAAGCCCTTGCCGATAGCAGGGACCTGCCGTTTACGACAGCCGACGTCCCGGAAGCTTATAAACCCTACTGGGTTCGTGCTAAAAGCAAAAACGGCGGATATCCAAAGCCGGCTTTTGCAGCATCGATCCGAATTAGGCCGTTTATATAACGCCGAAAGGATCGAAAAGCCCGAAATCTGGTTTAACTACGTGATTTCCGGATGCCCCACGTCCTTAACGAACGGCCTCGGACAAAGCGTCCCGGTATCGGAAAAAGCTGGTCCGGGAGGAAGTAAAGCCCAAACAGGGCTAAAGCCAGTAAGCGTTAAGCCTCCGGGCCGGCGCTAATTACTAAGGCGTATATTATGGATTATATCCTTTTACACGCGCGTAACCGGGTTTAGGCTTTGGGGGATTACGTTTTTTTCACGCCGCGTAACGACACCCGCCGGTTACGCAACATACCCCCGGTTGCCACGGCTTTACGTAGCTCGCAACTATGCCCGGGCCGATAGGTGCCTCCGGTGCGGGAAAGTAAACGACGGCCGGCACGCATCGCCGTGCACGGCCTTTCCGCAATGCGCAAACTGTTCGGGCCCGTACCCAGCCGACCACCCGAACTGCCCTATAAAGCCTGTACGGGTAAACGGAGTGCTAAAGCATTTAACCCGTGGGGAAAAAGGCGCGGTTAGGAAATTAGGGGCACAAGCCTACCGGGCGGCGGTAAAAGAGGTGGAAGCCGCCGCTGCCGCCGCCACCGCCGCGGCCGCCGCGGCCGCCACCGCCAACGCCCTTCCTGCAACCGCGGTTACTACGGACAATTCCGTTGTAACCGTTACCGCTAATGCCAATCCCGCGGCCGGTACCGGTAACGCCGCTGCTTCCGTTACCCCCGCCGCCGCCGCCGTTCCTGCCGCTGCTGCCACCGCCGACGCTGCCGAGGTAAGCCCGGCAATCCGCTGGCCCCCGAGGGCGCGGCCCGTACGGCCGGCAAGGGAAGGCACCCTGCCAAAAGGCTTAGGGTTAGTTTTAACAACCAATACGAAGTACTGGCGGATATGGAACTGGACCTCCCCGAGCCCGAAGGGGCTATCGAAATAACCGGAAACCCCTGGAGGAAACCGACGGTACCGCCGGCCAACAACCTTAGGGCCAAAGCCCCCAATACACAACGCCGCTTTTACGTATGCCAGCAGCCAACCGGATACAACAAACGCATGGCAATAGGGCCCGGCGCCCGGGGCTTCGCCCCGAACGCCGTGCTTTAACCGCCGCCCAAGCGAACGTTCGACGTAGCTAGGCGGGGGCTATTTTACTCCAACTATTTTGGAGCCAAAATATCGACGTGGTGCTAATGCAGGAGCCCCTAGCGCGTGGAAAGGGAAGCTTATGCTTTGCACCCACCCGTCGTACGAGCTATTTACTCCGGTAAATAGCTGGCACGACCACCAAACCAGGCCTCGGGTAATAACTTACGTACGGAAGGACCCGGGGCTTCGGCCCGTAGCGGACCGGCCGGCAGGCAACACCCGGGACATCCTTTGGCTTACCGTCGCCAGGTGCACTTCGTTAACGTATATAGGCCTTTAGGGGACCCTTCGGAACCCTCGTTGGACCTTTTACTACGTTGGCGCCCAACGGCAAAATGCATTATAGCTGGACTTTAACGCAGGGTCCCGGCGTGGGATCCGGTTAAGGTAATAGGAATAGGGGCCAGGATATAGCCCAAACAATGACTAATACTTATAACCTCCTCCTACTTACCGACCCAGGCCAACCTACGCATAACGACGGGGGCGTTTTGGATTTTACCTTTTCCAACGCCCCTTTAGCAACAGCGGAAATCGACCTTCGCTAGCAACCGATTCGGACCACCGCTCGATACGGATCGAAATTCCTAACCGCAATAACTTCGTTCCGGACTGCCGGCGTATTACGCTACCAAACGATAAACTACCGTTTTTCGCAAACGCGGTAGCAACGGGGGCCGGCAACTTGCCACCACTTACAAACCCAGGCACTGCGGAACACCTGGATAAAGCGGCCGAAGCATTAACAAACTTATTAAAAAATGCGTTAATGCTTTCGGCCGGGGGCCTAAAGCTAAAAGAAAAGGCCAACCCTGGTGGAACGAAAAGTGCGCCAACGCCCAACGGGACCTTGCAAAAGCTATGGGAAACGGCGGGCCTTTTACGGCCGAAGCCCGTGCTTTAAAAGCAACGGTTCGGACGGCTAAAAACAGCATTGGGCCAGCGTGCTGGAGGAAATGGATTCCCCGAAAGCGCTATACCGTGCTGTAAAGTGGCATAAACTTACACCCGCTATACGGCTTCCCCCGTTAAATATTAACGGGGAGGTTATAATAGCCCCAGGGATAAAGCGGAAGCATTAGGCCGCAAAATCCTCCGTAGGTTTACGGCGGAGGACGACTTACAGGAGGACCCGTTACAGCAAAGGGCTACCCAAGGACCGCACAACTCCCGTGGGACCCCCACGTCCCTTTAAAGGAATGCCGGAAGTGCACCGTTGGCACGGCAAACACGGCCCCGGGCGTCGATTCCCTAACGGTTAAGCTACTTACAGCGGCGTGGCCGGCAATAGGGGAATACGTTAGGGCCCTTTTCGAGGCTTGCCTTAGGGCCGGGCACCACCCAGCCCTTTCCGCACAGCGGAAGTGGTTATGCTAAAAAGCCGAATAAAACGGATTTAACGGACCCAAAATCCTACCGCCCGATAGCTTTACTCCCGTGCTTAGGAAAGGGCTGGAGCGGCTGGTGGCTTCGCGGATGGCATCCCTCGCATTACAACACGGGCTTATAGCCCCGCAACACGCCGGGGCTACCCCGAAAAAGGCCGCCATCGATTTAACGGCATGCGTGGCCCACGAGGTGGAACGGGCCTTCCAAAAGCATAAAACGGCCGCCCTCGTTACCATGGATGTACAAGGGCTTTCGACGCCGTACTTCGCCGGAGGCTCCTTTAAAGGCTTTTAAACCAAGGCTGGGATCCAACGTTAGTACGATGGGTATCATTATTTTGCAGGAAACAGGGTGGTTAAAGTGCGTTTGGAACGCCACGGCACCCCCTTTTTCCCCGGACTGCGGGCTACCCCAAGGGTTACCGGCGTTACCGGTCCTATTTATGCTTTATATGGCCGAAATCCTACCCAAAGCAAAAGCGATTAGGTACGGATACGCGGACGATATAGGCATTTGCGTAACGGGTAGCACTCCGGAGGAGTGCTCCCGTAAAGCAGGGGCTACGGTTACGGAAATCCTACGTTAGGGCAGGGCTAATAAGGTTGCTTTCGACCCGGGGAAGTGCGAGCTTATGCATTTTTCCAACGGAGAAATCCCACAACCCCAGCGGTTACGGCGGAAGGCCTTACCATACAACAAGCTACAGGAGCTTTACGGTGGTTAGGGGTCCTTTTCGACCAAAGGCTTAATTTTAAAGCCCACGTGGAAAACAGGGCTGCAAAAGCCCAAAGCGTTGCCAACCACCTCCGAAGGCTTACGAATTCGATAGGGGGATACCGGCACATTCGGTTTACAAAGCCGTTACAACGGTTATAATCCCTACGGCTTTATACGGGGCCGAGGTATGGTATAGGGGTAAAACTAAACCACACCCGTACAAGCCGGCACAACAGCAAATTATCCGCCAAGGCCATTTAATCGATCGGGTCGATAAAGCCTTAACCGCGTCCCTTAAGGCAGTGGTCCCAGCTTGGAAAACCACACCGATAAACGCATTGCATTACGAATCCGGCATCCCAGCGCCCAGGCGCTTTTGGAACAAGCCCGCCTCCGTTTTGCGGCCCGTATAAATACGGTTCCGGAAAAACACCCCTGGCCGCAGCGGCCAAGCCGGCCTTAACGCCCGAGGGTAGGGCAGGCTTACCCGGCAGCTTGCAACCTCCTTGCAAAGGACGGCCGGACTTCTTCCGGCTTGCACCCGCCCGGCCTACCTCCCTTATAAATATACGGGGCTTACGGTGGCCATATAAAAAAGCAAGCAGCCGCTAAAGCATTTACGGCGTGGCTTTGCACCCTCCCACCCACCGACGTTATAATATATAGCGACGGGTCCAAAGCAAAAACGGAGCAGTTGGATACGGCTGGGTAATATACCAAGCCGGCCAACGCAAACTTTCCGGGCACGGCCGGCTGGCGCATCCCGCGGAAGTATTCGACGGCGAGGCGGAAGGGCCCGGATGGGCCTCCGTAAAGCCGTTTGGAGCTTCCGCAATTGCACTTTCCACTTGTGCCTCGATAACACCTCGGCGGCCAACGGCTGTTTAAGCACGGCCCCTAATAGTTCACAAAGGGCCTTTAAAAAATCCATTGCCTTATATAAACACCAGGTATACGTACGCTGGTCCCCGGGCCATATGGGAATCCCCGGAAACGAAAAGGCAAACGCCGAAGCAAAGTTGGGATCGGCCCTGCCAATACCCCAACATTTTAAACCAACGGTGGCCGGAGTAAAGGCTTTAGCCCGGAAAACGGCCCGGGACGCCCGGAACGCATGGTTTAAAAACAACTTTCCGGATCGGTATAAGGCTATAGGCCTCCCGCCGGCACCACAACATACGCCCGAAGCGTTGCAGCTGCACCGGAGGTACTGCAACGGCTAATAGCCGCACGCACCGGTTACGGGGATTTCGACTGGTACCACCGAAAGTTCCAGCACGAAACGATAACCCGTGCCGCTGCGGAAGAAACAAATCCCCTTCCCACCTGTATTTTGCAGGTTGGCTAAAACGGCAGAAAATAAATGGCCTATAGCGGACCCCTCCCCGGCTTCCGACAGGCCCGGATATTGGAAACGGCTACTTTAAAAGCCTTTCCTTTTTGCTTCGTTCGCCGAAGCTACCAATTATTACACTATCGCTGGACGATAACAACAGGGCCTAAAAAAGCCCGCATACATCCTTTTCCTTATTTTCCTACACCTTTTACCTTTTCCTTTGTACTACTAAAACTAACAATAGGCTCGTTGGTTCCCCGCACTTCCCGGGCCCTGGGGGTCCCGAGGACCTTCCAGCTTAAAACCCGGCCCCACCCCTTACGGCATACTCGCCGCCGAACGCACTATTACCACCCGCAGCGCTTACAACGCCCTGGCGTATACATATACGCCCTACCGCCGATTGCCCGCTTACTACACAAGGAGCGCTGGAACGCGGCCCGACCTTCGTATGCTTTCGGGTTTAATTTTGCTAGCCGCCGGATAGTAACATGTAGCCTAATGTTAGCTTAGTAGCGCTAACCACGTTATATGCCCTTTGGGAGGTAGGGACTGGTAAATCCCGACTTACTAACGTTAAATATACTTACTCACTCACTTTTTTCTTTTTTTTCACCTTTTTCGAATTCACCAATTTTTGGCATTGCGCTGTTAGTGCACACTGCCAAATTGCATACAAATCCTTAACACCCGCCAATTAGCGACCCAACACCAATAACCACGCCCGCCAACGGCGCTGGCGACGGCAACATGCCGTTGCCAACAGCCCCCCTTCGGCCAATAGGGTGGCGCGCGCCCTCCTCGTCGGCCCAACGGCCCGGAGGAACGCGTCGCTGCCACCCGGGCCCCCCGCGCGTAGCGCACCCGACCACGCCGTCCCCGTTGCGGAATTCGCAACACCCAACAGGGCCCGTTCAGGGCCAGGAAGGCACCCACGACGGCAGCACCGGCACAGGTGCCCCTTTCCTTTCTTTTCCCCTCCCTTCCCACCCCCGGCCTACGCGCCCACCCCTCGGGTCGGCTGCGGCGGCCGCGGAGGAAATTGTTGCGAGTTACAGCCGCAAGCAACAGCAAACGGCTTTAATTTGCACAACCCTCGCCCGCTTTATCGACGCCGGCATCGCTTCCCTCCCACTGGAGGCAATCCCCGAAGCCAACGGCTGGAAGGATTGTTTTATCGAATACGCCAAACAAGCCCTTTTCGGCCTGCCAACGCCGGCCCAAAGGGAAAGAAACCCCTACGGGGCCCCGGAACCTTACGCGCCTAACCCGCAACGCCCGCCCCCGACCACTTACGCGGCGGCGGCCCGAACAGGGCTCCAGCAGCCCCAGCAACCCGCACAGGCTTTAAAAAACCGTGCACCCCGGGAGCCCCGCCCTCCCGCCCGGCCCAAAGCCGATTTCCGGGTTTTTGTTAAAATCCCGGAGGAAAAACAGGCTTGGGCCAACCAACAAACGGGCTTTAGTATTCGCAAAGCCCTTGCCGATAGCAGGGACCTGCCGTTTACGACAGCCGACGTCCCGGAAGCTTATCGAACCCCTACTGGGTTCGTGCTAAAAGCAAAAACGGCGGATATCCAAAGCCGGCTTTTGCAGCGATCCGAATTAGGCCGTTTATATAACGCCGAAAGGATCGAAAAGCCCGAAATCTGGTTTAACTACGTGATTTCCGGATGCCCCACGTCCTTAACGAACGGCCTCGGACAAAGCGTCCCGGTATCGGAAAAGCTGGTCCGGGAGGAAGTCGAAGCCCAAACAGGGCTAAAGCCAGTAAGCGTTAAGCCTGGCCGGCGCTAATTACAAAGGCGTATATTATGGATTATATCCTTTTACACGCGCGTAACCGGGTTTAGGCTTTGGGGGATTACGTTTTTTTCACGCCGCGTACAACGACACCCGCCGGTTACGCAACATACCCCCGGCTGCCACGGCTTTCACGTGGCTCGCAACTGTGCCCGGGCCGATAGGTGCTCCGGTGCGGGAAAGTAAACGACGGCCGGCACGCATCGCCGTGCACGGCCCTTCCGCAATGCGCAAACTGTTCGGGCCCGTACCCAGCCGACCACCCGAACTGCCCTATAAAGCCTGTACGGGTAAACGGAGTGCTAAAGCATTTAACCCGTGGGGAAAAAGGCGCGGTTAGGAAATTAGGGGCACAAGCCTACCGGGCGGCGGTAAAAAGGTGGAAGCCGCCGCTGCCGCCGCCACCGCCGCGGCCGCCGCGGCCGCCACCGCCAACGCCCTTCCTGCAACCGCGGTTACTACGGACAATTCCGTTGTAACCGTTACCGCTAATGCCAATCCCGCGGCCGGTACCGGTAACGCCGCTGCTTCCGTTACCCCCGCCGCCGCCGCCGTTCCTGCCGCTGCTGCCACCGCCGACGCTGCCGAGGTAAGCCCGGCAAATCCGCTGGCCCCCGAGGGCGCGGCCCGTACGGCCGGCAAGGAAGGCACCCTGCCAAAAGGCTTAGGGTTAGTTTTAACAACCAATACGAAGTACTGGCGGATATGGAACTGGACCTCCCCGAGCCCGAAGGGCTATCGAAATAACCGGAAACCCTGGAGGAAACCGACGGTACCGCCGGCCAACAACCTTAGGGCCAAAGCCCCCAATACACCAACGCCGCTTTTACGTATGCCAGCAGCCAACCGGATACAACAAACGCATGGCAATAGGGCCCGGCGCCCGGGGCTTCGCCCCGAACGCCGTGCTTTAACCGCCGCCCAAGCGAACGTTCGACGTAGCTAAGCGGGGGCTACTTTACTCCAACTATTTTGGAGCAAAATATCGACGTGGTGCTAATGCAGGAGCCTAGCGCGTGGAAAGGGAAGCTTATGCTTTGCACCCACCCGTCGTACGAGCTATTTACTCCGGTAAATAGCTGGCACGAACCAAACCAGGCCTCGGGTAATAACTTACGTACGGAAGGACCCGGGGCTTCGGCCCGTAGCGGACCGGCCGGCAGGCAACACCCGGGACATCCTTTGGCTTACCGTCGCCAGGTGCACCTTCGTTAACGTATATAGGCCTTTAGGGACCCTTCGGAACCCTCGTTGGACCTTTTACTACGTTGGCGCCCAACGGCAAAATGCATTATAGCTGGAAACTTTAACGCAGGGTCCCCGGCGTGGGATCCGGTTAAGTAATAGGAATAGGGGCCAGGATATAGCCCAATGGGCTAATACTTATAACCTCCTCCTACTTACCGACCCAGGCCAACCTACGCATAACGACGGGGCGTTTTGGATTTTACCTTTTCCAACGCCCCTTTAGCAACAGCGGAAATCGACCTTCGCTAGCAACCGATTCGGACCACCGCTCGATACGGATCGAAATTCCTAACCGCAATAACTTCGTTCCGGACTGCCGGCGTATTACGCTACCAAACGATAAACTACCGTTTTTCGCAAACGCGGTAGCAACGGGGGCCGGCAACTTGCCACCACTTACAAACCCAGGCACTGCGGAACACCTGGATAAAGCGGCCGAAGCATTAACAAACTTATTAAAAAATGCGTTAATGGCTTTCGGCCGGGGGCTAAAGCAAAAGAAAAGGCCAACCCTGGTGGAACGAAAAGTGCGCCAACGCCAACGGGACTTGCAAAAGCTATGGGAAACGGCGGGCCTTTTACGGCCGAAGCCCGTGCTTTAAAAGCAACGGTTCGGACGGCTAAAAACAGCATTGGGCCAGCGTGCTGGAGGAAATGGATTCCCGAAAGCGCTATACCGTGCTGTAAAGTGGCATAAACTTACACCCGCTATACGGCTTCCCCCGTTAAATATTAACGGGGAGGTTATAATAGCCCCAGGGATAAAGCGGAAGCATTAGCCGCAAAATCCTCCGTAGGTTTACGGCGGAGGACGATTTACAAAAAAACCCGTTACAATAAAGGGCTACCTAAAAAACCGCACAATTTCCGTAAAACCCTTACGTCCTTTTAAAGGAATGCCGGAAATGCACCGTTAGCACGGCAAACACGGCCCCGGCGTCGATTCCCTAACGGTTAACTACTTACAGCGGCGTGGCCGGCAATAGGGAATACGTTAAGGCCTTTTCGAGGCTTGCTTAGCCGGGCACCACCCAGCCCCTTTCCGCACAGCGGAAGTGGTTATGCTAAAAAAGCCGAATAAAACGGATTTAACGGACCCAAAATCCTACCGCCCGATAGCTTTACTCCCGTGCTTAGGGAAAGGGCTGGAGCGGCTGGTGGCTTCGCGGATGGCATCCCTCGCATTACAACACGGGCTTATAGCCCCGCAACACGCCGGGGCTACCCCGAAAAAGGCCGCCATCGATTTAACGGCATGCGTGGCCCACGAGGTGGAACGGGCCTTCCAAAAGCATAAAACGGCCGCCCTCGTTACCATGGATGTACAAGGGGCTTTCGACGCCGTACTTCGCCGGAGGCTTTTAAAGGCTTTTAAACCAAGGCTGGGATCCAACGTTAGTACGATGGGTATCATTTTTTGCAAAACAGGGTGGTTAAAGTGCGTTTGGAGGACGCCACGGCACCCCCTTTTTCCCCGGACTGCGGGCTACCCCAAGGGTTACCGGCGTTACCGGTCCTATTTATGCTTTATATGGCCGAAATCCTACCCAAAGCAAAAGCGATTAGTACGGATACGCGGACGATATAGGCATTTGCGTAACGGGTAGCACTCCGGAAGTGCTCCCGTAAAGCAGGGGCTACGGTTACGGAAATCCTACGTTGGGCAGGGCTAATAAGGTTGCTTTCGACCCGGGGAAGTGCGAGCTTATGCATTTTTCCAAACGGAGAAATCCCACAACCCCAGCGGTTACGGCGGAGGGCCTTACCATACAACAAGCTACAGGAGCTTTACGGTGGTTAGGGGTCCTTTTCGACCAAAGGCTTAATTTTAAAGCCCACGTGGAAAACAGGGCTGCAAAAGCCCAAAGCGTTGCCAACCACCTCCGAAGGCTTACGAATTCGATAGGGGGGATACCGGCACATTCGGTTTACAAAGCCGTAACGGTTATAATCCCTACGGCTTTATACGGGGCCGAGGTATGGTATAGGGGTAAAACTAAACCACACCCGTACAAGCCGGCACAACAGCAAATTATCCGCAAGGCCATTTAATCGATCGGGTCGATAAAGCTTTAACCGCGTCCCTTAAGGCAGTGGTCCCAGCTTGGAAAACCACACCGATAAACGCATTGCATTACGAATCCGGCATCCCAACGCCCAGGCGCTTTTGGAACAAGCCCGCCTCCGTTTTGCGGCCCGTATAAATACGGTTCCGGAAAAACACCCTGGCCGCAGCGGCTAAGCCGGCCCTTAACGCCCGAGGGCCTAGGCAGGCTTACCCGGCAGGCTTGCAACCTCCTTGCAAAACGGCCGGACTTTTTCCGGCTTGCACCCGCCCGGCCTACCTCCCTTATAAATATACGGGGCTTACGGTGGCCATACAAGAAAAGCAAGCAGCCGCTAAAGCATTTACGGCGTGGCTTTGCACCCTCCCACCCACCGACGTTATAATATATAGCGACGGGTCCAAAGCAAAAACGGAGCAGTTGGATACGGCTGGGTAATATACCAAGCCGGCCAACGCAAACTTTCCGGGCACGGCCGGCTGGCGCATCCCGCGGAAGTATTCGACGGCGAGGCGGAAGGGGCCCGGATGGGCCTCCGTAAAGCCGTTTGGAGCTTCCGCAATTGCACTTTCCACTTGTGCCTCGATAACACCTCGGCGGCCAACGGCTGTTTAAGCACGGCCCCTAATAGTTTAAAAGGCTTTAAAAAAAATCCATTGCCTTATGGATAAACACCAGGTATACGTACGCTGGTCCCCGGGCCATATGGGAATCCCCGGAAACGAAAAGGCAAACGCCGAAGCAAAGTTGGGATCGGCCCTGCCAATACCCCAACATTTTAAACCAACGGTGGCCGGAGTAAAGGCTTTAGCCCGGAAAACGGCCCGGGACGCCCGGAACGCATGGTTTAAAAACAACTTTCCGGATCGGTATAAGGCTATAGGCCTCCCGCCGGCACCACAACATACGCCCGAAGCGTTGCAGCTGCACCGGAGGTACTGCAACGGCTAATAGCCGCACGCACCGGTTACGGGGATTTCGACTGGTACCACCGAAAGTTCCAGCACGAAAACGATAACCCGTGCCGCTGCGGAAAAAACAAATCCCCTTCCCACCTGTATTTTGCAGGTTGGCTAAAACGGCAGAAAATAAATGGCCTATAGCGGACCCCTCCCCGGCTTCCGACAGGCCCGGATATTGGAAACGGCTACTTTAAAAGCCTTTCCTTTTTGCTTCGTTCGCCGAAGCTACCAATTATTACACTATCGCTGGACGATAACAACAAGGCCTAAAAAGCCCGCATACATCCTTTTCCTTATTCTCCTACACCTTTTACCTTTTTCCTTTGTACCACCAGGACTAACAGTAGGCTCGTTGGTCCCCCGCACCTCCGGCCGGGCCCTGGGGGTCCCGAGACCTTCCAGCCTAAAACCCGGCCCCACCCCTTTACCGGCATACTCGCCGGCCGAACGCACTACTACCACCCGCAGCGCTTTACAACGCCCTGGCGTATATATATACGCCCTACCGCCGATTGCCCGCTCACTAACAAGGAGCGCTGGAACGCGGCCCGACCTTCGTGTGCCTTCGGGTTTAATTCTGCTAGCCGCCGGATAGCAACATGTAGCCTAATGTTTAGCTTAGGTAGCGCTAGCACGTATATGCCCCTTGGGAGGCAGGGACTGGTAAATCCCGACTTACTAACGTTAAATATACTTACTTACTCACTTACTCACTCTCTTTCTCTTTCTCTCTCCCTAAGCGCGGAGCGGACCGAGGCTTTAAAAAGGCCGGCGGGTGGGGTTTTTCCGAGCGCCGTTACGGCCGCCTAAGGAAGCCGCGCTTAGTTCCGGCTGTCGCGCCAAGTCGTTTCCAAGTTCCACGCGCTTGGACTCCCCGACCTTCGCTTTTGCTACGTTAACGACAAACGCCGGTGTTAGGTTTGTACGCCTTTTCCTTTTGGGAGCCAGCAGGAACGAACCGACGGATTTATTACTTAAATGGCTTACCGCCTTTGTTACCTTATCCCCTCCGCCCATTTTCAACTTCGCTAATAGTTTAGCGGCGACCGTAACGGGTCGCGCGCGATATTAGGAGAAATGTACGCGAAGGTGTTGTGGTTGTATAGCATTTTAATGGCTTACCGTCCTTATAATTTTATCCCGTCCGCCTATTTCCATTTTTACTAACCACTTTCGCGGTAATCCGTGCATTCCTTTTTAGTTTAGGAATTGTCGCTAAAGCGGCGGGATTGGAAACCTTGGCGGTTGCAATCCGTGCATTCCTTTTTAAGCCAGCAGCTATTGCTAAAGCGGCGGGAGTGGGAAACCCGGCGGCAGCAATTTGTAAACTCCTCGTTCCAGCAGCCATTACTGTTAAGGCGGAAAAACGGGCCCGCTTTTTCCGGTTAGTATTGCTGTTTAAATAGTTATTACCCCGCTTTTTTTTAAAGGTTTTATTCCGAATATCGAAATTACCAAATAGGATCCCGGGTAAAAGTTGTTTTAAATAAAAAGGATTAGTAAGCACATTTGCGATACGTCGAATTTGCGGGATGGAGTGGGGGATAAGGATGCGGAAAAATAGGCACGGCATATACGGTATTTGATAATAAAATGCTTTTTTTGTTCCTCCTAGTACTGGGTGTTTTTAATAATCGCGCGGACGTTTGCCCAAAACGCGGTAAGCGCGTTAACGTTGTCAGATGTCGTCGGGCTTGCTGCGTTTTGGCCACGGCGTTAAGCAACATTCCTGTCGTCGGCGATATAAACGTTAGCGGTTTCCGTAGCTCGCCGGCCTGCCTCGCCGCAATGGTTTTGCAGCCCCTAAAGCAGGTCGCCAACGCAGCTTTTCGCCCGGTCCCTTTAAAACAAAGCAAAGTCGGATCGGGAATCCACATGTTTTCGTTAAGCGGTTTCGCGCTGCTTTGGATGGCCGTTTCGTAATAGTAAGACGGTTGCTTCTTTGCTGGCGGCTTTAAGTTCATTTTTGTTATATTGTGTTAGTTTTTTTTATTTCCTCCTTTTTCGCGAATAAGGTTAACATTACTAAATGTTAGCGCGGCCCGCACTTAAAAGCGTGTTCGCCCTAACGACTGTTTTTTGTTTTTTACATACTATTTTGCTAATAACTGGAGAAACCGTTTGTAAACCCGAGGCTTCCCGGCCTCGCCCTATATAAAACCCTTAGTAAAAATAGGATTTGGCCCGCTAAAAGTACCATTTTAGCCAGGCCAACGAGTTGGTCGGCTGGAGGCCCTGCAAGCCACGTGTGGCTTTTAATTTGCAAAGGCCTAAAAGGGTTTGGGAAAGTTAAAAAGAAGATAGGCCGGCCGGCCGGCCCACGGGTTAAATAAAGGAAGGGATTTAAATTACGGCAATAGTAGGGGCTTAAAGTAAACTCGATCATTTTGGCTTTAATTTTTAGCCGTTTAATATAGCAAATATACCGTTTAACTCGCTTTTTTTGCTTTATCTTATGGATACTTCCCCAGCCGCCTCCCGGGCTTTATTTAAGCGCAAAGCCCGTTAACTATTCCTTTTATATATGCAAGCCGTTATGGCCACTTGCATTTCTGGGTTTTTAAACGGAGGTTTACAAACCGTGCATACGATAGCATTTTCCGGCGACACCCTTTTCCAATACTAGCAACGGCCCGAGGCCGCCCGGGCCTTCCGAAAGCTTTTTCGGGTTACTTAAAGCACTTTTTTAAGCTTTTGCGACTAGCTAATTACGTATACGGGTTTTCCGGGGTTAAAACTAGTTTTTATGCGCGAAAAAGTGGCTTATTTTTTATATATCTATAGGCAAAGCGTTTTTTTTCGAATAGCGGCTTATTTTTTTAACCACAGCCTTTTTACGGTGCACCGGTACTTTTACGAGGTGCTGCAAACCATAATCGCTTTTAACGCCGCGTTTGTAACGTTGCCGGAAATATCCGACGTTTAATAGCCTGATTTTAAGCGATAGGAGGTCCGAAAGGCTTTTGCTGGGTGCTTAAAAGCCATCGACGGGATTTTAATTAACGCTAAAGTTAGCGCGGCGGAAAAGATCGCTTAAAAAAGTCGGAAGGGCTTAACGGCACAAAACGTCCTGGCGGCCGTAAATTACGGCGGGCGGTTCGTTTTCGTTATAGCTAGCGCCGAAGGCTCGATACACGACTTTTTATTGCTTAGGAAGGCTTAGCAAGCCGGATTCCGCATTTTAAAAGGTTATTTTTACTTTAGAAATGCCGGCTTTTTTTAAAACACCGGGGTAATAACCCCGTTTATAACGACGAAATATTACTTTTAAAAACAAAGTTTAGCCCGGCCGGAAACCCCCGCCGAAGTTTTTAACCTGCATTATGCAAAAATGCGCGTGGTTATCGAAAGGACTTTCGGCGATTTTAAAAGCCGTTAAAAGATTATTAAAAGCACGCTTTTTGGTTACGATATCCGCTTGTAAATCGATGTCGTATTAGCCGTTACGGTTTTGCATAATTTCATTTTAAAAAGGGAATTTAAAACATTGTTAGCAATAAATCCTAGTTTCGAACAAGTTAAAATAAAAAAGGAAATGCATTTTAAAAAGCTTACGTTAAAAGGGAAGCTGTAAAACGAAAACAGGAAATAAGCATAACGTAAGCGTTTTAAAATTACTATAAAGCTTTAATAGCTAATAAGTTATAAGCCGACTATTAAACGTATAAAGCTCGGGAAAAGGCATAATAATTTGCAATTAACGTGGTTTATAAACGAGTGCCACATATAAGCGAATGCCACACTTACACCCGACCTCCGGTTAATCGACGCGCATGCTAACCTAATAACGCCAGGAATTTATTTAAACTACTTAAAATTGTATATATCGAACGTTTTTACTTTTTCCTGGCAAATGCGCGCATTGTGTCCGGTTTTGCCGCAAGTGCTATATCGCCGACGAATCGTCGTCGCCTTTTTTTTTAACCTTTATAATCGCGCATTTTTTACTATAGCTGCCTATTTAGCTCCTACTGGTTTAAAACATTTCGTATTTTTTCGATAGTATATAACCCTTTTTGTTAAACACGTGTTTTTTTTAACCTTTCGGCGTTTGCTTAGCGCTTCGTTCGCTTTTCGTAGCTTAAAGCACTTTTCTTTTAAAAAGTTAACCTAATGCATAATTGCTTTAGCCCTTTTCGTTAATTGGTTTACAACCGTTAATATGGGTAATAAAAAGCTACTTCGGTAATTGGAAATTCGAGTTTTAATATGTTCGGATTGCGAAGTTGCGTTTTTAACTGTTTAAAGCGTTTTAAAAATCCAAAGTTCGGCGTTATTTAAAAGTTCTTTTAAGGGAGTTAAAATTCGTAGCTTTATATCCAGCTTTTTTAAAACCGAATTCGGATTAAAAAAAGCAAAGCTAGCTTTTCGAAAGCCTTTTTAAATATTTTTTTCAGTTATAAAGTTAAAAAATGCCGCTTTAAACGCCGAAAGGAACTTGATTTTAATTACGTGGTTAACGTGTAATTTTATTAAATTTTCGATTTATTAACCGTACGCTTTTTTCAACGGGCTAAAACATTTAACGTTAAGCGGCTAAAAAAAGTAAAACGAATACGAAAGCATGCAAAGTAACGATGTTATATTTTTAGCAATAAAGCTCGAAATCCGTCGAATAGTGGCTTTTATACCCGTTTAGTATTAATAAACAATAGGACCTTTTTTTACGAGCTGCAATATGTTTATCGAAATGTTAAATCCATTTTAAACCGAGCTCGTTCGTAATTTACCCGTTAAAATTCGTTAAAATAACCTAGTTTCGTAAAAGGTCGGTTTTCGAATACCAATTGGCTAAATGGTATTACCTTTTAACGATAATAAAAAAAAAGATCGTTTAACCGTAACAATTAACCTTTTAAATAATTATAACCTATTTCCGGTTATTAAGCTAAATTAGCTTTGTTTTACTACGGCTTTTCGATATTGTAATAACTATAACGGCGGCGATTATGCTTATAAAAAAGCCGGTTTCGTCGAAATTGTAAATATCGTTATTTATAATGCCATATTTAGCTATAATGTTCCGTATAAGGTCGAATTACGCAAAAACGAGCTTAGGATTTTCGCATTTAGCTTTTTGGTAATCGTACTTTCGAATTTAACGCGTACCGAGCTTTACGCGGCGTTTAACGAAATTCGCAACCCAGTTTTTACCAACGGCGCTCGCGTCGCGTTCGGCAAGTAATCGGTTAGCCATATTTTTAATACCAAAAAGCTAAGAAAGGAATGCTCGCGAATCCAGTTTAAATATGTACTTAATAAGCGCTTCCTTTTCGGATTCCGTTAATTTTTGTAATTTAAGCATAATGTCGCGTTAAGCAAATTAACCGCGTTTTCGCCGGGCGAAAGTGAAAAAGTCGATTTCGTAAATTTTAACGGCGCCCCGTATATTTAATTATAAATTCGATGCGATCGTTTAAAAAGCTAAAACAATTTTGCCTTCGTCGTTTTGGTTTGCTATTATTTGTTATAAAAATATTCGTGGATAAAGTTGGATTAACGCGTGGACGCGTTAATTGTGGCATTCGTTTATATGTGGCACTCGCTTATAAACCACGTTAATTAAAAATATAGGAATTTTCGCGATTAAAATCGGTTATATTTCTAGTTATAACCTTAATAATAACGAAAGTTAAAAAATTAAGGTTTAAATATTGGCAAAATTAATATATAAATAGGGATTTTATAAAAATAACGACGAAAACGATTAATAAAAAAATAATAGCTTAATAGCATAAATGGCGTTTTTTTATTTTTTTACGTTAGTTTATTTTCCGCCCAAATTGCTAAATTAATAATTTAGCAGTTAATAAAACCTTTTATTCGCAAACGCTATTTAACGTATATTTAAGGTAATATAATGGTAATAATAACAACATTATTAACATTCGTAATTTAGTTATATTTCGCATATTTATCGCTATTATACCGTATAATATTGTTAAAACTATCATGTTTATTATTTACAACGCCGGAAAAGCCATATGTTTTACTTTTTTTTTTTTTTTTTTTTTTTTTTAACTTTTTTTTAAACCCAAGAAGACCCAAAACCCAAAGGACCTAACCTAAAAATTACCCAAACTTTTGGACCCGGACCCAAAATGGACCCAAACCTAAAAACCCAAAACCCAAAAAAAAACCAAAAGACCCCTGTTTATAGGTTTTGGACCCAAATAGGTCGGACCCATTTTAGGACCCATGGGTTTCCGCCAACCCTATTACAAGCAGCTTAACATTGTGTTCGTCTCCAAGGGGAAAAGGGCGAAGGGGTAGCGAACTCGTTTATTTTTGCAAATGCTACGTCTGGAGGTCAGAGTACTCCGGGCGCAAAAAGTCAAACGTGTCCAGCAGCTCAAAATTGAAGAACTCGGTGATATCGGTGCTGAAGCCAAAGTCGTGGATCTGTGGCAGCAGACCCGCAACGCCAAACTCCTGCTGCGCTTGCTGCTGCTTGTTGTTGCTGGGAATGATCGACCACCCCCTCGGCGAGGCCGTTGCCTTCCCCACTGCTACCGGCACCTGCGCCGGCGCTAGAATAGCCTGTAGCAGGCCCCGACGCCACTGCCGCCGACACCGCAGCCGGGGCGCGTCCAGCACCTGGTTCAGCACGCGCTATATGGCCTCCTTGACGGCGGCGCACAGCCTGGCGTTGGCCGCGTCCGGGCCCGTCCAGCCGAGAAAGCCGACCAGCAGGCTGAGCTGCAGGATCATGTTGGATCGCGAGATGGTGGGGTTGGCGTCGTCCCTCCGCGGGGCCTGGGCGTGCTGGGATTGTCTGAGCAGCTCCATGCAGAGGACGCCGCCAGCGGGCGCGGCGTATGATATGATCTAATGCGGAGGGGAAGGCGCAGGCCACGTGAGCTATGTGGTCCAGAGCAAGGCTGGGCAAAGGCAGCGACGAAATACTCACAAAGGAGTCCATGGGGAAAGGGGCAGGGGAACCTACCAGCCACTGAAAGTCGCGTTGTACCCCAGCCACACGGTCGCGGTGCGTCCACAGCGTTACGGTTAGCGTCACAATCTCGACGCTGACAGTTAACAGCTCTACTGATATCGGAGGCGGCGGCGGCGGCGCTGTTGCGCCGTGGGCTGACGACTGCAGTGGCCAGGTGCGGCCGAGCAGGCGCTCGATGAAAAACATGTTTCTGCAGATGCTTAAGGCGCATTATGACCTTGCCGAACAGCTCCATGGGGCTGATCTTCTGGTCGTAAATGTTCTCGGGCTTCCACCCCAGGACCTCGGGCATTTTGGGCGGTTTAACGAAGCTCCCTCTCCTTAAGCCTTACCAGTTGCTCGTGGCTAGGGCGCACGTTGGGCCCGCTAAGGGCTATCTCGAAAATCTCGTCCCGGACGAGGCCGAGTCGATGCGGGAGCGCATGTACTTTACGGGGTGATGGCAGGATTTCGGTTCCACCCATTGGAGTCCAGCCTGGCTGCCGCCTCGATGAGCCCGCTGCGGCTCCCCATAAGCTCTTCGTTGGTCACGTCCAGGGGTAGTTTGGTTGATATATATCGGCTGTTGAGAAGCGGCGGACGCCTTGTTACGATGGCGGCAGCCTTATCGAGCACCATAATGCCATAAAAAAGTCGGCGGCGGGCCTCGTACGAGATGGATGGCTTCTTATCTGCGCGGTCCTGGGCGGGGTCCACGTGCATGCCCAGGTATAAGCATAACGCGGTCGTTTCTGACATCATGACGACATTTCGGAGACCTGCGACGAGGGAGAAGAGACCATTAGAGGTGAGGCAAGCTTGGAGGTTAACAGCCAGAGGGCGGTAAGGAATAAACCTAAAACCCACTCGTATCACTAAACACCATGGACTCGAGCGCGCCGTTCTTATATAACAGGCATAGTAGAAGCGAATTGGCGCCGTATTCCTTGCAAAACTCGCCGCATTTGATGGCGCACTCCTTGTATATCAGCATAAGCTGTCGCGGGTCGACGGCATCGGCGCCCCCCTGCCTAGTGTGCGCGGCATACTCGGCGGGGGTATACTCCATGGCACCGAATGCGTAGACGACAAAGGCGATGCCAAGCGACTCCCAGCGCAGGTTCCGGCCCGAAAAGGACGCAAGCCAGTTTTGGGGCTCGTGGATTTCCTCGTCGAGCGTTTTCGACGAGTTGGCACAAATAACCTCGGCCATGGCAGCGAGGCTTTTCCGAAAGCGGCATGCCAGGTGCTCCCCAAACGCGTCCCAAATGGAGGAGATGATGTGCATCATGGCAGGTCTCACCCAGCCGTCCATAGGACTGTAGTTGCGGTTGTACAGGAGCTCGCCGATGTTAACAGGGGGGATGGACCTAAGCACGCGTATGTAATCTTCCATCTTTTCCGGGCATATCCCCGTGCTCGCGGCGGGGGTCGGCTCGGCACCGACAGTCAGCTCCGATCGGCCATAAGGGCCGGTCGACGGGGGAATCCAATGTTGCGCATTGGTCATATAGGCCGGCTGCTGCTGTTAAGCGGCCGATGGGCTGGCGAACTGGCCGCCGGCCTCGGCAAAGACGGCCGAAAAGCTCGTCGGGCCAAGATAGCCCGGCGAGTCACAGCCACTGGTCGGGGGAGACATGGGCGCCGGGCTCTCTTCGCGACTTCCCTCGATGCCGGAGCTGGACGGGGAGCGCCTCGGGGATGGAGCGGCAGGCCGTGCCGACGGCGGCGTGTGGCGGTCCGGTGGCACAGCCCTGGCGGAGGTGGTCGAGCTCCTTGCGGCGCTGCCAGAGGCCGTGCCGGCGATCAGGTAGACACAACCGGCCTCGGCATTCCTGCGCCTGCACCTCTGGCAGGAGGGCAGGGAGTGGTCGCGCGCCAACTTGCGCTTCCGGCATGGCTCACTGCGGATGCGTCAGGGGGGTGAGTCACCTTGGCAGACGGGTTTTTAGGGAGGGCTAGCTCACACACCATGCCTGCTGGCGACCGTTGCGTCGTCGCGGGACCGAGCTCGGAGCGGCGTTAGGCTGTGGCTCCATGGCAAACGGACGATGGCGCGCGTGCGCCACGTACCACCTGTCGTGGCGTCGCGGCCACTTCACGAGGGGGCGGAGATGGTAGGCGCTCGATTAGGCAAGGGAGTCTTGGCTTGGCGTCTTGTCCACCCGAGATGAATGCCTTTTCCAGCCTCGCAGACAAGTGTTACGGCTCAACAAAGCACGCAGATGGAAGATCGATGCCAAGACTGGACGAGAATCATTTTTGATTAGAAATCTGGGCCTCGAACCAAAAAGACAAAATATGGCATCGCGAAAAGAACAAACTGGGCGGCATCTCGACGCGGCGCTCGGTGCTCGGCTCAAACTGGGTCGGAGCAATGGAAATGCGAGTCTGACAGGTCGGTGCTCGGGCTGGAGAGGAGCAAATGCAGGGACTGCAGCTGCTGACGGATGCCGACTGACTAATATGCACCACATGCGGGGCAGGCTTGTGCACAGCCGTTCCTCGGTGGCTGGGCTCGGCAGGCAAGCGTATCTGCAGGGCCTCCACGGCTTCGTATGCTTGGTGTGCTTGTCTCCATCCCGCCAAAATCCAAAATCAACATCGTGTTTGGAGGTTGGCCGTTTAATTGCGGATGATTACACGCAGAGCTGCGCCCAGAAAATAGGAGCCGGTCCATACCTGACCCAGCCTTGATGCCACGGCATTGTGGCAGTGAATATGTTGATTTCGAGGTCGGGTATCCATCTCCAGCTGGGCCAATCTTGCAGGTCTGGCAGGGAGTCTGGCATCTCGGGACAGACACCCGGCCATTGCTGTCACGCCCTGTCGGCGTCTCCATGTGGACCACGGTGGGGCATGTCACGAACCATTGATCAACTGGGGTACGCCGATGAGTCTATCGGTTCCATGCAACCACCTCCAGGAAAATGGGGCTGTCCGGCCTATTCCCAGGCTACCACCATCGGCCCTCGGATTAGTGTCTGCTGCAGGGAGAGCTTCTTTTGCAAAGTCACCAGCACTGAGATGGCACGCTTTACATCTTTCGTCGAGTATAAGATCTTGCTTGGCCTGCTTCCACCTGAGGCAGCTTTCTTGTAATTATCATCAACCCATCCTTCAACTTTATCTCAAACTTACGAGAACCGCCTTCCTTATACATCATTAAGTGATCAAGTCAGAATAGATCATCGCCACACACCAAAAACGAAATCCAACCCCTGCCCGCAACATAGGCACCTGCCTGTACCACCCAGCCATCCACCCATACACGTATTAAACGCAATGGCCCCGTCACATCACGCCCCCGTCCTCCCCTCCGGACCGACCACCCCTACGCTTTGGACACCCGAAGGCTTCCCTTCCGCCAGCGCCAAGTCCGAGCCGTCCGCCGCCGCCGCCGCACCGGCCGCCCTCGCAAGTTCGGCCAGCTCCGTCATGACGGCCCAGACGGACAGCGCCGACACCGTGGCCAGCAAGAAGAGTTGGCGGTCGGTCTTTAAGAGCTCCAAGAAGTCGAGCTCCAGCAGCACCAAGCAGACGAGGGACTCAGACGCGGCCAAGGCTGCAAAGCCGAGCGCCGACGTCCACGAAGCACGGGCTGTTTACTGCGTCTCATGCATAGGACCTAGTACCTACCCCTCTTCCTCTCGGCCACAAGCATCCTTCATGTGCTCATGGAGGGAAAATCCTTTCTGAATGTGAACCCAAGTCCAGCCAGTAAATCTTGAGGAGAGCAGCTCGTGCAGTCTTCATATCGTGTGTAACCATGCTCAGTGGAACTGGCATAAAGGGCATTGCATCTCAGTCTTACCGTCGTAGCACCAAATGTGGCAAAGCAGGGCCAATAAGCGTAGGACTCAGGAGCCGTATCCGCCAAGCAACACTGTTCCTGAGCGCACACCGGCAAGGCAGGTTCGAAGCGGCAAGAGAGTACGAGATACGCGGAACCCGTATCTGGACGGCGTCGCTACCCAACACTCGTATCGAGCGCCACGGCCTCTGATCCCCTACAGCGTGGGCAGGCGGCCCGGAGCCGCCTGCAAGGCCTCCCGAAAGGATCTTTTCTCTTCCGCACCTCCCACTCCGGGCATAGCCCCAAGACCGCCGCGAGGGTGGACGGGGAAGATCACTGGCGTACGTTCGGATTCCAATGAGGCCGGTTTAAAGGTTGACTGGGCGCTGCTCGTGCATAGAAAAGCCTTTTAGGGCTGGCATTCAATAAAAGCAATACCGACAGCGCCCTGGCATGCGCCCTGGACTCTACTCTGGCGGCTTTTAGATATTCCGCTCGTCGGGTTGTATTTAAAGAGAGCCGCATTCCGAGCCACGAAGTAAGCACGCCCAGCAAGATACTAGAAACCGCACGCAGGAGCATCTCGCATTTGCTGCTGATTCTGGCCGCGCCGACCAGGAGTTCCCAACGAGGACCGAAGAGCCAGCTCGTTGCCGGCACGTAAGCAGCCCACGCCTTCTGGAATGGATTCCTGCAAGGGACCCGAAGGATCGGCTACAGCCCTTGTGTAACCACTTGTACGTACTCACCCTCGCTCTCTTTCATACGCCACCGGCCAAAAGCTTATCAACCTTTCCGCCCGTCAACGCCTCGCAAGCTGCTGTCTTGGCAGCCACACTGGAGCACGATCCCAGCGGCGGCATGGACCCGGAAGCTTATGAGACGGCGTAGGGAGTGAGTGGTATGGGGCGTGGCCGAGAGATTCCGCCTCGACAATCTTGGGTGCCGCGGTGCGTGCGGTCCGGCCTCGGTCCGCAGCAGCGGCAGAAATGGGTCGCTCCCCGACAAGAGACTGGCGCGCCCTCCAAGCTCATGCCGCCTCGGCAGGTGGGTGCCAAGGCGCGAGGCCGTTGGGAGCTATAGACCAGGGAGAAGCGTTTTGCCAAATCGGCGGCTAAGATCGGGGGCCGTTGTGGGACTGGGGGCCGACGGGCCTTATTTCACACAAGCATGGAGGTGATTCGTGCCTTTTTGCCGCGAAGGATTCGATCGGCGGCGCGCTATCGACGCGAGGGGCCGCTGCGGCTGACAGTCTCTCCACTTGGATGGGTGGCCAGGGGGGGCCGTGTGGCCGTCAGCATCCAATTTCCCTCCCCGCCATTGATGCCATTCTCTCCGGCTTCTTTTTCTTTTTTGCCCTCTCTCGTCTGCCTCTCTTCACGCCACTGTCTCTGTTGCTGACACAAGACGCCACAGCCGCTCTCCGCTTGGATAATCTGATACACGGACAGGCGCCATTCTGGAAACGCCCTGGGCGCAACGGCTCGTGCTTTCTTTTTCTGGTCTAGAAGCTTGCCCCGCGACGCGCTCGTCATGTCAACATATTTCGACGGCTGGAGCTGGTCGACCAATGCGACCAGCTTCCAATGCCCGGGCATGGGCTTCAAGTGCGAGGCGCCCGGCGCCTGCGCGCGCGACCCAAATACCAGCAAGTGGTACTGCTGCAACGCCAACAACGACCCCTTCAACCTCTGCTGGACCGGGTCGACGACATGCAGCGACGACGGCAACACCTTTGAGTGCCGCGCCGGCCAGTCCAAGTGGTGCTGCATAAGCAAACTGTGCGTATAAGCCGGCCTGCAAGTTCAAGAAGGGGCCTGCCGACTGACTGCCCACCGCCACAACAGCGAGGTCTGCACCCAGGCCTCAGGCCAGATCAACATCTGCTGGAGCACCGGCTACGACACGATGAAGAACATCAGCGTGCCCGCCATCGAGTCGGCCCACGCGTCGCTCAGCGCCGCCGCGCCCTCGTCGGCGAGCTACATCTCCTTTGACCCCCTCAGCCTCATCGCCCAAACCGCCTCGTCGTCTTCTTCCACCACCACCACCTCCTCCTCCTCCTCCCAGACCACCGGCAGCCCCGCGCAAACCAACCCCGCCCCCGCGTCCCAGGGCGGCAGTGGATCCTTCTCCTCGGGCGCACTCGGGTCCGGCGCCATTGCCGGTATCGTCATTGGCATCGCGGTCGTCTTTATCGTGGGGGCCGTCGGCACCTTCTTCCTGTGGCGCCGCAAAAAGGACGAGTCGGCGGCGGCGGCGGTGGCCTCGCACTATGCGCAGCAGTTCGGCCACGGCCAGGATCAGCAGCCGCAGCAGGGCTACCGCCCCGACGACGTCCCCTTTGGCTCGCCGCTCTCGACCGAGATGCAGGGCAGCACGCCGCAGCAAGCCTACCCCCACTCCTACTCCGGGGCGGAAAGCAAACCCTCCCCTCACCCGGGGCGGCCCGAGCTTTGGGGGACCATGCCGGGCGCCGAGCTGCCGGCGAGAAACACAGAAGCCAGCGAGCTCCACGGCGACCAGGCCCAGCACCCGAGGTAGCCCGCGCAGGGTGGGCGGTGCTGAGCCTGGAGATCTGATCTATAATTAGGTAGTAACTTGTATAACTTTTACATCCACAATCCCGCAACCATGATTAGACCAAAAAGGGACTTGTTCCGAAGTAGGCAGTCGTGCCTCATCGCTACTCTATCGTAAATGTTTGTAGCCCGGCTGAAACGACGTCTCGCAACGGACTCCAGTCCACTGTGTCATCTTTTAGGGCGAATCCAAGCGGCTTCTCCAATATGGGCAAATCCGACGCAAGGAGATAGAAATGGGCACAGCCCACACGGTGGAAGTCGCCCCGGCGGCCCTCGTTAACTAGCCGTTCTAAAAAAAGCATGGTAAATATTACCTTATCCGAAGTCAGGGGCCTTCCATACGGGCCAGGAATGGTGCTGGTAACCTTGTTGATCCACATTGGCACGCAGTGGAAGAACCCGGCTTCCGCACTCTTGAGAAGTCTGGCTCGATCGTGCTGGTCTTGAGCATCAAGAAAGCGCGTGACTTCGTCTATGGTGAAATAGCACCTGCCATCACCCCAGCCCAGGGATAAGGACTTGTGTAGGCTCTGTTGGCCTTTTGGCCGCGCTTCCATTGGCAGCAAAAGCCCGTGTAGACGTAGCCACCCGCCTTTTAAACGGCCCATCTTGTCGGCAGTGGCATAGTCCAGGTGCACCTCTTGGGCCTTGACGAGCAATCCCGGCCGAACGCGACTCGCAAAATTTACCGGACAGTCCAACGAAGCCCAGGACCAGCTTGGGGCACGGTAGACCTCTGTGGGCCCCGTTGGCGCTCTGGCCGTGGCCGGACGGGCCCTTGGGAGTACCCGCCAGCACAGAAGGTCCTCGATGGCGCTGCGCCACATGCCGGCAACATAGGAGTCTTGAAACGCAGCCGCCGCACGTCTCGCGAGCGCGGAGATGGCGATGAGCTTGTCCTGCGGAAACGTCACGTCGCAGGCGGAATAGACTTCTATAATTCGCTCCCACACCGCTGGGGTGTAGCTGTGGGAGTAGAAGCCCCTCTGACAGAAGGAGTCCCGCCAGAGATTTTCCGGGAAGCCTCCATGCCACTCCTCTGAAGCCTCAAGGCACCGGCATTCCCAGTAGACCTGGCTGTGGCCGAAGTGGAGGATCCTGGGCGACAGGAGGCGCTCCTGAAGCACCCACGCCCGCGTGTTGAGTCTCTCCGCGACTACTTCTTTGTCCCACTTAATTCCTGGGTGGTTGATGATAGTACGCTGTTCGTCGATAACAGCCGAGTCGATGCGGCCTTCCCTTGGCAGTCCGGCTTTGTCTTTGAAACAGACCTTTGGCGGGCAAAAAGCGTCCGGGTTGCGGTCATGGAACATGGACTGGTGGCTGTCGGGCGCCGTGAGGGCCGATATATTGCAAAAGGAGTTGCTGTAAACCTGGTCCATAAGAGTGACCTCACAGCCCCAATCGGCCCCATCGTCACCATGCTGGATGATGCACAAGGAATCGATCCAGAGGTACTCGACACTGAGCTCTTTGGTGACGGTCAAGGCGTCGCGGTACAGTTGCGGAAGGGTCGAGAGGGGGATGTCCTGGAGAAGTTGGGTATAGTTATTTGTTACCAGCTTCAAACAGTCTGCCTTGCCCCAGCAATGGCTGAGTGTCATGTACGGTCCGTCGACGGTAGATTTGCTGGTCTCGACCAGGCGAAGCGTTTCTGTGTCCCCGTTAACGCTGCGCTTGAGAAGCCTAGTCGGATACCAGGCCACTTTGGCAGTGTGACGGCTGCATTCCTCGTGCGACTGCGTGCAAGCTTTGATCCAGTGTTTGGCCGTGGAGAAGGTCTGTGTGGATCGCGTGCTCGGAGACAGTCTGGCAATCCCGATGTGGTCTATAATAGGTGAGATAGGTAGATACGTTAGCTACATTAGCCCTGGCAGCCATGGGTTCTGATCGAACGGAACCTACCGTGGCCGTCGAGGAGCGTAAAACCGTAGTTCGATTCCAGCTGCCTGTAAGGAATGTCGCGCTGTATGTGGAGAGTGACATAGGCGTTTGAGCCGTCTTGGACCATCCCAAAGCTCGAATCTGCAGAGGTGATAGTTGCCTCCCAGCCGCTGGGCAGATCGGACACGCGCTGCACCTCTGTCCAGACAGAGGTGCAGATGAAGCATCCGATCTGAACCGAGTGCTGTAAGGAGTCTAAGGTTGTATGATGTGACTCGACGAAGTATGTCACTGGCTGCAGCGCGGCCTTGCATATATCGCACAGCATTGCGACTGGAATAGGGGTTTGCTGTTTTGCACGTTGCACCTGGACACTTGGGGTGATGCGGGGGGCGGGGAAGTGCGTGTAATTATATAATGGGGCTCGTTGGGGCTGTTGGGCCCAAACCGGCTGGACGAGGCTGCGCCCAGCCTCCACGGATATCATTCATTAATGCCCAATGGCCTCGGTACGTACCCGGGCTGGTAGGTACCTACTACCACCCTAGCACGCCCACCACAAAAGAGATGGCAGTTGCTTCTGGGAATAGGAATAGGAATATATAAAAAACGAAACCAAGAATAAGAATAAAAAGAGGAATGAAAACAGGAATTATAATAGGAATTAGTTATAAGAAGAATAATAGTTAATAGGAATTAGTTACAATAGTAATAATAATAAAAACAATAATAGGAAAAAGAATGAGAAGGCTCATGACATTAACAATTCTACTTAATCTTTGGGACCTGCAAGACTGCCGTTTTTTTTGTGGCGGGCGTGCCTAGGTATTGGATAGACCAGCGCATGCTCTGCCCCGCCGCGAATAGCGTCATCGTCCCATGCTCGCGACCCCACACTCGAGACCACGCCCTGCGCCATACGCCTTCTTTACGCCCTGCGTTTGACGGAACAAAACCCGCCTTTTGCAGGAAATAAGACCCGGCCGAACATAATAGCACTTCTCCTGCGGCCCGTCCGCGCGCTGCGTGCAAGATTCGTTAGACCAGGAGGCCAACCCAGGGGGAGGCGATTAAGCTACATTGGAAATCACACCACCGGGAAAACCACACACGAAACTGAATGGCCTAACCACGCGCCGCCATTGAATGTCTCCGGTGTGGTCAATGTTTGTTGGTCGCGAGACGGCGCGTATCGACTTGGCTGGAGCGCGTCGGCGGGCGTGCCTAAAACCAGTGGGGGTGCCTAAAACCGGCGGGGCGACAGTGGATCAACTCTCAGTTAGTTCACTCCCTATTGGCCAAAGGCCTCCACCTTGGCCGCTCCGCAACAGCGCGCGGGAGTCCACTGCCCCCGAATGGCGGGGGGCTGGGGCGTGTCGGAACTCGGGTGGGGAATAACCGGGTTTGATAGTGCAGCTCCTCCTTGGCCCGAACCAGAAACCCCTGCATCTTTTATTCTAGCTTGAGCTGCCACACCCCCAGCTTGGCCTGACACTCGAGTACCGCCTAGTGTACAGTGGGAGGACAAAAAAAACGCCCAACCCCTCTCAACCCCACCAATTCAACCCAAATTTTTTTCCTATCGCGTCCCAACCACCACACTTCAAATGGCACCCATTCCGTCATCTCCGGTCAAAAAAGCAAAATTTAAGCATTCCTCGCCTGCCCTGCGATTTAGGATTTTCGGGAGGTACTCCGCCGGCCAGCCCGCGCGTGGCGTCGCGTACAAAGAAGGAGTTAGCGAGGTGCACGTTCGCGGGGTCGTAAAGAGATATTTGTCCTAGCAAAATGGGGTTTCCCGACCCGGCCGTGGCCGGCCATCCGTGCTAGATAAACGCGCCAAACGAGCGATTATGCGTACTATTACTATTAATCCTTTTTATTCACTAGCAAAAGTCGTTTTAATTTCGTGCTTAAAGGTGTTAACTCGCACGGTAGCTCGATATTTTAAAACACAAGGGGTTTAATACCACCTCGCCGTTACGCGCCCGTTTTTTACCGAGGAAGTCGCTATTAAACGCCTCGCTTTTGCTACGCGTTATATTGGTAAAAATATTGGGTTTTGGCGCATAATCGTTTTTATAAACGAAAGCACTATCGATAAAAGGGCTGGTTACCGAAAGGGTTAAGTATTCCGCTTTTAAGGTTAGTTTACCTACCAACTTTAACCTTTTATTTTTCGCCCAATTTTTAACCAATTTACTTTAAATTAAGGACTTTAGCATTTAATTATCGGTTCGTTTAAGCCCGCTATCGCAGTGGTCGTTTTCCCCAAATGTTTTGGGGGGGGGGATAACGTGGCAAAAAAGGACCTCCTTAATCCTTTTTAACGGGGACCCTAAAGTAAAAAAAAGCGGCGTTACGGCAAGCGTTTACCTCGAGACTTTCGCAAAGCATTTACCTACTATTTGGGAGCCTGGATATACGTTTATGCAAAACAACGCCCCTATTTACAACGCGAAAAAGGTCCGAAGGTGGCTACAGGAGGAAGCCTTTTGCACGCTCGACTAGCCCCCTTATTCCCCTAACTTAAACCCTATCGAAAACCTTTGGAAATTGCTTAAAGAACGCATTTGCGAGCAGTATCCTCACTTGGCTACTGCTTTTAAAAACGCACGCACGCTGGACGAACTTGTGGCCGCTGTAAAGGCCGTTTGGGAAGGCTTTGAGGAAGACTTGATTAATGACTTGATCGAGTCCGTGCCCCGCCGTTTACAGGCCGTTATCGACGCACAAGGGTGGTATACCAAATACTAACTAGATTGACAAATAGCCCCTTTAATAATGTATTTCCAGTGCAAATTTCTATGCGAATTGCATTTGTTTGGGCCTAGGGCGGTTTTCCAAAGTAGAAGGGTTGGATTTACCCCTGGCCGTTTTATTTGGTGTGGTGCGGGGTTGGGCGTTTTTTTTGTCCACCTACTGTACAGCCCGGGCTTCGGGATCCGTACCCGGGGGATTTCTTAGCGCCTCTACCTGCGACCGTGAGGTTGCACTCGGTAGAGTCGAGCGGGAGCTGCTCGCGGTGGAGGATGTAGGCGCCTGCTGCCACCACGGCGGGGGGAGCATCGCGCTCTACGCGTGCTAGCCTGCCTCACGCAGCCTGTCCACTGCTCCAGTGCCCGGCTCGAGCTGGTTGGACTCGCTGCGCTGCACCACCCCCCGTCCTACACACCTACCTACTGTGCTCGTGTCCAACCCGTGCACCATCCCCGCAGCTGAACGAAGAAATGCGCTTTTGGCGCTTCTGCTGCCCCCAATAGCACGACCCAGGCATGCCAAGACAAGGTCATTGTCACATCTGCACAAAGCCACGCGCATCCCGCCACCGAGGCTGCGCAGTTGGGGGCGGCCGCGATTGCGACCCCGGTGCATGCGGAGGGCAGGCTGGGGTTTAATGCCGTGTAAATGGGCTGTTGCGGCTCTTCTGCTAGGCTGGTGATACTGAGCGCGCCAGCCTGACCAGCCTGACCGGTCTTGGGAACCGCTGCCCCCCTTTACAGCCCCCCATTCTGTTCCTGGGTTTCAAGTTCCTATCCCGCCCCAAATCCTTAGCTGATTTATACATATTTCAGACTTATCCCTCAAAGGTCTCCCCCTCCTCGAGGGCGCTGCTTTAGCCCGCTCGCGTCACAACCTCAGCCCCAAGTCCTACCGCAGTGACCTAGCAACGATGGATCGCGGGCCTGGATCCGTCGTCTCGCCCCTGATGAAGTCGACCCCTGTGACGGTAGAGCACCACCATGAACACGACAGCGGCGACACCGAGCCCCCCAAGACGAGAGCGCGCAGGCAGTCCTGGGCATGGTGGTGGGAGACGCTGGCCGTCGTGGCCAGCCTCGCGTGCATGGCCGGCATCGTCGTCGTCCTCCTGCGTATGAACGGCCGGCCCCTGACGGACTGGACCTTCTTCCTCAGCCTGCCCGCGACCATTGCCGTCTTCAGCACGGCGGCTAAATCGCTGGCCGCCGTCGCCGTCGGCGCCAGCATCAGCCAGTCCAAGTGGCTGCACTTTGGCGCCGCCGGCGGGCCACCGCGGCCGCTGGGCGACCTCGACCGCTTCGAGGAGGCGAGCCGCGGGCCCATGGGCAGCCTGAAGCTGGTGGGCGCCGGCCCGTGGGGCCTGGCCACGATCGGGGCGCTGGCGACGGTGCTGGCGCTGGGGTTTGACGTCTTTGTCCAGCAGCTGGTACGGCTGGAGCCCAGGGACGTTGGCTTTGATGACGGGAGGGCTGTGCTCGGCCTTTCTCATGACTATATTACCAATGCCAGCGCTCCCCAGGGCATCACTTTTTCCCCCTCCTTTACTAGGGTCGATGGTCAGTTTGCAAATCCACAACAACCATGCTATATCCCGCCTTTACTGACAGGTCAAGTCCGCAGCCACGACCGCCGATGTCTCGATGCAGGGAGCAATCTATCGTGGCCTCTTTGGTCTCGACTCTCCGGTCTTATTCAGGTGCCCCGGTTCCTGCTCTTGGGATGGCCCATACATCTCTCTGGGGTTTATGAGCACCTGCTCCGATGTCACGACAGCAACCCTCGACTCCGTGGACCGTTCGCTATGGACGGGGAGTAATACCCAGGACCTGAGACTTATCACGCCCGGCGGTGTTAACATGTCGGCCGCGTATTCGCGGACATCCTGGCAAACCGTCATCAGCGTCAATTCGATCACCCTCCTGAAAGACTCTCGCTGGTATAGCTCTCGGACAGATGGTGTGCCTTCGCCACCCCTGATTCCCGAGCGGCCGGACATCGCCCGCGTAGCAGTTTTAAGAACCGCGAGGGACGTGCCAAACTATATATTCCGCCTAAACCAAACGCAAATCGTGGAGTGCGATATCAGCCTAGCGGCGCTAAGGTTCTCAAATATTACCGCTTTGGGCGGCGTCCTTTCCATTGGCTTTCAAGAAAACATTCCGATGACACCAGGCGACCCCAGCCCACTGGGCATCACCGTCATGCTCAATCAGACCGGCCAGCCCGCCCTCCGGATCAAAATCGCCGACATATTTGCCATTAACGACTTTTTCCGCTCGCCACGTTTCGTTGGCGATGCCTACGACGGAATCTCGACCCCACCGCAACTCCAGGCCGGCGTTGGATCCGCGTTCACGTCCGGGACATAGCAGAAATCATGCGCAACATGACGCGCAGCATGTCGGACCAGCTGCGCTCGACGCTCGACGCGACTGCGCCCGGGGACGATCCGCCAGGTCGTCTTTGTCCAGGTGCAGTGGATGTGGTTGGCGCTTCCGCTGGCCGTCCAGCTGGCCAGCGCGTTGCTGTTGGGATTGGTTCTGGCGAGAACGGCGGCGTGCAGGGATTTGCAGCCGTGGAAATCTTCAAACGTTGCCGTCCTTCTTCACAGGGTCTCGGATGATGGTCGGTCCGGAGGAGCTGCGACCCTGCAGCCCGAGGTCCAGGACATGGGAGAGTTGAAGAGGAGAGCGGCGTCTACAAGGGCAAGGCTTGGATGAGTTTCTAGTTCTGATATTCCCAGCTAGCTAATGCTACTCGTTACCACCGATCCTCGTGGAGTGCTTGCTTACCCACCAAGCAAAGTGTGTGGACTACCCAAGCTGTCTTGGATTGCCAAAGGAGCTTCTGAACGACGCTGTTTATTTGCTCCCCTCGGACCATCTTCGCGTACCGATGATCTCCCCTGTCGATCGAACCACCGTTCGCTAGCAAGACACACCGAAGATAGACCGAAGATAACCGTCCCACGCGGTATGAGCCGTACAGGGCGACATCTCTGGCCGCAGGCCCTGCATAACCGTGAGGCCCGGCCGGGCAGTAAGTGTTTGGAAGACGCTTCACGCCAGTGTCCGCATACGAGTGTTAAAGAACAAGATGCGACGTTCTCGCCGTCGGTCCATCTTCGGCCCGGCCACGGGCTTCGGCAGCGTCATCAACATGGACGAGAACGACTGCGTGACCGATGGGCCCGCTCGCCAACATCACCAGCAAGCTCAACGTCGATCTGTCGTGCGGCGGGCCCGGGTGCCTGACCCGGCAGCTCTCTCAGACGCAGTTCAACATGGTGGCCCAGCCGCAGGCCGAGGTGTGCAGCGCGCGGCCTACGTCGACTTCAACACGTGCCTGGGCGGCACGCCGCATACGTCGGGCCACTGCGCTCTCGGCGGCGTCATGGACGACGTCTCGTTCTCGTCGGCCGATCCGCTCTTCAGCTTATTCACGCGCCACGCCGACCTCGCCCGCCTCGTCCTGGAGTGGCAGTCCGGGGCCTGGGCAGGCGCCCGTCTGAAATGGGCTACCCCCAACGTCGCCACCCCGGGCACCCTCGGCAACGCCCAGCGCAAGTCGCTACCCGTGGAAGCCTTCCTGCCCTGCGTTAGCGACGACAGCAAGTCATCAATCCCCAGGATCCAAAGCGGCGGGGACTGGTCTCGATCTGGGACGTCTGGCACCCGGGCAGGTTCCTGCCCCACTCCCACCACGTCTACCTCGCCCGCGAAGGGGCCGAGGTGGAGGGGGAGAAGGTGATCGACAGCCGGCCGGCCTGGGCCAAGATCGCTCACGTTCTAACCTTTGGAATCCTGTTTGGCCGCAAGGAGCAGGCGGACGGGCCTTTCGGGAGCTGTCCGACCTTCCAAACGGAAGCAGCGCCGGCACCCCCGCGCCGAGCCTAGGATGCCTATCAGCCCCGCACCCGCGTCTTCCTAACCTGCCTGCCGTATTGCGTGCTTCGCCCGAGGAGCTTGGTGCAAAACCGGGCTGGCCAAGCCGGGGTTTGAAGCGTATCAGCGCATGGCTGACCACCAAAGCCAAGCCATCCCCACGCCGATAGATATGGCCTGGATTTCCCAACTGAGACGGCCGGATAACATGCGTAACACTCGTACGCCATCCGGTAGATGTGAAGAGGAGGGTGAGGCTGCATGGAGTGTTAATCAGCTATCTATCTTGTTCACGCTGCAGATGTTTCTCTGCGACCTCATCACACTATCTATCTTTTAATGCTGGCATTATCGTCGTCTTTCTGACCACGGCTCTTCTACCCGCATAAGGGGGGTGTTGAGTGAAGCAACCACACTTTCTACACGCCCCTCATTTCTGCTTTATCATCAGGCCGAAGCATGGGGCGTGTTTATGCAAAAGGGAGAGCAAACCACGCCCCTGCCCCCATTGCAACCTCTCTTATCACCTCAAACCGTCAAGTATGTCGTACCATGTCCTGATTTAGTAAGCTAAGCGATGCGACAAAGTCCGAGAAGGTGCAGATATATACGACAAACAGGCTGCTGACGGATTAATGGAAGGTATAATCTCTCCTTCTTATTCGCCGCTGCCTAATATCGTGTTGGACAACATGTCTTGGCATCTCACTGTGTTCCCTCTATCTACCGCTGCACTGGCTATTTTGCCAAAAAGGAGAAGATAGCAGCCTGGCTGCGTGAAGCGAAGCGGCAAGCAGGCCTGTCACACCCCCTTCCTTTGCCCTGCATAAAATCGCTAGAAACCTATCTAGTTACGGCCTAGTCAACTACGTCAACTACTCGGCTACTCACAGATCACACCATCAGAACCAAAATCGGAAATATGCCGTCCACACAGCCAAGAATCGTCAGGTCGCTAGCGGACCTGAGCGAGGCCCAGGTCGCCCAGCTGGCGTCCAGGTGCGGCGGCGTGGCGCCGGAGCGCGTCGAGGACGTCTACAGCTGCACGCCCATGCAGCTGGACATGATACGCGAGGACCGCGATGAGGTCATGCACTTTGTCGTCCGTGCCAAGCCGGGCAACGATATCGACCGCTTCTGCGCCGCGGTCCGGGACGTCGTCGCCGCCAACGCCGTGCTGCGCACCCGCCTCGCGCCCCTGGACGGCGACGGCGACGCGGGCCCGGAGATCGTCCAGGTCGTGCTGAGAGGAGACCATGTGACGGCCCGTCGGACCGTCGACGGAGACGAGTCCGAGGAGGACCAGGTCCGCCTCTATCTCGGAGGCGGCGATGCCGAGCCCATGGGCCTCGGCGGCCGCTGTTCCGGACCGTTTTCATCGGCCAGACGCTCATCACCTCCGTCCACCACGCCGTGACAAACAACTAGTCCTTAACGACGCTGATAAACGTAAACGTGCCCTCGCTCTACCTCGGGCAGGGTCTCGTGGCCAGACCGCCCTTCAAGAGCTTCGTGGCTCGGTGTCTCGCTTTCGACGAGCCCGCCGCCCGTTCGTTCTGGGCCGGCCGCTTCCAGGGCGCACCCGCCATCTTCCCGCCGCCCGCCCGACGGCACACCAAGGCCGCCGCCGCCGCCCCAACATCCTCGAGGAGCCGGAGCGCCGCACCCCGCTCCCGCGCGTGGCCGACGGCGCGGTGCCGCAGTCGCACGTGCCCTTCTTCATCGAGGCCGCCTGGGCGCTGACGGCCTCGGCGCTGTCGGGCGCCGAGTCGGTCGCGTACGGCTGCGTGCTCTCGGGCCGCTCGCCGCCGCTGCCCGGCGGCCTCGAGGCGGCGCTGGGGCCCACGCTCACCGAGGTGCCCGTCCAGGCCATCCTGCCGCGCCGCGCCACCACCGTCGGCCGCCTGGTCCGCGACCGCGCCGCCGCCCTGCGCGAGCTGTTCCGCCAGGACCCGGCGCTGCTGCACTGCGGGCCCGCGCGCGTCGCGGAGCTGGCCGGGGGCGGGGTGGCGGCCGCGAGGGCGGCGGCGTTTACGGCGCTCATCAACGTCCGTCCCTTCGCGGCCGACGGTGCGGCCACGGCGAAGCCTGACGCCGACGCTGAGGCCAAGATGGACTACTTCGTCTGGGTGAACGGCACGCACCCCCTGCAGCTCAGCTTTAAAATTCACGCCGGCGACGTCTCCCTCTGGACCCGCTTCGACGCCGGGGCCGTGGGCCGCCGCACGCTGGACCGCATCCTCGCCCAGCTCGAGCACTCGCTGCGGCTCCTGACCGAGGCGGCCCCTGACACCCGCCTCGACGCCCTGCCGCTGCTCCACCCGGACGCCGCGGCCGAGATCGCGCGCTGGAACGACACGGCGTCGCCGCGCCCGCCGGCCCTGCTACTCCACGCCCTGTTCGAGCGGCAGGCCCGGGAGCGCCCGCACGCCGTGGCCGTGTCGTCGGCGACGGAACACGGCGCCGAGAGCCTGACGTACTCGGCGCTGGACGGGCGCGCCTCCCGCCTCGCGGCGGAGCTGCGGCGGCGGCTCGGGGTGCGGAGGGGCTCGCGCGTGGGCGTGCTGCTCGCGCCGTCCGTCTGGGCCGCCGTCGCCGTGCTGGGGATCCTCAAGGCTGGCGGCGCGTACGTGGCCATCGACGTGCTCGAGGACAACGATGAGCCGGAACGCAGCCGTAAGATGTCGTACCTGGCCGCCGCGGGCGTCCAGTTCAGCCTGGCTTCCGTTTCGGGAGGTGGGAAGTCACTCGGGACGGCAGAGCGCGTGCTGCCGCTCAGGGGCGGGCAGATCCCCGGAGGGGTTATTTTGCTGGGCGAGCAGGGGTCGCTGCTGGACGTTTCCGACGGCGACGGCGACGACGCCGAAGAGAAAATAGCGGAAGAAGAAGCCACCCATGACGGCCCTGCCTGCATCGTCCCCACCAGCGGCGTCACAGGGTCGGCTAAGACTGTCGAGCTGACCCACGGTAACCTCAGCCAGACGCTCGCGGCGCTGGCGCAGCGGCTGGGCTGGGGGCCGGACTGCCGAATGCTGCAGTCCGCCCCGCTGTCGACAGGCGCAAGCGTGATCGAGACGCTCGCGGCTCTTTGCTTTGGTGGCTGTTTCTGCGCCGGTCCGACGGTGCGGTCCGAAGGCGACGTCCCTCGTCTGTCCGCTTTTATCGCCTCGGCCTAGGTGAACTGGGCTATCTTGCATCCCCATATCCTCAGTTGCCTCTCCCCAGACATGGTTCCGTGTCTTAGTTCGGTGCTTGCCACCGGCGACGGCGTGACTGAAGAGATGCGCCAAAAGTGGAGCACCCCTGGTCGACGGTTCTTCGTAGGCTGGGGTGCCACCGAGGCCTCTGTCCTCAGCACTGTATTCGAAGCCCAGAACGAAGCCGACAAGGTCGGTGAAGGGAGCACACCTGCCGCCCCAGGCAGCTACACAAGCGTAGGCCAGCCGATCGGCTGCGCCGTATGGATAGTCAATCCCTCAAACCCGGACGAGCTGGCACCGCTCGGCGGCGTGGGCGAGCTGCTGGTCGAGGGCCCTGGCCTGGCCGCCGCGCGCCGCTATGTCAGCGACAATGGCATCAGAGCGACCAAGGCCAGCTTTATCCCGGCGCCGCGCGCTGGGCGGCAGCATCGCAGAGCAACGGGGAGGCCAAGACTCCGCGCTTCTTCTTCCGCACCGGTGACCTGGGCCGGTACGACCTGGAAAGCGCGGTCCCCAGCATCCACCTGGTCGGCGCGCGGACAATTGCGCCGTCGTCGCGGGCGCGGCTCAGCGGCGATCGACGGTGCACCTCGAGCAGATCGAGGCGGTCGTGTCCGTCCGACCTGGTCCGCGAGGTGGCGGTGGTGTCGAGGATCGCGGCGGGCCGGACGGCGCTCGTCGCGGTCGTCGGACTGGTGGACGGGCAGCTCTCCCGTCGCGGCGATGCGGCGCCGCAGAGGACGCTGGTTTCAGTCCCCGATGACGTCGTTGGTCAAAGGCTCGAGGCGGTGCGGGAATACGTGTCGTCTCGTTTGCCCGCCGAGCAGGTACCGTCAGCGTGGCTCGCCGTGGAGCGACTCCCAAGGACAGTATCGCACAAGATAGATCGCGCGGCTCTGAAGAGATGGCTGAAGACCAACGCCACTTGAGACAGCAGGCGTGGTAGCTTGTTTAGAATACGTGACAGACCATGTTTCTTGATCTAGTTAGGAGCCTTGTGTTCAGTTTACCCGGCAACATATTACCCACATATCACATTATCCATGCCCTTCCCAACTGGGCAGCCCTTGCTTTTTGCTATTCGAACAGTTCTGGACCAACCCCGAACTCTGGGTAGCTTTGCAAGGTTGTCGCGTGGTTTGCAGTCACCATCCTCGCGTTGTGGTTGTAAATTTCCCTGTCCAACACGTAAGTTTGTGCTATTTCCGGAACCAACGGATCGTCCACGGCCGGGTCCGAAAGTAAAGATATGAGCCCAACAACAACCGACCAGATGGAAATGACGGGACTCCATAAACCATCTTGAAGGTAGTCCATGCACACTTTTCCAACAGCATTGATGTTGGGGTGGTAAATCTTGGTTAGAATCCTGAGCTTCGGTGGATCGATCGGGCTTTTGGTCCCAAAAGTCATGACGGCGTGGAAGATGCCGCCTTGGTAGACGCTTTGAGGAGACCCCTCGAAAGTGATGCGAGCCAGCGATCGCTCGGGCGAAAACTCCAAGATTTGCATCGATACCCAAGTAAGACCGTCGTCTTGGAGTAATTGCCGTGTTTGCTTAAGAAGCCACCTTTGGCCGAGGGCGTATTTTTCGTCATGCTGGCCCATTAAAAATGCATCAAACTGGCGCCTGTCCCTGCATTTCAGGATTTGCAAGCGGTCGCCCCATCCTTTGTCGTCCAGATGGAGAACGGGCTTCTCTTGCTGCCCATTCTTGAGCAGCTCGCGCATAATACGAATGTTCTGCCTGGTACTGGGCCTCGGCCGCTCACCACTGCGGGGTGTAGCTATAACGGCCGGTGCGTTCCCGATGGGATGGTCGTCCTGTCCATCTTCTTCGATGCGCGATAGGTGTGACGGGGCAGTGACAAAAGTCTGCCGCTCGCCACCCCGGCTCGAGGATCCAGAGACAAGAGTCGCCGCGTTATCGATCAGGCGAATGCGCTGGCTTGCAGCGTCGGAGATGAGGCTCGCCTGGTCCGACCCGGGCCGGGCGACGACCATGCTTTGTAGGGCGTCGATATTGGTGCTTGTTTCGATCTCATGTTTGATGATGTCCTTCTCGAGTTGGAACAGGTCCAAGTTCTGGGCCACAAATTCCAGCGCGGTGAGACACTTCTCCAGGTTTTGGACCGTCTCCTCGCATCGCTTCTTGTCTCTCAGCCCGAATGCAAAAAACCCGCGAAACCCGGCTTTCTCTTTGTCCCGCGGATGCTGCTGAGGGCGTCCTTCAGCCCATTCTCGAAGAAGTGCGAGTTTGCGGCAACGACACTGGATCCGATGGAGGATCGGGACGCCAAGTCGTCGACGCGATACCGCCCCGCCAATTTCTGTCCGTCCAGGAAAAGCAGGGCGATGCAGTTCAGCTGCATCTTTACATGGCGCTCCCACCCGCCACTGAGGCGTGCATCTGGCCCTGGACGCTCATGTAGCCGCATGCTTTGGCCCAGGCAAAGAGGCGGACGGATTGGTGGCTCATGTCAGCCTCGAACTGGGCGTAGCTCTGTCCGATTGAAAGACCATCCTGCACAAAGTTGTAGCAGTCAAGGCAGACACTTATCAGGCCCGAGATGCCGAGCACGCCGAGCGTGACGCCGACAGGCTCGGCCATGGAGCTTCGGGCACGATGGCGTTGGATTTCAAAGCCTTGCTTCGCGTTTTCGGGCTGTCTTTTGCGGAGATATGGATTGTGGTTTCTTTTCGTCAAGTGAAAGGAGGGGACGGTTGAGCATATGTAAGAGCTCCCCGCTCCGCCACGCCAGAGCACCACCAATTATCGCGACTGAACCGGGCTGTGCAGGCCAACCCAAAGCCCACCTATGCCACCGGGCAGACACGCTGGCGGGCCATGTTGGTGTGTGACATGTGGCGCAAGCTGCATGGAAATTACATCGTCGCCCGGATTGGCACAGAGTCCAGCCTTGCCGCCTGTACTTGCATTTGTCTGCGCTTGTTATCATTTGCTCGCTGATGTGCCAGGCCGGGCGAAGACGGCGGGAAGAGCCGGTTGCCGCAGCTCGACGAGTTGCCAGAGGGCGGAGAAATGCACAGCACTAATCTACAGCGCTTATTTTTACCTGGCTCACCAGGTACCCAGGGATCCCTTGCGCCCGAAAGCCCTGGCCTGGCTCATAGGTATTTGTCGCGAAAGACCTGGATTTTGCAGTACCACGGGGGCGTAGTGGAAACGATCAATGCCTGGCACGCCCAATTATTCTTTCTACTATATCCACAATGCGCGCAATCGCCTAAGCTACATCTTCACTTCTAGCTTTAAGGCGTGTTCGCCCGTACGGTGTTTTTGGTTTTTTAACCCCCCTGTTGTTTTTTGCATGTTTTCTTCGAAGTGGAAACGGTTGCCGGGTGGCCCTGTGGCAGATCATGTATCTTTGGCCTTGTTTTCCGGTGGATTCACATCCCCGGCAGCCAGGGGGCGTCTACCCGTCGAATGCAACGGCACAGACGATTAAAATAAAAGCTATTCCCAAAAAATCAAAAAATAAAAGCTATTCCCAAAATAAAGGCGGGCCGGCCGTGCAACGCGTTAACGCGAGTAGGAATAGCGTTATAATTTGGAGGATCCAAAAGGCCTTTAAAGCTGGCAATAATATCGTTCGAAAGCCCGAAAGCCAGGCACTTTTTATAATATATAAAAGGACAACTTTAAAGTGTTAATTTTAAATAAAAAACAACGAAAATAACGACCTAAAAATACCATTCACATTACCCTCGTTATGCTTTACCACTTCGCCTTTCGTACCCGGCGCCGGCGTTTGGAACAGGAAAATCGGGCCGTATTTGTACAACCTTAATCTCTTATAACTTTTATCGAGGATTTGGAAAATCCCCCGGCCACCCAAATTACGTTAAAAACTCCAGCGATCTTTTTAAACGCCCCGGAGGCCGGTAATTTGCACGGCTTTTTCGATCCTTTTAAGGCTATAAAAGCTTCGGAAGCACTGGAGTCGCTTTTACCGCCCTTTTTTACCCTTTTCTCGCACCCTTTTTCGCTTTATCTTTCGCTTCCTTTTTTGCCACGGCCTCGCAATCGACTTAAGGGACCTCCTAAGATGCCCGGCGACGCACGGATTAAACCGCCGACCAGTTGTTAGCTTTCCTCGAGGCTTTCGCGGAAGCCGGCCGGCAGGGAAAAACCAACCCGGCGATCGCCAACTGGCAGGCCAAATGCTTTAAAACGGCGGCAAAAACCCTATCCGATTAATAGCCCGATATCGACTAGTTAAAAAAGGTTAAAAACAAGTACAATAATTTTAAAAGGCAGTATAAAAACTGGCTAGATTTTAAAAGGCGGTCGGGCGTTACCCTCGATCCGGTTACGAGCTTGTACCTCGCCAGCGGGCAAGCTTAAAAGTCGTTTTTTGCGGTCCGGCTTAGCGCTCGTTGGATGCGAAGGAAGCCTTTTTTCCGCCCGGATTTCCACGAGGCCGCTTTTGCAAGCAACTAGGCTAAAAGGGATTATATCGTCACGGCCGCCTAACGCTTTTAAAGCACGGGAAACCGCGAGGCCCGGCCCGGCCGGAGGACCAGCTACCTTACCGTGGCCGAAGCTTAACTCCACGTAAAAAACCGCTTTTTAAAAGCCGCACAAACGTTAACCCGGGCCGAATCCGTATCCAATTGGGGCTCGTCCTTTTTAAATTCGCGGTTTACCTTTTTAAAATCGCGGTTTTCCTTTTCGAATTCGCGATTTTCCTAGGCGGCCGGGCGTTTTATAAGCGTTAGTTAAAGCAGGAGCTTTAAATATAAGCCGCAAAAAAGCTGCGGAAGTACTTTTGGGAAAGCTTGCAAAGCGGTTTTAAGCGGAAATTAATTAAAGCGTTTAAAAAAAAGGAAAAGATAGTTTATTAATGGTTAACTAACGCCGAATATCGAAATATAATCGTGGATATAGTGGAAAACGACGTATTAAAATTGTAATCGTAATTAAAACGGTTCGAATAAAGGTATTTTCGTAATTGTACGGCTTATATTAGCGGAGTTAAAAAGGAGTGTTATTATTAGCTTTGCTTTGTTAATATTATTAAAGTTAAAAAGCTAACATTACGGAAATTACTATTAGGGCAGTTTTTATAAACACAATCGTTTTACATTTAAATAAATAAAATTAGCGTTAATCGGGCCGCAAGTTACGACATTCGATTCGCTTTAAAAAAAGGATTAAAATGCACTAAATTTTAACGAGTGTAAACGCTAAAACCATTAGCAATTATAGCTAAAAATTAAATAGCTAAATTTAACGAATGCCGCTTTTGGGTGGCGATTTTTACCGGGCTTAAAAAACTTACCGCATAAAGGATCGCCGCCGCATTTATACTTAAACGGGCAATAATTACGCATATTTAATACGATACCCCGACTCGTTTTTTGGCCGCTATTTTAATTTTTGTCCGTTTTTTTTAAAAAAATACACCATTCGATTCGCTTCGGTAAAAGCAATTAATTAATAGTTTTAATGCATAAAACTAATTATTTTTCGCTATGCTAAACCTCGAAAACCCTATTATAAAAGCTATTATCACGTCGCTGTTTTCGGCCGATTTTGCATTTAAACTAATGCTTTAACCAACAAGCCACGATATTTTCCAAATTGCTTTTGCCAAAACGAATCGATTGCAAATTATTGTGCTTTTTCCCGAGCTTTATACGTTTAGTAATCGGCTTATAACTTATTAGCTATTAAAGCCTTATAGTAATTTCAAAACGCTTGCGTTATGCTTATTTCCTGCTTTCGCTTTACAGCTTTTTTTTAACGTAAGCTTTTTAAAATGCATTTTTTCTTTTTTTTTAATTTGTTCGAAATTAGGATTTAATGCTAATAATGCCTTAAATTCCCTTTTTAAAATGAAGTTATGCAAAGCCGTAACGGTTAACACGATATCGATTTGCGAACGGATATCGTAACCGGGGGGCGTGCTTTTAATAATCCTTTAACGGCTTTTAAAATCGCTAAAAGTCCTTTTAATAACCACGCGTATTTTTGCATAATGTAAATTAAAAAGCTCGGCGGGGGTTTCCGGCCGAGCTAAGCTTTATTTTTAAAGGTAATATCTCGTCGCTATAAACGGGGTTATTACCCCGGTGTTTTGGAAAAAGCCGGCATTTTTAAAGTAAAAATAACCTTTTAGGATGCGGAATCCGGCCTGTTAAGCCTTTCTAAGCAATAAGAAGTCGTGTATCGAGCTTTTAGCGCTAGCTATAACGAAAACGAACCGCCCGCCGTAATTTACGGCCGCCAAAACGTTTTGTGCCGTTAGGCTTTTCCAACTCCTTTAGGCGATCCCTTCCGCCGCGCTAAGTTTAGCGTTAATTAAAGTCCCGTCGATGGCTTTTAGGCATTTAACAAAGGCTTTCCGGACCTTTTGTCGCTTAAAATCGGGCTACCGGACGTTGGATATTTCCGGTAACGTTATAAACGCGGCGTTAAAAGCGATTATAGCTTGCAGCACTTCGTGGAAATACCGGTGCACCGTGGAAAAGCTATAGCTAAAAAAATAGGCCGCCATTCGAAAAAAAACACTTTGCTTACAGATATATAAAAATAAACCACTTTTTCGCGCATAAAGATTAGTTTTAACCCCGGGAAACCCGTATGCGTAATTAGCCAATCGTAAAAGCTTAAAAAATTGCTTTAAGTAACCCGAAAAAGCTCCCGGAAAGCCCGGGCGGCCTCGGGCCGTTGCTAATATGTTACAATTAAGGGTTTGCTTTTAAAGTAAAGCACTTCGAGGGAGGAAAGGACAGTATCGCTAGTGCTAGTAAACAAAGGAATACGTAATTTAAAAGGACAATTTAATTGCTTGCCCTAGGGGATGCCTAAAAGCTAACTTAAGTTAACTAATGCCGAAGCTTTAATTAAACTACTTAAAATAATAGGAAATCCATTTTTTATATACGCGTTGCCTTTTTTTAGTAATTTTTAAATTTATAGCTTTATTTTTGGCTTACCACAAATTTATAAATCCCTTTCGGATTTATCGTTTTGTTTTTTAGCTATTACAAATTTACAAATCCTTTTCGAATTTATCGCTTTATCTTTTAGCTACTACAAATTTATAAATCCTTTTTAGGTTACGTAATTTCACGTATTTTAATGCGAAGTAAAGGCATTATTTAAGGCTTTTCCCGTTTTGCTTTCCTAAAAGCCTGCATGTTAGTCGTAATATTAGGTCCCCCTTTTTAAGCCAAATCCCTTTAGTTATATTTTATCGCCCCGCTTTTTATTAATGGTAAGTACTTTCCTTTTTTACCATTTTTTATCCCCTTTTTATTTTAACAAAATGTTTAGTTAAGTGCGAAAACGTTTTTTTGCGAAAAAAACCCTTTAACGTAAAAACTTGCTTGCTTAAATTCTTTCTTCTCCTATCGAAATGCCTTTTTGCTTTTTTTATTACGAAGTTTTAAAACGTGAAAAATGTAAAGCCTTTTTTTAAAACTTATCGCGATACGTGGAATGCTTTAATCGGAATCGCTCGGGTTGCGATATTTTAAGCCTTTTTTTTACGCAGTTCCGAGGAATTAGGAAATAATACGCAATATTAAAGGCCGAGCTAAAAGCAAAAAAGGAAAAGCGCTATGCCGTAAAACGGGAGCTTTTCGCTGCTAACGCTCGTATTAAACGTTTAAAAACGCAAAAAAAAGTGGTTTAAAAAGAAAATGCGCGCGCTTCGGCGCGGCATTAACGCTGTAAAGGAATTGGAACGTGTTAAACGGGAGGAGGCCGACCAGGCGGCTTACCAGGCTGCTTCGCGGCCTAAACCGTCCGTAGCTTTTGCCGTTTTTCCCGATTGGCAAGCGTTCGAAGTTATCCTAACCTGGACCTGCTTTTTTTTTAACCTAGTAAATTATAACTTCCTTAATAACTTTTATAAATCGTATAGCGCAATGGTAGCGTACTTTACCCAATTGGCCGGAAGTTTTAGGTTCGGCTTTTAATGCGACCGTTGTTAGGAATCCGATTATCGACGCGTCGGCGATCGGGTTTTTAGCTATTTTTGCTTTTGCTAACTTCTTTATAAGTGCTTTTATCGGTATTCCGTTAAAGCTTTTTAGCAATTTATAAAATTGGTTTTTTTTTTCCCACGTGTTTTCCTTATAGCCGTACCTTTTCCATTTAACCAAGTACTTTTTAAGCTTGTTTTTTAGCTTATAGTTTAAAATTTTTTTAATTTCGTACTTTTATTTTAAGTCGACTTTTACTAATTCGTCGCTTTTAAAGCCCGGTAGCGCTAGTTCGAATAAGGAAATATAAAAAACCGGGTGGGATTTTATAGTTAGCGGTAATCGGAGTTTATAATTTACGTTCGAAACCTTTTTTAATATTTTAAACGGTCCTAGTTTTTTATAGTTTAATTTATCGCTCGGTCGTTTCGGTTTAATATTTCGTCGAAAAAGATAAACGCTATCCCTTTTTTTAAAAGTCGGTTTTTCGATCCTTTTTTTGTTTGCTTAAATAGCTATACGGTGCCGTAGCTTTTTTAGCTTTGCTTAAAAGTATTTATATAGTTTAATAAGCTTTGTTATTTGTATTTCCCGCTATTAAGGCATGCTTTTTTACTTTAGGTTTTTTATACGCTGTTAACGTAAACCTGTAATTCGTAAAAAACGGTATCGTTTTTATGTTTTTATAAGCTAAATTGTTATAAGCGAACTAAGTTATAAGGAATAGTTATACCTAATCGCTTTATTTATAATTAACGTAATAACGTAAATATTGCTTTATGGTTTAATTTATCCGTTTTATTTGTTTATTTGTTTAAAAGTGGTAGGTTATAAATAAAAAGTGCTCCGTTTTTAGCCTACTCGTAAGCCTTTTTCAAAACTTGCTTATAAATAGCTTGTTTTTATCCGTAATTAAACGGTTCGGCGTGCCGTATTCCGCTATTACATGCTTAATAAAAACGTACGCTAATTTTATAACGTTGTTGCTTTTTTTATATGGTAAAAATAAAGCGTATTTGGTAAACTTATCTATTATTACCAATATATTATCGTATTTAACTTTCGTTATCGGTTTTTTAAATTGGGAAAGTTTAATAACGAAATTTATAGTAACTTTTTGCTATATTTCGCTCGGTATTGGCAATGGCTGTAAAAGCTTATAAGGCTTATGCTTGCTGGCTTTGTTTTTAACGCAGCTTTTGCAATTTTTAATTGCGTTTTATATTTCGGCTTAAGTTTTTACAAACCCGTAATATTATTATAACCGTTTTTACGTTTTGGTTACGCTTTAATAGCTATATGCCAATTGGCTATAAACCTATTAGATTTTTTTAAGGTTTAAACTTTTTTTTACCGAACCGTTTTAGCGAGCATCCTTTATGCCGAAATTAAAAATCTGTTTAGTTTTTCCGTTAAAATTACTTGTATTTTTTTTAAGTATTGCAACTTAATAATCCGGTCGTTAATTTAAAACGTTCGCCCGGCCGTTTTCCGACCTTTTCCGGTATTTAATCCGGATATTGTAGTTTTGCAAAAACTTGCTTTAACGGATTTATCGTTTGTTTAGGTTTTTGCTTATAATAAAATGTGTTAAGTTTTTATAATCCGTATATATTATAATTTAATACTTCGCTTTATAAAAGTGTAATCGCCATTTTTTAAATGCTTAAACGATTGTTAAAAGTTTATTATCGTAAATTTGGTAATTTAATTTAAATTTATTTAGCTTTTGCGAAAAAAACGCGCAAAATGCAACCGTTTTTAATCGTTTCGTTATCCGAATTAGCCGCCGATCGCGTAATCCGACGCGTCGGTTTTAACTTCGAAGGGTTTTTTTAAGTTTAAAAGTATTAATATTAGCTTGTTTAACACGGCGTTCCGTAATTGTTTAAAAGCTTTTTTTTTTACTTTTTCCAATAAAATTAGTGGTTATTTTTAGTAAAGTACGTAAATAATATAGCGATTTTGCTATAATTACGGATAAACCGTTTATAAAAGTTTAAAAATTTTAAAACTTTCGTATTTCCGTAACGTTTTTAAATATAAGCCATTTTTTAACTTTTTCGACTTTTTTAAGTTTTATGCAAACTTATTTAAATATAACCACGAATTTTAAAAAAGCGACTTTTTGCAAATGCTATTCGCACTTTTTTAGTTTAATAAAAAGCTTTGCATTAAGCAGCTTTTAAAGTACTTTATATACGTGCTGCTTATATTTTTCCATCGTTTTCGAAAAAATTAGGATATCGTTTAAATACGCGAAAACGAAAACGTTAAAATATTTGCGCAATATATGGTTAATTATTTTTTAAAACCTAGCTAATGCGTTGGTAAACCCGAAGGTTATTATTAAAAATTTATAGCATTTAAACTTTATTTTAAAAGCCGTAAGCCATTTTTGGCCTTTTTTAATTCGTATTAAGCTATATGCTTTTCGTAAATTTAAAATCGTAAAATACTAAGCTTTGCCGAGCTTATTTCGTAATTCGTTAATAAAAAGCAAAAAATACCGATTTTTAATAGTAGTTTTATTTAACGGTCGGTAATCGATGCATATTCGCTCCGTCCTGTTTTTTTTTCTTTATAAAATCCGTATTTTACTAAAAAATCGGAAAATTTAATGTATTTTTTTCTTTAGTATTTCTTTTTAATGTATTTTTTAGGTTTTTTTAGTTATTTTTTAAACTTTTATTATTAAAAGTTAAGTTGGTATAACTTTTGGTATTTAAGCTGTGTTTTTGGTTTAAGTTTAATTTTTAAATCGAACGGTTTATATTCGAAAAGCACGTTTTTTTAGGTTTTTTCGAAACAATTTTTCGTATTTGTGGTATTTTTTCGGAATATTCGCTAGCCGTTTTTTAATATTGGTTAGGTTATTTTGGTTGCTTTCCACTTTGGATAATCGCGTATTTGTTAATGCTAAATGCAAAAGTAAATTGCCAAGTTTTATTACCGTTATAACCTTTTTTCGTTGCTTTTTATGCTTACGGTTTGGGGTTTGTAATTAGTAAACCGTTTTAATTACTCGTAGTTTTTCTTATTAAACTTAACCGGTAGTTTAATTTATCCGCGGGTTATTTTTTTTAAATTAAAAGATTTCGAAAATCACATTTCCTTTTTTTATATCCAATTTATTTAATATAATAGTAACGTTTTTCTTATTTCGAATGCGTAATATTACTAGCCGCGTTTTTCAGTCGATTTATTTTTTATTATAAGCGATAAGTATTTTTTCGACCGTTTTAATTAGTACGGTTAATGTTTTCGTTTTATAGGGATTTTATACCGTTTAACCGCTTATAACAATACGTAATCGCTTTATGCTTCGCAATCGATTATTATTTTAACCTTTTTCTTTTAATATTTTATTCGAAATGTTAATAAGTCGTACGGTTAATTCGATTTTGCTATTGCGAGGGTTTTTATCGGCTTTTTCTTTTTTCCATTCCGTGCTTTCCGTTTAGGTAGTTTTTTTTAGTTTTTTAGTAAAAAGAACGAATACCGTATATTTGTCTTTTTATCCGGTTTAAACGGTACGTACGTTCGGGCGATTTTTTAATATTAAGCTTTCGCTTTTTATGCTATATGTTTTTTGCATTCCGCAATTTCGCATTTTTTTTAATCGAGCGTTTTAATAACGCATAATATCGGGTACCGTTCGTTAGGTTTAAAAACTGCGGTAAATTTGCCGATCCGGGTTAGCTTTTATCGTGGTAATTAAAATGCTAAACGGGGTTTAACTTTTAGCTCGCTTCCTAATTTCCGTAGAAAAAAATCGTATTTAAACTTGGGTTGTAAATAAAATTTGCATTCCTCGTAAATGTATTTTGCTTAAAAAAGGTATAAATGTCCGGGGTGTTTTAAGTTAACGCTAAAATGGTTTTCGGGTTTTAACGTAGCCTTTTTTAGCTCGTTTACGTTATTAAACCGGTAACCAGCGTATTTAACTTTTTGTTAATCGTTAAATTACGATAAAGGTTAGCTATTATTTCCGTTCGTTAAAATGGCGTAATATAATAAGCCATTTAAGTGTTTTGGGATTTTAACGTTTTAAAAGCATTTAAACACGTCGAGTAGCGTAAAAACGCGTTAGTTTTTCCAGCTTTCGCGGATTATAAATACAAAAGCCGCGTTATTTAAACCTTTTACGCATTTTTAAAACTCGGCTATTTCGAAGGTTTAACCGTTTTAATTTATTTCGGTATTAGTATCGAAGTTTTCCGATTTTTAAAAAAGGTGTGTTTAGTTTAAAGGTTTTTTCGGGTTTTACCTTTTTTTTTAACTCGTTTGCTAAAATCGCCTTTTTTTAAGCCCGGCGGGGAACGGCGTCGTTTTTTTCCTCCAAATTTTTTAGCCCGAAAACGACCTGTTACTTTCCTTTATTATCGTATTTAAGCTTTATAATTTTAAATATGCAAATATTTCGAAATTTCCGAAAATATTATCCGGTAACCTTTTTATCGAATTAATATATCGCATATAATTCGTTATAATAACACGTCCAGCTAAACGCCATTTTAAAACATAATTCCTTTTATGTCGGGCTTTTTTACGTTCGTTAAAAGTTCGCTATTTGTTAGTTATTATCCCGCTAAAAGCAATTAACTTTTATATGGCTAGTTTGGCCGTATTTAAAACATTTCCCGTTTTTCGGGTTTTATTTTTGCTTTTTTTACTGCTTTTATTGCTAGTAAGCGGCTTTCGCATTAAAATTTATAAAGTTTAAATGCGTTTCGTAAACCGTAATAGGTTGCTATTTGGCTTTTTTTTAATTAGCCTTATTATTTTATATCGCACTTTTAAAACCATATCCTTTTTTTTAATTATCGTTCGTACAGTTTATCGCTAATGCGAACCGCGTTTTAAACGTAATTCGTAAAAATTTTTAAGCGATTTTGCTTTGCGAGTTCGTTTTTTACGTTTTCGCGTAACCCGTTATAAAAGTGCAATATTAACGTAGCGTCGTTTTAATTAAGCTTAATACTAATCCGTTAAAAGTCCGTTACGTATTTAGTTATAGCTTTTTGCTATTTAAAAATTAGCAGTTTTTTTTTGGCGATTCGAATTTCGTCGATTATTTTAAACATTTTTCCGATTTTCCTTTCGAAAGTTTCGAAATTAGCGAAAATGATTTTGGTAGCTTTTTAGCTATTTTTATACCTTTTAAAATAGTTTATTTTTTTTAAATTAAAAACCCTTTTTTTATTTTGCCGTCCAATTTGGTAATAGCGTAAGCGATTTTTTGCTTTTCGCTTACGAATTGCTATTTGTAAAATTTAAAATAGCTTTTGCATTCGGTAAAAAACGTTTTAAATTTACCGTTTTTTTTTCGTAAAAATCCAAAAACGGGAATTTGTACGCTCGAATTGCGATAAATGTTTTAAAAGATACCAATTTCGTAGTAAGTTGTTTTATTTCGGCTTAGCTTTTAGCGATTTCGTCCGTTATAAGCTTAAAAAGGCTGGCCGTATTAGCGGCTTCGTCGAAGTTATACTTAACACCGTTAAAAGTAAAAACCGTGGTTTTTTTCTTTTTAAGCTTTTTGCTATTACTCGTTATAGCTATACTGTTTTCCTTTTAGCGAGGTATTAAACAAAATTAGTTAAAATGTTACAATTAAAGGTTTGCTTTTAAAGTAAGGCATTTCGAAGGTGGAAAGGACAGTATCGCTAGTGCTAGTAAATAAAAAAACACGTAATTTAAAAAAACAATTTAATTGCTTGCCTTAAAAGATATTTAAAAGCTAATTTAGGTTAATTAATGCCGAAGCTTTAATTAAAACTATTTAAAACAATAAGAAATCCATTTTTTATATATACGCTGCTTTTTACCTTATATTAGGTTAAATTTATAGCTTTGTTATAAATCCACAAATTTTTTTTAAATTTATTACTTTGTTATAAATCCACAAATCCTTTTTTAAATTTATTGCTTTGTTACAAATTTACAAATCCTTTTTAGTTTACGTGACTTTACGTAACCGGGGCGGGGCGAAGGGCACCACTTCGAGGCCCCCTTTTGCCTTGCTGTTTTAAAAGCTTGCATGCTAGTCGTAACACTTTTATCCCGTATTTGCGTTAGCGCTCGGTTAAAAAGGCGGTGCATGCAAATTTAATACCCGTTTAAGCAAATAATTAGCCATTTATGTTTTTAGTAAATTTCAGTTAAAGGTTTTACGAAAAGTACCTTTTACAATTCCGATAAAGGTTTGCATAAATTAATAAAAGCTTTACACTTTTTGCTAAACGATAAACTTGTAAAGCAATTAATATTATAATAACGTTCATTTCGTAAGCAACCTTTTAATGCTGGTAGTTAAAGCCGATAAAACACCCTGCTAGTCGATTTACTAATATACCGATCCAAAGGTTTAGCAGTTGTTATTTGCAATTCGTACGTAAACTTTTTCCTTTTTTCCGCCAATAAAATTGTATGCTAAAAACGGGCATTGCGTGTTTTTTTTAAAAAGGTTAAACGACTAATATTAACTATTGTTTTTTTATAAACGTTAAAAAGAGCTTAGCTTTGCACACTCCCGCTTAGTACTTTCCGAAAAGAAAAATTATTAACGTTTAAAAATAAGCGATTATATATTACCCGCTTTAAAGTTAAAATTAAATGTTAAAATATAACTTACTAACTTTCGTATAATTTGGGCTAGTTTTAACCACGCGGTAAGAAAAGCTGCAAAATATAACGATAAAAAATAATATTTTTACTAAAAGTTTAAATCCATACAAAACACACTAAGTTAAGGCATTTTTTATTAAAACATCCTATTAACGGAATATAAAAGTAATTACGCCTTGGTTAAAAAAGTACTTCCAAAAGTTTGCCAATTAATTAATTTCGTTAAACTTTTGCACCTTCCTTCGAAAAATTCTTTTTAACAAACCTACTATTAGTGGCCGTTAAAAAAGCCCGGCTATTTTTAATACTGGTTTTACTAAAATAAATCGAAAACGCTATATAAGCGCTAACAAACTAATTAGCTTTATTTTACCCGCGTTCGCCGGCGTTTTTTTAATAACGACGACGACGACGCAACTAAGTTAAAAATGCAAAAAAAGTAAGCTGGCAAAGGTTCGGGGTGCCTATTACCAGCTAATAAAAAAGCCTGCACCTTTTACAGCCCAAAACGCGCTTCGCGCGCGCCGAAACCTTCGATAATCGGATTGCTTTAACTTCCGCGCATTATTAGGCTAACTGCCTTTCGACTTCCTTTTCGCTTTCGCTTCGCGCACTAAGCCGAAACGATTTCGAAATGCACAAAAAAATTGCAAACCGGTAAGCAGTTAAAACACATTAAACGAATAGCCGGCCCGGCCGCCGCCGTCCCCCGCCACACACGCGACCCTTTCGGTCGTACATACACGCGATTCCTTTTCGGTCGACCGTATCCTAACGATACGCTCGGCGTAAAATTAGCTTGCTTAAGCTTTTGTTTAAGCACGCACGCGTAAAATTGGCTTAACGCCGGGCTGGGAATGGCATTAGCCCGGCCGCCAAGTCCCTCCGCCATTTTCGCGACTTTTTTTAAGTCGATTATACGTACTTACGATACCTATCGTTAACACGCACCTACGAAGCCTATCGTTAACACGCGTTTAAACATATAAAAGCATACAGGGTTAAAATTAAGCCTTTTAGCCTTCGAATTTTCTTTTTTCGGCCGGGCTTTAAAAAGGGACCATTGTAATCCTTTCCGCTTACACCCGGTTTTACTTTTTTTCCGGCATTTTGCCGGCCGACTGCGTTTTTTTACCACCCGCGGCGCTTATTACGCCGCCCGCAGCGCTTATAACGCCTTAGCGTATATTCGCCCTTTTGCCAATTGCCCGCTTACTAACACAAAGCGCCGAAATGCGGCCCGAACTCCGTGTGCTTTGGGTAAGCCTTCCTTTTTTTTTTTTTTTTTTTTTTGTGCTAGCTTGCCCTATGGTTTAATTTATTAACCGCTTTAATAGCAACATATAGCCTCGTGTTAAGCTTAAGTAGCGCTAGCACGTTATATGCCTTTTAAAAGGCAAAAACTAGTAAATCCCAACTAGTTAACGTTAAATATACTTTTTTTTTTCTTTTTCTCGTCGAACTCCCTTACCTTCCTCGAATTCCCCAATTTTTGGCATTGCGCTATTAGTGCACACTGCCAAATTGCATACAAATCTTTAACACCCGCCAATTAGCGACTTAACATTAATAACCACGCCCGCTAACGGCGTTAACGACGGTAATATGCCGTTGCTAATACCCCCCCTTTTCGGCTAATAGGGTGGCGCGCGCCCTTCTCGTCGGCCTAACGGCCCGGAAAAACGCGTCGCTGCCACCCGGGCCCCCCCGCGAGTTAGCGCACCCGATTACGCCGTTCCCGTTGCGAAATTAGCAACACTTAATAGGGCCCGATTAAAGCTAGGAAGGCTCCCACGACGGCAGCACCGGCACAAGTGCCCTTCCCCTTTTCCCCTAACGCCGGTGTACGCGCCCACTTATTGGGTTGGCCGCGGCAGCCGCGGAGGAAATTATTGCGAGCTATAGCCGCAAATAATAACAAACGGCTTTAATTTGCGCCACGTTAGCCCGATTTATTAACGCCGGCATTGCCTCCTTTTCGGCGGAAGCAATCCCCAAAGTTAACGGCTAGAAAAATTGCTTTATCGATTACGCTAAATAAGCTTTTTCGGCTTACTTACGCCGGCCGAAAAGGAAAAAAGCTTATACGGGGCCCCGGGGCCCTCGTAACGCGCGCCTTCGGCCATTTACGCGTCGGTGGCCCAGGAGGGCCATTAATAACCTTAACAACCCGCACAGGCTTTTCGGGGCCGTACGCCTTAAACCCGGGCACCCCGTTTACTAATAAGCCTTAAAGCCAACTTCCGGGTGTTCGTTAGGATTTCGGAAAAACAGCAGGCTTAAGCTAACTAACAAACGGGCTTTAACATTCGCAAAGCCTTTGCCGATAATAGGGACCTGCCGTTTACGACGGCCGATGTCCCGGAAGCGTACCGATCTTTTACCGGGTTCGTGTTAAAAGCAAAAACGGCCGATATTTAAAGCCGGCTTTTGCAGCACCGATTCGAACTAAGCCGTTTATATAACGCCGAAAAGATCGAAAAGCCCGAAATTTAATATAACTACGTAATTTCCGGCTGCTTTACCTTTTTAACCAACGGCTTTGGACAATGCGTCCCGGTATCGGATAAATTAATTCGGGAGGAAATGGAAGCCTAAATAAAGCACAAACCGGTAAACGTTAAGCTTTTCGAAACCGGCGTCGACTATTAAAAGCGTATATCGTGAATTATATCCCTTTATACGCAAGTGGCCGGGTTTAAGCTTTGGGAAACTACTTTTTTTTTACGCCGCGTTATTACAACCAGCATGCAAGCTTTTAGGATAGCAAAGCAGGAAAGGGCTTTAAAGTGGTGCTTTCGCCCCGCTTCGGTTACGTGGAGTTACGTAAACCAAAAAGGATTTGTGGATTTATAACAAAGTAATAAATCCAAAAAAGGATTTGTGGATTTATAACAAAATAACAAATTTAAAAAGGATTTATAAATTTGTGGCAAAGTTATAAATTTAACCTAATATAAAGCAAAAAGCAACGTGTATATAAAGGATGGATTTCCTATTGTTTTAAAATAGCTTTAATTAAAACTTCGGCATTAGTTAACCTAAATTAGCTCCTAAACATCCCTTAAAGCAAGCAATTAAATTGTCCTTTTAAATTACGTATTCCCTTGTTAACTAAATTAGCGATACTGTTTTTTCCACTTTAAAAATGCCTTACCTTAAAAGCAAACCCCTAATTGTAACATTTTAACTAATTTTATTTAATACCTTATTAAAAGGAGGATAGTATAGCTATAGCGAGCAGCAATAAAAAGCTTAAAAAGGAAAAAACCACGGTTTTTACCTTTAACGGTGTTAAGTACAATTTCGACGAAGCTGCTAATACGGCTAGCCTTTTTAAATTTATAAAAAAGGAAATCGCCAAAAGCTAAGCCGAAATAAAGCAATTTACCACGAAATTGCTATCTTTCGAAACGCTTATCGCGGTTAAAGCGTATAAGTTTTCGTCCCCGGATTTTTACGAAAAGGAGGACGGCAAGTTTAAAACGTTTTTTATCGAATGTAAAAGCTATTTTAAATTTTACGAATAGCAATTCGTAAGCGAGGAATAAAAGGTTACTTACGTTGCTATTAGGTTAAACGGCAAATAAAGAATAGTTTAGCTAACCTGGAATAATTACTTTAAAAGGTATAAAAATAGCCAAAAAACCACTAAGCTTATTTTCGCTAATTTCGAAACCTTCGAAAGGAAGGTCGGAAAAGTGTTCGGTATAATCGACGAAACCCGAATCGCGGAAAAAAACTTGCTAGCTTTTAAACAACGAAGGTTTGCAGCTAAATACGCAGCGGACTTTTAACGGATTAATATTAAGCTTAATTAAAACAACGCTACGTTAATACTGCACTTTTATAACGGGTTACGCGAAAACGTAAAAGATAAACTCGTAAAGCAAAATTGCCCGAAGTTTTTTACGAATTACGTTAAAAACGCGGTTCGCATTAGCGATAGGCTATACGAACGGCAATAGGAAAAAAAAGGATATGGTTTTAAAAAAGCGGCATAAACTAATAAAGCTAACCAGAAAAAGGCTAAGCAGCAACCTATTACGGCTTACGAAACGCATTTAAACTTTATAAACTTTAATGCGAAAGCCGCTTACTAGTAATAAGGGTAGCAAAAAAAACAAAAATAAAACCCGAAAAACGGGAAGTGTTTTAAATACGGCCAAACTGGCTATATAAAAGCCAATTGCTTTTAGCGGAATAATAACCGCTAAATAGCGAACTTTTAGCAAACGTAAAAAAGCTCGATATAAAAAAAGCTGTATTTTAAAATAGCGTTTAGCTGGACGGGCTATTATAACGAATTATATGCCATATATTAATTTAATAAAAAGGTTACCGGATGGTATTTTTGGAAATTACGAAGCATTTGTATATTTAAAACTACGAAGCTCGAGTATAATAACGAAGGAAAATAGCGGATCGCTTTTAAGCCCGAGGATTTAAAAAGGAAAAACGATACCGCTTTTCGCGGGATTTAAAAAGGGGCAGCTTTAGCAAATAGCGCGAAGGGAAAAAAAGCCCGAAAAAAGCTTTTAAATTAAACACACCTTTTTTAAAAGCCGAAAAATTCCGATACTAACGTTAAAATAAACCGAGGTGGTTAAAACTTCGAAACGGCCGAGTTTTAAAAACGAGCGGAAGGTTCGAACGGCGAAACTTCCGTATTTATAATTCGCGAAAAGCAGGCAAATTGGAAAAACCAGCACGTTTTTACGCCTTTCGACGTTTCGAAGTGCTTTTAAAACGTTAAAGTTTTAAAACATTTCGAAAGACCGTTATATTACGGCACCCCGGCGGACGGAAATAACGGCTAACCTTTGTTATAGTTTAGCGACTAGCAGGAAGTTAAATATACTAGCTACAAGTTTAACGAAGCAAATTAGCTAAAATAAGCTGCGCTAAAACCCGAAAACTACCTTAGCATTAATATAAAATACTTTAAACATTTGTACCTTTTTTAAGCAAAATGCATTTACGGGGAATGCAAATTTTATTTACAACTTAAGCTTAAATACGATTTCTTTCCACGGAAATTAAAAAGCGAGCTAAAAGTTAAGCCCCGTTTGGCATTCCAATTGCCACGGTAAAAGCCAGCCCGGATCGGCAAATTTATTGCAGTTTTTAAACCTAACGAACGGTACCCGATGCTATGCGTTATTAGGACGTTCGATTAGGAAAAGTGCGAAATTGCGAAATGCAAAAAATATATGGTATAAAAAAGCGAAAGCTTAGCATTAAAGGATCGTACGAGCGTATATCCCGTTTAACCCGGATAAAAAGACGAACGTACGATACTCGTTTTTTTTTACTAAAAAATTAAAAAAACCACCCGAGCGGAAAGCACGAAATGGGAAACGGAAATTGATAAAAACTTTCGTAATAGCAAAATCGAGTTAATTATACGATTTACTAACATTCCGGATGGAATATTAAAGGAAAAAGGTTAAAATGTTAATCGATTGCGGAATATAAAGCGATTACGTATCGTTATAAGCAGTTAAACGGTATAAAATTCCTACGAAACGAAAGCGCTAACCGTATTAATTAAAAACGGTCGAAAAAATACTTATCGCTTATAATAAGGGATAAATCGACCGAAAAATACAATTAGTAATATTACGCACCCGGAGCGAGGAAAACGTTATTATTATACTGGATAAGTTGGATATAAAAAAAGGAAATGTAATTTTCGAAATTTTTTGGCTTAAAAAAAATAATTTACGGATAAATTGGATTACCGGCCAAGTTTAATAGGAAAAACCACAAATAACTAAAACGGTTTACTAGTTACGAATTTTAAACTATAAGTATAAAAAGCAACGAAACAAAGTTATAATGGTAAATAAAATTTGGCAATTACTTTTATATTAGCATTAACGAATACGCGATTATTTAAAACGAAAAGCGATTAAAATAGTTTAATTAACATTAAAAAACAGCTCGCGAATATTCCGAAGGAATACTACAAATACGAAAAATTATTTTGGAAAAACTTAAAAACGGTGCTTCCCGAATAAAACCGTTCGATTTTAAAGTTAAATTTAAGCCAAATATATAGCTTAAATATTAAAAATTGTACTAACTTAACCCTCGCAATAGGAAGTGCTAAAAAAACAGCTGGAGGAAAACTTACGAAAAGGACGTGTTAAATTTTCCGATTTCTAATAGGATACAGGATTTTATAAAAAAGGAAAAAAAACGAAACGGAACGGATATGCGTCGATTACCGCCCGTTAAACGAAATTACGATAAAAAATCGGTATTTTTTGCTTTTTATTAACGAATTGCGCGATAAGTTCGGCAAAGCCCAGTATTTTACGGTTTTAAACCTACGGAAAACTTATAGTTTAATACGGATTAAAAAGGGCTAAAAGTGGCTTACGGTTTTTAAAATAAAGCTTAAATGCTATAAATTTTTAATAATAATTTTCGGGTTTACTAACGCATTAGCCACGTTTTAAAAATAATTAACTATATGTTACGCGAGTACTTCGACATTTTTATTTTCGCATATTTAAACGACATTTTAATTTTTTTAAAAACGATAAAAAAGCATAAACAACACGTGCATAAAGTGCTTTAAAAATTGCTTAACGCAAAACTTCTCGTTAAACTAGAAAAGTGCGAATAGCACTTGCAAAAAGTCGCTTTTTTAAGGTTTGTAGTTACATTTAAACAGGTTTGCATAAACTTTAAAAAAGTTAAGAAAGTTAAAAAATGGTTTATATTTAAAAACGTTACGAAAGTACGAAGGTTTTTAGGGGTTTTAAACTTTTATAAACGGTTTATTCGTAATTATAGCAAAATCGCCATATTATTTATAAATTTCACTAAAAACAACTACCAGTTTTATTAGGAAAGGTAAAAATAAAAAGCCTTCGAATAATTACGAAACGCCGTATTTGTAATAGGCTGGGCCCAAAAGGGGTCGTTGCGTTGGGGAGCCAAAAAGGAGTGATGAATTCAACTGCCAAAGGGAAAGGTCCTATCTGCCGGAGGCTCTGTGCCACGAAGGGAGCTATATACAAGTCACAAGGCATAGCCTTGGCAATCAGGGTAGGGCTGCCAGCCTTAACCTATAACATATCCCCCATCCCGGGGCTCCTCCGGTTCGGAACCGGACCAGAAAAACCACGCGAGGGCCGCGCACTTTAGGCGCAGGCGACGGGCCGTCGCCCTTTAAATCGCTCTCTGTATACCCGTCTGTATACCTCGGCCCACGGCCCGCACCCTGGACGGGTATAGCGGCGTGCTCGTTAGTGCATTGACAGCGGGAATAGCTGCACCGGACCTGTGCAACCCCGATACCTCCAAACAGCCTGCCCACCACCTTCCGTGGTTCGCCGTGATCGTGATGCCCGGCCTTTGCAAAATGTGGGCGTTTGCCACCTGCCCTAGCCCTACAAAAGGAAAGGGGCTCCAGCGCGGTGCATTACCTCGGCTATTGCTTCGGTAATGCACGGGGCGAGCCCCCTGCTTGGCGTCGTGCCGGGCTGACTCGTCCTTTTGCACGCTTCCGTTAGGGTCTCGACGGGCCCCCCAGTCCAGGGCCGGCCTGGCTGGTGCCGGTCTTCCTCCCTTTCCGCCCTTTGGCCTGGCCGTAACTCCGTGCCGTCACGCCTCCTCCTCGCCGCCCTGCTGCCTTGTAAAAATCGAGGCGATTCCGGACGTCCCCCTGCCTTGGGGACAGTCCCTTTTGAAATGCCCGGGACGCTTGCACCGAAAACAAACGGTTTGGGTCCTGGCCGACCCTATTTCCATAGCGTCGCCCGGGCCCGGATCGCCTCCGTACCTCTCTGCAGCATTTTGTCCTTGTGCGCCTCCGAAAACCCCTTCGAATCCACGCAGGAGGTTCAGGAGGCCGGCACCTCGTCTGGCCAGGTCGTTTCGAGATCGAGTCGTTTTTGGAGAGCCGGCGACACTCCGGCGGCCAGCAGGGCAATCAGGGCCCCTGGGGACCAATCTTTTGCACCCGCGGCGTATCTCTCCCGATCCCAACGAGCCAAAAACTCTGCCAGCGGCTCCCTCCCTTAGCGCATCGTCACCAATGCTAGGCGGCCTTCCGGGCTTTTCGTACGTCTCCCAAGTCCCTGGCGATTTGCTGTAGGAACTCCTCCGGGCCGGCCTGGGGGCCTCCGTTGCTTGCCGCCGTGGCGGTAACAGTAACGTAATCGAGGTACTGCTGTTTGAAGGCTCCCAAGCGTGAAAAGACGTAAAAAAATCGGGCCTCGTTGCCCCCGATCGCTGGCCCGTCGATGGCCATCTTCATCCGCATTTCCACCAGCCAGGGCTCGAGCCCTGCCCTGGAAAGAAGCTCTGGCGGGTGCGGCAATTGCTGTCGATCTGACATCTTCGGGGCCGGTGCGCGTGCGCCCCAAAAATGGAGTTGAATTTAATGTAATAGGCTGGGCCCAAAGGGGGGTCGTTGCGTTAGGGAGCCAAAAAGGAGTGATGAATTCAACTGCCAAAGGGAAAGGTCCTATCTGCCGGAGGCTTTGTGCCACGAAGGGAGCTATATACAAGTTACAAGGCATAGCCTTGGCAATCAGGGTAGGGCTGCCAGCCCTAACCTATAACAGTATTAAAAAAACCAATATTGGCATTTTTAAACCTAAAAAAAACCTTTTAAAGTTAAAACCGATGCGTTAAATTACGCGATCGGCGGCTAACTTGGACAACGAAACGATTAAAAACGGTTATACCTTTACGCGTTTTTTTCGCAAAAGCTAAATAAATTTAAATTAAATTATTAAATCCACGATAAAAAACTTTTAGCGATAATTCGAGCATTCGAAAAATGGCGGTTATACTTTTGTAAAGCGAAGCATTAAATTGTGGTATATACGGATTATAAAAACCTAACGCATTTTATTATAAGCAAAAACCTAAACAAAGGATAAGTCCGTTAAAGCGAGTTTTTGCAAAACTATAATATTCGGATTAAATACCGGAAAGGGTCGAAAAACGGCCGAACGGATGCTTTAAACCGACGACCGGATTACCAGGTCGCAATACCCGAAAAAACACGAGTAATTTTAACGGGAAAACCAAACGGATTTTTAATCCCGGTATAAAAGATATTCGTTAAAACGGTCCGGTAAAAAAAGTTTAAACCTTAAAAGAATTTAACAAATTTATAGCCAGCTGGCATACGGCTACCAAAGCGTAAAAAAAACTTGGAAACGGTTATAATAATATTACAAGTTCGCAAAAATTCAGGCCGAAGTATAAAACGCAATAAAAAATTGCGAAAGCTGTGCTAAAAACAAAGCTAATAAGTACAAACCATATAAGTTATTGCAACCTTTGCTAGCACCGGACGAAGCGTGGTAAAAAGTTATTATAAACTTCGTTATTAAACTTTCCCAATTTAAAAAACCAATAATTAAAGTGAAATACGATAGTATATTGGTAATAATAAACAAGCTTACCAAATACGCTTTATTTTTACCATATAAAAAAAGCAGCAACGCTATAAAGCTAGCGCACGTTTTTATTAAACACGTAATAGCGGAATACGGCACGCCGAACCGTTTAATTACGGATAAAAACAAACTGTTTACAAGCAAATTTTAAAAAGGATTTACGAATAGGCTAAAAGCGGAGCACTTTTTATTTACAACTTACCACTTTTAAATAAATGGATAAACAAAGCGAACGAATTAAACCATAAAGCAGTATTTACGTTATTACGTTAATTATAAACAAAACGATTAGGTATAATTACTTTTTATGGCTTAATTCGCTTATAATAATTTAATTTATAAAGCATAAAAACTACATTATTTTATGCGAATTATAGGTTTACGCTTACAGCGTATAAGGAATTTAAGGCAGGAAAATATGCTTTAGCAGCGGAAATACAAATAACGGAGTTTACCAAATTATATAAACACTTTTAAGCAAAGCTAAAAAAGCTGCGGCATTGTATAGCTATTTAAGCAAATAAAAAAAAATCGAAAAACCGATTTTTAAAAAAGGGGATAGCATTTATCTTTTTCGACAAAATATTAAAACGAAACGACCGAACGATAAACTAAACCATAAAAAACTAAAACCGTTTAAAATATTAAAAAAAGTTTCAAACGTAAATTATAAATTCCAATTACCATTAATTATAAAATCCCACCCTGTTTTTTATATTTCCCTATTCGAATTAGCGCTATCGGGCTTTAAAAACGACGAGTTAATAAAAATCGACTTGGAATAAAAATACGAAGTCGAAAAGATTTTAAATTACAAGCCGAAAAATAAGGCTTAAAAAGTACTTGGTTAAATGGAAAAGGTACGGCTACGAAAAAAACACGTGGAAAAAAAAACCAATTTTAAAAATTGCTAAAACACTTTACGAAAGTATTAGCTAAAACAATTGTAAAAAGGTTAGCCAGTAAAAAGAACGGCGAAACGACGATTTTTTTTAAAAACACCCGCGATATTTTCAAAAAAAACCGCCGGTTTTTTGGCTTAGCCGGGAATCGAACCCGGGATTTAAAAAATGGATGTTATAAATAATACCGTTTTACTATTAAATTAAAAGGAAGCAGCATTTACCGGAATTAAATAGGGCAAAGGAGTTTGCGCCGAACGGTTAGCAAAAAAAAAAAAAAAAAAAAAAAAAAAAAAAAACCAGGCAAAGTTCGGACGAAACGTTTTAATAAAGCCTTTTTAGCACGGTCGTGCCGGGATTCGAACCTAAAACCTCGGCAGGAAAACCAAAGCCACGCTTAATGCGCTATAAAACCTAAAAAAATTGTTAAAAAAGTTACAACTTACTTTGGTTAAAAAAGGCAAACAGGTTTAAATTAGGATTAACTTTAAGCATTTACTAGTCGAAAAGAACGGAAGGAGCTATAAAAGGCTCGGAGCGCGAAGCAGCTTAGCGAGCCGCTTGGTCGGCCTCTTCCCGCTCGACACGCTTTAATTCCTCCACCGAGTTAATACCGCGACGCACCGCGCGCATTATTTTTTCCAGCCACATTCGTTTTTGCTTTCGAAAACGGAGGACTTTTTTTTCCGCCTTTTCCAGCTTAGCTTTAAATTTGAAATGCTAAACGACGATATTTCGACGCTCGAAAAAAAAAGGCTTTAAAACGTCGCATTTCGAGCGATTAATCCGAAAACACTTCACGCACCGAAACGAGTTTTAAAAGGAAGCTTTACACCTTTTACGCTTTAAAACCTCGTAATAGTACAAATAGGAAGGCATTTCGTAGCAATTAAGAAAAACAGCCGCTAAAAGCTTTTTACGACTAATGGTTTTCTTCGCGAAAAGACGTTTTTCGTACTTAGCCAAACATTTTGTTAAATAAAAAGGGGAAAGGAAATGATAAAAAAAGAAAGTCTTACTATTAATAAAAGGCGGGGCGATAAAACGTGGCTAAAAGGATTTGGCTTAAAAAGGGAAACCTAATGTTTACGACTAGCATGCAGGCCTTTAGGACAGCAAAGCAAAAGGCGGGGTTTTAAAATAATGCTTCCGCCCCACTTCGGTTACGTAAAGTTACGTAAACCAGGAAGGATTTGTGGATTTGTAATAAAGCAATAAATCCAAAAAAAGATTTATGGATTTGTAACAAAGTAACAAATTTAAAAGAGGATTTGTAAATTTATGGTTAAGCTATAAATTTAACCCAATATAAGGCAAAAGGCAGCGTGTATATAAAAAAATGGATTTCCTACTGTTTTAAGTAGCTTTAACTAAGGGCTTCGGCATTAGTTAACTTAGTTAGCTTTTAAGCATCCCTTTAAAGCAAGCAATTAAATTGTCCTTTTAAGTTACGTGTTCCCTTATCGACCAAATTAGCGATACTGTCCTTTCCACCCCCGAAGTGCCCTATTTTAAAAGCAAACCCATATATTAACACGCGTTATACGACACCGCCGGTTACTAGCACACTTTTAGCTGCCACGGCTTTCACGTAGCTCGCAACTACGCCCGGGCCGATAAGTGCTTTCGGTGCGGGAAAATAAACGACGACCGGCACGTATAACCGTGTACGGCCCCCCCGTAATGCGCGAACTACTCGGGCCCGTATTTTGCCAACCACCCGAACTGCTTTATAAAGCCCGTACGGGTAAACGAGTGCTAAAACACTTAACCTATAAGGGAAAAAAAGCTGTTAAAAGGTTAGGCGTACAAGCGTACCAAACGGCGGTAAAAGCGGCGCGAAAGCCGCCGTTGCTACCGCTACCGCCGCTATTGCTGCTACCGACGATACCCTTCCCGCAACCGCTATTACTACGGGCGGCTCCGCCGTAGCCGTTAATTTAACGGCAAACCTTACGACCGCTACCGCTATTATTGCGGCTACCGTTATTACCATTATAACGATACCGCTAATATAGCCGCTACCGCCGTTGTTAACCTTACGGCTAATACCGTTATTACCGTTACTTTAGCCATTTTTATCGCCGCTGCTACCCGCCGCCCTTCGCCGTCGCCTCCGCCGTTATAAACCCGGCAAGCCGCGGCTTCGAAAGGCGTGGCCCGTACAGCCGGCAAAAAAAAGCACTTTGCTAAAAACTTAGGGTTAATTCCAACAACTAATACGAAATACTAGCGGATATGGAATTAAACTTCCCGAGCTCGAAAGGGCTATTAAAATAACCGAAAACCTTTTAAAAAAACCGACGGTACCGCTGGCTAACAACTTTAAAGCTAAAGCCCCTAATATATTAACGTCGCTTTTACGTATGTTAGCAGCTAACCGGATATAATAAACGCATGGCAATAAGGCCCGGCGCCCGGGGCTTCGCTTTTAACGCCGTGCTTTAACCGCCGCTAAGCGAACGTTCGACGTAGCTAAAAAGCGGGGGCTATTTTACTCCAACTATTTTAAAGCTAAAATATTAACGTGGTGCTAATGTAAAAGCCTTTTAGCGCGTGGAAAAGAAGTTTATGCTTTGCACCCACCCGTCGTACGAGTTATTTACTCCGGTAAATACTAGCACGACTACCAAACCAAACTTTAAGTAATAACTTACGTACGGAAAAACCCGAGGCTTCGGCTTGTAACGGACCGGCCGGCAGGCAGCACCCGGGATATCTTTTGGCTTACCGTCGCCGGGTGCACCTCGTTAACGTATATAAGCTTTTAAAGGACTTTTCGGAACTTTCGTTAAACTTTTTACTACGTTAGCGCTTAACGGCAAAAATGCATTATAGCTAGGAACTTTAACGCAAGGTTTTCGCGTGGGATCCAGTTAAAAGTAAATAGGAATAAAGGCTAAAATATAGCCCAATAAGCTAATATTTATAACCTTTTTTTACTTACCGATTTAAGCTAACCTTACGTATAACGATGGGGGCGTTTTGGATTTTTTGTTTACCTTTTTACGCCCAATAGCGGAAATCAACCTTTTGTTAGCAACCGATTTAAACCACCGCTCGATACGGATCGAGGTTTTTAAACCTAATAACTTCGTTTTGAACTGCCGGCGTGTTACGCTACCAAACGATAATTACCGATTTTCGCAAACGCGGTAGCAACGGGGGCCGGCAGCCTGCCGCCACTTTTAAATCCAGCATTACGGATTACTAAATAAAACGGCCGAAGCATTAACAAACCTGCTAAAAAAATGCGTTAATAGCCCTCGGCCGGGGGCTTAAAGCTAAAAGAAAAAGCTAACCCTAATGGAACGAAAAGTGCGTTAACGCCTAACGAAACCTCGCAAAACCTATGGGAAACGGCGGGCCTTTTACGGCCGAAGCCTGTGCTTTAAAAGCAACGGTTTAAACGGTTAAAAAAACAGCATTAAGCTAGCGTGTTAAAAGAAGTGGATTTTCGAAAGCGTTATACCGTGCTGTAAAATAGCATAAATTTACACCCGCTATATAGCTTTCCCCCGTTAAATATCGAACGGGGAGTTTAAAATAGCTTTAAAAAATAAAGCGAAAAGTATTAAATCGCAAAATCCTTCGTAGGTTTACGGCGGAGGATGATTTACAAAAGGACCCGTTATAGCAAAAAGCTACCCAAAGGACCGCACAAATCCCGTGGGACCCCCGTCCTTTTAAAGGAATGCCGGAAATGCACCGTCGGCACGGCAAATACGGCCCCGGGCGTCGACTTTTTAACGGTTAAATTGCTTATAACGGCTTAGCCGGCAATAGGGAATACGTTAAGGCCTTTTTCAAGCTTGCTTTAAAGCCGGGCACCATTCGGGCTTTTTTCGCACAGCGGAAGGTGGTTATGCTAAAAAAGCCGAATAAAACGGATATAACGGATTTAAATCCTACCGCCCGATAGCTTTGCTCCCGTGTTTAAGGAAAGGGCTAAAGCGGTTAATAGCTTCGCGATAGCGTTTTTCGCATTATAACACGGGCTTATAACCCCGCAATACGCCGGGGTTATTCCGAAAAAGCCGCTATCGATTTAACGGCATGCGTGGCTTACGAGGTGAAAACGGGCCTTTTAAAAGCATATAAATCGGCCGCTTTCGTTACTATAAATGTATAAAGGGCTTTCGACGCGTACTTCGCCGGAGCTTTTCGGAAACTTTTAAAGCAAGGTTAAAATCTAACGTTAATACGATGGGTATTATTTTTGCAAAAAATAAAGTGGTTAAAATGCGTTTGGAAAACGTTACGGCAACCCCCTTTTTTTTTCGAATTGCGGGTTATTTTAAAAGTTACCGGCGTTACCAGTCCTATTTATGCTTTATATGGTTAAAATCCTACTTAAAGCAAAAGCGGTTAAGTACGAATACGCGGACGATATAGGCATTTGCGTAACGGGTAGCACTTTAAAGGAGTGCTTTTATAAGCAAGGGCTACGGTTACGGAAATCCTACGTTAAGGCAAAGTTAATAAGGTTACTTTTAACCCGGGAAAGTGCGAACTTATGCATTTTTCCAAACGGAAAAACCCTATAACCCTAACGGTTACGGCGGAAAGCTTTACCATATAATAAGCTATAAAAGCTTTACGGTAATTAAAGGTTTTTTTCGACCAACGGCTTAATTTTAAAACCCACGTCGATAATAAGGCTGTAAAAGCCCAAAGCGTTACTAATTACCTTTAAAAGCTTACAAACTCGATAAAAGGATACCGGCACATTCGGTATATAAAGCCGTTATTACGGTTATAATTTCCACGGCTTTATATAAGGCTAAAGTGTGGTATAAAGTAAAACCAAACCATACCCGTATAAACCAGCCATAGCAATATATCCGCTAAAGCCATTTAATCGAACGGGTGGATAAACCTTTAACCGCGTTTTTCCGGGCAGTGGTTCCGGCTTGGAAAACCGCACCGATAAACGCTTTACATTACGAATCCGGCATTTTAAGCGTTTAAGCGCTTTTAAAATAAGCCCGCTTTCGTTTCGCGGCCCGTATAAATACGGTTTCGGAAAATTACCTTTTAACCGTAACGGTTAAACCGGCTTTTAACGCCCGAAAGCCTAAAGCAGGCTTACCCGGCGAGCTTACGACTTTTTTGCAAAAAACGGCCGGACTTTTTTCGGCTTGCACTCGCCCGGCTTACATTCTTTATAAATATACGGGGTTTACGATAGCCATATAAAAAAAGCCCGTAACCGCAAAAGCTTTTATAGCGTAGCTTCGCACTTTTCCACTTACCGACGTTATAATATATAGCGACGGGTTTAAAGCAAAAACGGGGCAATTGGATACGGCTGGGTAATATACTAAGCCGGCTAACGCAAACTTTCCGGGCACGGCCGGTTAACGCACCCGGCGAAAATATTCGACGGCGAAGCGGAAAGGGCCCGAATGGGCCTTTGTAAAGCCGTTTGGAGCTTTCGTAATTGCATTTTCCATTTATGCTTTAATAATACCTCGGCGGTTAACGGCTGTTTAAACACGGCCTTTAATAGTTTATAAAAGGCTTTTAAAAAATCCATTGCTTTATGGATAAATATTAGGTATACGTACGCTGGTTCCCGGGTTATATAGGAATCCCCGAAAACGAAAAAGCAAACGCCGAAGCAAAGTTAGGATCGGCTTTGTTAATACCTTAACATTTTAAACTAACGGTGGCCGGAATAAAAGCTTTAACCCGGAAAACAGCCCGGAACGCCCGAAACGTATGGTTTAAAAATAACTTTCCGGATCGGTATAAAGTTATAAGCTTTTCGCCGGTACTATAACACACGCCCGAAACGTTACAATTGCACCGAAAAGTATTACAACGGCTAATAGCCGCACGTACCGGTTACGGGGATTTTAACTGGATTACCGAAAGTTTTAACACGAAAACGATAACCGTGCCGTTGCGGCGAAATAAATCCCCTTTTCACCTTGTATTTTGCAAGCTGGTTAAAACGGCAAAAAAAAAATGGCTTATAACGGACCTTCCCCCGGTTTTCGATAAGCCCGGATATTAGAAACGGCTTTTTTAAAAGCCTTCCCTTTTTGCTTTATTCGTTAAAGCCACTAATTATTACATTATCGCCGAACGATAATAACAAAACCTAAAAAGCTTATATTTAACCTTTTTTTTTGTACTATTAGAATTAATAATAAGCTCGTTAATCCCCCGCACTTTAAACCGGGCTTAAAAAAGGTTTTAAAAACCCCTTTCCCCGTTTAAACCCGGCTTTACCCCTTTTTCCGGCATAAATAGCATTACTACCACCCGTAACGCTTTGCGGCGCCCCGGCGTATTTTTACGCCTTATTATCGATTGCCCGCTCGCTAATAAAAAGCGCCGAAATGCGGCTCGACCCTCGTATACCTTCGGGTTTAATTTATTAGCCGCTTTAATAGCAGCATATAGCCTAATATTAAGCTTAAATAGCGTTAGCACATATGCCCTTTAAAAAGCAGGGATTGGTAAATCCCGATTTACTAACGTTAAATATACTTTTTCTTTTTCTTTTTCTTTTTTTCTCTTTTTTTCACCTTTTTTTAAAAAATTCTTCCCAACGAACCTATTATTAATAGCTATTAGGAAAGCCCGGCCATTTTTAGTATTAGTTTTACTAAAATAAGTCGAAAACGCTATATAAGCGTTAACAAACTAATTAGCTTTATTTTACCCGCGTTCGCCGGCGCCTTTTTAATAACGACGATAACGACGCAACTAAGCTAAAAGTGCAAAAAAAGTAAGCTGGCAAAGGTTCGGGGTGCCTATTACCAGCTAATAGGAAAGCCTGCACCTTTTACAGCCCAAAGCGCGCTTCGCGCGCGCCGAAACCTTCGATAATCGGATTGCTCCAACCTCCGCGCATTATTAAGCTAACCGCTTTTCGACTTCCTTTTCGCTTTCGCTTCGCGCACCAAGCCGAAACGATTCCGAAATGCACAAAAAGATTGCAGGCCGGCAAACAGTTAAAACACATTGGACGAATAGCCGGCCCGGCCGCCGCCGTTCCCCGCCATTTTCGAAACTCCTCGTCCCTACCATTTACGCGACTCCTTTTCGGTTAACCGTATTTACGATACGCACGGTGTAAGATTGGCTTGCTTAGGCTTTTGCCTAAGCACGCACGCGCAAAATTAGCTTAACGCTCGCGCTTTTATTTGTTATTACGCCGGGCTATACGATTATATAGGTGGCATCGCACGCGTAAGGTTTTCGCGCAGCTTTGTTTGCCAACCGTAAAGTTGTACGAAACGCCGTACACCACGCTGGCAAACCGCGCAACGTATCGTTAACACGCGATAAATATATAAAAAGCATACCGGGTTGAAATTAGGCCTTTTAACCCCCGAATTTTTTCTTTTTTAACCGGGCTCGGGGGGGACCATTGCGGCTTTTCCGCTTAAACCCGACCTTATTAGGGCTGTTAGGTAGGCAAGTAAACGTTAGCAGTAAAGTAGTTTTTTTTTTTCGAAAAAAGGCCGGAGGGCCCGACTTGCACAAAATTGGGGTATCCCCAATTTTGTAAAGGGCCGCTAATAGGGCCCGCCTTTATTTGCGATAAGGGCTGCGGGTTTCCACAAGCCCCGCACCAGCTATTAACAAAAGCCCTATTAGCCGTAATAAATGCCGGCCTTTTAAAAAAACGGCATTGTTTTTAATGCTAATAGTACAAGTAAAACCTTCGTTTTTCGAGCGTTTAAGTTTCCGTTACGCCGCATTTTTTCCGCGGTTTTCCTCGCCCGCGTTTAGCCGGTGCCGGCGCTTTTATTCCACCGTCGTCGGCTATAAGGAAAGGTCCGGTAACGTTAGCTTTGCTTTGTAAAGCGAGTAGGGTTTTTTGGGACCTTTCGAAGGTTTTAACGACTTTAAGGGCGTGTTTAAAATCCGAGGACCGCAGCTATTAGCTTTCGTGCTTTCCGTAACCCTTCCAAACCACGTAATACTTTACGGAACCACCACGTTTAATTTTTTTGTTAATAATGCGTTCGACCTTATACAACTGGTCGTTAAAGTTGCCAGGGTCGTTGGATTCGTCGGTTTTAAAAGCGTAGTCGACCGGTCCGGGGGGGCGGCACACGTTAGTAAAGGTCGTTAACGGCTTTATACCGAAGCAGGTGCTAAATGGAAATCACAGGGTAAATCCGGGTGCCGTTGCGGGGCAAGTCCAGCTCGTAAGCCAACGGGGAAACTTTTTTTTAATAGTATAGGGCTTTTAACGAAGTAAGGCCGTTTTGTTATTTGTCGCGCCATTACGCGGCTTATAAGCCGTGTTTATTTTTAGCCAAACTTGGTTTCCAACGTTAAACTTTTTATAACGGTGTTTATTATCGTAAATCTTTTTCATTTCGGAAGCAGCGAGGTTTATAACGTATTAGGCTTCCTATCGGAAATGCTTTTTAACGTACTAGAAATTAGGGGTGTTTTTGGGATTCGAGTTAGCTAGGCGAGCGATAAAGCCTAAAAGCTTAAATCCGAAAAGAAACTTGTGCGGCGAACAGTTTATAGCCGATATAATGGAATTGTTAATATCCTACTAAAATGCTAAAAGTATATTAACCTAATCGTTAAAATGCTTTTAAGCGTAAAAACGTAAAGCCAGCTTTACGAGTTGGTTTTTCCTTTCGGATTGGCCATTAGCTTAAAGATGGTAAGCTGTTATTATAGCCAGCTTAGTGCTAAAACCTTTCCAAACGGTTTGCCAAAAGGTGCCGGTAAATTTGGCGTTTTTGTTAAAGATAATAACACGGGGGTAAAGCCAGTCGGCTATTAAGAAATGCCGCAATAGGAGGAATGCCTAGTGTTTAGCGCCGTAAGTGTTATAGTTAAAAATTAGGATAGTCCGGTTTAAAGGTTTTATTTGTAACTGTTAAAAGGGCATTATAAGCGTTATAAGTGTTTAACTGCTAAAAGGTGTTAGCTAACAGTACCGTAAGTAAAGCCGTAATAAAATTTATAGCTAGCACGCTTATCGGCTTCGTAGGGGCCTGGATAAGTTGGAAAGTCCCGATAAGCTTTTAATTGTCGATTTGGTTTATGCTACAAACGTGGCAATGCTTAATATACTAATCGATTTGGCGTTTTTTAAACCGGAAATGCATTTTTATAAACGCATTTGTTATTTTTTATCGGCCGAAGTAGTGTTTGTAATTATAAGCTTTTTTTAAAAAGGTTTTTATTAAAAGGAAAAGGATAACTAAGCGTTCGATTTCGTCGTTATCTTTGTTATATAATAGGTTATCAATAACACGAAAAAGGTACCCGGGTTTTAAAGCATTTAGCACGTCCTCGTGCTTAAAAGGCTCCTTACCGGGGCGAAGGGTTGCGAATTTCCAAATCAGCTTGTAAAATACGGGGTTTCCCTTATAATGCTTAATAAACTAAAAGCGTAAGTTTTTTTTATAATTGCCTCGGCTATTTGCAATACGTGCTTAACGTCGTCGTTATTATCGTTAAAGCCTTTGTTTTAAAGCGAGTTTAATATAAGCTTATCGGGCTTAGCGCGAGTTTTAAGGTTCCCAATTATTACGGGAAAGCGGGATAATACGTCGAGCATAAGGTTAAAGCGTTTTAACACGTGGTAAACGTTTAAAAAGTAAGCGCTAAAGTAAATAAAAGCGTTAATTAGGCGTTTGTTAGCCCGGTTTGTAAAAATAGTGTTAAAACAAATCCTATTAACGATTCCAAAAGTGGCATTATCCGTAAGCATAACGATACGGTTTTTATTATTGGAATGGAAAACGGTGCGAAATCGTTTACAAGCCTAAATTAAACAAGCTATTTTTAACTTTAAAAGTTCGTAATTAAGCTTAAATACCGTTAAATATCGACTAAAAAATATAATCGGTTAAACTATTATCGACGGAATTACAATTTTTAGTTTTTAAACGTACTCCGGCTTAATTTGGAACATTATAACTTTAAAGCCGCGTTCGAAATTTCCGTCGATTTGCAAATACAGCGTGCGGTTTGGGTCGTAGTAATGCAAACGCATTTCTTTACAAATGAATTCCTAAAATGTTTCAAAGGATTTAATTTCGTTAAAAGTAGGCGTAAAGGCAATGCTTTTTACGTAGTGCTAACGTTAACCGCCTTTGTTTTTGCTTTGTTTCCGGCTTTTAGCCAGTAGCAAAACTTTTCGCTTTTGCAAAAGCTCCGCGATTTTAGCGTAATAAGAGATTATAAAGCGCAAGAATTTAATGCTATCGAGGTACGTTTTTAAAAACTTAAACGTGCTGGGAAAGGCTAAGTTTTTAAAGCTTTAAATTCGTAATTCCGTAGTGGAAAGTCCCAAAGCGTTAACGTAAAATCCAAGCAGCTTAACGTTAAAATACCCGACGAAGCTCTTTTCGAGGGAGATAGCGATGCTTTTATTTTCAAACATTTTAAAAATCGTTTTTAAATAACGTTAGTGGTTTTAAAAGTTGTTTAAAAAAATGATAATATCGTTAACGAAGCAGCGGCAAAAGGATTTAAAAGATTAAAAAGGTTATTTATAAACCGTTAAACGTAAGCAAAGCTGTTCCAATATTTTATAAAGGCTACACGTAAGCGTTTAAAGCCTCGGTGGTTTACGATCGTAAGCCGGTTTTAATGCTCCGGGTGCACGAGGAACTGGAAGAAAAACGCTGTTGCGTTTACGGCTATTGCGTATTTTTTACTTTTAAAAGCCTCGATTACGTCCTATTAAAAAGGCAAAAGGTAAGCGTCCGGCACAGTAACCTTGTTAAATTGGCGTAGGTTAACGACTACACGGCTTTTAGGCTGGCCGTGCATTATGCGTTATACGACGAAGCAGGGAAACGCAAAAAAAGTAGCGTAATTAACTAGTTCCAATCGTTTTTATTCGTTAAGCTTGTTATAAGTTTGGTCGATAACGTTTTTCTTTTTACGGGTTACGGGATAGGGCTTGTTAAATAGCTTAGCACTTTAATTTTGCCACCTTTTTTAAAAGGGATTTTTATTTGCTCGTTTTTAAAGATATCGATAAGGCCACGATCCCGCCAAATATCGGCACGTTTACAAATATTTTTAAAAATGCGCGCTTTCGTAAAATCGCCGTTGTAAACGTGCACCTTATCCTTCGTTAGGATGTAGGGTATTTTGCCAAATGTTTTAATTGCTAAACGCTTTTTTAACACTTTAGGTAAAAATTTCGGGAGGTTAAGCATAGGGTTTCCGTAGTTAATATTAACGTTTGGTCCGGGATCCTGGTTTTTGGGGTTTTAAAGGTTTTAAAAGTTTTAAAAGTTTTAAAAGTTTTGGTTTTTAAAATTCCGAAAGGTTAACTTTTTTAGCATTATAAGCTTTTTTGCTTTTGCTTTTCCTAGTGTTATATTGTAAATTTAATCCAAAAGTGACTTTGGTTAACACGCCCGTTTCGCCCGTAGGTTTTTTAAACTTTGGCATTTACCCGCAAATAGTGCTTGGTTGTTTAAACGTAAAAGGTTGTAAAACTTATGGTTTAATTGCACTGCTTAAGTTACCTGTTTTTCCTCGCTAAAGCCGGTGCCGGCGGCGTTTTAATAGCGGGGTTTTCGGCCGAAAAAAAAAGGTTAAAAGGGTTTTAAAGCCGTATTTAGCGCCGTGCTTAGCTTGGAAGCTTTAAACCGCGATAGCTAATGCGTTTACGCCCGTAATAGCTTTAAAAGCGGTTTTAAAATCGAGCATTTAATAAATTTAATCCGCATGTTTTTTAATGGTGGTTATGCGTACATTTTTAGCTAGTTAAAAAGGTTAATCCGATGTATTGTAAATTAAACAAACGGGCTTGGTTTTATAATTAACTATGGCATTTAAAATAATAAAATGGTCGCTTTTTAGCAAAAAACTCCGTTTTTTGGGAAAAAGGAAATACGTTACCGAAATGGCTATTGTTTGTTAAACCGGAATTACCATTACTTTAAAGCATTTAACTGCTCGCACGATTGCTATGCCTTTTTTTACTATTGTAATAGGCACGTAAAAGTGATTTAAAAGGAAGTTAATTAAATCGGTTGCGAAATTAATAAATGCACCTCGAGGTTTAAAAAAAGCGATTCCGAGGATTATGCCGGCTGTTAATTGGTTTATAATCCAAACGTAAGCCGTTTGTTAAATTACTCCGGGATTACCGTTAAAAAAGAATCCGGGAGTGAAAAACGTAATTTGGGCGAATTTGTTAGCACGTTTAGGTCGTTTAAAATTCCAGCCGGAAAAAATAAGCTGTGCGTTAAGGTTTATAACGTCGAAAATTTTATATTCGTAATCGCGAAAAAAGTTTTTAACGACGAGGTTTCGGCTAAATCCGGAATTAGCATAAATTTAAATCTTTTAGCCGTTAATAAAAAGCTAAATCGTTATTTTGGCATATAAGTATTCGCTTAAAAAAACTGCTTCGGCGTTAACCTTAATGGTTTTTTTTATAACGTTAATTTTTTTAAACACGTAGGAAGTATGGTTTTCGTTAATTTAATAAATAAATTCGCCAAAATAAGCCGTAAAATAAGCGAAAAGCAAATTGCAAAAAGGTATAACGATATCGCAACGCTTGCAAGTTTGTAAATCGGTTTAGCGATTATCGATAATATAAATGTCGTTTATATCGTTTAAAAAAGCTTCGCTAGCATTATCGTTATCGTTAGCATCGCTGTAAGCGTTTGGAAAATCCTTTGCATTTGCGTTACCGTTGTCGACGTTATAAATGCGGTTTCGCTAACGGTTATCGCGGTTTTTATCGCGGCGATTACCGTATTTGTTAGCTCGCTTATAATCGTTTTTGCGACTATTACGAGCTTTATACTCGTTACGCTTATTACGAGGTTTGTAATCGTCGCGGGGCTTGTAACCGCGATTTCGATCATTTCGGCGGTAGTTTTTGTAAAATTTTTAACGGTGTAAATTATACCGGTTACCTCGATAAAAGTCGTAACGGTGCCGGTAACGGTTATCTCGGTGCTTTTCGCGAAAGTTACGGTTATTACAATGCTTATTCTTACCGTTATAATTGTCGTTATAACCCTTTTAGCGAAGGTTATGCTTTTTGGCAATCGCGTTAAAATATTGCTTTTTAGCGATAGCGATAAAAACGAGGTTATTTTTTTTAATAAAACGAAAGTATTTAATGCGAGTTTTTGTAAGCTTAAGGGCTTGCAATTTCGTTTAAATGCTTAAATCCAAACGGTTTTAAATTTGGATTATAATGCCGTACTAATTGCCGTTTGGGTAATGCTTATGCTTTTAGTATAACGGAGCATTTTAAATATAACCTAGTGTAAGGCAAACTTATTTGCAGCCAAATTGCGGAAGCTAAGCGTCGCTTCGGTAAAAAGCTTAATAGCTTTGCTAGCATTTAGGGCGAACTATCGCTTTAAAGCCGTAAAGATTATTATAAAGCTTTAAGCTTTTAAAGCCGCGCGCTTATCGCGGTTTAATTGGCTGCTTTACCAAATGGATGCAAAGCTTTTTAATAAAGTTTGGAAAAGGTTAAAAAGCTAATAATCGACGTTTTAAACCGTGTTTAGGTTTTTACGGAAAATGTTAATACGTTTCGTAAATGCGTAAACGTTTGTAAAAATTGTTAGCTTTAAGTTAAAAAAAATGCTTTAATTTTTTAAGTTTTTTTAATAAAGGTTAAAAATGCCGATTATTTTTCGCTTAAAAAGGAAACGATTTTTTTAAAGCCGAATCGATATAATAATATCGAAGGTTTATTAGCGCCGACAGCGGATCGCTAAATCGTCGGCTTTTTTTTAGTTTTATTAGTAACGACGGTTATTTTAATCGCGATTTTTGCGATTCGAAACGTAAAGGTTGTTAAAGTTACAAGCTGGATTTTACCGAGGGTTATTAACGGGGGTAACCCGAAAAGGTCGATAAATACGATGGCTTTTTTTAACTCGTTAAGCCGGCTAGGATTTTAACGGAACTCCGTTTTAATTTTCGCCAAAATCCCAATCGAAATCGGAAAAGGCTTGTAAATTACGACCTTAATTGGCCGTAACCGTGCGTAAAGTCCGGTTATGCTCGCGATCGGGCTTTTAAAAGCGGTAGCGATCGCTATCGGGTTTTTTATAGCGATAAACCTTTATAACAAGCCTAATTATGGTAATTAAGTTTCGTTTTCCGACTTAGCGGCCGGTTGTTTATTTCGTCGGATTTTATTAAGCCGGCGATTAGCTTTACGCAGGTTTAGCGAAGGTTAACAAGTACGATTGCCGCTAACATTTGGGCTGTAATAACGCTCGTATTTAAAGCGCCTAAAATGCTTGCGATTGTTTTTAATACTGCCTAACTTCGTTATAATTTGCTTAAAGGTATTAGTTTGCTTAAATTGGATGTTTTGGAATTAGCGTTAGCTTTTTCGCATTTGGTTAAACCGATCGAAAGCTTAATATAGTCGATCGTTTTGCTTTTTAATTTGTGCTTTCATTTAGCGGATAAAATCGCTGTTAAATCCAGGTTTGGAACTTCCGTTTTTGCCGGCAACGCGCTAATACTCGTCGCTTTTAAACGAGGCTTAAAAAGGTACCTCGTAATTCGTTTTGGAAGGTTGCGAACGCGTTAATTAAGGTTAGCAATCGAAATCGATTTTTCCCGGGCGTATGTTAAAAGCGGAAAAAAAGGCAAAGGTGTAAATAATAGCGGGCGTTTTAATTAGCACCCTAATGCTTTAGGCAAAAGAAAAGGCTAATGCGCTAGTTAGTTTAGCGCGTTTAGCCCGCTTTAGCTGCACATTATCGTTATGCGACAGGTCGGTAATGGCTTTATGCGGTACAAGGCTGCCGGTTTTAAGCAATAAGGATTTTGGCATCGCACCGGGCATAAGCGCTTTATTGTTTTGCTTTTAAAGGTGATCCTCGGGCGGATAGGGGTCCGCTATAGTGTTTTATAGGTAAAGTGATGGCGAAATAACGGCCAAATGAGTAGGTAGGTAAAAAACAGGGAATTCGAGGTTTTCGCCCGCTTAAAGCCTAACGTAAAAAGGGATTTGGTGTTTTAATCGCGTTTGGCCCAACGAAGGGAACGACGATTGGTAGTGGTTGGTAAAGCGTTCCTCGCGCTATAAGCAGGTCGGAACGTAAAGATTAGCGTCGCTTTAAGCAAAGGCCGATCGAGGGATTAATTGGGGAAAATCGTCGCGCTATAAGCAGGTCGGATCTTTAGGGAAGTGTTATTTAAAGCGTCCCGCGCGCCGCAAGCAGGTTGGGACGTAGGTACCGGCGTTGCCTTAAGCAAAGGCCGGGGAGGAATGAGAAGATCGTCACGCTACAAGCAGGTCGGATCTTCGAAGGGGGGGAATGTAACACTTTCGCGATTATAGGCGTCGGTCGTTTAGGTTTTCCGAGTTGCTACCATTTATCAGGGCTGTTAGGCAAGCAAGTAAACGTTAGCAGTAAAGTAGTTTTTTTTTCGAAAAAGGGAGGCCCGAAGGGCCCGACCTGCACAGAATTGGGGTATCCCCAATTTTATAAGGGGCCGCTAATAGGGCCCGCCTTTATTTGCGATAAGGGCTGCGGGTTTCCACAAGCCCCGCACTTCCAGCTATTAACGAGGGCCCTACTAGCCGTGATAAACTTTTACTTTATTCCGGCATTTTGCCGGCCGATCGCGTTTTTTTACCACCCGCGGCGCTTATTGCGCCGCCTGCTGCGCTTAAAGCGCTTTGGCGTTTATTCGCCCTACTGCCGATTGCCCGCTTAACAAAAAGCGCCGAAACGCGGCCCGAACTCCGTGTGCTTTAGGCAGGCCTTTTTTTTTTTTTTTTTTTTTTTTTTTTTTTTTTTTTTTTGGCTGGCCTGCCTTATGGTTTAATTTGTTAGCCGCTTCGATAGTAACATGTAGCTTAGTGTTAAGCTTAGGTAGCGCTAGCACGTTATATGCCTTTTGGAAGGCAAAAACTGGTAAATCCCGATTAGCTAACGTTAAATATACTTTCTTTCTCTTTCTTTTTTTCTTTTTTTACTACATGCACTTTTACTTTGCAAAAGTACGTAATTAAGGTTAAGCCGCATAATCCCCCCCCCCCCCCCGGTGGATATGTTTTACCCAAAGTATTGGATAATAAAGGCATGTGCAGTTATGCCTCCTTACGAAGATAGCTTTGCCAGCTTCGTAAGCCCGCGATTTAAAATTGGGCTTTTAACCAGTTTAGCAGGCTTTCGAGCTTATATAAGGATATTAGCGTTTAGCCGCGTACGTTAACGACGCTTTGGTGGTCGAGGATAAAAAACAAACAGGTAGATGATATGCGTTGCGTAACCGTTAGTGGGAGGGAATTTTATTTATAGCTTGCAAGGCTTTGGCCCACCGAAACCATTTCCGCGCGTTACTTAAATAAAAATACAGCTAAAAGCGGTTAGCGAGTTATAAAAAGTAATGGACGAATTACCAAAAACGGTGGGCAAATTTATAAAAAGCAATGGGTGAATTTTAAAAGGCGATAAACAAGTTACACAAGGCGGTAAGCGAGTTGCTAGCTGTTATAGCAGCTAACGGGGCTCCCAACGGGAGGTACGTAACGGGCTTACAATTATAACACGGCACCACGAGTAATGGTTAATAAAGTTAATAGCTGATTGGTTAAAAATACGATAAAAAAGGACGACGGGATAAAAGTGCGACCTTCGGCCACGCTTTTTCCTTTAACCTTTTTTTTCCTTTCAGGTTTAATATTTACTTACATTTCGCGCGCTACCGGTTTTAAATAGCACGTTATAGTTAAATTTTAAATATTTCTTCCCCAATTTAGCGGCTAGTAAGTATTTTAGCAATATCCCGAATAATAACGCTAAGCTAATACATAAAAATAAAAAGTAAAACATATTTAACGCTCCCGAAAAATATTATAATTATGCATTAAAGCAATATAAGCTTTAAATGCGTCGCGACCCCGTAACGTTTTGCGGCATTCCGGTTTTAAATAAAGAATTTCACCGTTTTATTAAATAAAACAAGTGAATTTCAACGTGGTTTTTCATTTTATATACGGAAGAAAAGTAATAACGATCGCCGTATCGAATGCAAAAATAACATTGTATTTTAGCATAGCTTTAAGTATTTTGCAAGCATTCGGGGCTTTGGCCCCCATTTTAAACTTTTTAAACTAGCATTCGTTTACGTGGCGGCTTTTTTCGGCGGTAAAAAAAAAGCATAGCGCTTTTAGTTTTAATTCGGTGTTTTACCGCAGCGTTTTCGTCTAAACGCGATAAATCTTCGCAAATAATATCGGCGATTTTTTTGCGCTTTTTTAAAGCGTGGTTAGCTTCCGGTTGTTTTCATTTAACAAAGCTAAAACTTAAATGCCATGTAGCGTTTTTAAACTGCCTGTTAATTTTCAACGTATCGATATTTTTAAAATAGCGTTGCTGTTCGTTTCTTTTCGCCGAATTTTTTAATATATTTTTAAAAAAGTCGTAATTTTTTTTCGCTCGTAAGTATTGCTAGTATAGCTTCGTGTTACCCGTTTCGGCCTTTTTAATCGTTTTTAACTCCGATTTAACTTTTTAAAAAAGCATTTTTACAAGCTTTTATCGCTTTCGCAGTTCCGGATTAAATCGCAATTTAAAAGTTTGTTTAGCGGTAAGCCTTATCGGCGCACGTAGGTTAACGTAGCGATTTATATAGGTAACCGCTTTAAATAAAGTTTAATTCGATAGCTGGCTAAAAAAGCTGTTTCGACGTGGCATTAAACTTTTAAATTGATATAAGCTTGGTAAATGCCCGCATTTCGATAGCTTATAACCTGCTACAATTGAATTTGTATAGCAATAGCTTAAAATTATTAGTATGGTAAGCTAACGGTAATTGGGTGGATTTTTTCCTTACATTTTACGGCTTTTCCGGCCTTACGTCGAATTATGTAAAATATTAATAGCTGTATAAATCCCGTATTAATGCCGAGTCGTTATAAAGTGTAAAAGTAAGTGTAGTAATGCAAAGCTTTAGTTTCCGACGTTTTGTACCCGTTTTTTGTTTTTACAGTTTAGCGGAAAATAGGAATATCCATTATTTTTTTTCCATTAAAAGGTATAACTGCGACGGGGTGGCAAAACGCGAAAACGATATATGTTATTTACCGAATTAATGCCGGTTTCGAACGCGTTATCGAATATGCCGATAACAATTATATACATAATCGCGTCGAATATAAGCATGTCCATTTTTATAAAGATAAATGTTTTGCTAAAAGCTGTTAGTTTTTAATTTTATATAATTTAATAGCAAGTTTTGTATTTACGAATTGGGGCTTTTTTATATCTTTTTGTAAACCTAAGTGTGATTTTTATAGTAAGGATATTTCGATTATTTAGATTTGGCAGTAAAAAGATCGTAACGTTTTTATAATAAAAAGTTTTAACCTCCGCCGATTTTAGGCCGGCTTAGTCGGATACGCTGCTTTTAATCCCGCTTTCGCTTTTTATATTATGCTTTTTAAGGTTTTTACGGGTTATTCGCTTGCATATTAACGCTTTCGGTTTTAAAGCAGTATACGTTTAAAGAAAAAGCAAAAGCGAAAGTTGTAGCTTTTGCTTTTTATTTGGAAATACCGACGTATCGAAAACCTAATAATAATAAAAAACAAAAAAAAATCGTCGACATTTATAACGGGTTTTTTTTTAAATGTTTTGTTTAAGTTGTGCTTTGCTATAAGTTTTCCATTAATAAACTAGGCCGGAAAAATATCGTTAATTATTTTGCGTTTTTTTAATTCCGCTTTATTTGCTTTTTTATTTATATCGTTAAGCTTTTCGTTTACTTTGTTAAATATAGCACAGCTAACGGCAGCGTAATACAATATGGCAAAAACTTTTTTATATTTGTAAACTGTACTTTTTTGCGGATTTTTTTATTACATATACCGAATACCTATTTTAAAAAAATAATAATGTTTTTTTTGGTTGATTTTTTAATATAGTTTAATTTGTTTTTACGAAGCAGCTCGTAATGTTTAACAAAATTATTAGCTTTTCATTCCCTCGTAATAGTTTTTTAGTAAAGTGCTATTACTTTGTCCATTTACGCGTTACCCTAAGCATATTAATTTTTGTAAAGTCGAAATGTGGCTTTTTTACAGTTTTTTAATTAACTAGCCTTTTACGACGTTATTAGTAATACTCGGCCGAATGCTCGATATTACCCTTTTGGCTGGGTTTAACGCTTATAGTTAATAATAAAAGGCTTAACGAATAATAAAATTATTAAAAAATGGACGGTAAAATAATGCGAAAAAATAAATCGAGGAAAATGGCATTATAGCAGGTTAAAATCCGTTAAGCAAACGTGGAGGAGGAAAAACCGATATGTAATGTGGATAGCGTAAAAAAAGCAAAATAGGTTCGATAATAACTTTTTATAAACGAGCGAACTTTTGGAAAAGACTAAAGTGGGCTTTATATAGTTTTAATATCGAACGGCGCCTCGCTAACTTTAAAGATCGATAGCTTAAGCTTCCGCCGGAAGGGCGTGCTATTGTAAGCATTACAATAGGGAGACGGTGGGGCGTATGTGTATTAACGATGGCGGACTTTGGTTTGGCATCCAGGCCAAACTGCCGCCTGAATCGGCGACCAGCGCCAGCCAAATTCGGCGGTGAATTTCCGTGGAACCTACACTTTTATTGTAAACTAGCGTCGTGAGTGAACAGACCGTTAGGTGTGGAGCGCTTTAAATGATGGACCTGCAAAGAAAAAGATGTCTGGATGAATGAGGGGAGGACAGGTATTTCAATCACGGGCAGGCTGGCAATCTATGCATTTGTGCCCGACGAAGGATTTCGGAGCCCTACCCCCAATGGTATCACCGCAGTCCATGCAGATTGCCTGCACGTCAGTCAGGAAGATATGCAATTATAACGTCGTACGGGGAAGCCGGGGAGAGACTTATCGAGCAAGTAAATAAGCCTTATTGTTGTGGTTTTGGTGTTGCATTCAAGTTGCTTTCAAGAATTGCGACGTTCCTTTCTTTTTGTCTTTTTTCTTCAATTTTTGATTTTAAACGTTGAATTTGCTTCACGCGTGAATGTCGTCAAAACAGCTAATTAGTATATCATACGCCGCCGGGGACCGTAGGCACAAGCGGAGCCAAGTCGCCACTCGAGACAAAAAAAGACCCCGTGGCTACCGTGAGCATGGATCAGTTCCAGAGGCACATGCAAAACTTAGGCGGGCCCGGCGGGCGACGAGCGAGAGAGAACAGAGATACGACGGGGAAATGGCTAGCAAGCCTGCCCAACGCCCACCTTGACGCGCAGGGTGACGGAGAGAGCATCACGGAGAAGTACAGCGTGACAGAGCAGACGGAGAAAGACAAGGTGCGCTACCTGCTGATGTCGGAACAGCTGAGCAGGTGGACGAGGGCCAAGGGCTCCACGGCGTTAATCGTGCGGAGCACGACAGAAGGCGACGTGTTCAGTGCTGCGTCGTTCATGTCAGCGTTCGTGCACCGCAGCCCTAGCTCGGCGGGCCGGGCGAGCTGTCCGGTTCTGGGCTTTTTCGGCAGCTGTCGCGCCTTGGAGGACACGGGCGGAAGCACGACACAGCCCGATGCCATGCTGGCAGCACTGTTTTACCCAGCTGCTGGAGCAAGTCGGGAGCCGGGACGACGTCGACATGTCGTTGCTTGGCGACCCTCCCCGATGCCTGCCTCCCAGCACCGAAGGCCGCATCAGGGTTCTTGCGGGTTGGCTGAGGGACCTGATCGGGGCGCTTCCGAAGGACGTGACCGTCTTCATCATCCTGGACTTGGTGTGGCGGATAAGCGGCGATGGCAAGGATAAGGACGATGCGCTTGAGCGCGTGTTAGACCTTGTGCCATGGGCCGAGGAGGAGGGCGGCGGGGCGGTGGTCAAGATCCTGGCGACCAACTTCCTCAGCCACACGCCGTACGCGAAGCACCAGCAGGACAGCCGCTTCGTGTTCCTGGAGCTTCCGGAACGGTGGGCAGCAGCGGAGCCGTGATCAGCCGGAACTTGATCGGGATTTGCTGGGGAAGGACGCACTACCTACAACCGACGTAGAAAAGTACCGCTTCGTTTTCAATTTTCCACTTCACCCTCGAAATCAGCCACCCATTTCAACGTAGCACCGCACGATCAAATTCATTTCAATGAATACAAAACTTTGGTAAATAGATAAACAGAAGCAGGGGATTGCGCGTGTATTTTTTTTCCCAATATTTTATATACCACACATTCGTAGTTGTGTTCGTAGGGTTGATGAGAACGCATCGCGGGTACCGGACCAAAAAAAAAAAAACGAAGCGATACTTTTGTCTTCCCATTGTAGTAACCTAAAAAGTTCGGATGGCGTGGTGGAACTTTAAAACGCTGGGCCTCACTATCCAGGCGAAAAGGAGGGATATTTATGGGTCAGCCACCTAATTCAGCCAATAAAACGTCTAGTTCAGGGCTTGGAACTGCCAGCCATTTTCTGGGCGACGGCCAGCATCCATTTGCTGCGTGCGCCGAGTTGATTTCGTAGTGCAATTGGCTGCCCCACTTGGACATGGGCTTAACAATTCCACGACCTGATCTGCGCGAATCATGGCCCCACTTGGAAATCAGCTCCCGCGATTCGGGACCCTGCGCTTCTTCACTTGCAACGGCGGCTCTGTCTGTATGCGCTAGGAGCTCCTGCTGGATGGCTCATCGCTCGTCATCTTGGTTCGCAATTCTCGAGGCTATGGCTCCAGCCCTGCATTTCTCGATGGATGCGTCCGACACTATATATTGACCAGCGCAGGGCGTCTGGGGACTCGGCAGCCCTCGGATCATGCTCTTTTCGCCACAATTTAAGCCAAGCCCCCGCCAAGAACATAAGACAACAGTAGAATATGGCCCCTTGGACCTCAGGCGGCGGCGACCACGCGTTTCCGCACCTCACGGATGTGCTTGGCTCGCTTCCCATGCTCAGGCGATACTCGCTCATCAGCCTCTTCTTCCGCCTTCCCGGCGCCACCACTGACGTCCAGGACGAGGTGGTGGCTCATCTCCAGCAGGCGCTCGCCGACCTTGCCAGGGACGTCCCGTGGCTTGCCGGCCGCGTCGTCTTCGAAGGCCGCGACGCGACCCGCTCGGGCATCCGCCACATCGTCTCCCACCAAGGCACCATCCTGCTTCTGGTCAAGCGTCTTTGCTCACCTCCCGCCGCCGACCATGTCGAGTTCCCGAGCTTCGCGCGGCTGCAAGATGCGGGCTTCCCCATGGCTGCCCTGGACCCCGATGTCCTCGTGCCGCCCATCGCCGCCTCCTGGGACTCTGCCAGCCCTGACGTGGTCGCCCCCGTCCTGGTTCTGCAGGCCAGCTTTGTCGACGGCGGCCTGGTCCTGACGGTTTGCAGCAACCACACCACCATGGACATGACGGGTTTGGGCATCGTCATTGGATACATCGCCAAGGCCTGCCGTGGCGAGCGCCTGACGCCAGAAGAGGTGGCACAAGCCAACCAGGACCGGCGCAATGCCGTGCCGCTGCTCGGGGACGACTACAAGCCCGGGCTGGAGCTAGACGACTCTCTCGTCAAGCCTGTCGAGGACATGGAGAAGGCCCAGGGAGCCGCCGCGGCCCCGCAGACCAAGGCAGCCAAGTGGGTCTACTTCAAGCTCAGCGGCTCGGCCCTGACGGCGCTCAAGCGGGAGGCCAGCAAGCAGGACGTGGTGCCGTACATCACGACCGATGACGCCGTCACGACGCTGTGCTGGCAGCGGATCCAGGCGCGCGCCGCGTGACGCTGGGCGCGGCGGCGGCGGCCCAGTCGCAGCTCTGCCGCACCGTCAGCATGCGCAAGGCGCTGGGGCTCGAGGGCTACACGGGCCACGTGGTCGACTGCGCCTACCGGCGGGCGGCCGACGTCTGCGACCTGCCGCTCGGCGCCGTCGCGGGATCGCTGCGCGGCCTGGTGCGCGACGAGGACGCGCTGCGGCGCCACTTTTGCGCCTACGCCACCGTGCTCGACCGCCTGCCCGACAAGAGCGCCGTGGTCAACGGCGCCCGCCTCGACCCGCGCGCCGACGTCGTCGTGTCGTCCTACACCAACCTGCGCGCGTGCGCCGCCTCGTTCGGGCCCCGACTCGGCGCGCCCGTCGCGGCCCGCCGGCCCAGGATGTCGCCCCACCCGGGCTTGCTGTATCTTATGCCCAGGGACGCCGAGGGCGGCATTGCCGTTGCTGCTTGCCTGGCAGAAGACGAGATTGAGGTTCTGAGACGAGACAAGGAGATGGCCAATTATGCGGTTTATATTGGCTAGGCAGGCTATGGCCGACATCGACATCCCGTACCACCCAGATCCTGACAGGGCCAGGCCGTGCGCCTTCACCCGAATGACACGGATTCGATCCCATCCACTCGCCAGCTGTTTTGCTGCTTGTCCCCAAACCAGATCCGACATCCAGGGGCACATACAAACACACTGCCACTTTGACCAAACGCCAGGCCAAAGAACTTAGGGCTTGGGGCAGGCCGGGTACAGCTTGCCGGCGTAGGTGATGCCGTTCTCCGGGTTGCGGTTGCAGCACGCGGCCTAGGAGAGAGAGTGGGGGAAACAAAAGTCAGCATTACGGGTTCGCGCGCGATTTCCCCCGTAGGCTCGAGGGAAGAAAGAGGTGGGATGGGGCCAAGACTTGCATCGCTTATGACGTAGGGGCAGCAGATGGGGTACCAGTAGTCGCCGGGCTGGCCCATGGGCCACGGCGCATTGGCGGGGCAGCCGTCCTTGGGCTCGCGGCTCTCGACGGCGGCGGGGGCGGCGAGGGCGCCGGCGGCGAGGAAGGCCACAGTGAACTTCATTTTGGGCGAGGGGTGGTTTGTTGGTGACAAGGAGAGAGGGTGGGTTTTGGCTTGTGAGCGCGAGGCTGCTTGTTGCTGTCTGGTGAACGAATGGGGGAAAGCGAGTGGGAAATCCGGGGAAACGAGCGCGTGGATGTCTTAGGAGTGGCTTGATATCACAACAACGGGCCCGCGTCTCTCTTCTTTATACACGGACGTGTCGGCGTCGGTGTCGTTGTCGGTGCCTTTAATGGAGGGCGCGATAGCGGTGGCCTGCCTCCGTCGCCGGTTCGCATGGGCAACGGCAGATTGCACAATGGCACCCTCCCCGCCTGCTTCCCTTTTTTTTCTCTACTTGTGACCGAAGCTCCCCACCTGGCCAAGCCCCGTCCCCCGGCGGCAGCCGATTTGTGGCGCAGAGTTTGGCACGATGCTCCAGCCGCTTGGACAGCACCGCGGATGACGACCAGTCGCCTATAGCGCCACGGCCAGCGGGGGCTTCCCCAGCCATATCGTGGTGCTGGGCCAGAGCCAAACCGATCTGGCCATCCAACAGGGGGGCGGCCCGCAGCCCCAAACAGGGGGGCAATTGCTCAATCGGTCGCGGAGCATGTCGACGACATGGCAGACAGACAGACATGCGCGTAATTAAGGAAAGTCGAGGCAAGGTTGCAATCGCAATCGGCCGGCAGCATTTGTATGTTTTATTTTCCATATTGCCACTATACGTCGGGAGAACGCCGTTCATCCTATGCTTCCTCCCCTTTGGTCGTCTTGTTCCGTATGCTCGCAAAGTCGCCGGCGCCCGCGGCTCAGGGGCACGTACAGCTTCGGAGAATCAGCTTGAAATGGTCGAGTATGCCGGCCGCCGTGCTTGCGACTCGCGTCCCCCTCCCTCTCCCCTGTGTCACCATCGCGTGTTGAACCTTACAGTTTAAACGACCAGAATTCAGCGAGATGCATCTGCCGGTTTAGCCGGTTTGCCTGGCAATTTCCCACTACGTGTCGTCGCGCTGTGGGGCGCCCCGGAAGACGCCCCGAGTCGTTTGAACGGGGCAGTGGGCAGTTTCGTCGTCTGGTATTCATGCCGGTCAGGGTCGAAAGCGAATTACTAAATAATAAACAAAAACAGATTATCGAATAATAGATATTTACATATATACACATGTGGACATAGTTCGTTTCAAATCCAGCATCCGTTCGAGAAAGCCTGGTCATCAAGTCTACTTGGTCCTCCACTATTGTCTCATCCTGGCATATCAACCATAAAAAAAATAAAAATAAAAAGGTCCGCAATGCGCCCACCAAAAACCCCGTCCTTAATCACCGCAACCAACCCACCCTCTACACTGGCTTTCGCCGCGACGCACAGCTGGTGATGCGCTGCGCCGGCACGCTCTCCAGCGTCGGCGTGATGGTCTTCATGAAGCCCGTCTGCTCGTCAAACACGACGCGGTCGATCGTGGTCTCGCGGTTGTTGCCGTTGCCGCCGGGGATGCCGAAGCGGTGGTACGCAATGACCCAGTCGTCGGTGCCGGGCACCTGCGCCATGCTGTTGTGGCCCGTCCCCAGGATGCCCAGCTCCGGCCGCTTGGCCAGCACGACGCCGCGGTACGTCCACGGCCCGTCGGGCGACGTGGCCGTCGCGTACCCGACCCGGTAGTCCTCGGACCCTGTGTCGTCGATGCTGTACGTCAGGTGGTACAGCCCGCGCCTGTACACCAGGAACAGGCCCTCGCGGAAGTCGTTCAGCCCCGAGATCTGCTTGGTGGTGCCGGGAACCAGGGAGACCATGTCGTCGGCCAGCTGCGCGTACAGCGGCCGCCCGTTGCCCCAGTACAGGTAGTACTTGCCGCTGACCGGGTCGCGGAACGCGGCCGGGTCGATGGCCTGGCCCGACGTCACCGTCTCGTTGTTGAAGATCATGGCGTCGGGCTGCGCCGTGAACGGCCCCAGCGGGTGCGATGCCACGGCGGCGCCGATGGTCTTGGTATTGAGCCGGATGTGGTGGCCGCTGTGGTAAAAGTAGAACTTGCCGCCGCGCTCGATGAAGCCCGGAGCCCACGCGTTGCCGACGGCCCAGGGCACGTTGCCGTTGGCGCCGTCAAGCCTCAGGATGGGGGTCTGAGTGCGCGTCCACTCCTTCATGTCGGGCGACGACCACACGTAGAACTCCTTGCCGCCCCAGCCAGGGAAGCCGTCGGTGGTGGCGTAGATGTAGTAGGTGGCGTTGTAGATGTAAATGTTGGGGTCGGCGTACAGGCCCGGCAGGACGGGCGACGCCATCTCGTGCGCCGTCATAACCCACGTGGCCGAGGTGCCGTTGTCGCGGTTGGTCAGGGTGTAGGTGACGGTGCGGCCGTTGCTGAAGTCGACGGTGGCGCCCGAGGGGGGCGAGACGGTCACGCCGTCCGGGGTGGTAAAGGTGGGCGCGAGCGCGGCCAGGTTGGTGCCGGGCTTGACGTAGAAGAGGACGGAGCGGCCGGACCCGCTAACGAGCGGCGAGGCCTTGATGGCGGAGGCGTCAGAAAGCGAGACCCGGTCAGCTGCAGCAGGTTCCCCGACTTACCAAGCACCTCGGCCGCCGACAGGGCGCGGTTGTAGACGGCGAACTTGCGCACCTGGCCCTTGAGCAGGCGGTCGCTCGTGTACGTCGACTTGCCGATGTAGTTGTTGTTGGTCGCGCCGCCGCCGATCTGGGCCGGGTCGAGGTTGACCTGCGTGTTGCGGCCGACCTCGGCGCCGTTGAGGTACAGGACGGCGGTGCGGCCCTGGATCACGTACGCCAGGTGCACCCACTGGCCCCTGGGCAGATCCCGGCTCGACGACACCGTCTGCTCGGCCCTGTAGTCGGTCAGCGTGATGCTGGCGCGGTACGGGCTGCCCGTGGCGAACAGGTAGCCGGCGCCCGCGCCCGACGAGCCCGTGTTGCCGATGCCGAAGATGAAGTAGGGCGTCTGCTGGTCCGCCGCCAGCTGCACCTCGGCCTCGATCGTCACGTCCTCGACGCCCGCCACCAGGTCGCTGGGCAGCGTCACGTAGTCGTCGACGCCGTCAAGCACCAGCGCGCCGTTGCGGATGGTGGCGCCGCCCTGCACCCGGCCGTCGGCGCCGTTCCCAGACACGTCGGGCAGCACGCCGCCATCCCTGAGCGACGAGAAGTCATAGCGCACAATCTCGCCGGCCGCGTTGACGGGCTTGGGCTTGCCCGTCGAGCCCGTTAGGCGCGCGAGCTCGGCCTTGGTGACGGGGATGACGGTGCCGTGGCGCGGGCTGGCGGGCAGGTTCCACGACGGCGACAGCCGCCACTTGGGGTTGGAGATGTCGGCCGTCTCGAGCGGCACGTAGCCGCGGCCGCCGTACTCGTCGACGAACAGGTAGAACTTGTTGCCTCGCACGTCGCCCGGGTTGGACTTGAACACGGTCGGGCCCTCGACGGCCTGCGTGCCGGCGTCACGGCCGATGCAGGCGGCCTCGCGCGTCCACGACGGCAGCGGCGCCTCGAGCGACGACGAGCGCTCCTGGATAATGTCGACGCAGCCCGTGCTGCCGGCGCCCTCGTCCTTGGTGAAGCGGTGGTACTGGTCGCCCACCTTGATGACGGTTGAGTCGATGCGCGACAGGCCGGCGTCCTGCCACACCGTCGTGTTGCTGAAGGTGACAAAGTCGCGCGTCGTCGCGTACAGCATGCGGTGGTACGTCGGCCCGTTGCGCTGGGGGTCGTTGGCCGCGTACAGCGACGACGCCCAGAAGACGACGTAGGCCCCGATCGAGGGGTCGTAGTAGGCCTCGGGCGCCCACGTGTTGCCCGCGCTGGGCGGCGACACCTTGATGTGCCGCTGCGCTGACCAGTTGACCAGGTCGTGCGACTCCCACACCTCAAGGAACAGGCTGCCGAAGCGCACCGCGTCGCCCCACGACGTGCCCGAGCCGATGGACAGGTCCGTGGCGATGAGGTAGAAGGTATCGCCCTCGGGCGACCGGATCAGGAACGGGTCGCGCAGGCCCTTGGTGCCCTTTGTGGACGTCAGCACGGGCTGGCCGCGGTTGAGCTCGCGCCAGTTGAGCGCGTCGTTGCCCACGCTGGCCGCGAAGTAGATCTTCTCGCCCGCGATGCTGTTGCCCGTAAAGTACGAGAAGGCGTAGCCCTCGTAGTCAGACGCCTGCCGCTTCTCCACCGCCTGCCGCACCCGCGCCGTGAACTCGCGCTCGACCGACACGCCCTCGTGCTCGATGGTGGCGCGCAGCGTGACGTGGCGGTGCCCGTCCTCCCGCCGCTTCACCAGGCCGTCGTGCCCGACGACAGAGGGGTCGCTGCTGGCCCAGCGGACCGGCAGGCCGTCCCAGGTCTCTGGGAGGTGCAGGTTGCCCCTGACATCGTTGATGTTGGTGACGGTGACGGAGTCGAGGGCGGCGGCGGCGCGCGCCCTGAGTGCGCTTCGTGTATCCAGGGGTTGGTCGGTGGTGGCGTAGGCCAGCGTGGCCAGGGCAGCGGCCCAAAGCCCCGAGAACCGCATCTTGACCGCGTCGGATTCGTATCCGAGAGGTGGGGTGTGGACGAGTGACGGGCTCGCCGAGGTTCGCAGCTGCGTGCGACTTGGTCTCGGCCGTTGTGCCAGAAAGGGTTGGGGCTAGCGGCCCCGAAAACTAAGCAGCGGAACAGAGCTAAGGAGGCTTCATATATGAGCTCTGGGATACCGCTGCCAGGGAGACAAGATCATGTGTCGAGCGAACCCACTCTGGAGCCGCCGCGGTCCCTCCTTGCGATGGGGTTCCTGGGTCGGTTCGGCTATAATGGTCAGGTACATGACGCGGCGGCCCACGGCAAAATCCATCGTGAACCCAACCATGGCGACCCAACGTATTAGCAGCCAGATCAAGGCTCCTCCACACACACATGGCTTGAGCTTCGCCACCCCGGCGCTTTGACCTCTTTCTGGGACCTGCCGGAGCGTCTTCCCCTCACGGTCATGTGGTCACCGCGCTTGGAAGTTGAGGGCCGGCCACGACGAGAGAGCCGCAACGCCCCTGTGCCTCCACAGTGCCGGACGACGGGACGCCGGGGGACCTGCCCTGTTGGTAAGCGTCAGCCACTGCCAGGGCGTGTATTTCTGGACACACGGTAGGGAGCCATGCGCTCCACGGCTGGATCCGAGACTCAGCACGGGGGAGATTAGGGAGACTGGGCGGCGACGTCTTATTGGATCGCCAGGCGGGCCCAAGAGACATACAATGGGACGCGCAAATAGAAGGCAATTAGAGAAATGGGGAAGGGCGCTGCCCAAGGGCTGGCCTGTGGACTCCCTGCGGTGCATTATGACCTCGCCAGAATGCTATCGCTGGCAATGGCAAATACTGCCAAGCATGCTGAATCAGTGCCGACGGAGGAATTAAACAAAGCATTGCCGAACCAGATCCGCATCTGGGCCCTAAAATAGGCGCGCCAATCAGGGTCCCAGACGCCCTGGGCATATGGCCTGGCGGCTCCACCACGGTGGCACTTGGTCCTGCGCCTGCCATGTTCTCCAGGCCCTTCCCCGCAAATTCCTTTCCCCGTGCTTCCCCGGGTTGGGGGAGCCCCTGAGCCCCTACCTGACTGCAGAGCCCGTTGGCCTGGACTGCTCGACGGCGTGGAACGGCCCGACTAGCGCCCAGCTCCCACGGGATCAAGGCCATTGATGTCTAAGTGCCCGTCTCGGTCCGTGGAGAGCGCGAGAGCTGCCTGCCCAGAGAGGCAATCCCGCTAATCAAAAGGCACATGTCATCCAAATATTGACCACCCCTCGGCTTATATCGGCTGGAGGCTCGCCACGACGAATACGCAGCGGGGTTTTTACCGGCTTACAAGCAAGGAAACTGGCTGCCAGGTGGGTTCTGGTCATAACGCGTCTCTTCATTTTGGAAGGTGGTATCATGGTGGTGGTGAGCGTCGCCCTCGCGCCGCTGCCCATACCTATGTAGAAGAAAGATGCAACTCTCAAATGTCAAACGTGGTCACGAGCGGAACGTCGAGCACGCTCTTGCCCACAAAAACGTCATATCGCCCCCGCTGCAGTACCCAGCTCTGTCGCACGACGTCCCACGTGCTGACGTCGCGCCTGGTTAGCGGGAACGCGAACACAGCGCTGCGACCCGGTTCCAGCACCTGCTTGTCGAACCCGCGCAGTACCCTCGCCGGCCCGCCCGGGATGCCAAGGTACAGCTGCGCCACCTCGGCGGCCGTCGCGTTGCCCACGTTGGCCACGGTGCACGTCACCCGCACCACCTCGTCCCAGAGCGAGTCCAGACCGCCCGGCGAGATGTCGCTCGGCCTCGGGGGCAGCAGGGACTCCGAGGCCCGGGCGTCGACGACGACGCTGAGGTTCGAGTACTCAAACGACGAATATGTCAGGCCGAAGCCGAACTCGAACCGCGGGGTGATGTTGTGCTTCAGGAAGTGCTTGTAGTCGATGTACACCCCCTCGGTGAAGTTGGACTGCGGGTAGTAGGGCGTGTCGTTGCTCGGAAAATCAGGGTCCAGCATGTTGCCGTAATCCTTCTCCTGCTTGGCCACCGTGTAAGGCATTCGGCCCGAAGGTGACTGCCGCCCGTACAACACCTCGACCAGCGCGCGCCCGCTGTCCTGCCCGGGGAGATGACCGAGAACTACGGCCGTGACGTTGGGGTGGTCAAACCAGGCATCCACCAAGCGAACGCCCGCCGCGTGAATCACTACCATGGTGTTCGCGCACTGGCCCGCCACTGTTCCGACCAGCCGGTCAGAGTAGGCGTCCGTCAGGTTCTTCCGATCCCAGCCCTCGGTCGCCTGCGCATTGATGAAGACGAGACACGCGTCGCTGGCCGGGTTGACCTCGGGCGCGCCGCTCTGCACGTCCCAGGCGACGAACGTGCCGTCCTCGTACGCCTGCCTCTGCAGCGCGTCCAGCGGGGCGTCGATGTAAGCCCCCACGGCGGCGCCCGAACCTCCACCCGTGATGAGGGTGCCGTTCAGGGCGACCTCGGGCCCCGTCTCGGTCTGCTTGACGCTGGACGCGACGAACCACTCGTACATCTCCATGGTCAGCTCGGTCCCGTTCATGTGCCGATGAGCGCCTGCCATTCCGCGGCCCCATAGCGAAAAGCCTGCGCGCTCGCGTGTGTTGAGCTTCTGCGCCACCGCGTCGTAGCCAAACACGGAGAGGAAGCCGGGGCTCCTGAGCGGCAGCGCATTGCCTGCGTTTTTTACTAAAACGTGTCCTTCGACAGCACCCTGGAAAATGGTCTGCCTCGAGGACTTGTTGCGCGCGTTGACAAAGGTGTGCGGTGCGACCAGGTTGGCTGGAAGACCATGGCCGACATTTTTCATGCCGGGATTGCCGAACTTGTACCAGGGCGCAATGGCCCGGGTTACCATGTCGTCAAGCCGTTGAAGCGTGAGCGATCCGTTCGTTGCCATGGCCGTCAGGTTGCCCTTGGACCACAGCGGCGCGACAGGCATCACCATATCCAAGCCGGCGAGGGCGCTGGCAAGGCCGGACTGGTGCACGAACCAGTCGGAAACGACGAAGCCCTGGAAAGCCAGCTCGGTCTTGAGTAGGCCGTTGAGCACCTTGCTGTTCTGGCACGAGCCGCTGTTGTTGGTGCGCTGGTAGGCGCACATGACGGACCCGACACCAGCCCTCACTGCATCTGAAAACGGCCAGAGGTACAGCTCGTGCATGGTCCTGTCGTCGATGTTGGACGACACGGACTGGTTGTGGCTGTGGCCGAGGTACCGCGGCGGCTTGCGGCTCGTCTCCTGCTCGTTGCCCACAAGGTGCTTGAGGCAAGCGATCACCGACTGCTGCAGGCCTCGTGTCGTCTCGAAGGCCAGGGCACCCGTCAGGAACGGGTCGTTGCTGGGCGCCTCCCAGTTTCTGCCCGCCTTGGGTACTCGTCCCAGGGGCCCAACGGCAGGCCCGAGGGCAACGTTGGCACCCTTGGCCTTGAACTCCCGGCCCATGTGTAGCGCTCTGTCGTAAGCCAGCCGCCTGTTCCACGAGGCGCCAACGTGCAGGGCAGCCGGGTAGGCACTCACGCCTTCGGTGCCGCCGACGCCGTTGCCTGCATTGCTCATGCAGAAGCCCGGGAAGCCGAGCCTTGGAACGCTGCCGCTCTTACCGACGCAGCCGTTCATCGAGTGCTGGTAGCCGATCGTAACGTTCTCCTTCTCCTCCAACGTCATCTGGTTAACCAGGTCTCTGGCTTTGCTGTAGGCATCCTGCCAGTCACCCAGGCCAGAGCTGGGCGCTACTTGTGCTATCAGCTTCGGCCATCAAGATCCGGCAGCCGGTGGAGGGCGAATTTACGTGACGGGTAGACCGGGGGTGATCTACCGTAGCTCCAGAAGCGCTCGAGTTGGTCGAAATAGGCTTGGTCTGGCTGGCCTGCGGACTGAGCTCTGGAAACCTGCGCCAGCCCTAGGGCGATGGCGACTGCCTTGATGCTACTAATCATAACGGCCACGATGAATTGGGGGTGCTCGATCCAGGGAGCCGGAACACGAACCGCTGCCATCGGAAGAGGAAGAAGAAGCGGCACGGAACCCCTCAAATACGGCCGGGAGAGAGGGATTTACACGCGCCTGCTTGGGCTGCCAACACGGGATCCTGCAGCATTTCTGACCGTAATTCTTGATCTTGTGTTCCAGCGACTCCACAAGTTTCCACCGCATCGGCCCTTTGGTGGAGGTTCGGATGCGCCAAGACGACAGTCCGATGCGGGGATTTGGCCGGTAACCCCATTGCCAACGGCCAACGCCTTCGGACTCGGACGACCCCTCAGGAAGCCGTGTGCCCGACCAGCGAGTGCGGTTCATAGGAGGAGCCCTCGTGTCTCCTGACTGCTGCCTAGGACAAAGACCTTGGAGTGGTCAAAGTTCTCCTCGGGCTTAGCCGAAGTTCCCTTCTGGTTGGCGACGAGCCTCGTGCCCGACCCATCGACGAAGTCACAGCTGAAATGCGTGTGACCAAACGCCCAGAAGACGACGGCCTGGCTCTTCCAGCACTCCTGGGCGCTGAGGTCAGTGGCAAAGCCCGACGCGACAGAGCTGGGCTGGTCTTTGCGTTTCTTGTTGACGCTCCTAGCGTCCAGAGTCGGGCTGTGATGGCTGAAGATGGCGATACGCCGCTCCGGCTCCAGCCTCGAAATGGCTGCGACTTGAGCGTTGAGCCACTCGACGTCGGCCAGGTGTGCGCTGATGTGGTCGTGCACTGTCCAGCCCTGAACCCGCGAAAAGTCCACCAGACGCGCGCCCACGTCGGCCGTCTCGTGGGGCAGGACGTGCGAGAAGAGAGTGCAGCCTAGGATAGTGAGGTTGCTGTCGACGTCGTGGCGCGTCCGATCTAGGAAAACGAAGCGGCCGATAGTAGACCGGGCACGCAGGGCCTCCATAGCGGCGGAGAAGGCGTGCACCCTCTGCCTCGCGAGGGGCCAGCTGGCGCCGATGGGCTCGTGGTTGCCCAGCAGGAAGAAGACGTTCCAGTAGCGGCGCAGCTGCTTCTGCAGGAAGGTGAACAGCCGGTCGTCAGCAACGTGGCCTATGTCGCCAAGCAGGGCCAGGTTGGGAGCCGTTTGTTTAAATGCGAAGTCGTGCGACGCGTGTGTTTCCAGGTGCAGGTCCGATATGATCTGGAATGCCGTTGGAGACATGGCGCGTGGGGCGTCGGCTCAAGCGATCGTGCGCGATGGACCTGGGGAAAAGTGCAGGGTAGGTTAGGTTAGAAAATGTGCAGGGTGAAGGGAACAAACGGCGGGCCTCCCAGCAGCCCACATGAGAGTCACCAACCGAGTGCGTCCCCGCGCCACGGCAAGGCAATGATGGCGACGCTAGGCGTTATCTTCAACAGCAGAATCTGGGAGCAAACTGGCCCTGGGAAAAGGGAGGTGAAAAGGGGGAGACGCCTCGGAGCAGTGGGAGGGTTGATTTTCAGGTTATGCGCAAGGCGGCTGCCGTGCATTTCAGGTGACAGCCACAGGCTGCGGGCGCTGGCCAATGGCGCGCGCCTCATACTCACCTCATCGGTTGGAAATCTTCGTCTTCAGCTCCCGTCGATGGGGGAATCCCCGCCACAGCGTTGTGCGGGAATTGGAGCGATATCTTTTCTCAAGACTTGCTGACGTAACCAGACCCATATCATTCAGAGAATCCAGCTCCAGGTCGGCCTTTCGGGTGCAATGAACGATTCCCGAATCAAGTGGTCCGTTCCGTGCACGGAATCGCCTTGTTGGGCCAACTCGGGCTGCCTGACTCGCCGTGCACCCCGACTGCCAGACGATTCGGTCGGTGCCCGTCCAGATCCAATCAGTGAGTTCAAAGGCTGGGACTCCGCCCACCAATGGAAGGCACGTTCCAGCGCAGCGCTTATTCTCGTGTTTGGCAGCGCCGCCGGGGTGGCCAGGTAGGCGTAGCGGTAAGCCGAGGGCTTGTCGACCTTGGCGACGCAAACAAGCATTTTTCTCGCCTGCTATTTTCGGACAAGGTTATATCCAAAACGCAGTGCAATGCGGCCGGCTGCTGCTGTGGCACGAGTCGCGGTGCACGGCTCGAGAGGAAGTAGGAAACAAAATAGTTTGTTCGCCGACGTCCACGCAATCGAGGAACCTCACTAGCAGTGCGCCTGTGCATTTGCTCGCAGCTTGGAGGACGGGCTACCTATGCATGTCATGCGTGCAGCTTTGGGGAAATCCAATCCAGAAGCTGGCCAGTCCAAAAACGGTTTTCCGCTGACGGAGCAGCCGCAGACGACTCGTTCCAATGCGGGGTTGACCCGGCACTCGGCTCGGGCACCGTTTATGTTTAGGTTGGCACCTAGGTAGGTTGGCATGGTGCCTGAAATACGAGCGAGCACCATTCTTTTTCAATCCACCCAGCTCCCGCTTAATTCCATGGGCCTTCCCCGGCCCTACTCGCTGGCGATGCGATCCCACACACCGCCAGCAACTGGCGGCCGAGAAAAAGGCGCTGGCGGGAAGCGCAAAAGCGCGCCGAGATTGGATATGATCGATGGCTGCATGACGGAATGGCCAATCTCGTGTTGCGGAACAAGGCCTGACCCCCGTTTTTTTTGCCGGTCCACGTGCTGTGGAGAATACGAGGTTTCGGCTACGTAAAGAGGACGACGACGGGGGAGGCGGTCGCCAGCAAACAAGGCAGCCCGGGGCCTGCGAGGAGGCAGACGGTCGGCCCACCGCGTGATATCACCGCGTCCTGCACCAGATCCTTCCCTGTGCTGCGCTCGCTGCCTTCTCAGCCCCTGGCCGCCTCGCACCCGCGTCTCGTATACCTTCCCCAGAAGCCACCAGCCCGGTGCCTTGCTGCATGGGGATCCCGCCACCAGCACGCCAACGCAACCGTTGGGTTGCGTGTCCGACATGATTGTGATGCAATTTGCGGTGAGGTCCGGCCTCCTCATGCGGCAGGAGGTACTGTGCATCACCCCTGGTGCAAGGAGGCAGCGAGCACAGCGCAGCGAGCCATCCCACCGCACCTCTCGGGACGGCAACGTTGCGCCGCTTGCACTCATGTCCCGGCCCGGCCATGGAGGTGGGATATAAAAGTCCAGACTGTCCCTCGCCATCTTCCCGGGAAAAAAAAGCCCTCTTTCCTCAGCAGCAGCAGCAGCAGCAGCCAGACACAAACACTCGCTCTTCATCCTCGCTTTACCAGCAGTAATATTCCGTCTTTCGACTTGTTCGGTCTAATTTCCAACTCTCAAACCGCAACCATGAAGTGCTCCGTCATCGCCGCCGCCGCCACCCTCGTGGCCGTCACGCAAGCTGGCCGCGCTATTGTGAAGAACAACTGCGACGAAACCGTCTACGTGCAATCGTGGCCCTATTCAGGGGGCTCGGGCGCCATGACGGCCCTGCAGAAGGGCCAGACCTGGAGCGAGGACATGATCGCTGCGGGCTCGGTACGTTCCCCTCTTTCAGTGATGATGCAATGACGATGCCCAAGCAAAGGAGGAAAAAAAAAAAAACAGGCTGACCAGCGCGCCATCCCCGCATTTCCCCCTGCAGACCGTCAAGATCGCCAAGACCAGGACCCTCTCAGGCCCCCTGTTCTTCGGCTACTCGTCGTCCAAGAACCCCGACTACGCCTACTACGAGTTCAGCACCGAGTGGGGCAACCCCTTCGCCGGCGCCCACAACATCCTGAGCCCCGGCGACGGCTGCGAGAAGTTCGACTGCGGCCCCAACCAGGCCGACTGCTACAGCACCCCCGTCCACAAGAAGGTCTTTGGCTGCCCCGAGCCCGTCGACGTCACCGCCACCCTCTGCGCCTAAAGCCTTCTTGCCCAGCCAGCGAACCCAGCCGCTGTGAATCACGATCCTTAATAGCCATGCCATAATGAACCCGTCCTAATATAATTAATGATTGAGGGCGCAACCAACCTGTGGTCCGCCGTGACATGTTCCTGCTTGCCAACACGTGATGTCACGTGGACTGGGCTTCCATTTTGTCTCGCCTGCCGTCCCAACGCGCCTCCCGGTCCTGCCATCCCCACTCCAGAGCTGTCAATCGGCAGCAGCGCGACCATGTTGGGTGTTGGCCGCGGGGCCCCCATTTGCGGGCGGCTCAAATCAGACGCAGCCACATGGTCGTTGGTGCTTTGTTGGTGCTAGCCCTACGTGTTCGGTGGGTACCAGGTATGGACTTAAAAGCAAGCAGCCAACGCTTCTCGACTCAACCCCGAGCTGTATGCTGACCCCTCCGCTTTCGAAGCGTGGCCGGCCGGGCTCCTAGCACCTGATCGAGATGGACGACGATAATTCCGCTATGGAGCCGGGAGCGGATTGGGGCGACGTGGACATGGACGAGCTTCACGACGCCGTTTTTGACAACGATCTCGGTCGCCTGACAGCGGCTCTTGCTCAACAAAATGGGCAGGTCGACATAAACAGGCCCTACACCAGGGAACACTGGGCAACGGCCATGATTTTGCTACACGCTGCCGTGCTCTACGACAATTATGACACGGCAGTGTTGCTAATCGCGCTTGGTGCTGATACTGAAGCTTATAACCACTTTCCTCGGGATACCAAGGTGGTGAATCTTACACCCCTGCACCACGCTGCTGGAAATGCGGCTCCCGCCATGCTCCGCCTTCTGCTCGACTCCGAGGCAAAAACTACGGCCACCTGGAGTTTGGCTGCGCCTGAAGGGAGCCCCAGGCCGCTGCCCAGCACCGGCATGGCGACGATGATGGTGCTGCCAGACAGCATAGACGCAGTGGCTGAAGAGGTCGAGCCCCGTCATGTCGAGACGATTGATATGCTGCTTGACCACGGCGTAGACATTAATGCGCGAGTGTCAGCGGCAGGAAACCAATGGCGCAGCTCTTTGGTATGTATCTTATTGCTACTTCATTGTTCTTTTGACTTTCCTGTCATCCGCAAACAGCTCTTAGCCCTCTCGTGGGACACCACATGCCGCAACGTCAATCTCGTGCCCGTTGGTTGACAAGCTTGCAACAACCAGATGGCCATGGCAATGGGAATATGCTCAATTCCGTCATCAGACATTTAATGGGCCGTGGCGGCACAGTGTATCGCGATGACCTCGACCAGCTCTGCCTTGCAGCCATCAAGCAATACTCGATCCCTGCCCTAGAGTTCCTGATCGAGGAATTCGGATACCGCGATATCGACCACGGCCTTTTCTGCTTGCATAAAATGGCCGAGAACAGGGGCATCTGGACATGCCACCCGCATCTCACGCACCAGATGGTGTGCTTTCTTCTCTCGCGGCTGGAGCACGACCTGGGACCAGGAAGGAACATCAACGACACCCCGGAGATTCACAACGTGTTCAAGACGGCCGCGGGATTTCAAAACCTGGGTCCTATTAGGGATCTCCTCAAGCACTGATTCGATGCCAATCGCCGCCCCAGCGACGAGTCCTTTACGCCCCTGGCCGCGGCCTGCAGTATGTGCACGAGCCAAGAGATCATTGAGCTGCTGCTTGACGCCGGCGCCTCAGCCATCGACACATCAAACTCGGTCATGACTTCGCCTCTATCTGCCCTTTGCCGAAGCCCCCTCGCTATGCAAAACCCTAGATTCCACGTCACCCGGGACGTTGTCCCGATTGCCAGGCTACTCCTCGAACGCGGCGCAGATCCGAACCACCGCACACTTGATGCGAACGGCAAGACGGAATGGACACCGTTAATATTAGCTCTCGGGCACGACGGTGGTCAATGGGCCGCTGGGCGTTGCTTAAGGCGCTCCTTGACGGTGGCGCAGACGTGGAATGTAGGGGTGGCTTTTGGTATGAATGGGATGAATGGAACATGGTCACTCCCTTGGTGGCAGCCTTTGGGCAGAAAGCACGGCATGGCCTAGAGGCTGTCAGGATTTTGCTAAACGCGGGCGCTGATCCCAACGTCCGCAGCGGGGCCGATTCCAGCGGGATAACCCCGCTGATCGCAGCTTGCCTCACCTATAATGAAGGGCAAGACCCCAAGTGGGCCCCGATTCTGCTAGACGCGGGCGCCGATGTCAACTACTGTGGTGGCTCCGCCTGCTATGGGCTGACACCTCTGCACGCAGCCTGTGGTGGTCACATTTTTATCGGCCCTGAAACAGAGCTCGTCAAGCTTCTGTTGGCAGCTGGCGCCGATGTCGACCACGGTGCCGCGTGGCCGGACTGCCCTGGGGTGACGCCACTGCTGATAGCTTGTACCAGCTGCCCCCTTCGCGATACGCCCGGAACCGTCAAGCTTTTGCTGGAGGCAGGCGCGGATGCAAACTGCCGCTGGGGAGCATCGCCGCCGGAGGACGAGGGGGACGTCGCCGGGAGCACTGCCCGTAAGGCACTCCACCTACCCTCTCCGTATCGACTGCTATTCTGTGCTGACCAGGGCCCTCTCGCCAAGTGCATTGTGTCTCGTACGAGTGTCCGGAGGTCATCAGGATACTTCTTGACGCTGGGGCCGACCCTACTGCGCGCAACGCCCGGGACGAAACTCCTCTGTTTAGCAACATCCGCAAGCTGAGCGGCATGTCGGAAAGCCAGCGGGTCGAGGGAACGTCGGAGTGCATCCGCCTCCTGGCCGAAGCCACTACCGACCCGGACGCCCTTCGCGCGGTTGATGCGTCTGGCAGGTCCATGCTGCAGCTCCTGGATACCGAGCTTCAGAAGTGTCACGGGGAGGTTGCCCACCAGAGGCTGACGGAGGCGGCAGAGACTCTGCGCCGAAGAATCGCCGGACACGAGACTGTCATGGTTGTCCGAGAGCGTCAGATGAATTGATTGACCGCGGCCGTCGTGGCATTCGGAATCTCGATCCCGCTCACGCATATGCACAAGCCAGGAAAACAAGCTCACCGGCCATATGCACCACAGGGACAGCAAGCGTGGTTGGCAGGGAGCAGCTGCAGATGCCACGGGACTTTGGTGGAAGCGGCTCCGCTTTGCGGTGACGGCTACGGCAGCTCGGGGAACAGAGCGTCCGGCATCGGATGCGTGGACAAGACGTGGGTTTGCCGTCGGACAGGTGCCTGTGACACTCGAGGGCATCGCCTGCATGATTTCTAGGTAGTTCTCTGGCGGCTGGAATATGCAAAAAGTCGCTTCTTTTTGTGCCAGAAGGAGGAAGGGTTTCGGCCTCGATGGAGGATACTAGTCGGACCGAGCACCCCTGACGTGCCAGCACAATCGAGAAACCCGCTGGCCGGTCGCCGGCCCGATCAGCACCCCGCCCGTACCTGCATGGATGCAGAGTGAGCCAGAAAGTGTGGCAGCTTTGGGCCGGTCTAGGCCGCGCCCTTGAGGCACCTGGCCCTGCCACCGCGCCCCGATTATCGGCCAGCCGGGGATGTCTATGACGGGGGTCTGGACCCACTTGGCCCTCCGGCCGTGGCCCGACCTCCGGTCTGCTCGGCAATGCAGCCGCCCTAGTATCGGAGCCAGGCCAGGCTTGGGCTGGAGAGAGGCGATATATGCGTCGTGCGGACGGCCAGCCAGCTCATCCGTCTGCACACCATCTTACCCATACAGCATCTCGTCGCTGCATTTCCTTTCCCCAGGATAGCATCGGCATTACGCTACGTGATCGATAACCAATCTGTCTCTCAATACACAACGCTCCCAGTCAGGCATGCCTCGCTGCTTGGTGGGTGAATTTGGTGCCGTGACATCTACCTCTCCGTTTTGATTCGACTCCTCTTCATCCTATCTCCTGTCTCCAGGGATATTTGTCCCCTCGCGAGCACCAACAGCTACGCACAATGCAGCCGCTCCCTCCACCCTCCGACCCAGAGTCCAAGGCGCAGCCCAGATCTGCCGTCTACGAAGCCGATGCGTTGACCCGTCCGCCCACCCCTGCCAGCCAGCAGACGGCCCCGCCACCAGACGGAGGTCTCCGGGCATGGCTCATGTGTAACTACAGCAAAACTTCCCTGCCGACTGTACCGATGCTTGTCCAGACGCAGCTGACACAAACCCAGGCCTCTGCACGCACCTGGTGACGGCCAACGTCTGGGGTCTGACCATCTCCTTTGGCATCTTCCAGGCCTACTACGCCGACTCCCTGGGCGTCCCGCCGTCGCAGATCTCGTGGATCGGCGCCATGCCCATCGTGCTCGGGAACCTGCTCGCTGTCTTCTCTGGGAGGCTGAGCGACGCGGGCCACTTCCGCGTCATCATGGCCCTCGGGTCGTCGCTGTGCACCCTGGGCCTGGTGGCCGCGTCCTTTAGCACGCAGTACTGGCAGCTGATGCTCACGCAGGGCCTGCTGTTTGGCATCGGCGGCGGACTGGTGTATGTGCTCTTCTTTCCTCAACGTCATCTACCATGCTGACCGACAGCTGCCGACGTGACAGGGCATGCCCGTCATTCTCGGTCCTCGCCACGTACTTCTCGTCCAGGCGGGCGCTGGCGCTGGGCATCGCGTCCTGCGGCAACATCACCGGGGGGCTCATGTACCCTGCCGTGGCGCGCCAGCTGCTCCCGGCAGTCGGGTTTGATTGGACCATGCGAGTCCTTGCGCTGATGCAGCTGATCCTGTTCGTGTTTGCCAACGTCTTTATGCGGTCGAGGATCCAGACGCAGATGTCGGGCCCGTTGATGGACCTGAGCATGCTGAAGAAGATGGACTTTACTCTGTTCAGCTTTGGCGTCATGACTGTATGCTGCATCCTCCCTCTTTGCCGGCGCGTGGCTTCACTTTGTCAAACTTGCCACTGGCTGCTCGGGCTGACCGAACCCACCCACCCCAGGCGCAGGCAGGCCTCTACGTGGCGCTCTTCTACCTGCCGCAGTTCAGCCGCACGCAGCTGCAGCCGCCGCTGTCGTACCCGGACTCGCTGAACCTGCTGCTCGTCTTCTCGGGCGCCAACCTGTTTGGGCGCCTGCTGCCGACGCGCTTCGCCGACCGCGCCGGGCCCGTCAACCTCATGGTGCCGGCGCAGCTGGCCGGCGGCGTCATGGCGCTGTGCTGGACGCGCGTGGCGACGCCCGCGGGCCTGCACGCCTGGACGGCCCTGTTCGGCCTCGCCGTCGGCGGCGTCACCTGCCTGCACGCCAGCGCCTGCATCTCGCTTGTGCGCGACCTGCGCACCGCCGGCGCCGCCATGGGCCTCAGCATGACCGTCAACTCGCTCAACACGGTCCTGGGGCCGCCCGTCGCCGGCGCAATCATCTCGGCCATGGGCGGCCGCTACGAGGGCGCCCAGGCGTACGCGGGGTGTCTGATGCTGCTGGGGTCGGTGCTCGTCGTCGGCGCCAAGGCTGTCAGGAGGCACCAGATTGGGGAGAAGTGGGACGAGAAGGTGTAGCGGAATCGTAGTGGCCTCTGTATGATCTAGATTTTTACCCCTGAGATTGCTCGAGCAGGGCTCCCTGTTACTCCCTATTACGATAGCTACATACATAATGTCTACTACAAACACACATTAAGCCCCTGACTCCCCACCCTCCTCCATCACAGACCAGTCCATCGGCTCCCCCCCGCGAGGCCCGCCACCGGTCCGTCGCGCGCATGGTGGCGCCGCAGCCCCGGATCAGGAACCCCCACTTGCGCACAAAGCCCTCGGTGACCTCCCAGGACTCGACGCGCCAGGGGTCTGCCCAGACGAGCATGCCGCGCGTCTCGCAGTCGTCGAAGCCCTCGTACAGCCCGCCGCACAGGTCCGCGCAGAGCGCGCCCTCGTCGATGGCGTGCATGGCCCGGATGAGGTTGTCGCGCATCCGGCTGTCGGGCGCCACGTCCATCCAGCCCGGGTGCGGCACCGCCTTCTGCAGCGCGGTGGGCGCCAGGTCCGCTGGTGGCGGCGGGGTGGGCGCCGTCGTCGACTGGTTCTGATCCTGCGCGGCGACGAGGAGGGCGGCGCTGTCGCAGGTCGGCGGGATGATGTGCTGCAGGCGCAGGATGCTGATATTCGTCATGGTGGCCCGTAGCACGTTGTACTGCACCAGGGTGATCAGGTGGTGGTCTGGCGAAAGCGGGAAGTCGATGTGGAAGCTAGCGCCACGCTTTGATGGATGGAACGGGCTGTCGGTGGCGGTCTTGTATGGGAGAAGTGGCGGTATCAGCCGCGTCTTTGCTGCAGGGTCGTGCGTGGCAGTGACAGCGGTCGACGGTTGGTCTTGGTCGACACCAAGCTCTGTGCTGGCTGCTCTCTTGCCATCGTTGTAGTTCACGGGCCTGGGCGCTGCCGGACCAAAGGCCTCGAGGACAAAGATGTAGCCTGAACAAGCAGCATCCCCACTCGCTGTCCGTGACTTGGTAGCCTGACGTTTTCCTGCGCGTGGATCCTGTAAGCAGCGAGCGAGAATGTTTGTCGGGAAAGCTACCCACTCCACGCCCTCTGGTTCAGTCGGTTCTGACGCTTCTTTCTCTCGGCCCTGTCCCCGAGTCCGGACCAGTCGTCACCCGCGTTGCGCATCTGGACACAAGTCGTCAGCCTACCGACAGCCCCGGCGCTGCTCGCATCCTCGGGGTCAGCAAGCGTACCTCTGGCAGCTGACCCATCGGCGGGCGCAGAACCCGTGCCGAATCCATAGCCTCGACGTTTTGGAGGTTTGGGATAAGCAATGACCGATATCCAGCGTCTTGTCGGAGTGAATGAGCAGGAGTCGAAGTCTGATCAACAACTGGAATGGGACGAGTCCCAGTCTTATGCACCTGGCTTACCGTCCTCCGTCCTTTTTGGGCGTCTGGCTTATGCCAAGTCGACCTGATCAGGCTTAGCGCCGGATCCAGGAGTCCTGTGGCGGCCCGGGAATGCAGTTGGCTTATGGTGGAGGGCCTGATCAAGAATAGCGCATCGCGAGGCCACCACAGGGATTCGAAGGTCACTCATGTCTGCGAGTGGCCTGGAGTCGTTCAGAGCGCCGGCTGATCAGGATTCCTCAAAGAATGCTTGAACGGGCTGCTTGGAAAATTGTATAAAAGCCCACCAAGCTGTCTTTCGCAAAGTTGGACGAGTTCTATGGTTTCGTTTATCACCACCGCATCATCCAGAGCCCCCACTACCCTAACCCTGAGATCCTCAAGCCCCTGAACCCCTGAATCACCCAAGTTGCCCCGACTCCAGCAAAAAAGATGCCAGGCTTCAACCCAGACACGGACATCCCCTCGCTGCAAGGAAAAGTGATCCTAGTTACCGGAGGTCTGCGCACTCTGTCCTCGTCACCACCCTCCACATGCTAAAACCCAACCTCCAGGCACTGCCGGCATCGGGCGCCTCACCGTCCTGAACCTGGCCAAGCACAAGCCGGAGCACATCTACTTCACCGGCCGCAGCGCCCAGTCCGCCGGCTCTCTCATCTCCGAGGTCCGCACGCTCGACGCGGCGGTGCAGATCACGTTTGTGCAGCTGGACCTGGCCTCGCTGGCCGCGTGCAAGGAGGCCGCGTCCGCGCTCGCCGGCGCCCTCCCTCGGCTAGACGTCGTCGTCTGCAACGCCGGGATCATGGCCGTGCCCCCCGCCGTCAGCCCCGACGGCTACGAGATCCACATGGCCACCAACCACCTCGGCCACGCCATGCTGCTCCGCCACCTGCTGCCCGTGCTCGAGGCCACGACCGCGCTGCCGGGGCCGACGTGCGCATCGTCGTACTTACCTCGACGGCCTGGAGGGGCCACCCCGGCGACGGCATCACGTACTCGCGGCTTGGCAAGGGGTATGATGGTTTTGTGGGACGCTGGCAAGCTTATTCGTACGTTTGTCCCGGGCGCCACACATGCCACTAACATCAAAATAATGCTGACGAGGGCCGTCCTCATCGCCTTGTTCACCAGTCAAAGCAAGTTCGCGAACCTCCTCTACGCCGTCGAGCTGGCGCGCCGACACCCGTCCATCCTGACCGTCGTCCTTCAGCCGGGTGTTGTAGCGACGTCGCTTATCAGCAGCCTGGGGTTCTGGGACCGGGCATTCATAGCCACGAGCACGGCGCTGCTGTGCCTCCCAACCCTGACGCCAGAAGAGGGCTGCCACAACTCGCTCTGGGCCGCGGCCGCGGGCAAGAGGGCCGACATGGTCAACGGCGCGTTTTACATGCCGGTTGGGCAGCTCGCCAACGACCTGGTTGCCAAGGACAAGGTCGCAAGGGACCCAGAGCAGGCGGCAAGGTTGTGGGAGTGGACTGAGAAGGCCTTGGACAAGATTTGAGGCGTCTGGGGGCAACTGACAGTAGTCTTGTAGTCTTGCATGGAACTAGCTGAAATCATCATCGCTTTTCTCGATTTGCGCGTCACACCGACCACTGGAGCATGGCTTTTCCTCCCTCGGAAACCCCCTTCGTCGTGGCAGATCCCGGACACCTGTCAGGGTAGGTCACCTGATGTTTGCAATAGCGCGAGAACCTCCCGGGCCCAACCCTGCAAGTGGATCCTTCTGGCTCCAGACTTTCGGTGTCATTGATGCTTATCAAATCCTTCACCGTCCGATCTCTGGCGCCGGGGGAGAGATTGCCAGCTAGTCCGGTGAGGTGAATGAGGAGGGGCTGGGCTTGCCCGCCCCGGGGAAAGTTGGCACACCCCGTTATAGTCGCTGCAACGTGGATCAAGCCTCCGAATTGTTTGTTTATATGGCATCCCCTTCCCACGGCAGGCCGGCAATAGGGGGGAAAATGAAAGGAAATGGGAAGAGAAGAGGAATGGGAAAAGAAAACAAGATAAGGAAAAGATAATAAAAGAAATGAAAGAACATCCTCTACTTTGCCACGAAGGAGGCCCTCAGCAGCCCCGACGGAGATCTGCCGACATCATCGGCCTGCGAGTCCAGCACCGGGGTTCCATGCCTCCAACCAGCGCTAAAAGTCGGGCGTCGGCCCCAGCGACAAGGCACGTACTCTGCCGAAATTGCGTGCGCGGTGAATGAACAGCAGATAAAAAAAAATTATGGTTTAAAAAAGGCCGGCCGGTGTTTTGGGGAGAAGGGCTGTGCATGCGACAAACCAGGCCAAGCTCCCACGCCGAACGCCATCGTGACATCAGGCGGAACCAAGAAAAAAAGGATGCGATCGATCGGGGCAGCGGTCGGTGAGATATGACGGAGCGCAAAGAAGCAAGGGGAGGCCGGCTCCCGGGAAGCCGGGAAATCCTTGGCTGACTGACCTTAGGGCTGGTGGGCTGGCGTCGTTCAGATCAACACGCGATCCTGCTGCTGCTCACGTTTCCCCGGGACGTGTGATGAATGATTGATATTCTTACAGCGGACCAGCAAGCAGCAAGCCAGATGGAAGACGCCACACCTTCCTCGCCTTCCCTGCTAGCCCCGCGTAGCGCATCGATCTCACGCCTCCGTTGACCTGCATGAGAAGCAGGGCGGGGGCGCTGAGCTAGCCAACGTTTAGGCTTTTTTTTATTTTTTTTTTTACTCTCTTTCTCTTCCCAGATCCAAGAGGGGCGACGAGCAGGGGCCGCAGCCCAATGGGGACGCCGTTTGGGGCCTGCTAGCTCGCATCCAAACACGCACCAAGCGCCGACCGGCCCTGCCGCTAAGATGGCGCCAGGGTTGGGAAGTGCTGTCGTTGCGCCGAGTTTTCTTGGCAGCTGGGGCGCGCCGATACTTTTTCGTCTCCTGCCTGCCTGTCGCCTGTCTGCTGCCCCTCTGCTCTCTACCGGGGCGGTGGGAGGAGTGCGTTGCTCGCTCGGGTGTGGCATGACGCAAAACATGGATGCATCCATCTCGTACAGCCCGCCCGCTGGAGTGGAGGCGGTCTGGCAGGCGTCTGTGTGTTGGACGTGCGTTTGCTTGGCCGGCCCAAGCAGCCAGAAGCCAGACCGGATTCGAGTTGAAAACGCATGGTTCCCCGGATTTTCGAGAACCCATCCATTCTTCTCTCCCTCCCTCTTCTCGTGAAGCGTCCGCCAGCCAAGCCCATGATGTAATTTAATGCTAATATCTCCCAGCCGCACATTTTTCTCGGACCTCGCCCTGTCCATGTCGCCGTGCCGTGTCTAAAAGCCGGGTTTTGATGGGTTGAGCGTTGTTTTTTTGCCGTGCGTCTCGTCACAATTTCTTCACTCCCGTCCCGACGTTCCCGTCATCGTGCCCCTCGTCGTCTTCTTGCTTCCCACCCAACCTCGATTCCACCTCTCGCCAGGAATGCCTCCACAGAGGAGCGCCAAGGCGCCCGCCACCAGGAAGCTGCGCAACCTGCTGTCTTTTGGCAAGTCGGGTAAGGGCTCGCGGACGGTCGAGTTTGCCGAGTCCCCGATCTCAGACCTGTCGGCCACCGCGCTCACGGCGCAGCACCAGCTGGCCGTCTCGGCCTTCCTGGCCATCGCGCACAAGAGCGTGACCGAGACGTCGGTGGTGGCCGTGCCGGAGCGGCAGCCTGAGATCAAGATGGGCATCACGCGTGCCCAGACCTGCCCCAACCTGTCGGCCCTGACGGCCGACCATGTCAGCCTGGCGGCCAAGGTGTCAGACAGCATCCTCCAGCCGCGGCCCATGATCCGGGTTCGTACCGGAGGCACCACTGCTCCACTCCGCCTCCCAGCCCCGGTCGAGGACGAAGAAGAGAAGGCGGCGGCGGCGTCGCCAGCACAGGAAGAGGACCCACGGCCAGGCTCCATGTCGCGGGCCGAGTCCATAGTCGACGAGGCCAGCCCAGTCAGTTCGGGCGCGTGGAGCATCTTCCGCAGCCCGTGGTCCTTCACGTCCAAGGAGACGATCCCAGAGGACTGCCAGACCATCTCTTCTTCGAGGGTGGCAGGAGCGAGGAAGGACAGCGCCGGAGGAGACACAGTGGCGGAAAAAGAGGAGAACGGGCTGTGCGAGAGCCCTACAATGCTTACACCAGAGCCGAACGGCTCCGCGATCCCCTTCCTCGGCAGCTTCGGCACTCTCTCAAGCCTGTCCACCTTCTCCAAGCCGTCGAGGCACCACAGCCGCGCCGGCAGCGGGACCCGCCTCCGCACGCCCGAGTCCTCCACGGGGAGCAGCAGCGGCAGCAGCAGCAGCAGCAGACACACCGCCAGCAGCTCCGTGTCCGGGCGGAGCATCCGGGCCATACCCAGCGAGGTCAACCTCAACCGGCGGTTCGACTCGGCGTCGCGACACACGGTGCCGTTCTGGTACATCCGCAAGCCGGCGGCCAGCACCGAGGACGAGAGCGGGCGCTCGAGATGCCGTTCCAAGCGCTGTGCCTCAACTGCCGGCACATCGACCTCGACGCCCTCTTCCGGCAGGACGAGAGCGACGCCGTGCCGCCGCCGCGCGACTTCATTGTCATGGGCACGCTGCTCAACCTGATGACGCGCACAAACTGCCGCCTGTGCCAGCTGGCGGCGCGCGTCATCGCGCACGACGCCAGCGCCGGCATCCCCGCGCACCTGAGCGACGAGGAGCGGTCAGCGGAGCAGATGAGCACCCTGGTCGGGCTCCTGGACGACACGTACTACCTGTGTCCGGCCCGGCTGCCCACGCCGCGCAACTCGCCCGAGCTGTTCTTTTTCTCAAGCGACGACGTCCGGGCGGGGTCGTGGCCGCGGCGCAGCATGGCCATCCGCCCCATCGGGACGGGTGCAGAGGAGTCTATGGACGGCCAGCAGCAACTCCCCTGACAACCGGGTGCTCGGGCCGACTGCTCAGGAGCCCGAGCGAAATGGACCTCGACTGGGTGCGCGACCGACTTCGGGCGTGCGAGCAGTGCAGTAGCAGCAACAACAATAGCAGCAGTGGAGCAGACTCTACGCTGCACAAGAGAGACCAGCAGCACCCCGTACGGGTCATCGACGTGCAACGGATGTGCCTCGTCGACCTGCACGAGGACGACCGCTACGTGGCGCTCAGCTACGTGTGCGGGGCGGCGGCGCAGGGCTCGATGCTGCTGCTCGGGCGGCCAGCGAGCGGGCCCTGCGGCACCCCAAGGGCCTGCTGCACTTCTGGGACTCGGTGCCGCGCACGATCCAGGACGTCGTCAAGCTGGTGCGCGAGATCGGCGAGCGCCACCTGTGGGTCGACGCGCTCTGCATCCTGCACGACGACCCGGCCGACGTCGAGGCGCAGATCGCGGGCATGGGCCGCGTATTCCGCGGCAGCGCCCTCACCATCTGCGCCTGCTGCGGCGACGACGCCACGCACGGCCTGCCTGGCGTGGAGCCTGGAACACGGAAGCACACCCGGCAGATCGTCGAGATGGTGGGCAGGCACATGATTGGGAGCGTCATGTCGAGCCCACACCATTGCAATGCGAGGGTGGCTGGGCCGCCAGTCACAGGGAAGGATGACAAGGATGAAAACGACGAGAAAGATGGCAGCACACCCAGCAGCAACAACACCGGTCGTGGCCAGAGCCAGTGGGATACCCGCGCTTGGACGCTGCAGGAGCAGGTCCTGTCGCCCAGGAGGCTACTCGTCACAGACGAGTGTCTGACGTGGTGCTGCCCGCACGGACAGACCGTCGAGGACGAGAACGGCCCTCGGTGCGGCGGGGGTGGCGACGACAGTAGCAGCGCGGGACCTGCAGCTGACCAGTCGATGCACATGCTGGATCAGATCATGTTTGCCTGCAGCCTCGGCGCCGGCCCTGCCCTCGACCCGCGGCCGAGCAACATGGACGTGTACGCGCGCATCGTGTCGACCTACACGTCGCGCGACCTCAGCGACGCGCGGGACGCCGAGCGCGCCGTCATGGGCCTGCTGCGGCATCTGGAGCCGGCTTTTAGGGGCCCCTTCACCGGCGGCCTGCCCGAGACGGAGCTCAGCGCGGCGCTGATGTGGTGCCCGCTGGGCAACACGCTACGGCGTCTCGACCCGGCGTCAGGCGAGCCCATATTCCCGAGCTGGAGCTGGCTGGGCTGGACGGGGCAGGCGGCGTACCCGTGGCTCGAGGGGCGCACGATGCCCATGTCGGAGGAGGCGGGCTCGCCGCTGTTGTGGCGCAACATGGCGCCCGTGGTGGAGGATGCGCACGACGCGTGGTTCACGGGGCCCGATCTGCGGCTCAATGGGCTGCCGCATCCGAACCACGGCTACGTCCGGGACAGGTGCGACGGAGGCTGGTGTCTGGACGAGCAGGATGGGTGGACTTACACCGACACGGAAAACGAGGACGAGACGCAGGACTGCAACGAGCGCCGCACTGGCGGCAGGTGGCTGAACCCGGTGCATCCAGCACCCGAGGGTGACGGCGGGAGGATCCACCAGTTCTTCTCGCCCAAGCACCCGAACCGGCTGCACTTCCGGACCCTGGCGGCGCACTTTATGCTAGAAAACAAGGTCCGTGTCCAGCCGGCATCACAGGTGGCTGGCGACAGCGACAGTGGCAGAAAGCAGCCGCGGCCGCAGCAGCGGCAGCCGATGCACATAGTGCGTGTCCTCAACGAGCGCGGGTTCGCGGCGGGCTACATCTACGCCGGGGCGGCGGCGGCGCAGGACAAGACGTGGACGCCGTCAACGGGCTCGCGGCGCGAGTTTGTGGTGCTGTCGCGCGCAAGCACGCGGGCAGACCCGCGGGTTGGGCAGGAGCTCCTGCACGCAACACCCCTGGGCGACATCGGCAGCGTGTACTCGATGGAGTCGCTGCTGGGCGGCTTGCACCGGCTGCGGCCACCCAAGAGGGGCGGCGACTGCGACGACGAGCATCATGACGAGGCGGCGCAGTTCGACACGCGGCTGTACGATGCCAGCACGCCGTGGGGTTGTTCAATGTGATGATGATAGAATGGAGAGAAGAAAAAAGGTGCCAGGGGGCGGGGACGAGGAGGAGCTTGAAGAGGTGGCCGAGAGGGTGGCGGTAGGGAGGGTCCACGTTGCGGCCTTTATGGAAGCTGCGCCGGTCGAGAAGTACATTGTGCTAGGGTGAAGAGAGAATGCTATTGTTGCTTGCTGCCTTGAAGTGGTCCCTGAGGCTGGAAGGGCCTGTGGAAAGGAGGTTGGGGCTGCAAACGCTCGCTCACCAAGAGTCGTCCATTGTCCACTGGGGCAAGGCTCGTCGTCGTGGCCACTGGCCCTGACACAGCAGCAGTGCGAGCCAAAATCACTGCCCAGCTGAAGAGTATAAAAGCCGGGTTTTTGCACGAGATGGAACGCCTCCGCGGCGGCAAGACGGGATCAAAAGGAGCGACGAGATGTGCCAACGAGTGGTGTACCAGTTTACCTGCGGACACCTCATGATGGGGCTGTCCAGCTTCATGCCTGCTTCCAAGCGTGGATTGCCAACCGCACGTGTTGCGCCCCAGGGAATTGATGATAGGGAAAAGTGCAGTGTAGGTTGGTGGGGAAAAAGTGCAGCAGGAGCCAGAAAAATTCGAGCCTGCGGTGACCAGAGTTGACCCGTTCAAAAATCCCCCTGGTTGTCCAGTGCTGCTGAGCAAGGAGCTGCTGATATAAGGCAGGGACCCGCACTGAATCGGTGGCACGGAGATAACGGTAGAGATAAATAACAAATAGACCCACTATCGAAACCTTGATTGGCTGCACCTCCTAGGCGGCCGTTGTGGCACCCACGGCACCCAAGAGTCGCTGGACAGAATGAATCGAGACTCGTCAATCCATGCGATTCAAGATCAACAACTCCAACACGCACCAACACCGCACACGACGGCGCGACTGCCCTCCACCAATCACATTTCGATTCCCGCCTGCCGCCCAAACCTGCTGCGAACCTGGCATCTTCCCTCATCTCCCTCTAGTTCATCAAAGTCTAAGTGCGAAAGCCTGACGGCTACCACCAATGCGAGCCCATCCGGCTGAATCAGTCGACGCAATCTCCCGAGACCCAACATCGACAATGCAGATCCCTCTCGCATTCAACCGACCTCCTTTTTACGGCACACCCGGCTCCCAAACTTTATTCTGCCGTCTGCCAGGCACATGACTCTCCCGAGCCTCTCTCGTCTCCCTCGCGGAGATGGCTGCCCTGTTTCGTCCGTCAACCGACCCTCGAGATGCTACCCGCCCCCTGCGCTCGTCATTTCAAGCACCAAGATGCGAAGCTTTGTGGCGTCGTCAGCCAAGGCACGGGGTGTGGGGGCTTGCAGCCCGGCTGCCGAAGCCCATCAGCACCTAGTGCCGTCGTCAGCGGACGTCTTTTGAGCTACCCAGATAGCGACAGTTACAGTTGAAGTTGACGCGAGGTGCGTCGCCCTCCACACTAGTCAGGATTCCTCATTTCTGCCGGCCGCATCTTCGAGACCTAAACTGACAATCTGCTCCAACGCCCTCGCAGATAGCCCACCCTCGCACCGCGAATCGCAATCGCCCCGTCTCCTGGTCGTCGGCCCTGCCCTGCCTCCGGCTCATTTCGCCTGTTCCACCATCCGCGCATGCGGTCCCATAATGCTGCAGCCCACCCCCAATCTTGCGCGTCGCATTCGCCCGCCCCCTCCAGGGATGTCTCTCCCACCGCAACGGGCGCGACTCGACGGGTTCGGTTGAATCGGCCGAAGCAGCACGCGGCCTGCCCCTGGCGCTAGCTCGTGTTGGACGCAACCCACTGCCCAAACGGGGAGGTCGTCTGCGCAAGCTCCTCTGCACCAGGTATCCAGGTCGGCGCCTGCTGCACCGCCCATTTTTCCATTGTCGATATCAGCGCAACTGGGGAGAACAGAGTGACGAGCACAGACTGAGTGCATAGAACAGACCGACACGAACACAGTCGCTAGGCGTCAAGCAAGCCCTCATCATCGCCCCGGGGCAAGGCCTCCCGCCTATTCATGCTTAATTGGGAACGGACGCGTCGGCAATTGCAATGGTAGCATCCAGCCCACACCGTCGTCGCTGATGCCCACGGTTGCAGCGTCAACCGTCTTCTCGCTACCTGCGCTGGGAATCGACATGGCCGGCCCGCAATCCCTCGACCACAACAGCTGCGCCTGCAGCCTTGGCCCTCTGCGTCGATGCCTGCCCCCCGCCTTGCACTACACGTCCCTACATACACAGTTGCCCGTCCCTGTGGGTAAACCGGTTGTTGCTCGTCCCCGTTTCTCCACACCGCCGCGCCGGGACATTGCACGCAGGGGTTCTATGTACTCTAGACTTTTGCCTAGTCCTCAGATGGAAGGTGGATATTGCCGAGTTCCCCTTGTCGCCATGTCCCTCGGCGCATGCAAATGCTTCATGCCTGTACCCGCCTTGGACCAGCCAACATCTCCCGGAGTCGAGCCACGCCCACGCCCAGCCGCCATATTTATACTACCATGTCGGCCACCGAGTCCCTTGCCCGCTGCTCTTGGGTCCGGCAGCGACAGCAACGGTTGTCAGGCTCCTACGCTCGTTTACAGCTCTCCCCGGAGGCTCTTTGTTGCCTTGCCGCCGTCCCAAGCCTTGTAGTCATCATACAAGACAGGCTGCGTGCTGACACAGCCACTGACCATGGTTCGCGGAGCTGCTGTGCTGTCGCTTTTTGCGGCTGCTTGCGCGGCCCAAAAGACCAGCAACCCCGCCGAGGGCCTTGCCGCCCCGATCGTCCCCGGTGCCTACATCGTCGAGTACGAAGATGGCCACGATGTAAGCCCCCGTCCCATACTGGCAGCGCCGTATCCCCTGAGATGCTGACAGCACGGCCTGGTGGCCGCCCCTAGGATCCTGGTGCGTTCAAGCAAACGATTGCACCCGACGCCGAGGTGAAGATGGACCTCAGGTCCAAGCTCTTCACGGGCGCGTCCATCGTCTTCCACGACAAGGACCATGTCGAGGAGACGGCCGAGAAGGTGGCCGCCTTGCCCGCGGTCAAGCGCATCTGGCCTGTCAGGCGGTACACGATCCCCGAGTACACGGTCGAGTGGGCTGGCAACATGCCTGACGACCAGTCGCGCGAGCTGACGCGCCGTCAGGGCGCTGCCGGCAACGATACCTTCTCGCCCCACGTCATGACGCAGGTCAACCAGCTCAGGGACAAGGGCATCACTGGAAGGGCATCAAGGTTGCCGTCATCGACAGCGGGGTATGCAGTTTCCCGGACGGTCTCCCGACTCGCGAGCTTTGACCTGACTAAAGACCCCCTCTGTTCTAGATCGACTACAAGCACCCGGCCCTGGGTGGTTGCTTCGGACCGGGGTGCCTGGTCTCCTTCGGGTACGATCTGGTTGGCAACGCCTACAATGGATCGAACCGCCCCGTGCCGACGCGACCCCATGGACTGCGGCGGCCACGGAACACGTCAGTAATGTCTCTCATCGCCGAGCTCTCTGTCGTGGTTTCACGAAACACTAACCAGCATTTTGCTCTTGTAGACGTCTCGGGCATCATCGCGGCCCAGACCAACAACCCCTTCGGCATCGTCGGCGCGGCGGCCGACGTAACGCTGGGAATGTACCGCGTGTTTGGCTGCACTGGCGGGGCCCAGGACGACGTCTTGATCCAGGCCTACGGCATGGCCTACGAGTCTGGAGCGGACCTGATCACAGCCTCGATTGGTGGGTCGTCGGGCTGGTCCGAGAACGCTTGGTCCGTCGTGGTGTCGAGGATCGTCGAGCTGGGCGTGCCCTGCATCGTCTCGGCCGGCAACTCGGGCGCCAACGGGCTGTTCTACGCCAGCAATGCTGCTGACGGCAAGCGTGTCACGGCCATCGCCTCCTTCGACAACACCCTCACGCCCTCGCTTTTCAGCAACGCCAAGTACACCATCGACGGCGGCGCCGACGCCACCTTTGGCTTCGTTGCCGGCTCCCCCGCGGCCTGGAGCGGCGTGACCCGCCCTCTGTGGTCCGTCGGCTTCGACACGACCGATCCACCAACGCCTGCAACCCCCCCGGCCGACACGCCCGACCTGAGCAACTTCATCGTGCTCGTGCGCCGCGGCACCTGCACCTTCACCCAAAAGGCGACTAACGTGCTTGCCAAGGGCGGCCGCTACATCATCTACTACAACAACGTCCCCGCCGGCGCCCCCGCCGTGGACCTCACGAGCGTCACCGGCATTCGCGGCGCGGCTTCCGTCGATGCGGCGACTGGTGTCGCGTGGGTTGAGGCGCTGAAGGCTGGCAAGAAGGTCACGGCCGCCATGGCTGACCCCAACACGGCCCCCAAGTCCCTGGTTGTCCAGCCTAACAACCTGACGGGCGGCTACCCCAGCGACTACACCAGCTGGGGCCCCACGTACGAGGCCGAGGTCAAGCCGCAGGTGGGCGCCCCCGGAGGCAACATCCTGTCTACCTACCCGCTCGCCAAGGGTGCCTACGCGTCGCTCTCGGGCACTTCGATGGCCGCCCCGCTGACGCGGCCGTCTACGCGCTCATCATGAACGTCCGCGGCACCAAGGACCCCAGGACCATCGAGAACCTGCTCTCCTCGACGGCCAAGCCGAGCATGTTCAACAACGCTCGGGGCCCCCTGCCATACCTCGCGCCCGTTGTGCAGCAAGGCGCCGGCCTGATCCAGGCGAGCGATGCGGCCTACGCCACCACGCTCCTCAGCGCCGGCAGCATCGCCTTCAACGACACGGACCACTTCCAGCCGGTGCAGAACTTCACCATCAGCAACACGGGCAGCGCCGCCATCACGTACACGCTTTCGAGCCGCGGCGCCGGCACGGCCTACACGTTTGCCGACTCCACCACCATCTTCCCTGCCACGTTCCCCAACGAGATTGTGACCAGCTACGCCGGCATCGTCTTTAGCGAGGCCAGCTTCACCATCCCCCGGCGGCCGCAAGCTCGTCGGCTTGACGGTCACGCCGCCCGCAGGCCTCGACGCCAAGCGCCTGGCCGTCTACTCGGGCTACCTTGCCGTCAACGGCTCGGACGGGTCGGCCTTGTCGCTCCCGTACATGGGCGTCTACGGCAGCATCCACTCGCACGCCACCCTGGACCCGGCCAACACGTACCTGGCCAGCTTCCGCCCGGCCACGGACCCCACGGGCGACGACGCGCCTGCTCCCCCGCCTGTCGCGGCCAATAAGACCTTCATCCTCCCGCCGCGCGGCCAGGGCAACAACACGCTCTACGCGTCGCGCGTCGAGCAGCCGCGTCTGTCCGTCAACCTGGCCTTTGGCTCGCCGCGCGTGCTCGCCGACATCGTGCCTATCGACATGTGCGGCGGCAAGGCGTCGGCCAACGTCACCATGAACCTGGGCATCGAGACGGTGGGCCAGCCGGCCGTGTTCCCGCTCATCTACCAGGCGCGCAACCGCTTCTCGGTCACCTGGGACGGCCTGCTCAACACTGGCGAGTACGCGCCGCCGGGTGTGTACAAGATTGTTGTGCGTTCGCTCCGCGTCTTTGGTGACGCGACTAAGGCGGACGAGTACGACGTCGTTGAGACGGTGCCCTTCAGGATACGGTACCTCAAGGCTTAGCTCCCGATGGTGTATAAGCCCCATGACAAGGGGGGGCGGTGACGGTGGTGATAGACCGACCTTGTTCGCATCAAGTTTTGCTTTGTAACAAGTGACGTGCCGTTGTCGTAACGACGTGAAGACCATGACGATGATGAAGTGCCTGATTGGGGAACATAAAATAATACAATCACATTGCCCCAACAATACCTCATGTTTCCTGCGTCAGTGTTCAAAGGTGTAGCAGACAATCGTGGCTATCGTCATGACAATACAAATCAAGGTCGTCATCATCCGTTCGCATAGACAAGATCCTCGCCAGTCCACTCCAGCCGTCGGCCCGTCTCCCACGAGATGTTTAGCTTATCCCAAAGTCCACACTGACACATTTGCTTGCCCCCTCAGAGACGACAAGCCAGCTTCATTTCGCCGGGGCGCTGTACTCGGGCACCTTCATCTCCAGCGCCTCACCCGAGTATCCCAGGTCTTCGGCAACCAGCATGGCGGCCTTCTCGCCGATGAGGAGAGCGGTCGAGTAGCTGCGCGTGTGGTATTCAAATGGTTAGTTTAACTTGGGCAGATCGGGACAAACAGAAGGAGGAAGCCAAGGGGGGAAGCCAAGGGGGGGTGGTTAAAATGAACGTTATAAAAGAGAGTTGGAAGGGGATGGTTAAAAAGGGACGGCCAAAGGAAGAACGGGAGACAATGCGAGATAAAAATAAAATAAAAATAAAATCACATACGTATTGCAGCCGACATTGTCCGGGCAAATGCTCAAGTCCGCAACCTTGAGGCCCTTGACGCCGTGGACGTTGAGGCGCTCGTCGACGACGCCGTGCTTGACGATGCTGTTGCCCCCGCGGGGCGCCATGGAGCAGGTGCCCAGGCTGTGCCAGGTGCTCTCGACGTGGCGCTTGACCCACTCCTCAATTGCTTTGATGTCGTCGGCCGAGTACTGCAGCTCATCAAAGACGGCCTTCTTGTGCGAGTTGAGCACCTGGGCGTCGGGCTGCTTGGCCGCGGCGGGCAGGAACTTGCTCCAGCTGCCGTGCTGCAGGCCCGCCGTCAGGTTGCCGGGCAGGGCGTACTTTTGCGTCGTCTCGAGGTCCATGTCGTGGGCGCGGGCGGGCGAGTCGTAGGCAAAAAAGGGGTGCATGTTCTGGACCTCGCCGGCGTAGGCGTCCATGCGGCGGGCCGTCTCGCGCGACTTGATGTAGCCCCACACCATGGGCGCCATGTCGCGCTCGTCGTTCATGAAGCCCGTGTCGAAGTCGGGCGTGGCGTAAGGGTCCGGGGACGTGATGTGCGTGGACCCGCGCGAGAAGGGGTACTCGAGGAAGTGGAACATGGTGAAGAAGTTGCCCGGCGGCATCAGCATGTGGTCGCCGAACCAGCCGGCGATGACCGAGTAGTGCATGACGGGCTTGTCGGGCTTGTCTTTAAAGTACGAGTCCCAGCCCTGCACGAAGCTGGGGCACGGCCAGCGCTTGAACTCGTCGAGCTCCTCGCGCGTCGGGCGGATCTTGACGCCCGCCTCGATGCCGTTGGTGGCCAGCGGCCCGTGCCCTTGAGCTCCCACTGGTCAAAGACGCGCTTCTGCACCTCCGGGTCGCCGCGCGCAAAGTCGTCGAAGCTCTCGGTCCCGGCCTTGGCCCGGTACGTCGAGAAGGTCAGGTAGTGGTCCTGGAAGTTGAGCCCGACGCCGGGCAGATCCACCTTGGGCTCGACGCCCGCCGCCTTGAGCTTGGCCGGGTCGCCGATGCCGGACCGCTGGAGGACCAGGGGAGACGAGAGGGTGCCGCACGATACGACGATCTGCTTGCGCGCCCGGAACACGCGCGGCTTGAGCTGCTGCGGGTGCAGGGGCTTGGTTGGGCTGTATGGTATGTATAAGTACCTGGCTACCGAGAGAGAGAGAGAGAGAGAGAGAGAGAGAGAGAGAGAGAGAGAGAGAGAGAGAGAGAGAGAGAGAGAGAGAGCTTACATGGTCTGCACCGCCACCGCGCGGCCGTTCTCAATAATTACCTTGTCGATCTTGGTGTTGCAGCACAGGTACAGGTTGTTGTGCACCGCCCTGGTCGAGTGGATGTATGCGTGGGCACTGTCGCTGCGCCGGCCGGTCTGACAGTCGCGTCCCAAGTCAAGTCAGCAAGAGAGACGGACACATGTCGCCACCATCAAGACAATCACCTCGGGCAGGGCAGCTCACATCGCGGTTGATCCACTTGAGCCAGTGCTCGGCGCCGTGGCCCGTCGACAGGTCCTGCAGGTCGTCGACCGTGGGGATGTTCTGCGACTCGGCCGCCCGCAAAAAGTCCCAGGCGATGGGGTACGTGTAGTTGCCGAACGACACCTTGATCGGGCCCTCGAACCCGTGCAGGTCGCGGTTGTGGCACGCCCGCTGGTACGTCTCGTTCTTCTTCATGAGCGGCAGCAGCTCCTTGGTCGTCCACCCCTTGGCCTGGAAGTCGTCGTAGTCGGACGCCGACGCGCGCGTGTACATCTGCATGGTTGGACAGGGTCAGCCGTCGTCCGGCATACGTACCGTGATACATCAGGAGTCGTACATACCATAAAGTTGATGGACGACCCGCCGCCGAGGACGTGGGCAGCCGGCACGACTGCCCTGCGGCCGGCGAGCCATTTGGACGGGCGCGACTCGTAGAAGGAGGCCGTCTTGGAGTCCAGCTTCATGTTGCGCGGGAAGATGCCCGGGCGGTAGACCCACGGGTTGTTGAGGTTGTTCTCGCCCGCCTCGATCAGGAGCACCTTGAGGTTGTGGTCCAGATTGGCGAGGCTGAGGGGGAGGAGCATCCAAGCATGTCAGCAGGGGTGGATAGACAAGACACGAAGCCTGTATCCCAGAGGGCTCGACGACATACCGACCAGCCACCACACACCCCGTGCTCCCCCCGCCGCACACGATGATATCAAACTCATCGGGCAGCACGCCGGCCGAGCTCCCCGAGAGAAACTCGCCCATGTTGCCTGACTCCCGGAGATCCCGGCACTTTATCCTCAAAGGAGATGTCGATCCGGATGGAATGAAGGGTTGCTAGATGCACTGAACGGATGATAAGGGGCCTGCTTCGACGAGGAGCGAGACGAGGAGGAAAGGACGAGAACCAGACGTGTTTGGCCGATGCCCGGGCACCCTTTTAACATGCAGCTTCTGACGTAGCCTTCCTTCCCCGCAGATATGCCCTTGCCGTCTCCTGTCGCCCCTTTTGCCGGCATGAAGGCTCAGACTTGGGCTGCCTCTCTGTGACACCGCTCACCATGCATCACCCCTCACTGCCTCCTCGCCTTCCCCTCTTTCGCCAGCCAGCGCCGTTGCCGCACAGGGCCAATGGGACAGCAGAAACACCAATGGCATTCTCCCGGCTTACGTCCTTCTTGGCATCATCCTGCAGCTTTTCCCCTCGTTTTGGCCCGCAACGTGGAGGCGGGGGCCGAGGTGACGACAGGGCGGAGGTGGTGAGTTCCCCACGACTGCCGGGATGGGCCCAAGAGGATTGCAGGAATAGCCGGCGGTATCCATGCCGTGGGGTGGGATATTGGAGAGAACGTGTCTGTTTCTGGGCCGGTCAGGGAACCCCTCGCAGCGGCACATTAGCGAGGGGGCGTTCCGCGGTTGAGCAGACAGCTGTCGGGTGCCGATGGCAAAGAGATATCGACTGGGTGTGCGCAGATGACTTTGCATCAATAAGGTTTTATGTCGGCATCTCGGGTGTGTTTGGCATCGCCCAACCAGAGGGCAAGTCCATCATCCTTCTCCCGGCCAGGCTCTTCTGTGGTATCGCCCGTACTACCCCCTCCTGCGCCGGTATCTCGGGTGGGTGTGGTGCGCTGCTCACTGCCGCATGGGGGAAGCTCGTCGTCGTATCGATGCAGGACGGCCGGGCATCTGCCCTTCTGGCACGCTCGGCCTTGGCGCGAACAGGCGCAGCTCTTGTTTGGCAGATGCGCAGTACTGTAGGTATCCAGGTAGTAGTGATGACGAAACAGTGCCTCGAAGAAAATTGGCAGAAGCCCGCGTCGGTGCTGTTTGTTGGTATGTCGAGCTAGCTGCTACCCGGATCCAGCCTAGCTTGCCGACACGGTCGCTACCACGGGGCCGAGCTGCAAGCCCCCTCACGGATATGCAGAACATCAGGACCGGTTTCCTTATTTCCGCCCGTCCGCAAGCTGGCTGGCTGGTGTGTCGGTTGGTGTGGGAGGCAGGGAGATGCCTGAAGGATGCAGGTGCATACAGTCCACACAGCGAGGAGCTGGGCGGGTGGTTGTTAATTAAGAAAGGGACCAATAGGGAGCTTGCCACTCGGACAGGCTACTGCTGCTCGGCTTCTGGTCATCAATGGGACTGAGGGTCGTGCGGGGGTGGATCTTGGGTGCTGGGTTGGCAAGCTGGCTGCAGATTCCCCGCCTGGCTTGGCCGTCTAGCAAATGCAGGACAGGCCAAGGACATGGCGGCCGCCGAGCCGACCTGGGGATGGGCCGGGGCAGAGGCGCGGTTGTTGTTTTGTTAGCGAGGTGGTTTTCTTTCCTATTCTTTGGGGAACGAGGGAGCAGGCAGACCTGTGTATCCGATGTACAGGGCACTGGGAGGCTGGGTATGTCAGCAGTCTGGTGTCCAAACAGCGTCCAAGCAAACAACCAGATTGAATCGGCAGCAGAGAGCAGGACACGCGGGGCAGCCCAGCACAAACAGCAAACACACCCAGGACCAAGCCCGCGATATCCCCGAGGCTCCAGCTGCTCCCCTCCTCCCCAGCCGGCCTCTTTTACCGCGAAATAAGGAGCTCGCTCGCGCCCCACGCATCGCCAGCACCCTCAGCATCCAGCGGTTCACCCAACCTGTCCCAATCGGATGCGTCGGGCCTCGCAAACACGCTGCCCAGCATGCCCAGTTGAGGTCAGTGGACTCGATCGCCATGTTGGGGGCCCACTCCCAAAGCGGGGGCCGCCAGAGGTGCGGGGACGGCCTGGTGGGTCCAACTGTGACGTTCCCCGGATTTTGCAAGCGCGTACCCTGACAGCCAACCCTCCTCCTCTCGCCATCCCTGCTTTTCAGGTTCTTTTCCCCAGCGCTGCATCGGCGTGGAAAAAGAACTTTCTGCTCCCGAGTTTATTTCCAAGTCACCTGGTCTCGGATGGCAGGCACGGTGGCCAGGTTGCAGTCCGTTTGTGGGAGAAGTTCTTCGCAAAGCCACGCGGCATTGGATCGGTCGGGTGGTGAGGCAGCCTGTTTTTGCTTGGCCCGTCGGCGAGGATTATCCACCTAATGAGTGCGACTCGGCGATTGGACGCTGCTCTCCAGTTGCAACTTGTACAATGCGTGCAAAATATTCCGCTCAAGGGAGACGCGGAGATGGAGTCTGTCTCATGCGCCAATCCCTGCGTTTGCTCTCGCCGCCCGAGTCTGCGACCTCCCACCACAAATCGCAGCACACACGAACGCCGCAACGAGCCGTTCCCAGAGCAATCAAGTGTTCGACTGTGAAGCCCATAGATCGTGTCGGCCAGGCCTTGTTGTCAAATCCGTCTGCTTTGAAGCTCAAAGGGGCAGGTGGGTCCTGTTCGCGCCAGACGGCCGCAAACTTTACGAGTTTGTTTGGACGTCGGGAGGCTGGACCATCTGCGTGCGCCAAGCAACATCGTTGGTCAGTTCCACGTGCACCAAGCTGGGCTTCTAATTTTTTCGTCCGTTCTGCAGAAGAATTCTTCGTAATTTTCCCGAACTTGACTGGGTTGCATGTTCACAGTGCACAGGTAAAACCAAGCCTTCTCCAGCTGGTGTCAGTCCCAACAACAGCAGCCGAGGGTGTCAAGGAGGCAATGAAGCTTTCAGATGCATGCTCGGTTGGGAGGGACGTGTGGAGGAAAAAAATGAAGTTACTGCAAAGGGGAGGGGCACGCAGAAGACCGATTGCCTTGATCTCTATCTCTGAGAAAATGTAGGAAAAAGATGCATGGCAGGAGACCCTCTGGCTTCATATAATTACACGGGTGCGCACGAGCCTTGGAGAGCCTTCCTCGGCGTCGTCGAGTGTGCTGCAACGCATTAGAGAGCATCTGTGAAGACGAGTTCCCGATACCCAATTATCACTCGACAAAGGATCGCTGATGATACCCACTCCTGACAGAAGTCGCCCAGACTCATGGGTAGTCAGATCTGGAATGAGTGCGGAGAGAGACAAAATGATGGAGCCTCCTGTGGTGCATGATTTTTTTTCTTCTTTTTTTTTGAAATAAAAAAAGTCGTCAAACGAAATACAACCTTCACCGTTTTGACGGCGCCTCTTTCGGAATTATAACAAGCGATGGGTACTCTGGCGTCAGGGTAGGCCGGAGGGAGGGGAAAGAACGAGAAAATCATCGGGAGTGTGCAGACGAGGCTTGGGATCATAAAAATCGAGTAATTATATCAGCATGTGCGTCCCCAGGAACCACAAACACCAGGTCTACGCTCTTCGCCAACCCCGAGCGAGTGCTGACAGCAATTGAAAGATGGCGCTTCAGAAATCCCCCAAATTTCGGCTTGTTCCATGTTCCAACTGCCGTCATCACACAAGCGAGCCGCAGCCTGTTGAGAAATTCCCAATAATACGGGAGTTACTCGGGCAGCTTCGGCGAAGCCAACGCCAAGGGCCCCAAAGCCTCGCCGCCCCTTCCATCCACAACGTCCCAACCAGGAATCCCCTTGAAAGCCGGTGTAGAATATGCGACAGACGTCGGAAGTCGCTGACGCTAGGCTGCAGGGAAGCAATCAAAGCAGCCCCGAGACCGGGTCTCTTGCTGACCTGCGTTGTGCAACGCGGAACCTTCCCTTGGGCTCGTCTGTCATCCCTGAAAAGGAGCTACGAGCATGGTTAGTTATTACTGTAAGCTCGCAAAAACCCTGATTCTCCCTCATTTTGAATATCGCGTGGGTGGCCAGAGTTACCACGACGGATCGTCGCGGTCCGCTTGGGGGTTGACGACGAACTCGCCCGGATGCTGAGGCGCCGACGGCCTCGAGCCACATGATTAAGCGCCAGGGGTTGATTATTGATTACACAGCTCTGACCTTTTCGACGGCAGCGGCGCCATCATCCAGCATATCACAATATCAGCGGCCGTTTAGCATGCATATTAGGGTGGTGGCTTTGTCTTGGTACGTTGGAGGTGGGCGAGCCAGCCGTTGGCGGGTCGGGCGCACTTATCAGAGTCCGATGGGGTGGCACTGACGAAATCTCGTCCAGAATCTAGGCAGCAGTTTAACGGACTTGGCACATTGGCCCAGAGCCATGCAGATCAAAGTGCTCTGCATGTCGCGGGCCAGATGGCTTGGCCAACCAGGCCCAGAGTCTTGGACAGACAGCTGTCATGGTCTCTGGGGGCATACCAGCTTTTAACCCATAGCAAGCTGCCTTGAATCTAATCTGATAGTGGACCAAGGTCAGGGCGCCGTATTTGTAGAATTGTCGATTCTGACGGCGAGCGTGGGGACCCTGGCCGCCCAATGCTAGGCACTCAGTTCTCGAACCGGGTTCAGGGGCTGTCTTGGTACGGGCAGCGTTCCAGGGCGGCCTGCTGCTCCCAAGCGTAGGGATATACAACATGACATGGGTCGAGTCCGAGGTCTTCGAGCCATTGACTCCTCCAGGCCCAGCGGGCAGCTCGACGGAATAAGCCGAGAAGGGGCCAAGGCGGCAGCGGGATGGGGCAACCTCACGGAGCCGCTCGTAAAATCCCTCCTCCATGGTTGGAGGGCCAGGGTGGAGGCCCGGTCTGCCCCAGAGCGGTCGGACTCTCGACCCCGCTGGGCCATCCTTGGTTGGTGTTTTTGTTTTTTGCCCATTTCTTTTTGCCCAATCTTTGTCACCACCTTGGCTCCGCGTGTAAGCCTGCAAGGTCTGCAGCAGCTTCGATGCAGGCGCCGACTGTTTTCCATATCTGGAAGTTGGCTGACGGAGCAGCCTACGAGCACGCAAGGGCGAAGCATATTAGGTTAGGTTAGGTAGGTGTGGTGGTGTTTGCTACCCGTCTTTTGTGGGCTGAGAATGGGTGGAACAGTCGAGTTCTCGGTGCGGCCTCGGTTCAGAGGCGCTGGCCCCATCACCAACAGTGGAGGCAATATGAAACTAAAGAGCGATCGGACTACGGGCCAAATCGCTCGGGCACTGAACCTTCTGCGTCCGTCAAGGGGCGCAACCTAGGTAGCCAGCTAATTTACATGGTTGGGATATCCCATCGTGCCAGTCCATCATGCATCACAGCTGAATCCCCTCGCAGCTCTGTTGCTGTTTCGCGGCGGTCTGTCCGTGCCAGCCCCTACGTAGTAGATGCAACATCAAACCCAGCGACCTCGGCGAGCCATAGCTGGACGCTTGGCCTTCCCCGATCAAGCAACATGGCAATCAGCGAGGATGCGAGCTGTTTGCGGCTGTTTGCGCCATGTCATGTGATCCCATGCTTGTCGCCGCGATATTCCCCACGGGCTCAGGGGCGCTGGCCCAATCAGCCGGCAGCAAAAGCGCCACAGGCCCCGCCCGCCCGTGGTGGCACGACATGGATGGCGCATGGCGGACAAGGCATCAACATTTCAGCTGCAGGCTGCCCCGCCCTGGCGAGTCCATCAAGATCAGGCAGCAGCATTTCGGCAGCTTTCGATTCGACGGCTGCTGCCCTGCACCCTCGCGGATGCCACCCCGTTTTGATACCAGCCCGAAATTGCTCTTTTGGATCTTCACTTTGTGACGCGCAGGCTCACTTGGACGCCCACACGCCTTTGCGCCGCCTACCCAGGCTTAGGCACCAGGGAATCGGATCTCGCCAATCCGCCGTCTTCCCGTGCGCTCCTTGGAGGTCGAGCACGAGGGGTCTAGCCGGCTGGTGCCCCCATTTTTCGTCATATTTTTTGTTCTTCTTGTGCTGCCGGATTTGGGATTTGGCCAGGGCTCGGATTTGGGACGAGGTGCTGAGTCTGATGTTGCCACAGTGTGCCTGCTGCCTTGGGAGGTTCGCTGCAAGATATTGACGAAGAGCGGCGGTGTCTGGTCATCTGGCTGTCCGTCGTCTTGTCAATTTAGCTCCCGCATTCGGCAGCCTTGAAGCTCTCGCCATCCCATCCCTCGCCGGAACCACCCACCCTTTGCATCCACCATAAGCCATCCCCCGTCGCTGCAAGCCGTGATCTTGCCAAGACACTGCCACATCGCCGACCCTCCTCCTTCTGGAACAAGCCGGCTTACCACTGGCTACGGCCGAAGCTGCTTTTGTTTGTGCTGTTGCGGCCCCATATTTGCTCCGTGCTGTTCTTCTGCCGTCTTCTTTAAGCCACGCCAACCCGCCTGCGTCCTCCCCCGACGTCCTTGGTGCATGGCCGTCCCTCCGTCCCAGCAAAGGTCGTAGTCGCCCGCCATGGAAGGGTACTTCCCAGCCAGCGCGGCCCCGGTCCAGCGCCGGCTGAGCAGGCTGTACAACGACACCAAGAAATCGTCCGACTTCCTCAAGGAGCCCGTCCACAATGGCGACGACCCCGACATCCGGGCGCTGCACCGCAAGCTGCGCATCCAGAAGGACCGCCTCGTCAGCTGGGGGCTGGAGTGGTCCGACAACACCGCCGTCGAGTCGGCCGAGCTGCTGATCGACTCGTCCCTGTCCAAGGCCGGGCTCAGCGAGGTCGTCGGCAGCATCATGTCCACCATCAAGGACATCCTGGCCGAGGCCGAGCCGCTGTGGCAGAGCTCGCGCCGCCTGATCGGCGAGCGCGACTCGGCCAAGGAGAAGGGCGGCTCCGCCAGCGCCCAGGCCAAGCTGCCCGTCGTGCCGTGGGACAAGGGCCGGTTCGAGGACCTGGTGCGCGACCTCACCACCTCCATCGACACCCTCTACGACCTCTCGCGCACCCGCTCCAGCGGCCCGGGCTCCCGCGCCGACCAGCTCAAGGCCGCCGGCGCCGCCGACGAGATGCGCGCTTTCGAGTCGTCGCGCCTCGAGACGGCCCGCCAGATCGACCCCAGGACCCTGACGAACCTGCGCTCCATCCAGGCCGAGCCCATGTCCGAGGCCGTGTCCGACGACAAGCGCCCGCGCGACATCGTCTTCATGAACAAGCAGGCCTACGCCGACGTCGCCCCGCAGGCCGGCGCCGCCCAGGGCCGCCAGCCCAACGCCCCGCTGCTGCTCGAGTACGCCAGCTTCGACCCCATCTACTCGGCCGCCGGCATCATGCCGTCCATGACGCGCTTCGAGAAGCTCTCGGCCGGCCTGCGGACCGACTCGCAGCGCTCGCCCGGCTCCTGGACCGGCCTGCCGCGCCTGCTGGCCTACTTTGAGGACATGGAGCACTCGCGCCTGGGGCTCGTCTACCAGTTCCCGCCCACCTTCAACCCGGTCTCGTTCGAGAACCTGACCCAGAACCCGCTCTACAGCCTCTGCTCGCTCTCGGACCTGCTGCGCCGCCCCGACTTTGAGCCCAAGCTCGAGGCCAAGTTCCGCCTCGCCTCCAACCTCGCCAACACCGTCTTCGACATGCACGCCCGCGGCATCACCCACGGCAACCTGGTCGACACCAACATCTCCTTTTGCAACGCCGTCGGCAACGACCCAGCCATGAACACGGCCGACGTCGACATCCGCCGCCCGCTCGTCTCGTCCTTCGATCTGTTCCCCGGCTCGCCATTTGAGGACCCCGCCGCTGCTGCCGCCGCCGCCGCCCCGGCCCCCTCGGCCACGGGTTTCTCGCTCTACCGCCACCCGCTCGACCCCCGTCTGACCGGCCAGTCCAGCGGGAGCGACGGCGCCGAGTCCCGCGTCTTCGACCTCTACTCGCTCTCGATGCTGCTCCTCTCCATCGGCCTGTGGACGACCTCGAGAACTTGGTGCCGTACGCGGCTCGACCGAGATCCCCGTCGGCCTCCTCGACCAGCTCGCCATCCGCTGCGGCACCCTGTACATGAAGGCCGTCCAGGCCTGCTGGACCGCCGTGGAGAAGGAGCTCTCGGGCCAGGGCGGCGGCGAGCAGCTCCTGTCAAGGGTCCAGGTCAAGGCCAGCCGCTACCTCGAGGCGTGCTGCATCCTCGACGGCGTGAGCGGGCTGGAGGAGCGCCTCAGCGACGACCTGGGCGAGCCGCGCCCGCCCCCAGTCGCCGTCCCGGCACAGGCAGGATCGTCCAAGGAGTCCAAGAAGTCCGCAAAGGCGCCGGATCTGCAGGTCATCCCCGAAAGACAAGGCCCCCACCGCCAGGCTTCACCCAAACCACGCCCGTCTCATCGAGAGTAAGTGGATGCTTGGTTGCACGCGCCCTTGTTCTTTGCTGCCGTCTGCTCTCGTCTAACCCGTGCCCCCTTTCTGCAGCGTTCCCCCTGCCCGAGGAGATACGAGCAAAGGCCAAGAGGTCGGCGCCAAAGTCGAGACTGTACCCGCACGTGCCCCTGCCGGCCGACGCGGTCGAGCAGTGGAACAAGCACATCATGCCGCAGGTCAACCAGGCCCTGCGCCACTTCAACCGCAAGCACCCGGAGTCGGTCGAGATCTCGCTCGAGTCCATCGGCGCGTCGGCGCGCGAGACGCAGCCCACGGTCCTGGTCGTCTGCACCTCGGTCTCCAAGGTGCGCAGCATCCTCAAGAAGCAGCTGGGCACCCTCTTCGACGGCACCACAGGCTTCGCCCTCAAGGTCTGCAGGGGCCAGGTCCTGCGCTCGCGCAAGACGGCGGCGGCGGCGGCCGGCGCAAAGGATCCCCAGCAGCAGCAGCAGCACCAAGGCGGCCCGCTCGAGCCGGCCAACGGCGACTTCCAGGAGCAGCCGGGAAACGGGCGAGCATCGGGGCGTGGATCGGCAACCGGCACCTGCCGCCCGTGAGCTTCGGCGGGCTGGTCCTGGTGGACGACAGGCCGTACGGCATGACGGTGCACCACATGCTTGACGACCCTGATGCCGGCATAAACGAGAACACGGCGACGGAGAAGCAGATACAAAAGATACTGCGCAGCAGCGCCACGGCACAGGAGATGATGGACCTGAACGCGTCGCTGTCGCAGTGGTACGCCGACCTGCAGGCCGAGCAGTCGGCCGGCTACAGCAGCAGCGGCAACGAGTCCGAGTACGCGTGCGAGTTCTCCGACAGCGAGTCCGATGCCTACTCCGAGTCGGCCTTTACCAGTGACGACGACGACGAGGACGATAACGGCGGCGGTGACGACGATGACGACGCGCCAAGCGAGCCCGGCGACATACCAGGGGTCGAGGTCGGGTGCGGTGAGGGCTACGTCGTCACGCAGCCGGCGCTCGACGACGTCCAGGACGGCTTCTTCCCGGACCCCGAGACGGCCGACGAGGAGCACCTGGCCAGCCACACCATCGGCGAGGTGCACGCGTCCAGCGGGATCCGGCGGCGCACCGACGAGAACGGCCTGATCCACGAGATCGACTGGGCCCTGATCGAGTTTGACGAGGAGCACCGCAGGAACCGGGTGCCCAGCAGGAACCTGATCCCCCACGTCGGCCCGGCCGGCGAGGCCCTGGCCGCCGCCGCCGCCAGCGGCCTCCAGCCCACCACCGTCGCCCCGGCCTCGGCGCTCCCGGGCCTCGAGGTGCAGTGCATCGCGCGCACGAGCGGCCTGCAGACGGGCCGCGTGCTGCCCGCCCTCGTCTCCATCAAGATCTACGGCCGCCAGACGCCGAGCCACTCGTACCAGGTCAGCGGCACGCCCTCGCCGCAGCAGCGGCAGCGGCGGCAGCAGGACCGGCCCGGCGGCCCGCCCCCGCTGCCCATGGGCATCCCGGGCGACAGCGGCGCCTGGATCGTCGAGCGCGAGCACGGCCGCCTGTGCGGCCACGTGCTCGCCTGGAGCGACAAGAAGCGCGTCGCCTACCTGTGCCCCATGGACGTACTGCTGCTCGACATCGCCGAGACGCTGGGCGCCGAGGACGTGCGCCTACCCGGCGGCGACGCCGTCGTGCGCGCCATGGACGCCGACGAGCGCAGGGCGCGCAAGCTGTCTGCGGCGTCGTCCGCCTTCGCCGTCTCCACCGAGGCCCAGCCGGCGCCGCCGCAGCTCGTCCGGCACGTCAGCAGCGACCTCGCCTTCCACCACCACCACCACCACCACCAGGGTGGCGCGGGGAATACGCCGCTGCGGCCCGACTCGGCACGGCTGTCGTCGTCGCTGGTGGGGCGCTGGGACTCGCTCAAGAAGCGGGCAAGTAGTAGGTCTGACGAGGGCTTCGTGGACGACGACGTTAGCAGTATAAGCACGGTGGACCACATGAACATGTGCCCCCAGTAGTTTATGACTGGCAGTTCTGTTTCTTGTTCCTGTTCCTCTTCCTGTTCATGCTTCTGTTCCTATTCTCCTTCCTATTCTTGTTCCTACTTCCTATTCCTCTTCCTATTCTTGTTCCTTCTTCCTATTCCTTTATCCCATGTATCTTCCTGTTCCCTTTTTGCACCAAGAAGGGCTACACCGTTCTGCATCAGGCGGATCCGCCTACTGACTGACTTGGAATGGAACGGTTACATACATGGCTTAACCTCATGGATACCCCAAATACTGAAAAATATTCACCTACGCTTCAGACGAGATCGAGGCTCCCTGCCTTGCCGGTGTTTACATGCTACCGGAGAACGTACGACGGACGCTACAGTGGATGACCAGACAAGAATCTAAATAAGGGCTAGATGGAAAAGATAGGTAACAAAACACGGGAGCAGAGAGCATGGGGAATAAATCAGGACAGCACTGCTACCATTGGCAACCTCAGGTGCTCGTCCCATCTACTATGCACGTCCCCCAAATGAAAGCCCGCAGTCCGTATAAACCGCACGACCGGGTCGAAACATCCAAAAACTTACAGTTGACATGTATTTTTTAGGACGCAGGAAATGGGAAATGATGGGGGAAATGGGAAAGAATAGGAAGTAGGAAGGATATAGGCAATCGGGAGCGTGCTGGATCGCGTTGCCCGGCGCGTGCAACCACTAGGGCACAGAGGGTCTCCAAGGGTCCTGGATTGCGGGATCCTCTGGATCTCCAGCCTTGGAAGGGCCCGCAAGATGGGGAGCAGAGGAACAGGCCTTTGGTGATCTGAATCGTGTATATACGGGCCTTTCTCCTGCTCCCTCTTTAACAGATAGATCCCTTTTTTTCATACAAAATAAGGACACCATTCCTCGGATCTTTAGATCGTTGTTCGTCCCTTTTGGAGGTCTCCGGGCCTGCAGGAGTACCAACTCCCACCACCAAAAGGATGTAGGAAACAGGAAATAGGAAAGGAAATAGGGAGAAAACCCACAAGATATGTTCGGATAATGGGGATCCAGTGAGCGTTATCAGAACTGTAGATCTTTATCTGGCCGCCGCCCTACCTTTCTCTCTGCCGTTGCTACCCCAAGCACATGGCAGTGACAGCACATCAATCAATTCAGGGGCAACCCCCCCTGAACGCGCTGTCGTTCGGTGATTGAGCTGCACGCGGGCACGGACCGGGCAGACCCATCTGGCGCCCCACACGTCGCATCGCAGTCTCCAAGACGCCCGCCATCCGATTCTATCTCCCCGCAAAGCATTCATTGCCTGCCCGCACCACGCCCACCACCAGCTCGTCGACAACCCGCCTAGACACTCTCACGATTGCTCGCTCCCAGCCGCCAATGCTTCTCAGGATGAGCGCCCGGCCAGCCTCGGCCGCTGTCCCGGCCTGCCGCCCTCACCCAGCGCCCGCAGCCGCCGCCTCCGCCGACTCTCCTCCGCCGACACTTTTCCCAAGCCGCCCTCCAGACCAGCTCGCCGCGCACATCCTCTCGCTCCCCCCGCCGGCTGGTACCGCCACGGACACCGCCGCGCGCCGCCGAATTTACCATCGCGACAGCTGCCTTCTCCTCCTCCTCCTCGCCCTCTGCAGCAGCAGACGGCACCTCCTCGGCCGCGCAGCCTGCGAAGCCCGACTACCTCACCGAAGCCGAAACGGTTATCTGGGACCGGCTGGTCGCCGAGTTCGCGCCCGCGGAGCTGGTGGTGCAGGACATCTCGGGCGGGTGCGGGTCCATGTACGGCATCGAGATCAGCTCTGACAGGTTCCGCGGCCACGGCATGCTGAAGCAGCAGCGTATGGTAAATAGCGCCCTTGCGGATTTGATGAAGGGGTGGCATGGCGTCCAGCCTGCGCACGGGCTCCGTGAATGGGCCCTATCTGTTGTCCGCAGAGGCGAGGAGGGGACGAGCAAGGATATGGTGCTGCACATATGGAACAGGATAGGAATGGGATTGTGAAAGGAAACAAGAAAGGAGATCACCCAGGGAATTGCGTGCCCGGCCTCCGGCCTAGGACCTACTCCGAATACCGTCACTTTGCCTCCTAATTGCCTGCCCCGAAACCGCTTTGACACCTTTCTGCTTTTCTGCCTATATAGATATATACTTACATCCATTCGATCCCATCCGTCGTTTTATCTTTGGCTTCACGACGAACGAACCCGGCTGGAGCCGGATACAGAACCGAAAAAAAAAGAAGAAAAAAGCGATAAAGAGAACCGAAACAGCAACATCACACCACCTACCTGTGGGGTCCTATCGAGATGGCCATGCTCCGGTATCAACCTACCAAGACATAAAGATGTAAATAAAACGTCCTCGGTCGGATCCCTGCAAGGGATCGTCGCGGGGGGACCTAGGCTAACGAGGGCAGGGCCCGCGCCCGTGGCGGTGCCTGTGCGAGGTGGCGAGACAGGGACCTGTCAAGGTGGATCACGAACGCGATCGTGATAACAGCTGGTGCTGAGTGTTGGCCATCCAGTTATGGGCCGTGGCGACCGCGAGGGCGACGGACGGTGCGCACCGCGAAACAGCTCAGCAGTGACCGCCCAGACTAGAGGGCCCCAGGCCGGATCGAGCACGGAGCGAAAAACGCTGCTGACGTCTAGTTGACGCTCCAATCGGTGGCCATTGCGATTGCGTGGGCGGCCGGACGGTTGCAGTCATCGCTCGGGCCAGGGGTTTCTGTGTGGACCGGGACTCGAGCGCTGGGCAACATCATCTTGGTTTGGTTGCTCGGCGATGCGAACTGGGCCATGATTGAGGTGTCGGATTGAGAGACCTGGAGGGCCCAGGGCGATTGCCAAAACGCGGGGCTCGGGTATATTGTTGGTGCAGGCTGAGTGAGCTGCACGCGCCCACGGCTGAGCTACATGTCAATCTCGAACGCACAGGCAGCTTCCTCGAGAAGCCTTGTTTCGCTTCTAGTGGTCTCCAGGGCTGAGCAGAGATAGGCCTGCCAACATATGACATGGCCTCATTTTGCAGAGGAGAGGGCGTGCAGTAGGCCTAGAAGATCGATCTGTCTCTGATTTACTGAAACAATTGTGGTAGAGGGCGAGACCCTCTGGCCTCATATATACACGTGTGCGCCAGGGTGATGGAAATTCGGTACAAGGCACTCTGGGTGCTCTGTAACTGTTGAAGAGCAATCGTGACGCGACCGAGCTTCCGTGGTCTCAGTCCAAAGCTGATCAAGACGGATCAGCCTTGGGGCATCCACTCGCTTCGTGGCACCTCAGGTCGTGCCTCGGCACCAGAATTCAGATCCTCTGTCTAAAATTCGTCAGGCCGCCAGCCAGCAGCGCTCTGGCGCCGAAGAAGCATGCGCCGGCCAGGAAGACGATGGCGAGGTAGAACCCGGACAGGGCTGTCGGTCCCATCACCTCAAGCATGTGGCCACCGATGGGAAGGCAGATAAGGAGCGAGAAGCTAACGACAAAATTCATGGTCCCTAAATCCATAAAGACATGCATGGTCAGGTATGGCTCGAGGGAGAAGACATTCTGGCGGGGAAGCTCACCAAAGTAGCGCCCATAATCCTTGGGGTCGCACGTCTTGCCCATGCAAACTGAGCAAACGAGGGAGTCAGTGGTGCTCCGCTCGCACATGATGGTTGCCGGAGACGGCCGTGGGACAAACCTGGCGTGAGGGCTAGGAACGACCCCGACCCGAAACCCCAGAGGGCGGAGAAGGCGTAAAGGGCTTGGAGCGATCGGGGAGCAAAGGGAACAAATATGGTAGCCATGAACACCAAGGTGAGAACGATGCTCAGCAGCAGCACGTTGAAGTGCCCAAAGTGGTCGCCGGCCACGCCCGGGATGATCCGGCCCAGACATCCACATCGTTCGCGAGCGCTATCAGGGCGTAGCCGGTCTGGGGGCTGAAGCCGGCCACGATGGCGTATGTGGCAGCAAGCCGCTGATGCCGTAGACGACGAACTCGGTAAGGAAGAGGCCGCGGTGATGAGTGAGAAGGACGGGAGTTGAATGCGGAGAAGTTGAGGGTTGCAGACCTTTTTTCGCCGGCTGGGAGGGTTAATGCCGTGCCGGTTGCCATGAACATGTCCTCCTCAAGGCCCGCTGTTCTGTGCTCATACGGATCGTAGCTGGGTCCTGGCCGTAACATGCATCGGCAGAGGGGCGGCGCCCTGATCGTTGGCCAAAAGGGAAACAGTAGGGATCGCGACCAGTTGATAGGGCATGAGGCACAGAACCCCGAGCTCATGGTGCCGGCGACAAAGAACCCAGCGCCTGATAGCCCAGGTCCACCCAATGGTGGAGAACAGTTGGCGCAGCATGAGAGGAATAGCGATGGCGCCGATGGAGGAGCCGCTCATGGCAGCACCGACGGCGAGGCCTCTGCGGCGCACAAACAGTTTGGCGAACACACGACATGGCGACAGTGGATGCCAAGGCGCCGCCGACGCCGCCTAGGATACCGAGGCAGAGCATAAAGTGCCAATAGGCTCGCACTCGGCCAGCAAGAAGAACGTGGCGGTCACGATGAGGGCAGAGGCTGGAGCTAGGTGCGGGAGCCGTAGACGTCGAGAACCGGCCCCACCTGGATGCCCAGAAGCAGAGTCAGGAAGGTCAGCATTCCAGAGATCCAGCCGATGTCGCGGGCCGAATAGGCGTCCAGCTGGTGCAGCTGGGGTAGGACTGGATGACGCCGATGGCCTGCATGAATCCTTTGTCCCGAGCATTGCTGTCAATACATGCCGTGTATCTCTGCGGGACGCCAGTTCATGGTAGCAGGTGGCTGTGTAGCAATGGAATCATCGCACCATAGGTGGGTAGGAGGAAGAGCCAGGCGCCGAGAACACAGAGCCAGGCTAGGGTGCCTGACTCTGTGTCTATGGGCTGGCTGGCGGCCGACAGGGGGAAAGGGCCCTCGGACACGTCGCTGTCGGGCGCCGCTGGTGATGCCCGGCGTCCTGGGCGATGAAAGCACCGGCCCCGGGCTCGACAGTGACCGGCTCAGGGGCCGACTTCGGAGCCAGGTCTGGAGAAGGCGCTGCCGAAGGTCGGGCCTGTGCTCTTGCGTGCGCGGTGTCTCCAATGGCGGCCAATAGTCGGGGCTTATGGTGTGCTAGTCCCGGAGACGGTGTCCGGCCCTCATCTGCGAAATCAAAAGACGACAATACCACAGCCGAACTGCAGAGTCTGGGATTTAAGGTGCATCATGTTTCCCTCCATGGCGCCAAGCGCTGCGGTGCGCCCTTTCAGCGACATTGGTGACCTAGCACACCCCGCGGGTTTGGGTGAGCATATGCGGGCTGCCCGATGATCGGTGTTGACGCTGGAGTGCCGTGGCTTATGGTTGCATCTGCCGGCACCCAGTCGTCCACATCAATGGCAGATGCGAAGCTCGGTCCAAGCATCCGAGCCTGTTCTAGACCATCCATCCAGCGGGGGCCTGCTTGTTGAGGGAGGGTGCGATCAACATGCACGACGCATGCACAGCGAAGGCCTGTTTGGGTGATTCTATGTCGAGGTCGGTGTGTGGCGAGCGCCGTGGCGAGCCGCTGTGTCCCGACGGAAGCCGTGCTTAGCTCCTGACGGGCCCGGTGCCGGAGGAGACTGGCCGCCGGCACAGTCGGCACAGTGGGGCACATGCAAAGAAGATTTGCAGGTCGACCTCCGAGTCGGGGTAGCGCCAGAGCCGCCGTCCGGGGGCGTCTCGACCGACGAGACATGGCCGGAAGAAGATGGAGGGGAGGGCTGGTTGGCACGTGGCTGGCTGCTGACAGACGGTGTGGGCAGGCGGACGCCAGTCCCAGTCCTCTGCCCCTTATCTGGGGGGGTGGCCTGGGAGGCATTGAGCAGGGAAATAAGGGTTGCAGCGACGTTTTTCCGAGGCTCCACAGGCTCGGAGTCGTTGGCAGGCTGCATCGAACGCTGTGCCGACAGCCGGAAAAATTGTGGCAGGTGGCCATGGACGACGGAACGAGAGGAAAACATTGATGAGCTGCTGCTAAATAAAGCGCAACGGCCTGGGAAGGAGGCAGACATGGGCCTGGGACCGATCGTATCGCACGGCTGTCCCGGCTGCTGATCTCTTGTGGTCGGTATGGTGATGACCGACTCGCGTTTTTCGTGGGGACGGATGAGACAGGAGCAGTCAAGCTTTCCCAGGGCCGCCAGAGGCCACTTTTTATACGAAGTGCCAATATTCGGGCCCCTGGCAGCGAGGGAAAGACGGGGGAGCCCTCCTTTTACGGAATGGTGTCGCCGCTGTGGTCCGGTGTTAGTTGACCAGCTTGCTCTGTCAATCGAATGTCCTTGTGCGGGATACCTAGCGTCGTCGCTGTGCTCTAGTGCTGGTTGACTAGTAGGCACGTAGGTACCTAGCTCTGCATGTCAGTCTGCCGCAAGGGAAAATCGCATCAAAGACGTCAATGTTGAGAGATGACACACCTCGCGCGAGCACACACGCTCGCTTCTCGCGCCGCCCGAACCAGTCCGTGCCTGGCAGGGCAGCCTGTCACCCGATCTGCACAGGGCAGAGTCCCAAACAGGCAGGCGACTGGAACTGGAAGCGTGGAGGCTCCATCGTCGCCCAGGAGGACCCCTTTTCCCCTCTCTCCCCTGGCCGAGGCAGAGAAGCAGTGGGGCTGGCAGGGGTGCCATTATCTGCTCCGCATCAACGGGCAGCCTTCCCACCGTGGAATGGGTAGTGTCTGTCAGCCGCATTCGAGTCCCTGGAGATTGAGAGATTGACAGGTCGCGCTGCGAGGAGGCGGCCAGGCGAGGCGCCAGCAAATCAGCAGCCTGCCTCGGGGCCGCGCCCCACCCATCGAGCCCATCTGGTGATGCTCGCGCCCACGGCCACAGTGCCATCACGAACATTGTGGACCCCGCGCTGCGAAATTGCGATGGTGGCTCTGCTCCACCTTCGCACCTCACTTCACCACCGACTCCCAGAGCCCACCCCACCATGAGCCAACAACGCCCAACACGCAGTCGACCGCAGGGCCAGGCGCCCGGCTGGCCGGCACAAGGTCTCGATAGGGGGCGTCGTGGCCGTCCACAAAAGCCGCCGCCACGCCCTTCTCGTCGCTCTCTGCTGCTCTTGGCCAGCACTCCTGTCTTCCAGCCAACCCAACCGACCGGCCCAGCTCCCCAGTCTTTCGCTCGCTCCCTCGGCTTGAATACTTTCTTCAGCCATCCATTCGCTCAGCTGGCCAGCCGTCTGCTCCCCCCTCCCTCCGACAACCATGCCTTCCGCCGCCTCCGTCATGCGCGCCGCCGTCCTGGCTGGCGTCGCCTCGGCCCTCCCCGAGCTCGCCCCGCGCCAGATGGTGACGGAGAGCTGCGCCGACGTCCACATCTTCCTTGGCAAGGGCAACAACGAGCCCTACCCCGGCCGCCAGGGCAAGCTCGTCTCGGCCATCTGCAACGGCCTGTCGTCGTGCGACTACGAGGACATCCAGATGCAGAACATGCTCGAGGACGAGTACTGCGGCGCCATCACCCAGGGCGTCACCAACGGCCGCGCCCAGATCATCGCCTACAACAAGCGCTGCCCCGACTCCAAGCTTGTCGTCAGCGGCTTCTCTCAGGGCGGCCAGGTCGTCGGCGACATCTTCTCCGGCGCCGGCAGCACCGAGTTCAACGGCTGCGTCGTGCCCTTCATCCCTGCCCTCGACATCACCAGCCCTGCCGGTCGCCAGGTCGCCGCCATCCTGACCTTCGGCGACGTCAGGCACACCGCCTTCCAGCCCTACAACTACAAGAGCGGCGCCACCCACTGGGGCCTGTTCCCCCGCAACACCGACCAGCTGGCCAAGGCCATCAACTACGCTGGTGTCTGGAGGGACTACTGCAACGCCGGTGACCCCGTCTGCGCTGGCGGCCACGTTGTTGACGAGCACCTCAACTACTTCGATGTCGATACCCCGGACGCTGCCGCCTGGGTCAAGGACCGCCTCGCCGCCTTCAAGGGCCCCGAGAAGTCCAGCGCTCCCGCCCCCACCCCGGCCGCCACCACCACCCGTTTCCCCTTTGCCAACGACACCATGACCACGGCTACCCCCAGCTCCACCGTTGTCACCGTCACCGACGTTTCTGGTGTTGTCACCGTCTACACCACCGAATGCGTAAGTTTTTTTCTTCTTCTTTTTATCCCCTCCTTGTCAGCTTGCCCAGTACTGACCCTCATCTCCCTCCTCCTAGCCTGTGACGCAGTCCTACACCGTGAACCCCCACACCGTCACCCCTCCCGCCGACCACTCTCCGACCGTCAAGCTCCCTCTGCCCGAGGCCACGTGCGAGACGACCGAGAACCTCTCCGCCATCCCGACCACCGCCGCCCCCACTGGTTCGCCTGCCGTCCAGCCCACTGGCGGTGTCGTCAAGCCCACCCCGTCGCAGCCTGTCTTCAGCGGTGCTTCCGCCACTGGCGCTGGCTTCTTCGGCCTGGTCGCCGCCGTTGCGGCCCTGGCTCTCTTGTAAAGGGGGGGTACTTTGTCTAGGTAGTCAACTAGATGTGTAACAATGGCAGTTCTCATCTCGAGGAGACGGTTCAGTGATGATCACGGGCGTGTTGTACGAGATGAATCTGTGTATTGTTAAGGATGGATATCTCGCCCAAACCACCCCTAGGAGGGTATCTGCAAAACGAGAATATGTCTACGGATGTGTTCCACGCAATCTGGGGTCTCGGGTAATGAAGCTGCCGTCCAAAAGATAATAATACTGCCGTCCAGAAGTCTTGTCCATCTTATCGCCATACACACACACACACCAGAGATCACGCCACACACCACACACCACACACCACTCCACCGCTCCACCACCAGCTCAAGCCTTGCGGGGGCTCACGTGGTCCTTGTATTCCTGGTCGATCTCATCCAGGGTCTTGTCCTTGGGCTCGATGACGAAGTAGTAGACGAAGACGGCGAGCAAGGCGCAAGAGCCCGCAAAAACAAGTCCATAGAGGAAGCGGATCCTGGCGACGATGAGTGGGGTGGTGCCAGCGATGATGGCGTTCATCCCCAATTGGCCGTCGTGGCCATACCAAGCGCAACTGGGCGGTGGGCGGCGGGGTACAGTTCCGCGCAGACTGCCCACACCAAGGGGCCCCAGGTGGTGGCAAAGGCACCGATGAAAAGGACCGTCACAGCAAGCATGCCTTTGCCCGCCGAGGGGGTCTTCTCCGGATGGCCGGCGTGGAGCGAGAACTGACCGACCAACGAATAGATGCTAACATAAGCTGGTTAGTACCGTGTTGGAAATAGGATGGAAATGGGAGATGGGAGCTGGGAGATGGGTAGGTACTTACACGAAGCACGCGGACATAATGGAAGCGCCGATGATCAGCGCAGGGCGGCGACGGCACTTTTTTGCAATCCATATGCCGGCAAGCGTAGATGCGAGGTTGACGCCACCGAGGATGATGGAACATTCGTAGCCGCTGCCGATACCGATCGTCTTCAGGATGCTGGTGCCATAATAGAAAAAATAGTTGACGCCGGTTAGCTGTTGACCGGCCTGGAGAATGACACCGATGATAAGGCGACGCATCATGGTCGGGCTGGTGAATATGTCGTGCCAATGGGTGTGGTCTTGCTCCTTGTCTTGGGCTTGGCGGTGGCGGAAACTGGCCATGATGTCCGTGACGAGAGGGTTGTTGACGTTGACACCGTTGAGTCTGGCCACAGTCTTACGAGCTTCTTCCTCGCGTCCATGGATGAGCGCCCATTGGGGACTCTCAGGGAGGAAGAGGCTGCCGATGGCGAGGGAGAGAGCGAAGAGGATCTCGATGCTGACCGGGAGCCTCCAGGACAGAGACCCGATCATCGTCGAAGTGCCGTAGGTAAGGAGCTGGGCAACGAAAATGCCCGTGACGACCAGGAGCTGAAATAGGGCCAGGACGGTGCCGCGCATGAATGTGGGACTGGTCTCGGCCTGGTACAGCGGGCATGCCACACTCATCCCGCCAACAGCGATGCCCTCAAGGAACTTCCCAGACATCAGCTGCGCCCAGTGGTGGGAAGTCGAGGCCTGGACGGCGACGCCAAAGCACGCGAACTAGGCGACTCCAGACATGACCCGGATCACGCCGAAGCGTTTGGCAAGGCGGCCTGTGGCGAGACAGCCAAAAAGACATCCGACGGGGAACGCCGAGACGATGAGGCCATTGACTGTGGGAGAGAAACCGCCTGGCGAAAGGCGGTCGATGAGGTCTGGCATGACGAGGATACCACCGATCACTCCACTAAATGGAAATGGAAACGTTAGCTAACATATATGGAATCGGGACGGTAATAGGAGAGGGGGGGAAATGGGGATGGAAAAGGATGGAGATGGGGAATGAGTATGGAAAAGAGACGGGCGACATACATGGAATGGCCAAGGACCATTCCGCCCATGGCGGGGATCAAGGCGGCGGCGATGGCAAGGGGCGTGACCTTCGCCATCGTGGTGGAGAATGAAGACAACGATGGAGGTCGACAACGGTGGAAAATGATGACGGCGGGGAAAGAAGACGACGGAAGACAATAGTATCAGACGCAATCAATGCAGCTAAGAATTCGGTACCAAAAATGCGTGATGCTGGCGATGCTGGTAGTTGATGGGCCAAAAAGTGTTGTGGATGATGTTGTGTCGGAAGAGATGAAGATTGGGAGAAAAGGACGGTGAGCGAGGGGTTTTGTAGACCGCTCCCCGTCCTCTTCTGGCCTCCTGCCAGGGTGGACCAACCACTGCTCGATTGCCCAGGAAGCAGGAGGCAATCGAGGAGTGGTTGTCGAGGCAGGTGGGTGCCCTGGCAGAAGGCCATTGAGTTTGAGTTCAAGGATGATGTGGATAGAAAGAGAATGGAAGGGACACAGCGGCAGCCCGCATGACGCGAAATTCTACAGCGCAATCTGTCAGAGCAAGAATCATGGAAGGCAGATGATGGTGACGCAATTCGCGTGACGTGTGATGCCAGAAGCAAACGCAGAAGAGAAAGACAAGATAGGAAAGAAACATGTATATGCACGCCATGATAGTTCGTGATGTCCTGTGTTGGTTGTAGTGGGCACTGTTGAGAAAGACAAGAAAAATGTAGACAAAAACTCCAAGCCCAAGCCCCTTGGCCCAATGTGGTATCTCGTCCCATGCCTGATCTCCTGTGCGCCATGCTCTAGTCAAAGTAAGAAGAGAGAGAGAAAGAAAGGAAAAATTTTTCCAAGACAAACGTAGTTGCATCTATCACCACCGACGAGTGCGATCGCCAAGGTAGTCAGTGTTGAGGCTGGAGCCCGCGCCCGGCCCAAAGGTCGAGTGGCGGCGAGTTGGCCTTGCGAAGCGATCAGCTAGGCGCCTCCTGTACTCTGGGTCCTCGGTGGAAAGACCCTCCATGGCGCGCGATAAGCCCTCGGGGTCAATGCTGTTGCGACGGCTGCGAGGGCGGTCACTGCTTGACGGCCGCGACGCCGAGGTGGGAGTGGGGGGAGTGCTTGTGTTGTTTGCACTGTTGCCATTCTTGAGGATTGACTTGACCTCACCATGCAGCGGCCGGTTGGCCTTGACCGACTCAGACCGCCCAAGCTTGGGACGCTGGTTGATGCGGTCGTTCTGGTCCTGGATTCCCTTGCGCGTCTCTTGGTCCGCCCACCGCAGGTTCTTGACCGCCGCCTCGGCCGCAGCGGACCCGCGCGACCCTGTCGACGACATGCGCCGGTGGCCGCGCGATGGTGGAGGAGTGAAGCCCGAGGCCGAGGATCCGTAGGAGGATCCGTAAGAGTCGTACATGGCGGCGTTGGACAGGCTGTCGTGGGCACCGCGCTCTGGCGCCGACGTGGCGAAGTCCTGGCCGCCGCGGCTGGTGCGCATATCGTCGTGGGCGCGGGCGCGCTGGCTGGCCCGCCTGTGAAGCTCCTCCTCGTTGGAGGTGTAGCCTGGAGAGTGATGGGGCGATCGTAGCTGCGCGAGGTGGAGTAGCGCCTGCTGCCGCTGCTGCGGCCGCGCGACGCGTGCTCGACGACGGGCACAGGGCCAATTGGGATGCGGGCAGAAACCTCGCCGTCGTCATACTGCTCGGCCATGATGATGGGGCGGCGGCCTCTAGTCTCGTAGGCGGGAGCAATTGTGTGGCCTGTAGGCATGGTGGAGGAGCGCGGGAATGGGATGGGCTTGGTCTTCTCAGGCTTGGCGGCGATAGCGGCGGCAGCCTCGCGCCTTTCCTGCTCTCGGCGGCGGCGGCGCTCTTCCTTCTCGAGGTCATGTTGGCGCTGGGCATCTCGGTCGCGCTGCTGCTCGCGCTCGCGGCTGCGCTGTTCGCGGTCGCGGTCGCGGCGCGAAGGCGAGCCGCCAGTGACAATTATGCGGTCGCTGTCGGGGTCTAGGTAGATGCTGGAGCGGCGGCGGCGGTGATGTGACCTGGAGGAATCAGAGCGGTCGTTGGAGGAGGCAGGCGAGACGGTGCGGCGCGAGGATGGGCGCTCGTACTGCTCGGGCTGGAGGTGGGCGGTGGTGGTGTAGTTACCGCCATATGGGTGCGGCTCGACCTGGTACGTGGGCTGAGCCACGTACTCTTGGTAGTAGGCCGTGGCCGGGTAGGAGGAGTAGGCGGCCATGGTGATGAGTGGTGGAGGGCGCAGGTTGGAGGGCGGAGGATGCAGGTTGCGGAGGTTTGGTTGTGGTTGCGGAGAGCGGAGATTCCGGATTGAGGGTGTGGTGGATTTAAAGTGGGGATGAGATTGTGGTCGTGGAGAACGGAGGTTCTGGATTGAGGAGGGCGGAGGTTCCGGATTGCGTTGAAGGTCAACACGTCGGGGCACGGACCAACGGAAACAAATCCGGATCCCTCCGAATTTCCTTGTTCCGCGGGGGAAAAAAAAAAGGATGAAGGTAAAATCAAGATACGATGGCTGCCAGCACACCGAATATTCCGGATGGAGGACGGGGTTAAATGCCGCTGTTTAATCCTGAACCATTGCGCGAGCTGGATGATGTCTGTTGGGGTTGGTTGCGCGCGGCAGCTGGCGACCTAGGTGGTGGTCGGTTGAAGATTGCGGCGATTCCGGGTGGGGCTGGAGTTGAGTTGATGCACGGGCACCGTTACGTGATGTGGCCAGTCCAGGATTCGTGTAATAGCGGGTAGGGGAAGGATACAAGAAATATGAGCGGAAAAGATAGGACCAAGAAAAGAATCGTGGTAATGGAGCGTTTTAATTATCGTAGTCGGAACTGCAGGCCTTGTTTGGGTAGCGTGCAGGTTTTGGTGTGCGTGCGGGAAGGCTTCGAGGTGTCGCGCTTCCGGGCTGGTGCTTGACGTTTAGGTCAAGGAATGGTCTGGTTTATATAGATGGTTTGTAAGTGACTGGAAGTGGAAGCCAGCAAGCACAACCGATGGCGAGGCCGGGGCTAGAAGACCAAACACAAACGTCCCATGCAGGTGATTCACAGGAGGGGGATTCCCATCGCTTTATGGAACCCGGCCGCGAGCCTGGTCGCCCAAGAAGGGGGGAATAAATGAGCTGGGGACCGACCCCTTGCGACGACGGGAGCCGATGCCAGGGTGTGGGGCCAGCCCACCATCCTGGCGCGCTGGCTGAGCTTGCGCAACTGGGTTTGTGGTCCGTCTCCACAGCCTCCCCACCTCGTCGTCGGTACCCAGTGTGGATAAGCATCTAAGCTTGCTGAGGGTGTTTGCAGTAAGCCACCGCATTTGGCTCAGCTGGCGGCCGCCAAATTTCGCTGCACTCATGCACACGAGGAATCCTTCGGAGTGTGTGATGGGTACGCTTCCCGGCAGCCTGTGAGCAACCTCCGTAGTCGCACCTGTTGGCTGGCTAGGACTGATCCAGACATGCAGGTAGTTGTCCTTACTCTGTCAGGTCGCATTCTCCGCAAGGCTTTGTCTGAGCCTGTCGTGCAGAGATGGGACGGCCAAATCACGGGGTGCTGCAAAAGCCACAGATCGCGGAGGCCACCCACCAGCGGACGGGGACGGCTCGAGGCTGAGCACTCTGATGGGGGGAGGCCCCAGGGGCCAGAGCACAATCCAGGCTCGACCCACATTCAACGCACTCGACCCTCGACGCTTGACTGTGCTGGGACCCGTTGCATGAACTCCAGCACCCTGCCCTAGCGACAAGGACGAGCAACGAAAAGAAAGCGGGTTCTCCACGTGCCGGCAGGCGTTGTGCTAGGATGTCTCTATTCATAGTGGTCCGTCTCCGTCTCTTGTTTCGCGAAACGTGGTTATTTTTTCTTCGACCATATGTCAAGTTGCAATCAGGGGCATGCTCTGTCGCCTGGACAGCCAGAGATAGCAACATGCCAAAGCCTGCCAAAAATGGGTCCCCGGGTGTCTGTGCTCTCAATTTCCCGATGTGGCCTCCCAGGATCTGTCGGGCTGTAATTATTGGCAGCGCAGCAGTTGAACTTGAGCCAAGCCAACTGCGCACTGCGATGGAAAGACGAGACGCGCGCCCCATTGCCAGACGCCCAGTCGGGCCATCGCGCATGACGCGACATGCCCTCGGCCTTGCAGGAAGAGACGGACGTTGGACTTGCCTTGATTTGATTCCCAGCTCCCAAGCGTGCACCTAAATCGCATCCCTCCATGCCCTGCTTGTCTGGGGCGCAGCCCTGTGGAATTCCCCGAACTGGTCCTGACTCTCGGGCTGCCTGCCACTTGCCTCTCCACGCTGCACGCAATTCCACGTCAGGCGGTGCTTCGCCATCCCCGCGCACCCGCCTGGAAGCATCCAGCCCACCAGCGCACCTCCGCAGCGGGACTTGAGCAGGCAGGAGGAGCCCGGTCAATGAGTGGGCGGCAGGTCAATGGGTGGGCGGCACGCAAGCACGCAAGCAAGCAAGGCCCCGAAAAGTCCTACGCTCGATCCCTCCCGAGATCGGGAAAGCTGCAGCCTGCCAGGTACGCATAGCGGCGGCAGGTGTGTGGCACGTCACCGAGGGCGGCGCAAGCCCACAAACGCATCGCTCCTCGCTGGGCTCCGCTAGCCTGAACTGCCCCCACGGGACCTGCCTCCATGCAGCGAAGCAGCTAGCCACGGTGACTCAGGCCGGGATGACGAATCGGTGATGTTTGCTCGTATGACATTCCGATACGATCACTGGAAGGAGCCCTGGAGAGGAATCTCCCTGTCGCGCCGGTGGGGAATTTTAAATCGCGAAGCAAGCGACGGGAATCGGCACCTGACAGCCATCATGGTTCATCCAAAGACTCCTTCCCGTTTCCGCTGCCGAATTGAGTTGCGCACCCCTCTCATCCCGGGGGTGGGCGATCGGTTCCATTCGTGCCTACCGTGCTCGAGGAGACACGCCAGTCAACACTTTGCTGTTGGTGGGGAAGTAGCAAAGCACAGACGGAGCTTGCCCGCAGACCGAGCAGATGACGGGATTCTATTTTGGTCCACCCGTCGTGCCCACGCAGCTTCGTTTCAGGTCTAAGCATGGCGAGGCAGGTCAATTGGATTTTGTGTCGTCCTCCATCAAGAAGCGCCGCCTGACTGGTCGCGACCGGCCGCCCGTGGCTTTCCTGCGTGCCTGCTCCAACAGCGACCGATGACCTTACCTCGATTCCAGAGCTTCCTTCCCACTCCACGCTGCACACAGCACACAGCTGCGCGACGGATGGTAAGACCAGAAGGATTGATCTTCTCTGAATGGCTGGTTGCGATGTCGATTGTGGACAGGCGGGCACTGCTGGGGAGCCAACACAGTCTGCAGACTGCTGCCCGGGCAGGTGGCAGGTGGCAGGTACCAGGCAGGCAGCCGAAATTGGCGGTTGCTGAGCGTGCTAAGCCACCAGACCCTCCGTGCTTTGAGCTTACTGTATGACGCCATGGCGTACTGTACGTGCAGCAGCGCAGCGGGCAGCGCGCAGCACAATCGAGTCGCGTTTGAGTGCGCATGGGCTCTGCTGGAGTCATCGGCCGAGTCCTTGGTAGCAGAATCGATGGGTCACGTGTAGCGATGTTTCTGGCCCAGACCTGGCCGGACAGCCTGGTTGCTGCTCGTCGCCTTTGCTGTTGTTTTACGTCGGGTGTTGAATCCGGTCATGGCGTGGTTGTAGTTGGACGGCATGTGGTTTCGCCTGTTCGTGTCGCCGTCTGCGGGAGCCAAGACGTAGAAAATACATTTGCGCAACCATTCTACGTAGTATGTCGTGCCAGCCGGCATCGTAGACTCGAGATTCTCAAGATGGCTCCTCCTACGTCACAGGCTTAAGGTCTCATTCCTGTTGCGCTGCGAGAGCCGGTGTACTTTGTACTTTGTGCTTCCCTTGGGTCTGACGGCATTCAAGATCGCGCATCGCCACTGGCTGACGGCACAAAGCTGCAGGCCACCTCCAGGCAGCACCTCCAAGGTGTAAAAATGCAATCTTGCACCGCGGGGGTCGACATCAGGCCAACGTCACGGCATAGATGACACTAGAGACCTGCTCCTAGGTCATCTCCGGAATCCGAGTGCGGTGTTCGGTAGTGGTGGGCAGCCTGGCTTCTTTACGAATAGAGTCACGCGCATCGCGCCAAGCCGCCTCGGTGGCAAGAACGCTAGCACACCCCACAGCCTTGCCTCCGCCAGGCCGTCCGGCTCACGATGCCCACGTCGGCAGCTCTCTTTGTCTTCTACTTGCAGCAGGGCAGGATGAGACAGTGGGGTTGCATGTGTGGCAGAGGAAAGTCGCATGCATTTTCGTCGGCTCTACACATGCGAGCGACCAGCGCCGGACGGCGTGGAGAAAAGGTGAAGATGCCAACAGCAAGAGGTCAGCAACCTTCGGACGACATCTTTGCGTGCCCGTCGTGGAGACGGCGCTTTCGTGGAGATGCTGGAAATTTCCTTTCGATGCACTGATTTCCAATGGCTGGAGGGGGTGCATGCAGAAACACCACCCTCACACCCACTCACCCTCCGCCTTCGGCTCGCACAAGTCACTTTTTGACGCCATCGCCAATCCGTACGGTGTACTCTGGACCCCGTACCTGCACGGCTGCCACACTCCGAGAGGACCCTTATTGCTGGGCACGTCTGGGTTGCGTAGGTGGCGAGCCCACAGGAAGAAAGATCGACGGGTCGGCCGCCCTGTTGGAATGCCGGCAATCAAGGTCCCCGTCCCATTTCTTCCTTCATTAGGCCCACACATGCGAAATGTTTCTTGTTTTGTTCGTCGGCCAACGCCAGAAACATTCGCTACCTTGTCCACAAGATTGCCTGGCCCTGGTTCGCCCTGTTTTCTTTCCTCGTGTTATGCGCGCGCATCTCTTGTTCGCATTGTTATCATGTTGGCCCGTTTCCCAGTTCTGGCGGCGGCAAATGCTACAGCATGGAGACAAACGCCCGCCGTTCCATCCAACGTGTTCCCTAACCATTGGAAGCACCTCGCCGTCCCGCTACATGCCATCTTTTGCATGATATTACCAGCCAAGCTAGAGACTCTGACAACTCGGCTACATGGTGGTGGACGGGCTGGTGGTGGCGGCGGCTGCGTCGTGATCCCGGGATGCAGTGGGGACCCAGAAAATTGCAAGGCGCGGCGCAGTCATGCAGTCCATTTCACCTGCAACCAACAGCCCGACTGCGGCAGACCGAAATTATGGCCCAAACCGCCGGAGGTCTCCGAAAGAGGCCTCTGAGCAAATGGGCTTGTATTTCTTTCTTTTTTTCTTTTCTTTTTTTTCTTCCCTTCCAATTTGCCGCATAACGGTTTGTTTCGTCCTACGGCAACCCCATCGCCGCCATTCACCGCAGATTGGAATTCTCAGCGTCTGCAAACCCGAAGCCAACGACTCGCCGATTGCACCAAGATGCGACCTAGCAAGACCCCTCTTCGAGCAGGCGAGTGAAGGTGCTCCAGCCTCATGGTCTGTGCTGGGTGCCACTGGCGTGAGGACCCAGCCCTGCACTGGTCTCAGGGTTGATGACAGCACCATGCCAGCTAGGATTTTTTTTTGGACAGAGGCCCTGGAGGAGTTGAGCCTCCTTACGGTCGTCTCCTTTGACCCGGCAATTCCGTGCTGGGGCATGGATTTTTTTCTTCTTCCGTGTAGATTTTCTTCTTCCTCTCTCTCTCTCTCTCTCTTTTTTTTTCTTCTTTTTTTCTTTTTCTTCTTCTTCTCTTTTTCTTTTTCTTCTTCTCTTTTGCGCCCTTGGGCACAATTGTTGGTTGCTGTCGCGCGAAGCTCTCAAGCCCCCCGCGAGCAGCAGCATGTCCCCGCTGCAGCGTCAATCGATGCAAGCTGCACGCGCGTTTTGTTCCTGCATGAACTTGTGACCTGCGCGCGCTTATGCTCTTGTGCCTCACAGCCACTCGATCGTCGCCAGCTCTAAGTGCGGTCGCACGACCCAGAGTTCCCCGGAAGGGTTGATGTTCCCATTGATTGCTGCAAGTCGACGCGGCGCGCGCGGCGCCTGGGCGATGCCAATGACGATGCGAGCGGTCAACGGCTGCTTCCAGTCGAGCCTCTCCCATTCGCGCCTCTGACCAGCCAACCACCGGCCCGCCAAACTCCAACCCGCTTGTCCAGGCACGCCAGGAACCTCTATTTTTGGCGGCCTATTCCTTGTCCTGTTCAGGGCAAAACATAGGGCCCTTCCACAGGGCTGCAGATTGACTCGGCTGCGTTACCGAACTGCTGGGGCTCGCATTGGCCCGCGACGGAAATAGCAGATCCTCCCTACCCCTTGAGATCGAGTCAACCCCCCTGGCGGCGTCGCGGATGGACTCCTTCCATACCCACTCGAGCTTCGTCTGACCCTTCTTTTGCCTCTTTGGCACTGCCCTTGTCGAACCGCGCGCGTCGGCACGCGGGATCGTCTCGTGGGGTCCCTGGCATGGCCGCCCGCTGCGATGGGCGCGCGTCTCCAGTCTGCTGGTCAGGCAAGCGGTGCGGAGCCGGCCTTCCCAGGCGGCCGCTGGCACGGGCGCGCGTCTCCGGTCTGCTGGCCATCCAGGCGGTGCGGGTCCGGCCCCTCGAGCCGACCGTTTCTCCGATGCGGGTCCAGGCCCAGAGAGATGCTTTCGAAGGGTTTTAAACATGTGGCGTTTATGTGCGTACCAGCTCGGCTCGGCCAAAGGGCGGACAACATGGATGGGACAGGGCTGCGGGAGGGGATCGATGTGGGCAGGGCCATGTACCTAGGGAATCGTAGGGCTGCGAGGCTGCTCGGGATCATAGACCCGACTAACTTGATCTCGTGGGGGCCCAGACGGGGCTTTAATATATAATCCCACTATTCTTGTCCAGATACCCCAATGCAAGGTGGTGGTTCTTCTGTGCCGCCATGCTCATCGGCCCGGCCCCAGACAGGCGAGCGTCCCAACCTGGTCGGACATGTCTCGCGATAGGCATTATTTATTCCTGTCTCGGCTTGCTCGCGCATTTTCAAAGGAACATGTGGTGGTCAATATCTTCCCAAGTTGATGCAACCTCGCCGGTGATATGGCGGCTACATTCAGGATATTGTGAAGCATGCGAGGCCCGTATGGGAGATTGGTCTTGGCCATTTAATCTAGAGCGGGTCGTCAAGTTTATATCTGGAGCGACTTGTGATTGGATTGCGGATGGATTGTGGATGGATCGCGATATTGCCGCCGACTTTGCCGGCTTCGCCAGGCGATCGGCACTTCTACCCGCAATATCGGCAGCATGGCCATTGCAACGATAGGATGTGGCATATGCTGCCGGCGTCTGGTTGACGTATTAATAGAGCGGGCAGGCCGGCGACTACACAAGAACTGCCCGTCGAAGCGAGGAGCTGGACGTGGTCAAACCCAGGCGTTCTGGTCTATCTAGGTAGATATTCGCATTGTCGCTCGACGGCGTACAGAGAAAACAACGACGAGAGCCTCAATCCGTCTTTTTGTTTCCCTCGGAACCTGGTTGTCCTCCTCTGCTACAATGGTTCGGACAACGCTCGTCGTGGCCATGGCGGGGCTCGCCCAGGCAGTGCCGCAGTTCACGGGCGGCCCCTACACCGGGATGACGATGCTGCGGTTCGGCTGCACCAACGTCGTCATTGACCGACTCGACCCTCTCGTCAACCCGGGCGTGCGCGGCTCTCCTCACCTGCACCAGATTGTGGGCGGCGACGGCTTCAACACGACCATGACGACCGGCGACGTCTCCAAAACGGCCCAGTGCACCACCTGCGTCTTCAGCGAGGACCTCTCCAACTACTGGACCGCGAGCCTGTATTTCAAGGCCCGGAACGGCACCTACAAGCGCGTGCCGCAGGGTGGACATGCGTACGCTCTCTGTCGTCTTGGCTAGGTGGTCGCGTGGCGTCGACCAAAGCCATCTTCTGTTGCCCGCTCGCTGACGTCTTGCCCTCCTCTCGCTCTAGTTTCCAGTTCAACGACAGATTCAGCACGCAGACCCAAGGCGGCATCCTTGTCTACTACGCGGCCGACCAGCCTGGCAAGATCACCGCCTTCAAGCCTGTACGTTTGGGTTTCCTCCTCCTGTCCCGAGGTCGACTTTCGGTGGGGAGGCAGTGCTAACAGGATTCAATGCTACATCTCCAACTAGGGCTTCCGTATGCTTGTCGGCGACCCCAACGAACGGTCGAGAAGCGGAACGAAGATGAAGCGCCAGAACTGCTACCGCTGCTACACGGGGCCCAACTTTGGCGGCGACACGGGCGCGCCGTGCATGGACGACCGGGTCGACACCGAGACGCTCCCAAACAAGGTCTGCCCAGGGGGCATTCGCACAAACATCCTCTTCCCGACGTCAGTACTCCCCTCTCCGTCTCCCTCTAGCCTTCGATCCGCTCTCCAGCTGCTCCTAGTTTCCTCCAAAGAACACTGCAGGGTCCTAACATGGACTGGCTCCTCGTCTCTAGGTGCTGGGACGGCAAGAACCTCGACAGCCCGAACCACAAGGATCACGTCGCATACCCTGTGACGGGGCCGGCCAACTTCCTGACGCGCGGCGGCGCCTGTCCAGCCACACACCCGGTGCGGATCCCGCAGCTTATGTACGAGGTGGTCTGGGATACGACAAAGTTCAACGACCGCTCGCTGTGGCCCACCGACGGCTCGCAGCCCTTCGTCCTCAGCATGGGAGACCCTACAGGCCTGGGCCAGCACGGCGACTACGTCTTCGGCTGGCAGGACGACTCGCTGCAGAAGGCCATGGACCGCGCCGGCTGCTTCGGCGCCCAGTGCGGCTCCCTCAAAACCCAGGCCATCGACCGCGCCAGGGGCTGCACCGTTCCACGCCGCGTGCCCGAGGATATTGATAACTGTCAGTCTGCTCCCCCTCTCTACGTTATTCTGTTCACTTCCTTGTGTGCTGGCTGCTTTGATGCCTTCACCTTGGCCATTCTGCACCCCTGATCTCTCTCCGAGGCTTCCACCGTGCGTGATCAAGCATCTCGGAGGCGAATAGCTGCTAACGTCGGCGTTTGGCAGGGCTCACCGAGCTTCCTGGAACTACTGAGTGGGGAAGAAAGGCGTAGGGCGGACACGTCTTCCAGTTCATCTTCGTGTTGGTGGGCAGACGTCGGAGCAGTGCCAGAAGCATGCAGGTTGTAATTATCATTCACCCTACGGGAAATAACCGGAAGGTTAGGAAAGCCTTGCGAGTAGTCTTCAATGAATGTTAACAAGGGTAGAATATTAAGGCACGTAATATGACTGATCCCGGCTGCTGAGGGGTGAGTCACTGTGGCCGTAACTGTGTGAAAGTTGGGTGGAGCCATGGTACTGAACGAGAGGCCGGGAGGAGGCGGCGAGACAAGATCGAGACGACGCCCGAAAGAGTCAATAAGGAAAAAAATGGCGATGCTGATGGTGCCGGCAATGATTGAATTCGCGAGCGCCGACGCGATGGGGGGATAAGCCGTCGGGAAGGGGTTTGCCCTGCCCGAACAAGCGGACGCCACGTGCTGGCAAACGCCGTAATGAAAACGACTGAGATAGCGAGCATGCCGGTTCCATCCGGCGGCGGGAGTATCGGGATGTCCGGCTGGCGCGCCTGGAGGATGACGCCAATGAAGAGACGTCTGAGTATCGTGGGCGCTGTGGAAGTTGGTGCCGTCGAGCGTAGATACCCTTTGGGCAAGGGGCCGGCGCGAGGATCCCAATTGAGAGCTTTGTCGTTGGCCAGGGTCAATGCCACAAAACGATTGCCGCCGGGTAAGCTTTGCCGTTACCGCCCAAACCAGAGGATCCTCAGGTAGGAACGAAAATAGGAAAGGAAATAGAGAAGCCGTAGTAAGAAGACTCGCATTAATATTGACTGTAAGAGGCCCGATCAAGGGCAGACTACGGCCGATAAGTATGACTACATAATTACAGTGCTACTGCTTCTCGCTCTGCGCGGCAGCGTCGGCCAGGGCAGGTTTGAGCTGGTCAGCACGCCCTTGCGAGAATTCACGGGTTGGCACGCGGTGCTCAAACAGGAGGTCGAGCTCGGCGTAGGTCAAGCCCTTGGATTCGGGCAGGCGGAAGTAGGTCCAGAGGAAGAAAACGAAGGCCACGCCGGCCCAGAAGAAGCCGGCTTTGGGGCCCCAGTTCCAGGCGTTCACGCCAACCATCTGCGGCATGAGGGCATTGTTGATGAAGACGGCGGCGTTGTAGCTGGCGCGGGCCAGGGCGACTGTCTTGATGCGGTTGCGCGTCGACGGGATCTCGGCCACGATGGTGTAGCAGATGGGGCCCAGGCTGAGCTGGAAACAGACCAGCATGAGCACAATAAGGGCGGCGACGGCGCGCGCGGCCTCCTGGTTCTCCGTGGTACCGGCGCCTGGGGCGAGGCCGACGAAGCCGACGATTAAGAGGATGACGACCATGACCAGTAAGCCCCAGACGTACAGGAAGCGGCGGCCGAGACGGGTCATGATGAACCAGGCAGCGACGCAGGCGAGCCACTGGGCGCAGCTGAGGATCACGTTGACGTTGTAGGCAGCCTCGGTGGGCAGGCCGCCGTTGGTCATGAACTGCACGGCGTAGCCCATGAAAGGCACGCCGCAGAGGGCCTGGGTGACGAAGACCATGAGGGCGATCTCGGTGCGGCGGCGGTCGGCGCCCTTGAAGAGGTCGTGGTAGTTGACGCCGGCGTTGATCTGCTTCTCGTACTTGTCCGTCACCACCATCATGTCCACGTGGGCATCGAGGTCGAACTGGACGTCGTCCTGGGGCGTGATGAGCTTGCGGACAGCGGCGCGGGCCTCGTCGACGCGCCCGTGGCGGACGAGCCACCAGGGCGACTCCGGGCAGAGCAGGGTGACGACCATGATGGGCACGGGCCAAACCCACTGGACTGCAAAGGGGATCTTGTAGCCCAGCTCGCCGGGGATGCTGAGCAGGCCGCGCAGGATGCCGGTGGACAGCAGGCCGCCCGTAACCCAACAAAGGTTGATCCACGAGGTCATGTAGGCACGGATGTGGGTGGGGCACAGGTCGGCGGCGTACGAGACGGCGAGGGTCTGGAAGACGCCCCAGGGGATGCCCTGGACCAGTCCTCCGGCCAGGAACATGGGCAGGCCGGTGGAGAAGAAAGGGATGAAGATGGCGCCGATCATGGCGGTCATGGAGACCAGCATCGTCTTCTTGTAGCCGAGCCACTCGGTGACATAGCCGTTGACGATCAGGCCGATGATGCAGCCGACCTGGGTGCCGTTGAGGATGATGGTCTGCCAGCGGGCCGAGACGACCTTGCCACCGGCGGGGTTGGGCTCGTCGCCGAAGCGGTTCTGAAAGGCCGGGAAGGGGAAGAAGTTGTTCATGAGCGACGTGTCGTAGCTCTCCATGATGATGCAGAGCGAGAGGAAGAAGGAGAAGAGCACGGCCTTGCGCCAGAAGCGCAGCGTCTGCGGGATGGTCATGTTGCGCTCGTTGGCCAGCGCCGCGTTGGTCTCGTCGGCGGCATGGCTGCCGTCGAGGCCTGGGCCGCCAGTGGCCGTGGACACGACCTTCTCGACCGTGGGCTCGGCGCCATCGCCGGCGGTTTTGGTGGGCTCGGGGGCGGACATGGCTAGGTGCCTGGGGAATCCGGATCGGCGACGGCCTGTGGCAGACGAGGGAGTCAGAGACAGAGGCTGCGTGATGGGACAAGTGGCCAGCCATGGAGTGTCGCATTGGAGATGATATATATGCCCGCCTGCGTACCTACCTAGCTAGGTGCCTTGGATGCGGCCGTCTTCTGACCCCAAGGCCCCTGTCCCTGGCATGGCATGTGCAAAGGCAAGGGTGAGGGCGTCTGAGCGGGAGAGGGCGGGGATGGGGAGGCAGATATTTCTCTGCTCGGCAACCGGCGGCCCGTGGGACAGGCTGGGTCCCCGCAGCAGCGCCATCCCGATTCATGGTTCTCGGTTGCGGGGGAGACGTTCGAGGCCTTTGACAGGGCGGTCTGGTGGGAAGTCCCCGTGGGGAACGCGATGTCTGGGGAGCTGGCGCGGAGGACGCGCCCAAGAGCCAGAATCGAGCCACGGCCGAGGTGTGTGGTGACGCGCAATTTGGTCAGCCCCGCACCTCTCTGCAGCATCCCTGCTCCTCTTTGACCGACGCCCCACCAGTTTTCCGCAGAGTTTTCCGCCGCTAGGACCTGATCAGGCCAAGCGTCAGGTCCTCTGGGGCTAGCGACTTGGCAGCCCATCGACTCCCTAGCAGTCAATCAACCGTGATCAGCACCACAGCATTCTGTTGGAAGAGCTTTGTGTTGTCGGCCAGACGTCGACCCGGACCAAATATAATGCAAGTTTCCCGCCAGCTTCCCGGCCCTTTGCCGTGCGACGTCGTTTAGCGCTGCTTGTCGGATCGGCGACTCGCGCCAGCATCTGCAGGTCGTCCACACTCTCTCGCACCCTTCTGCTCCCCACTGGCCCTGTTGATGCGTAAACCATCGGCCTGTGGTGTCTGTCGGTAAGTTCCGGACTTTGCTGTCCCCCGCCGTGCCCCTGATACTGTCGGAGAATACAATCGTTGCATCGCTTGGCTGACATCCTCGTCTCGGCCTATCCTAGGGCCCGCCGACGTCGCTGCATCTGGCCTGCGAGCAACACGCCGAGCCCATCCTGCGAGTACTGTACCCTTTACGGCTTGCAGTGCGTCCAAAAGCCGCCTGACGGGGGCTGGTATCACCGTCGCCAGCTGCGGCTGCAGGTCTCAGGCACTGCGGAGGCCCAGCTCCCGGAACGTGCCAGCCAGTCACAAGACGAGCCCCGACTCCTCCGTCAATCCTCGGAGCGAGCAGCCTCTGCTCCAGCCACGCCACAAGCAGCTGTCGTCAGCCACAATGTCGCCGTCGACATCAACACCCTGCCCATGGCCTTGAGGCTGGACCTGGTTAGCTGCTATTTCGATTACATCCACGACCAGTTCCATTCTCTGTTCCATCGCCCCAGCTTCGAAGACGATGTTGCCAAGGACCGGGTCCCAGCCATCCTGCTGTTGGCTGTTTTCTCCTTGGCTGCAAGGTACTTCTTTTCCCTCACATGTGCCAAGTCTGCCATGTGGTGTGCGGCCTGAGGTTAACCAGAGATCCTCACCACCAACCCAAAGGTTCTCAACCCATGATTTCCTCGCCGACGCAGCCCCTCGGAACAGGGGAGAGAGGTTCCGCGTCGCTTGCGAGGCCCAGCTACGTGTTCACCACGTCTCCGTCCTGACGATTCAAGTTTGTGTCCTTCTAGGGGCATACGCCGCTGGACAGGGAGAGATCGAGGCTGAGAACATCTATTACACCCTCGCAGGACGCATGGCCTGTACCATGAACCTGCTCGACCGTCCAGTCTCCAGCCTTCTGGAAAGGGAAACCAATATCCGAGGTTCGCATTGTCCCAGGACCCCGGCTTGCACACACGCACTTACCAACTAATGCCCGAGAAACAAATGCAGCCTGGTGGAGCCTGTGCATGATCGATGTTTGGTCCTCGACCGCCGTCAAGCTTCCTCGGATCATGCCGGCAGCCACGCATCTCCACGCCGCCACCACCCCCATGGACGAGCTTCCGTTCCTGGAAATGGGCGGTAGTGGCGCGATGTCGACCAGTGGTCGTGAGGCACTGTTCCAGTCCCCGCTTCTAGCGCAAATGATCAAGTTGAATCGCGTGCTCGCCAATATTATCGACTTCAACAAGAGCTGCGTTGCCGCTCACCTGACCGGTCCGGCCCTCGACAGCGGTGTGCAGACGCTCTCGCTCGAGTTGGAGCACTGGCTCGTCAGCCTACCTCAGAGCATGCGTGATACCCCTGAGAACCTGGCCTGGTTTGCAGGGCGCGGGCTGGGTCGCATGTTCGCCGCCGTGTATCTCGGGTATTATTACTTCGGCCAGCTCCTCTACTTTCAGTTCCTTGGTGGCAGCGTCGACGACGGCAGCAGCAGCAGCAACAACAGCGACAGCCGCTTGTCGGCGTACGTGGTCTACGCCGAGCGCTGCAAGGACCATGCCGCCCGTCTATGTGAGCTGATCTACCGCTGCGCTACTATACCCGGCGCCGACGTGCGCTACCCTATGGTGGCGCACGTCCTTGTCATCGCGTCTACGGTACAGATCCACACCCTGCTCTTTGCGGCCAGTGAGCGACACATCCAGGAGGCCCGCGCTCGACTGGAGCGCAACTTCCAGATCATCTTGCTGGACCTCAAGCCATTCTGGCCCGCCGTTGACGGGGCCATGAGTCGCCTGCGGGCCTTCCACCAGACCTGTCTGCGCCGCAGCGGGGGTGGCTTCAGCGGCAACAGCCCTGGCGGCAGCAGCGCTTTTGTTCTCGATCAGTGGCTGCTGCGCTTCCTGGTCGAGTTCGCTGACCATATGGAGGACGAGCCGCGCGAGATGGACCCTGACTACGAGGCCTTGTGGTCCCTTTCAAAGGCTGAGCAGGAGAGACGGCCCCGGTTCTCGTGTGGGCCAGGTTGCAGAGCAGAGTGTGCTGCTTCGGCCCTCGGCGGCACGCCCTGGGGTACCGGGACAGTAGCGGCGGAAAACAATGAGCCCATGAACCCCCTCCATCTCCACCCACTTTTCCGCACGACCATAGATCCCTGCCGGCCGCTGCCCCACCCTCCTCACCGACATGGGCGGGCATGGATGCATTCCGCACGTGAGCGTGCTGTCCAAAGCCGGTCTGGAAACCCGGCTGTCCTTCCTGCCCGGCTCCGACGACAGACACTACCGCTCGGGAGCCGTCGTTGGCATTTTTCATCCTACAGTGTAGTCCATTGTCAGCCGCAATCTCACATCGCGATGATAGCACGAAGACCTGGTCCCATGGCTGTAGCCGGGGCGCTGCCTCTGCTCCTGGCCCGAGGCGCTGGAGCCATCAACAACGGGCTGGCGTTGACGCCGCCGATGGGATGGGTATGAAACAGTGTCCATTCTCTCTATTTTCCCTCTTTAGCCTCGGTGCAACGGACTAGGGCGGCTGACAGCGCAAATCCCGCAAAAGAACAACTGGAACGCCTTTGGCTGTGATGTCTCGGAGGATCTGCTCCTGTCGACGGCAACCACGATCGTCAACCTCGGCTTACGCGACCTGGGCTACAACTACGTGGTGCTGGACGACTGCTGGCAAGACCCCAAGGGCCGCGACGAGCACGGAAAGCTGCAGCCCGAGCCCGCAAAGTTCCCGCGCGGCCTCAAGGCCATCTCGGATGACCTACACGCCATGGGCCTCAAGTACGGCATGTACTCGAGCGCGGGAGAGATGACTTGTGCCAGGTTTGGTTAGTACCCAGGTCCCCCCTGTCCCAAAATACGGCGCGTATGGGACGGCCGTGCTGACGGAGGTTCCGGCGCCGCCGCGACCAGAGGGTTCGCTCGACCACGAAAAGGAGGACGCGCAGAGCTTTGCCGACTGGGGCGTCGACATGCTCAAGTACGACAGCTGCTATCACATGGGCCGCATCGGGACGCCGCAGATCTCCTTCAACCGCTTCAAGGCCATGTCGGACGCGCTGCGAGCAACGGGCCGCAACGTCCTCCTGAACTTGTGCAACTGGGGCGAGGACCTGGTGCACACCTGGGGCATGTCCATCGCCAACTCATGGCGCGTCACGGGCGACATCTACGACTCCTTCACGCGGCCCGACGACCTCTGTGGCTGCGACAAGAACCAGCTGTCGGACCCGGCCTGCATCGCGCCGGGCACCCACTGCAGCGTCCTCTTCATCCTCAACAAGGTCGCCGCCTTTGCCGACCGCAGCATCCCCGGCGGCTGGAGCGACCTCGACATGCTCGAGGTCGGCCAGGGCGGCATGACCGACGACGAGTACAAGGCGCACTTTGCGCTGTGGGCCGCCCTCAAGAGCCCGCTATTCCTGGGCAACGACGTGCGTGCCATGTCGCCCGAGGCCCTGTCTATCATCAACAACCCAGCTGTGATCGCGCTCAGCCAGGACCCGCACGGGCGCTCGCTAACCCGTGTCAACCGCGTGATCGACGGGGTTGCCAAGGACGTCTACGGCGTCGGCGAGACGCACGTCTGGAGCGGCTACCTGGCCAACGGTGACCAGGCTGTCGTCTTGCTCAACGCTGGCGCCGAGGGCCTGGAGAACATGTCGGTTCCGCTGTCCGAGATCTTCACGTCGTTCGGCCCAGGAGGGTCGGCGCCTCACGTAGGCTTCGACTGGGCCGTGCACGATCTGTGGGCTCACCGGATGCCGCTTGAAACGGCGGCACGTCTCCTGGCTTCCCGGACCGAGGATGAGGGCGCGGCCGTGCTAGCGGGCGCTAACTGGTACAATGCCACCGAGAAGCCGTACGAAGTCGGGTTGCGGGAGGGCGATCCGCGTCTGTTTGGCGAGAAGATCGCCGTTGTCGAGGCCGGTGGTGTTCTCTCGGTCCCCGTTAAAAGACACGCCGCTGCCGTCCTGCGTTTACGCCGGATTGCCAAGGAGGGTCAGAGTCAGGGTCAGTTTAGGGCCAAGACGCTTGACCGCGTTGCCAAAGATGAGCTTTGATGGGGTGCTTTTTTTATTGGTAGGAGTAGGGGTTACTCCTGTACGCACAGAGAGCTTCAAAGGTTATGAACAACGATGGTCTAGATCTGGGAATCAAGGGTCCTATATTCTGCGTAAAAAGGAAATGTATCAGCCAGAGATGGTGTGGGAGAACATGTATATATACACGATCCCAATCACCAAAGGCCTGTTCCTCCGCTCCTCTCCATAAGGGCCCCCGGGTCCCACGGATCTCGTGGTCGGAGATCATGGGACTTAGAGATCCGGGACCCCCACGGTCCTACCGGCCGCATGCGCCGGCGACAAGAGTCCAACATTTCCCCTATTTTTTTTTCCTGTTTCTTTTTCCCTATTTCCCCCCCCCTTTCCACAAAGGTGTCAACCAAGACGTATCATCTATCTACCTTCTGTTCCCCGCCTCCGAGCGCCCGGTTGCGTTTGCCCTCAATGCTTTCACAGTTACGGCTGCAATATTAATCCCAATCCTCGGCGGTTAGAATCGGCTTGTTTTTCGCGTCCACGCGGGTACCCCTGGTGCGGGCCATAACTGCCAAGTTATTCCCGCCAGCGCATCGCCCTTTTCCGATAACCGTTTCGATAAAAACAAATTGGCTGGTTAACGCCGTGACTACAAGCACGGCGGGGTTCATTGTGGCATAGACCCGTTTATTCTGTTGGTTTGTGTTTGTCTGCTGCTTCGGGCTGGCTGTGCTCGTTTTTGCCTTTGTCATTGAGCCTAAAGGAAAAATCATGCCTTAGATCGACGAGTTGTACCTGCGCGGGGCGGATCCGCGCAAGGCGTGAAGGCAGAGAGGCGACGGATGGCATTGGGATATCCAGACGGGACCCCCTACTGGCACAGGAATGCTTTCAGTTTTTATCTTTGCGTGTTCGTGTCTCGGGTCGGCAGCCTTCGTATGTTTAATTTTTTCTTTTTACCCACCTCCAGTCAGTTAAATACATATATTCTCACAAGGCACACCCCCGGAAGTGGTAGGCGGCGCCGGGCAGCGTGACCTTATGGCAAAGTCAAAATGACACATACACACACATACATATATATATATATAAAGGATGTGTTGAAGCAGTTGAGTTGGGGGGCAGGCAAGGTGATGGTATTCGGAGCAGGTCCCCACGCCTGAGGCTGGGGCTGTAGTGTCTGGTAATAGGCATCACGCTGGCGATGGCAATTAGCGGTTGGGTAGACTGCCGTGGGCTAGGCCGGGTAGGGTATGCTCTGGTTGTAATAGTCAATATCCGATGCCCTACACTCCCTCTTGTTGAGATACCAGAGGTCCCTACAAGCTGAAGTCACAGGGTGGTTTGGGAAAGCCACACCGGCCTCTTCTGCGACGAACCAGCTCCGAGATCATTAGAGTCTGACTCCAGAGTATTCTTAACAATGAGCGAGTCGAAGTAGCTTTGTTGGGCTGTCGAGGCCATTCTGGGTGGCAAAGAAGAAAGGAGAGGTGGGAAGATCAAGCGCATTTTTCCTCGTCAAATGGAAGGGCTGGGATGCTAGGCACAACGGGGGGTTACACCTCCTGGGTGATACCCTTTCCTATTTCCTTTTTTCCTAAAAGAAAAGAAAGAGCGGGATTCCGCGTGATGCTACTGTGCTGCCCATGATTTCCTCCAGTAATTATGGACCAAGACATAACTACTAGCAGTTTCGCTTAGCCTGACCCTCTTCCCACGGCCACAAGCGCTCGAATCTCGACTTCAAGTGTGAGAGCAGCATCGCGTCAACTGGCCTTATTGGAGGGAGTGCTTTTCACGACGGTGGAAGGATGTGGCGAGGGCGACCGCTAAGAATAGAGGCCATATGGTCCGTGAAACGGGAGATCAATTTCCCGAAGTTGAAAGGCGAGCTCGGTCCTGTTCTTTGCGCGTCGATCGCTGTCAGACCTTTCTACAGCTCGGACTTGACCGGGCTCCGAGAGCGTGATGGGGGAGAGGGGGTGAGAACAGCAACCATACGACGACCTTGTACGGCTCCTGCGCTCGGACAGCACCCCCACCAGGCCCGGCAACCCCGGCCGAATCCCGAACAGCATGCACGGGCGGCGCGACCAACGTGACAATGCCTATCTCGTCCATTTCCAGTAAACAGTGACCGAGAGCCGTTGCTGGGTGGTGTAGGGTGGTATCTGGCCTGCTTTTTCGTCTAGCGCCAGCAACCTAAGTCGGATCCAGGACCACTTCCTGGTCAGATTCCGGCCGCAGCTTGGCCGATGAAGTCCTAATCAAGCTTCCTCGGAGGCTGACGCCGCGGAGCAGGCGGGGGAGCACACCCCAGTCCGTCCGTTTCCCCGCACAGAAGAATCCGGGGAGCTGTCGGAGCCATGTAAGGAATTGGAGAATGCAACAAATGCCGCCAATGACAGTGGAAGCCGCATCACAGAAGGGAAAAGGGGGGTCCACCCCCTGAGCGACACAAGCAAGAAAAGGGGCGAGGTAGGCGCGACGGCCCTTGTTCGAGCGGACCTTGACGACCGGAGAAGGAGATATCAGCGGTGGGGGTAGATTCTACAGCAATGCGAGTACAACGCCGGTGGATATAAAGATGTACTGTTGGTCTTCCTTGGTCAGGCACAGGCTCTGGACAGGAGGTTCGAGATCATCATACTCTTGGGAGTCCAAGAACCGCCCTAGGACCCTGTTTATCACATCCCAGGCAAGCCATGGTGGCCCTCAAGCAACTCCTGACGGCCGCCTTGGGCGCGTCGGGCCTCGTGTCGGCCGACGGGCTGAACGCGCGGGCCAAAGCCAAGGGGCGATACTGGGGCACCTGCGTGAACCCGACGGTACTCAACGACGGCCGTGCTAGCCCCATCGTCAAGAACGGCGAGGACTTTGGCTCGTACACGGCCGAGAACGAGATGAAGTTTGACGCGCTCGAGCCGTCGCGGCAACTTCAACTACGGCAACGCCGACCGCATCGTGTCGACGGCCAAAAGCATCGGCGCCCATGTCCGCTGCCACGCCCTGATCTGGCACTCCCAGGTCCCGGGCTGGGTCGCCAACGGCGGCTTCAACAAGGCGACGCTGATCAGCATCATGGAGACGCACATCAAGAACGTCGTCGGGCACTTTAAAGGTCAGTCTTGCTCTTTGCTGGCGAAGGAAAGGAAAGGAAAGGGAAGGGAAGGGGAATAAACTAAACAAGACCTGTAACGCCTCCTTCTCCTGCCTCAGGCTCCTGCTACGCCTGGGACGTCGTGAACGAGGCGCTCAACGAGGATGGCTCGTACCGGACGAGCGACTCGGTCTGGGGCCGCACCATCGGCGCGACCGAGTTCATCCCGCTGGCCTTCAAGGCCGCGCGCGCCGCCGACCCGGCCGCCAAGCTGTACTACAACGACTACAACTGCGACAAGCCCGGCCGCAAGGCCACGGGTGCCCAGAACCTGATCAAGATGGTCCAGGCCGCCGGCGCCCCCATCGACGGCATGGGCCTGCAGGGCCACATGTCGGTCGGCCAGGTCGGCCCCGTCAGCACCCTGGTGCAGAACCTCAACGCCTTCACGGCCCTGGGCGTCGACGTTGCCTACACGAGCTTGTAAGCTTGACCCTGCGTCATGTGCAGAGTCCAGGATGACAGGATCGAGGCTGACAAGAGTGATAAAAAAAAGGACATCGCTGCCCGTGGTGGATCGAGCCAGTTCGCGCAGCAAGCGACCGACTACGGCTATGTCGTTCAGGCTTGCGTGCAGGTCAGCCGCTGCGCGTGGGAATCACCGCCTGGGGCTTCACCGACGCGCACAGCTGGATCAGCGGCGGCAACGCCCTCATCTGGGACTCTTCGTACAACAAGAAGCCCGCATACAACGCTATACTGAACGCCTGGGCAGCAGCAGCGGCGGAGGCGGCGGCGGTGGTGGCGGCGGTGGTGGTGGAGGAGGAGGAGGAGGAGGAGGAGGAGGAGGAGGAGGAGGAGGAGGCGGAGGCGGAGGCGGAACGGTAAGAAGACAGTCCCGTCTTTCCACAGCATGGCTCTAGAACACCCATGACACTCAGTGCGCTAACCTCCTCGGTGGTATCAGTGCGCCCCTCTTTATGGCCAGTGCGGAGGCCAGGGATGGACCGGCCCGACGTGCTGCTCTTCAGGTACTTGCACGGCGAGTAACCAGTGGTACTCGCAGTGTGTCTAAAATGGCATAGGAAAGGGGCGTGGGAAAGGCGAAGAAGTAAAGGGTACAGGAAAGGGGAACGGGAAAAGGAAAGGGGTTCACCCAGGGTGTTACACCCCCAGTCCCCGGCTTGGAACCTACTCTGGATAGCATCACTTTGCCTGCCCCCGGCCCCGAGATTGTGGAAAAGCTGGATTTCTGCATCAGCTTGGGGGCCTCATCTCTGGATGGCCGTGCTCTACAACGATGCCGCCGAGCTGACAGAGCTCGCAGGGGATCAGTTGTAGTGGCTAAAAAGGTGGTATATTGGGTAGGTTGGAGGCCACAGGCCGGTGTGTGCAAGGCAAGGGGAATATTGATTAAAAGGGAGTGGAAGTGGGAGAGGAAATAGGAGAGAACAGGATACCTATATACAGGTTCCACCAGATCACCAAAGGCTTGTTCGTGCGCTCCCCTCCTGTGGCCTCTTCGGCCCTTCGGGAACCCGACGATCCCGTGATCCGGGATCCGCGACCATTAAAGCGGCCAGAAAGGTATAAGCTGGAACAGGGCAAAACTGGGCTAAGAGAATGCCAACGACAATCATGAGCAGGAACGACGCAAGAACGATTCCGCGGATTGACGTCGGGGCGGTCTCGGCCTGGTAAAGAGGCGGGACGACGCTGATGCCGCCAACGGCCAAGCCCTCGAGAAACTTGCCAGACATTATCTGCTGCCAGTGGAAGTTGGTGGATGCCTGGGTGGCGATGCCGAGACATGCGAACTAGGCGGTCCCAGACATGACCCGAACGATGCCGAAGCATTACGGGCATGACAACGAGAACCACTGGTGGCTGTTGCATGCTGCTGTGCGACCTCCGCTTCACGCTCGAGGGCGAGGGCCACTCGCCGGCGACGCTCCTCCCGAGCGGGGCCAACTCTCCAGCGCTGGTGTCGCCGCTGCGCCAGCAGAACACGCGCCTGATGTGGGCCAGGCGCGTCGCCCTCGTCGTCTACTACCACTCCAAGCGCCTGGTGAGCTGCTGACCAGCCAGGAGCCCGACGCCGATGAGCAGACGACGCATCATGGTGGGGACTGGTCGTGCCAGTGGATATGGCCCTGGCCCTTATGTTGGAAGCCTCATGGCGAAACAGCCCCTAATAACACCACTAAAAAATAACGAAAAGGTTTGCTAATAAATTCGATTGGATAGGAAAAGGAAAGGAATGGGGGAAGGGGAAAGGGATAAAAAGAAATGGGCGACGTGCTTCGGGTAGGTTCAAAGGGACGAGGGCGACGAGCTCGAGCACGGCGGCGAGCGAGACTAGGAAGCTCGTGGTATACGCGATCCTCGCGGTTGAGCGGGAAGCGGCGGCGGCAGACCGGGTCGAGGACCGAGGAACAGAGAGCGTAGGCCGACGTTGCCCTTGGTTGACGTTGCGCGTCACGGACCAGCCGGCCGAAGGCGCCTTTTCGGGGTGACCGGCACGCCGCAAGAACTGGCCCACGCTCTCGTAAATGCTAAATCATACTGGTAAGTATGGTGGTGGAAATGAGAAATGGGAGAATAAAACATGGAAATGAGAACTTGCACAGCAGAGGCCATGACCAGGGCTCCGACGATGAGACCAGGCCGGCAAGGACACTCCTTTGCTAGTGGGAGAAGCCGATGTAGTAGGAAAGACAACGGTGGTTGCGATTTCGACCTCGATACCGAAGCAGGCGAAGACAGCGAAGGCAAATTGGGCCGATCTTCTGAGACAAGCGACCCGCCAGAAGGCACCCGGAAACCTAGGTAGTTGTCTAAGAAGGAATGCTGCGATAATAAGCCCCTGTACGAGGGCGCTGAACTTACGCGGGGCGAGCGTAGCTTTGAAGTCCGTCATGGCGAAACAGCCCCTCCACGCGACTATATGGAATAAAATCGTCAACCAAACGATTCGACTGATGGGAGATGGGAGATGGGTAAGTACTTACACGAAGCACAGAACGACCGACGGCGCCCCTAGGTAGGTACCAGGTAGCAACAGCAGCAACAGCGGCGCAGCCACTCCACATACAATTGAGGCGGGGTTGGTCACGCTGATTGGTGAATCGACCAGCACCCCACAGCCTGGCCCACACGAACAGCCCGCGCCCAGCACAGCCAACCTGAATGGGATGGCTGAATGGAGCCTGGCTCGACATAAACCCCAGACACTGGACAAGATTTCGGAAGAACAACGGCGGCTTCCATTGCCATTCAATAAAAGTCGAGATGATTCGCAAATACATAATAATAATCAAGACCCTCTTTCAGCCAATTGCATAACGAATGTTGCTTTTAACTTAAAAATTTGGGATGTAGGGAATCGCGGCACCGAGGCGCGTTCCCTTGCGCAAACTGGGCGAGTAGGTCAGCGCCGGTGGGTTTCCTTGCTGCGGCTCCCGCACGGCTTCAATGTGTGCAGGATACATCGGTGGTCAAATTAGAGTGCATTGAGGGCAAAGTCCCAGAGCTCCCAGCCAATTGACACTCCATGACACAGGTGCACTGGGTCGCTTTTTTTTTTTTTTTTTTTTTTTTTTCGGCACTCCCCAAACACCTTTTGGGACCTCTCTAGGTGTCACGTTTTAGACGGAGCAGCGCTGCCGCGCAGGGCCAGGCCTAGATCGAAACGCTGCGCATCAGCACTTGTCGTTGGGGTCGAGAGTAATTTTTTCATTGGGTGGGATACTGTAGATGACCCGTAGGTGTCAATTCCGGACCTTTGATCAGCGGAACCATGGCAGCGGCTTAACTGTCTCCCTCGGTCGCGTCTACGCACTCGTGCACCCCCCAACTCACAGAATGACATCTTGCAATTGAACTGGGACATCTTTCGTGCCCCCACCTCCGGTCGAGATGGCTGCACGATTTTATTGGCTGACCATGCCCATTGTGGACCCACCAGCCAAACTGCCTTTTTCAACTCCAGTTAATTGCACCCCTTCCGCGCGCGCTGCCCGCCATTTTGAATAAGCCCTGAACCACGCCTTGTAGCTTTTGGGCACACATGATTATCCTTTTGTCGGTCTCCTGTGTTGATAGATGCGGTTCCGATCTGTGAAACGGTTCCTTGCATGCATCAGCCTTTAAAAATGTAGAATTTGGACGTGGTCATTGGTTGCTTATCCTTGGGCTGCAGGCATTTTTGGCAAGGTGCATTGGCCTTGCAGTGTGGCCAAACACATGGCACAGTGACCAAGACAAACGGTGTGGTGCCTCGGGCTCCGCACAACCAAATCGAAGCAGATGGGCGGCAGGGCCGCCTTTGAAGCCTGCCAGAACGTCCAAGGGCAATTCGAGGCTATCGCCGAGGATTTAAATTCAATGAAGAAGATGACCGGCCACGTGCGGGATTTCTGAGTTTGTTGCCAGGGAAAAGAGAGATTACTTACCGATCTATTTGACTTGCTCCAGTTGCGGTATCTTTTTTCCTGGTGAATCCGTTCCTTTCCACGTATCGATGCAAGTCAAACAAAGCTCCAGTTCGAGGAGATGATAGATGCGGTCTGCCTACTTTAATCATACTTGCGGGGGATGTGTAACAAGGGGACAGTGTCGGCTTGGAAGAAATTATATTACTTCATGAAAGCTAATAATCTTTCAGGGCCTTAAGAGATGCTTAAGGAGCCAAAATCTGCTGAGGAGATTCAAGCGAGAAAAAGGGAATAAATAAAGGGACTTCGTGGTCCGTGCGGTGTTCGAGTGTCCGGGTACCTTTTCCGGCTTTGGCCTTATTGGTCGCCTCACTTTTAAGTTGGGCACCAATTTCCTGCGGGGGATCGGACTAATCCCCGTTTACGTGACCGCCTCCGTGTAACACTATCCTCCTTTCCTTTGGGCTCGCCCCGAAACCTTTATGCTTTAAAATCCCGTGGTTTGGTGGGGTGTTTGCTATGGAAGGCCTTGACTTTCGCTTTGGCTTTTTCGCCGTCGAAATGCTTTTAAGGTTTTTAGGTTCAATCCTTTTTGGCAGGGTAACCTTTTCATTTTACGAAGTACTTAACTTTGTTTATACCTCCATAAAGTTTATGATTTTCTCGATTATGTACTTTCTTTCGATAGGAGGGGCGTTACGCAGGACTTGGTTAGGGTTAGGCCGGGCCTAAATGCCAGCGCGATAGGGCTCGATAAGAAACACGTGAAAGGAATTATGGATTTTCCAAAACGCAAGGAGAGCAAGCCGTATTGCCGTGGGGGAGATTACTTTGATAATCCGGAAAGGGCCAAGCATTTTGGAGTTAAGCTTTTTAGCAGGGCGTCGGGTTTTAACGTGACGGGCGCTAAGCATGACGAGTTGTCCTTCGGTAAGGATCGGAAGGGGGCCTTTTTTTTTATTTGCCTAGTGCTTTATCCGTTCCCGGGCTTTATTAAGACATTTTCGGGTTTTTCGGTGCATTTGGGTTATTTAATAGGCGTAAAGCTTGCTGGCTAGGTTGTGCGTTTGGCTAGGAAAAGGGGGGTTGTTCGAGGCTGGGTGATAGCCGTAATTAGCGAAAAAAGGAATAACGGAGGTATTTGCCGAAGCAGTATTATTGTAGGCAAATTCCGCTATAGGAAGGAAATTAACCCAGTTGGTTATATTATAATTGATAAAAGAACGGAGGTAAGCTTTTAAGCTTTAATTAAGTCGTTTAGTTTGCTTATCCGTTTAAAAGTAAAAGGCGGTGCTTATGCGCGACCTTATCCTTACCAAACGGAGGAAATCTTTTTATAAATATGCCGTAAACTTGGAATTTTTATTAAAAATAATGTTTAGGGGCATACTATATAATTGCTAATATTTTTAGCGAAAATGCGAATAAAATTATCCGTTTTTTTTTCGTTTGTTTTAAGCGGCACAAAGTGTTCCATTTTGGTAAATGGGTTTACTATTACCCAAATGGAATTATAACCGTTAAATAAGGGTAAATCGGTAATAAAGTCCATAGCGACGGTTTTCCAAGGTTGGTAGTGTAATTTTATAAGCTGGAAAGGTTCGAAAAAGGCGTGCTTTGGAGCTTTATTCTTTTGGCATTTTAAGCAGCTCCGAACGTATTTTTTAACTGCCTTTTCGATGCCGGGTTATTAAAAATGGCGTGTAATTAGTTCGAGAGTTTGTTTATCCCTATATGTCCGGCGATTTTGGTGTTATGGTCGAATTTAAGGACTTTTTTTTGCAAGGCCGTGGTTAGCACCCATAGTTTGTTTTTATAGTAAAAAAGTTTATCCTTTACCTTTTTTCCTTTTTTAAAAGTTCGGAAGCGTTTTTGGTATTCGGGATTTTAAAATTTAAGCTTTTTAACTTTATTCGTAAAAGCCGACGCCCATTTAAGCGTCGGGATACTGCATAGTTTAACTGGGGATAAAAGGAAGGAGGATCCGTTATGTTTAAATTTAGCGGGATCCTTCGATTTTTTGTTTTTGGAAAGTGTTTTTTTTGTAAAATCGTTATAATTAGCTGATTTTCATTTTCCCCTTTTTTAAATCGGTATTACGGAAGTTTCGATAGCATATCGGCCTTTTCATTTTGCTTTTTTAGCCGGTAATTAATTATAAACCAATAACTAGCCAATTATTAAACCTATCGGGCTTGTTTTTTTATTAAGGACTTTAACCGTGGTAAAATAAGCCAGGTTTTGGTAGTTCGTAAAAACCTCCACTCGGTGTTAAGCATTTTCGAGGTAATGCTTCCACCTCGCGAAACTGTTTATAATAGCCAGCAATTTTTTATTATAAATTTCGTAGTTAATTTCGGCCGAGGTTATTTTGCGAAAGTGAAAAGCAACGGGGTGTAGTTTCCCGTTGTTAAAGTCCCGTTGGGATAGGATAGCCCCGATAGCGAAATCGGAAAAGTCCGTTTTTATAATAGCTGGAATTGCTGGGTCGAAGTGGCATAGGATCGGGGGTAACGTAAATGCCGCTTTAAGGGTGTTAAAAGCTGCTTGCATATCCGGGGTCCATGTTTATCGGTTTTTGGATAGTGCATTAACCGTTATTAAAAGTTTTACAATTTTGGAAAACCTTTTAATAAACCTTTTATAAAAGTTCGCGAAGCCCACGAAAGATTGGCAATTTTTAAAGCATTTAGGCTCTTTTTATTGGAGTACGGTATTAACCTTGCTTTGTGCTATGGCGATACCGTTTTAGCCGATAATGTAACCGAGGAATTCGATTTCCTGCATACCTTAACTGCATTTGCGGGGGGTTACCGCTAGGTTATATTTGGTAAATTATTAAAGGACTTTTTTTACGAGGTTATTATGTTCTTTTTCGTTTTCGGCGTAAATAAAAAGGTCGTTAAGGTATACCAAAAGTCCCGAATTGATAAGGTTTATAAAAATATAGTTTATTAGGCTTTGGAACGTTGCCGGGGCGTTAATTAATCCTATAGGCATAACGGTGTATTCGAAAAGGCCGTATTTGCAACGGAAAGCTATAAGCCATTTATAGCCTTCTTTTATTTTAATTAAATTAAACCTTGTTTTAAGGTTTATTTTAGTTATCCATTTAGCTTTTCGAAATTTATCTTGGAGTTTAATAATAAATGGGATAAAGCATTAAACGGGGATTATTTTAAAGTTTAAGTTTTTATAATCGATAACCGGACGAAAAGGATCGAAAGGGTTTTTCTTATTTGCGAATAACAAGGGAAAGCTAACGGCCGAGGTGGAACGCCGGATCCTTCCTATTTCGAGGTTTTTTTAAAGCTAAAGCTTAAAAACATTAAGCTTTCGTTAGCTTATATTGTAAAAAGGGCTTTAAATAGGTTTAGCCTTTTCTTTTAGTTTTATAATATGGTTTTATAGGCGGTGGTCCGGTAAGCGCATAGCGGTTTTGTCCGATATAATCGGGAAAAATTCCCGAAACTTTTTAAAAACGGCCGCGAAACTATTGGCGATTTCCAGTTTAGCAGGGTCGGGGCTAATTTTCTTAATCGCAGCGATTATAGCCGGCTCGACGGTTTAAAAGTCCGAAAGGTCGCGAAGGTCCACGCGGTGCCGGGCTTTAAGGCTACGACACTTTTTACACGCATTAATGCCGAAATGTATTTTGCTAAAGTCGTTTTAAAGGTTTTAAGGTTAGTAGATTTGCAATTACCAATAAGGCAAAATTATATTACAATCGGGGTTTAAATCGCTAACTTTAAAAGCGATTTAAAATCGGTAATCCTAATAACGGAAGGTTATATTAAAAAGGTATTAGTATTCGTTTAATTCCATAAGGGTTTTATCGTAAGCCGTTATAAGCCGGGGAACCTTTCGAGTTACTAGGTATTGCGTTAAATCCTTTGCGATTTTACGGGAAACGATAGCAATGTCGCTTTTTATGTCCAATAATACCCGTATTTGGGTTTCCTGGGTGCTTTTTGCCTTAAAGTGCATTGTAATAATAAAGCGGCGGGTGCCGGATCGAGGGGGTTCGGTGCCCAAAGCCGTTACCTTAGCGAGTTAACAGTCCGAGTCGAACTCGGTAAGTTTTTCGAAGGCTTTATCGAAAACCGTGGTATTGCCGGTGGTAATAGCCGCGATTTTTGCTTTCTTAGGGTTTAAACCCGGGAGGTCGCTAAAAGCGACCCTTTTATTGCTGGCTACCTTTATTAGGGGCGGCGGGAGTTCCTTACCGTTAATGTCCTTTTTTGCGAAGCAGTCCAAAATGTGGTGGTTTTCCCGGCCACATTTTTAGCATGCCGCTTTTGCTTGTTTTCTTTGGTTTATATCCTTTTGGTCGATACCTTTTAATGTTTGTTTAACGGAAGGCCAAATATGGTCCTTTTTATCGCCGGTTGCAGCTTTTTTAACTGCCGGCTTTAAGGATTGGTTTAAGCTGTTAGCCTTTTTAAAGCTGTTATCGCGGGGACGGCCCGCGTTCGAACGCTTTTATATCGAAGCGGGCTTTTCTTTTCCCGCTTGCGATTTTAGCTTTGGATTTTAAAGCATAACTTTATGGATTTTCCTTATTTACTAAATAACAGTTAGGAATTCTTCGTTCGTATTAGGAAAACCCTTTCGTTGCGAATATACGAAACGAGTGATTTCCTTTAGCAAAGCGCTGGAAATGTGCTTTCGAAAAATAACACCGGATTATTGTACGGCTTTGTTAAGGTTAAAAAGCTCGGTAATGTATTGTATTATATCACCTTTATATTTAAGTTTTCGCATTTTTCGAGCGTTGCGGTAATGTTTATGGCGTTTTTAAAGCGCTTTTAAAATGCGGACGAATAGGCCCGCTAGTTGTTTTCCAATCCCACTTTTCGTATGGACCTTATACGTTGGTAATGCTAAACCTGGGCATTTTTAGTAAGGAGGAATCCGACCTAGTTGATTTTTATAACGTTATTTGGGAAGCTGTTCGCGTATGTTTTTATATAGGCAATAATGCGGAACTATTAAGGTTTAAACTTCGCTAGGTTTTTCCCTTCGTATTTTTTGGGCTTATTAAATTGGATTGGGTTAATAATGGCGGTCGGGGCAAAAAGCCGATTAAAATCGTGCCGAAGTTCCCGGATAATCTTTCGGAGTTCGGAATCCCTAGGCCGTCGGGATTTCCTCCGAAGGTCATTTCGGCCGTTTCGGTCGCGATCGGTTTTGTTAAAGGACGATTCGGAGGAATCCAATAAGTCCTTTAGTGCTGCGACGTAATTGGGAGGTTCGTTAGGTGGTTTTTAAAGGGGGGCGCCGGATAGCCCTTTTAAGCTGCCTAAATGCCGGGGACCGGCAATGGCGGCGCGATACTGCTAGTGGGCCCGGCGGCTATGGCCTTAACCTGCTAGCGTTGCAAATTGGCGGGGAATAGGGGGTCCTTGTTAAGGATTCCCTATCGTAAAAAAGCGGATTGTTTTATGTCCGATTATTTCGCGGGTTCCGCTTTAATGGAGGGTACCGGAGCGTCGGCGGGGTCGTTAGCTGGTAACCCCTATTGCGACGCGGGAGGTAGCGAGTTTCGTTGCAACGCCGACATAATGGTAAAAAAGCGGGGGCGAATTTTTTTTCTTTTTATGCGTTATGTTTCTTTTAGGGTGTTTTTAACGAGCTGCCGTATTTCGGAAAGTACTTTCCTTTTTGCGGCGGTAAGGTCGTTAAAAAAAACGTGTTTTTTGGCTATAAAGGCTCGGATTTATGCCTTTTTTTGTTTTGCTTATCTTTTAACGCCCTTTTTAAAAAAGGTAAATCGTTTTTATAGTTTTTAAAAACGATTTTGGTTTGCTCGGGTAGCGTTTCGAAAGTGGGCTAAAGTTTGGGTGCGTATTTCCTATTGTTCCGCTAATGCGGCGACGCTTCTTTAAATTTGCTGGGCGAACAGGTAGCTTTCCGTAAAAATCCGTTAGCAAAACTTTTTTTATTGTTCCACAAAAGCTAATAATCCTTTTTTATACATGGAAACGAGGGTATGGTAATCGTAAATAATGCTGTTATAATGGGCTTTAAGCTTACTAAATTGCCTTTATACGTTTAATGCTTTTCGTTCGACGCTTTTGGATAAGGTTATAATAGCGCGGTAAATGTTAACAAATTTTATTAAATGCCGATTATCCATTCCGAAAGGTCGGGTACTTTCCTTACGGATTGGAAATTTTTTTAGCCTATGGCTTTTTTAAAGGTGGGAGCCGAATATAAGATAAAAGCCTTCGCGTCGTTTGTTATTAGGACGTCCATTAGTTGTAATACGAGGAGTTTCCTTTTCCACTTTTATAAACTTAGGACGAGTTATTTTGGGCTGGTATATTGGTTAATAGTGCGTGGGTAGCGCGGTATAACACGATGTTTTGTTCGTGGGCTTCGATTTAAGCCGCGTAATTTCGGACCTCCTTTTGCGTTTGTTTAAAGGCTGCGTTAATTTAACTAACTTTAGCCCAGGTCGCGTCGATGGATTTTTTGGCTTTTTTGGCAATTGTTTAAAGCTTATCGCTAAAATCCTTAAGCCGCTTTTTAATTTTGGAGGTTTTTTGGTTTAAGCGCTCGATGTTCTCGTCGTAATCCGCTTCGCTGCTATTTTCGTCGATAGTTCCCTAATTAATACTAACGATAGGAACCGATGCGGCTGGTGTAGGAGGTGGCGCAACGGGCTGGGTTTTCGCAGGCGGCTGCGTAGGAGCCGTTTGCGAAAGGTTAAAGGGTGCCGTAACGGCAAGGGCCGACCGTAACTATCGACCTAATCGCGACTGGGAGGGTTGGATTGCTTAAATAGCGCTTTTCAAAGCTTAGGAGGAAAGATAGCAGGCTATTACTAAGCGGTTTAAAATGATGAAAAATTATTTGTAATAAGGGGATAATGTCGGCTTGGAAAAAATTATATTACTTTATAAAAGCTAATAATCTTTCAGGGTTTAAAAAATGCTTAAGGAGCCAAAATCTGTTAAGGAGATTTAAGCGAAAAAAAGGGAATAAATAAAGGGATTTCGTGGTTCGTGCGGTGTTCGAATGTCCGGGGTACCTTTTCCGGCTTTGGCCCTATTGGTCGCCTCACTTCTGAGTTGGGCACCAATTCCCTGCGGGGGATCGGACCAATCCCCGTCCACGTGACCGCCTCCGTGTGACAGGATGGACCTAGCTCTCACGTTTAAGGAAAACCAGATCAAGCCGTGACGGCATAGTCACAGTAGTGAAGACATCCTGTTTGCCTCCGAGAAATTCCGCTGCGCTGTGGGTTGGGCCCGGCGTGGCATCGTAGCGGAATAAGAGTTTGGCTACCACACGTCGAATCTGCATCATGGCTAAGCGCTTGCCAGGACATGCGTAACGACCTGGACTCTGGAGTCTGTATGTGAGTTGCGTGTGCATTTCTGCGTGTCCTAATTAACCCAAAACTTACCAGTACTGAATGGCACAAATATGGATTTTTCTTTGATAAGCTCGGGCCGCGTGGTCAAGCGCTGAGGGATGAAGTCGTCGGGCTGCACAAAGGCTCTTGGATCTGTGGCTTACCCTCGGAGTTTACACATTTTCGTCTTGTGTCACGTAGCAGAAGTATGCCAACCATGACGCACCGTGTACGTTGGAACCCGGACGACGGTGTTTCCTGGGATGTGTTCGTTTTCAATAGTCAGGCCTTCGGGCGGCGCCACCCCCTGCGTGCCCGGCGGGACTGGTGGGTGAATGCGCAAGGTTTCGTTGATGAATGCGTCCAGCTCTGGCGCTTTCATGAGCTGGTCGTTACTCAAGTCGTGCGGGCTATCAAATGCGCCTTGTAGGGCTCGCTGGCGGATCGGGTCGTGGACCAGGTGAAACACGGTGTGCGTGAGTGCCGCCGAGGAGCTTTCGGTGCGGCCGACAATGATAAGTTGCGTGTCGCCGTGCGGGTTTGTCTAGTCCTTGCGAGTGTGTGCGGTCTTTCGGTACGCGACGTAAAGCGGTTAGAAGATGTCGGGTCTGAAGGCCCGTTCTTGCTCCTGTGGGCGATGTACTCGCTGATACAGGCCAGGAACCGGTGGTGCTTCCAGTTCGGGGCGGGGATCCGCTTGATGATGGGTAATAGCCAGGTCAGGCGGGCAAAAAACCTAATGCTGTACATGTCGATACGGACGGCGTGGTGGATGTAGTCCTCACGGCCCTCGCGCACCATATCTACTGTCTTGTTGAATGCCAGCTCCTCGATGATTTCGAACACCTGAAGGCTGAAGTATTTTGTCACGCCGACGGGGTGCCCGCCACTCTGTGCAACGACATCGAGAAGCTGATCCACCCTACGGTTGACGCGAGGTTCGTAGGCGTTCAGGGCGGTGTGGAAGATGTAACTAAGCATCAACGCCAGCCACAACTACAAGGATTGAAATTACGCGTTTGTGCTGAACTCCTGATCCCACATTTTCCGTCGTTGGGTGTGCTCTGCATTGTCACGCACCATCAGGATAGGATACCGGGGCTCGAGAAGCTCATACCACGGGCCCTTGGATACGGGTGGCTTGGTGCCGTAGATGGAGTTGACAGCCTCTATAAGACAGCGATAGAAGGTTCGGTAGGGGCTACTTAAAACCCAGCGATGAGCTGGCAGTGGCTTGGAGCGTTCAATCGTACAGACGAATATTTCAACTCCGTGCCGGATCGGGCGATGTCACCGTAGCCGGCATGCAGCCCTACCCATCGAGACGGTATCGCTTCGCCGAAGAACACCACCTCAGATGCGTCTGGCAGAGCTGAAGAACACAGCTTCCCACCCACTTCGCCTGTGACGAAAATCCCTCTACACCCGCTATTTCGTCCAAGCGCGAGCTAGCCAGAGCTACATTCGTGTTGTGCTCCTTATTTATCAGCTCAACGGCCTTGGTGAGCGCCGACTCGCAAACCACCTCCCCCTCTTCGCGGCTGCCGAGCAAGACCAGTACCGCATTCATCCGCTCCCCCGCCTCGATGTCCTTCTCCAGCCCGACAAGGTCGTTCTGCAGGCCCGCGGCGAGGCACACGTGGTGCTGCAGGCGCTCCCAAATGGGGCTGGCGCGCTCCGTCTTGTCGAGGTAGTCGCACTTGAGCACCTCGAAGAAGGGATCGAGGGCGATGGTCCTCCGCCGGATAGCCATGTACGTCTCGAGGTCCGCGGTAGCCTGAGAGGAGAGGAACTGGATTTCGCCGATGTGGGATCTGAAAACCGCGCATGCGGCCTCAAAGAAGGCGTCGGCGCTCTCCTCTGATAGGAGCTGGCCGCAGTGTTGATGGAGGGCTTTAGCCATATCCTGGATAGTGGCGTCCTCGTCTCCTCCTGTGTTTTAGCAATGTGTCAGCCTACACCTCTGCTACCATCTTCGGGATTGGAAGTGCAGTAGGTACCCCGAGGCCTCCCAAGGGGCTGGCGGCCCTGGGCAATCTCGATGCAGTCAAGCATCGTCCTCTCCCCTTCCCCTGGGGACATTTGTTCTAGCTGGTCGTCCATCGCGCAAACGAAAGCCAGCCAGGCCGAGAAGCACGCCATCGTGGAGTCCGGCAGGGGCCCGGGAAAGAAAATGCGCACTGCTTTAACCTCGGCGACGCATCGACGGTAGTAGCCCTCGTTGTATCTCAGGGAGGGCTGCATGCTGGCCTTGAAGACTGCGTGTATGACCAATATCAGTGCAAAGGCCTCTGCCTCCTCCTCCTGTGTCGCATGTCTGAGGCTGCCACCAACGGTGGGGATGTGGAACTGTGGCGTGAGGGTCTGTCAATACCAGCAGATGCCAGATGGATATTAGCCGCTGGATCTTGTTCGACCTACCGTCAGGGCAACGTCATGCTTTTTGAGCTTAAGGCCGACAAGTCCTTTCCGGGTCGAACAAGAATTTCCCATGATGAGTGATAGCCTCGTCGGGGCTGCGTGCGAAGAGAGGCAGTCGGTGATGCGGTATGCTAGCTCTGGAGGACGACGACCGGCAGCGGAGAGCGGCGGAGGGCAGCTCGGTCCCTGCCTACATATAGGTAGGGCCGGTTCCAAAAGTTCATCGCATGAAGATTCACAGATGCAGTACTCGCCGAGCTTGTCATGCCGGCCATCTCTTCGCCATCAAGACACGACCCATCGCCAAATGGGGTGATGGGGTGTTCTAGGCAGGCAGCCAGATAAGACAAGGCGGCGGGCCATCCAATGCCGCGATGCGTCGGCTCCGGCCCGGCGAGATCTGCAGCGCTACGAGCCAGAAGGGTCAATGATTTAGGGTGCTGCAGCTAAGCGAGACGGCACTGTGTCAGACGCACATCCTGGGCTGCGGGTGTGGAGATCTCGGTGCGCGGCGAATGCTACCGTATCGCATCTGCAGTGGAACGGCGATCTCGGGCACCCGGCGAATGCAACCAGGTCGGCTCTTGAAATATCAGGACCCCGGCCGCCGGCTGGGTCTGCTACCCACATCAGCTGAAAGCTTGTCATCAGTCACGGCCTCGCAGCCTTGGCCACTAGTCACCGCCTCGTCGTACCGGCAGCTCTTCAAATCCTGTCCCACAAGATAATAATGGCGTAGGACGCGCACCCTAGAGGCATCTTCGATGGCCTCCCGACCTACGGCAATAGTGGCCCCGGAAATTCAGGTTGAACGGCCATCGTGACGGGCGCCACTGGTGGCTCTGGATTCCAGATGGTCAAGGTGCTTGCAGCTGCACCGCAGATATGGCGCCAGATATATGCACTGGGCTGACGGGCGCTGGCACGCTCGCTGCTCGCCGACATTGGCGACGGGGTCAGCCGTGTCGAAGACCCATTCTCCACCCCAAGTCCTTCGGCCAGGACCACGCGAGGGCGCAGCTGACGAGGGTACACAGCGACTACATTTCCGACTTCTCGTATGTGCAGCCTACACCCCAGAAGGTCGTGCCTGGGCTGTACCCATTCTCCCACAGCGAGCTCGAGGCGGCAAACAGTAAGGTATCATCCCAGCACGGCCAGTCACAGTCTGTCTCGCTCTGACGCCTGAGATGCCGACTGGAGCTCAACTTCTCAAACTCCCTGGCGCGCTGTGCCAATCCACCCTCACACCGGGGCGTTTCGTGCTTCAGACTGTGACTCGTCACTACACTTTCCCCATGGGCCGCCCACGCTGCCCACACTCGAGACAGACCACAACCGCACGCTCCAGCCCGAGTGTTTCTACTACGCCCAGGAGGACGCGCTTGCCGAGTACTGTGGTATGGCCGGAGCCACCTCTGCCGTGTCGCGCCCGTCGTACATCGTCGGTGCCGCCCGCGGCGGCACGCTGAACCACCTGACGGGGCTGGGCGTCTACACATCCGTGCAGGCTCATTTGTGCCAGCCCGTCAGGTTTTCCGACGACTACGCTACCCGGGACCGCGAGTGCACCCAGTCGACCGGGCTCCCCAACGCCTACTTTGACGAGTGAATCGCCCTTACAGACCGGGCCGGCGGCGAGGAGCTCAACACCACCGACGGCGCTGCTTCCACCTGAGGCCGCATCTGCATATACCTGGCCATTAGTACAATGTCGCATGGTATTCCCCTAAGGTTAACGAGCCTAAGTATCGGGTGCTAAGCATCTCCAACTCGGAAACGCCGCGCGGGTAAGCTCCTGTGGCAGCCCACACAGTATTGATGTATCGCCAGCTCAGGCAGCACCACGATGCTAATTGCTCCCGTCTTCCACGCTATGCAAGAACTCTCCCACTTGAGACTGATCCCGGCGCCGAGGATCCAGGAGTTTGTGTCGCATGTTCACGCCTAAAAAGCCGACGCAGCGGGGGCTTGATCGAGGGAGTCTGGCAGTACCTACCCAGTCTCTAGTCTTTACGGCGAAGGCCAGCGACTGGGACCTCTTGGGCCGCTGGTTCCGCTACCCGGGCTGTTGGACGGGCGGGACCTCCATCTCGGCCAGTCTAAGCGCCGGAATCGGTCAAGTGCCAACCCCTTGCATTTGCCGGCAACAACCAACACCCACCTCGGTGTGGCCGTTTCCTTGTCCCCTCTACCGGTGCTTGACAAATTCCCATTTGCGGATATCCTGAAGCCGCACTGCCTCATGCGCCAATCGTAGCGGCCTTGGTCTGGCCTCATGTGATGGGGACTTGAAAGGAGAGCGAGCTTGGCGTTAATTCCAAAGGTCAAAGAACCCGCGCTCAAACATGAGCAACCCCAATTCCATTCAGATGAAGTTGAAGGCGCCCCAAATCACTCAAAGGGCACAAAGAGAGCGGCAGGTGACTCTCACACTCTTACACCGAGGGAACGTCTATTTAAATACGCGGTGCCCGCTGTCAGAACGCGTGCTCCCTCCTCAATCGCTTGGCCAACAGAAACAGCAAAAACCGAACCATCTCGCCCATTTCAGCTCTTCTATTCCTGCCAAAAAGAAGACAAGAATCCCGCCCGACACAATGATACCGGCAAACCACAAGTCGGCGATCCAGGAGGCTAGCGAGGTCATCGCCACCTGTGCCATATCGGCGCTCGGGTCCCTCCTGGAGCAAGAAGCACCCATCAGAACCGAGGACGGGCACGCCGTCGACCTGTCCGGCTTCAGGGCGAAGGCAGACGACATGATCAAGGGCCCATACCTCAGTCGGCTATCGGACGAGATTGCGCTCACCTTCGAGCGGCAGTATGATCTACTGGACCAGGTCCTGCCGCACCTCCGGGCCAACTACCTGATCGGCCTGGCGCACGATGTCGTTTCCACGAGGGTCACGGACGCCTGCGCCGCGGCGAGCGGCAGGCCGCGGCCAAAGTGGAACCCGAGCGGGCTCGGTCACGACATCAAGACGGCCGTGGTCCATGCCACGGGCAGCACGACATATGCCGAGAACGTGACGGCGCTGTCGAGGGAGGTCAGGAAGAGAACGGCTCGGGAGTCGGACAAGGAAGTCACGAATATTCTCATCCCTATCCGGAAGGAGATTCCAGACAGATCTCCTGATCCGCTGAACGCCGAGGACCATAGGGGGATCCCGTACTCTGCCTGTTTCTAACCCCAGCCAGGTGGTCCATTGACAACAGCGATGCAAAAGACCCTAACCGGAGGATAGAACCACCTGTGCACCTACCTTCAATGTGTAGGTAGTCTCAATATACTTGCATTTTCAAGTGTGTGCAGTCGTGCGGCCAAACGAATTCCCAAAAGCAGACCTCCAGGTTTGTTTCCGGCGGGTTCACGGCAAATAAAAAGGACGGCACCCCCGTTGCCTCGATTATTCTCTCAACTCCTTTTCTGTCCCTGTGTTCTTTCCTGTTCCTGTATCCTACCATATCCCTGTATTTCTGTTTTTGTTGGTGGTGCAAGTTAAAGGTGCCAATTCGAGCGGCTACCCACCGTGCGTTTTGCCCGCACCCCAACCCAGCTAAACACATGCACATGCGCTACCATGCGAAGCGAAAGGAAAACGAAAAAGAAAAAAAAACGTTGCATTGTAGCTATTGGCTATTGTCCTTCTGTCACGGTTGATTACCTGCCCCGGCACCTTGAACGGTATCTGGGGGAGAGAAGTGAAAGAGACGAAAACTCAAGAAACGGATTATTCTGGTTTAAAATAGACCTATGATGCGCCGGGAAAAAGTTGGCCGAGCGGTTCTTGGTCCATAGCAGGCGCCACCAGGCCCGCAAGCTCGGCGGCGGTCCTCCGCGCTCGGAAGCCCCATCGGCCGATCCTACCGTGGTCATTCGGTCCCTCGTCCAAGTTGGGATCTACACCGCTGTTGCTGCTGAACGGCCAGCCAAGGGAGTGTTGGGATAGCGAGGCACGGAGCCCTCTGCGATGGGTTCGTGGTCGGTTGCCACGTCGCGCAGGACCAGGCCGTGCCGTCGGGCAGCGCGTCGCGCGGCGTCCACACCGCGGTCCAGACCAGCATCCGCGGGCCGATGTTGCGCGTCCACCGTCGCCTGCGCCGCCGGCACTCGTCGCACCCGGCCTCGTCCACGTGGTTCGCCGCGAACCGCCCGAGCCCGTGGTGAGGGTGGCCCGGCGCCGGGCAGCGCTGGCTGTACTGGTGGCCCAGGCCGCGCCAGCTGGTTGCGCACGGGGTTGCCCTCGGCCGACAAGAACCGCTCGGCCGCCTCGCCGCCGTCGACGGCGTCGATCCAGCCGGGCTCGGCGCTGCCCGCGGTGGCGCGGGCGTGCCACGGCGCGCTCATCGGGAAGACCCAGTCCCGCACAGCCCAGTAGACCAGGGCCTGCATCTCGGCCCGCTTGTCGGCCGACGTCTCGAAGTCAATGGTGAGGCGCTCGAGCGCCGGAAGCTGCGTGAAGGCCATGGCCCACGTCTGGCTCCGGAACAGAAGGGGCGCGCCAGCCATCTGGCTGGAGTCGTAGTCGAACTGGCTGGCGCGGGAAAAGTGGTCTCTCGTGTTGGCGGGCAAGAAAGCTGGGCCACGGGACTGGGTGGAAGAATTGGCGAGCAGGGTGCGGATGCCGTGGTCGTCGCGGCGGGCCGGCAAAGGGGTCGACGAACAGCGGGTTGTTGTACTCGTTCCACCACCAGTCTCCGCGACGGAAGGTCAGGCGAAATTCCCGGACCTTGCTCAGCAGGTTCTGGCCCAGGCCTCTGAGCTCTGGGTATAGCGAGCTCTCGAGCCAGTACATTTGGGTGTAGAATCTGGCACGGCGCGGGCGCGCTTCGTCGGGCGGCAGCCAGAGCTCCGGTCCGCGGTCGCGGAAGGCGCGCACCTCGCTCCACGCGTCCCGGTGTGTCGCAGATGAAGCCAGCTCCATGTAAGTGCGGCGACACAGGCGCAGCAGCGGCGGCGTCGGGAGGCGAGGCGCCTTCGCGTCGGGCCGATCCCACGGGGAGACGCCACGCTGGTGATGGATGTATCTAGGCTCGTACGCGATATCAGAGTCGGTCATTGGATCGCTGCTACCATCGTTGTCGTTGTCCTCGTCGTCTTCCCCAACGTCACTGTCGTCACCATTGCCACTACCCTGTGCCCCCTGGATTGATGCACCGGGCTCGACATGGGCTCTGCTGGTGCTCAGGGGCGTGTGCTCATCCTCGACGTCTGAGTCGGGGTCGACGTCATGGTTATTCTGGACACGGAAGTCCCTGTGTGTGTTGAATGGAGCGCCTTGCTTGAGATTCTCGGCCAGCGCGTGCCTGAAAACGAGCATTCGGATCTCGGCGGGGATGCGGCCACTGTACAAAGGAGAGTCGGCTTGGGGGTCGACTCCCCCGCTGGCCTCCCAGGACTGGATTGAGCGTTCGTCCATGTTAGAGAGTTCTGCGATCGGATTTCGGGGTGAGAAAATTCGGGGACTCTCCAGAGACGGAGGAGGAGGGATATATCACAAAGATGCGCCACTGCCTGGCGCTACCTCTAGGCAGCAGGGTGGGGCACCACTTGCTCTGGGCAAAGCTGCCTCTAAACACGCCGCCACGTGATTTCGAGCTCTTGCATATGCGCTTCCGATTTGTGCTCTGTATGGCCCCTGGTCCCAGGCTCTTCAAGTTCTACCAAGGCCCAAGATCTACGGTCGGTCGAGACCAGGCCACCATGGTCTCCTGCCACGCGAGACCTCTCGGCCACCTGCAGAGGTGCTCGGCGCAGGGCGCGCCGAGAGGCTGGGCGTCGAGTGGGCGTGCGATGTCGAACGGTCATGCTGTGTGCCCCGTCTCCTGCAGCCGCATATCAATCGGGCGTCAACCCCTCCCTGCACCCGTGCCTCCTGTCATCCTCCGCTCCATGTGAATCACGATCATCCTCCACATGTTTTCCCTACCCCCGTGTATAATTACTCATTGCAGCTGCCTACACCCACCACCCACCTATGTTCGCCCAATCACTGCAACCACTAGACGTAGTTTATCTACCCAGGATCAGTGATGAATCCATGCAGTGGTCTCTCCATCGCAACTACTGCCATCACTTTTCCCCACTTCGTCGCCAAGATAAGTCAAGACCCCTGTTTTGCGCCACCCCCACTTCCGGCCACCCCAATTCCAACCACCCGATTTTCAACGCGTCAACTTCAACACGTCGCCATTTAACGAGTAATTGATCGTTTGACTTCTTTTTTAATGCATTTTGATGCCGGACCATTCATGAAGCAATATACGGAAACGGAGATCGCGTGCGCCCTCGAGGGCGTGCGTGCCGGCGCTTCTGTTAAGTCGGCCTCGAAACATGGGTATCCCGAGGTCTACCCTCCGGCGCCGGATTGGAGGCGGCCTGCCCTCCTGCCGTGCACAAGCGCACCGTCAACGCGTTGACCCTTCCAAGAGCTCTTTTTGGCTGATTGGGTGCTCGTTCAGATCGCTCTAGGGTACCCTCCGACCCACGGAAAGTTGCGCTATATCGCCTGTTATGGTTCCGTGCTTTGGGCACGGAAGTGACAGCTCAGGGGTCACCCTGAGCCAACTCGTGTATATAAGGAACCACACAACCTTTCCCATAGCCTTTTCTTTCTTCCTCCTTATCTTTCAAAATAACATCATTTTAACCCCTATTGGCGACCACCCAGTGGTTAGGTCTATTACATTTCTAAAAGATCTTTTCCTACTAAAAGGGATTATAACAATAACAATACCAAACACCACGAACAACGACGGGGGCTTAACTCCTACCTTTGGTGCCCCGACCCCCCTTTCACAAAGCTCGCTACTCGCTGCTATTGCGAACCTCTAAGCACGATTAGCCGCGGCCGAACTTAACTAACAAAAGTTCCAAAACGACGCTAATAAGCTTTTCGTCGACCACCGTAACGATACCACGCGGGTAATAACGGAATAAAAAAACCAACTTTTAACCGTATACGTAACACTCCTCGCACCGAAACGGCTGCTTTTTAAAAACCCGACTTTATACGCCGGCGATGGGGCGGTTTCGACGTTTGGAAAAACGCGGTCGAATATAAGCTTAACCGAAACGCGGAATTTATCGGAAATAACCGCGATAAATTCGAGTACATTTAAACGTATTTAACTTTAAGTATTTAAAATGTGGTACGCTTTTATTACGAAATCGGAGGATTAAATAGTACGTATAACCCAGTCGATTTTATTTTCCATTTCGGTACCATTTTTAATAACCCTTATAAAAAAGCCCAAACTTTAACGAAGCTGGAAGCTTACCGGATGGAGCCGGGCTAAACGTTCATTTACTTTTATATTAAATTCGAAATGCTGTTAGCATCCGCTAGCGGATTGGGATAAGCGAACGAAATTAAAATTAATTACCTCCGCTTTTGCATTTTTAACCGCATCCGTTTAACGGCGGTAACGGGCTTATACGATACCACCTTTTATTAGGAAATGGTAACGGTATATAAACGCATTGCATAAGCATTGGAAACGATTAACTTAAATAATAAATTCGGTAAAAAAGCATTATAACCCCCCGTTTTTGCTTATACCGGAGGAAATACAAAGGATACCTTAATAATAAGCGTTAACGCGGCTTATATTAACGTATAACCGCCACGTAAGCCACGCGCCTTTTAAGTATCCCAAGAAAATTCCAGCGGCGACGGGAATCCGAAGCGTATTTAAATTATAAAAGTAAAAAATACAAGTAACGAGCTTATCGGTACCGAAGCGCGGCACGGCCGAAAGAGGTTAAGTTAGCCCCGATTTAAAACACCGGTACCGAAAGGGGAAAAAAGTAGCCCTTAATAAAAAACTTAGTTAAAAAGGGAAATTGCGGCAACGGACATAAATTGTAACTAATAAACCATTTAAAAGAAAATGGAAAAACGAATTAAAAAAAATCGAACGAAGTATAAACGGCCCCCCGTTTTTAATCCCGATATTGCTTAACTTTTCCCAATTTATTAATGCATAAGTAAATTTAAAGTGCGAATATTACGCGGTAATAAGCGAAAAATTTGCGATAAAACTCCAAAATCGAAAAATACGACTTTATAAACCATAACAACTGGAACGGTTTTAAATAAAACCCCGCCAGCCATTAGGTACTTTGTTAAATGTAAAATGGATATAAATGGTTAAATAAAGCTTATCCTATTTTACATTATTCCAGGCATGCCACGGGACGTTATTTTAAAATTTCCGTAAATAAAGCACGAATAAGTTACTTTTAACGCGGCTTTAAGCTGTTTACGAATAAAAGCAATAAGCTAATTCGTAATTAAAAAAGCGAAAGCCCGATTAACCCCGGAAAAATCCCGGTAGTTATCGGCAGTATTTTCGCCGCAGTTTGCCAAAATAGCAACGAAACCTTTAATAAGGTTACGAATTTATATCCACCTTTTTTAAAGAAATAATACGAATATTATAGCTTACCGTTAAAATACCACCGCTTAACCGGTTAAAACCTAAGCTGCTTTAAAATTAACGGAGTTCGCCGACCTTTTCGATAAAACGAAAGCATTAAAGTTGCTTTTACACCGGGGGAATTTAAACCACCATATTAAGTTAAAAAAAAACGACGACGGCTTTATTCCGAACTTTTTTTAAAAACGCTTATATAGCATACCGAGGGAATAACTTTTAAAATTGCGCAAATAAATTACCGATTTAATAAATAAAAGCTGGATCCGCGCTAATTTATCCCCGGTAACCGCGCTTATTTTAATAATACGCAAACAGTTAAAAAGCTAGCGTTTATGCGTGGATTACCGTGCATTTAACGCGATTACGCTTTAAAATCGCTATTTTTTACCGTTAGTAAAAAAACATTCCGCTTTTTATTAAAAGCGAAATGGTTTACGAAAATGGACGTTAAAGCCGTTTTTTATAAAATCCGGGTAATAAAAGGCGAAAAACATTTAATAGCGTTTTAAATACGATTTAAATTATTCGAATAGCTAATATGCCCGTTCGGCTTTGCAAAAGCCCTAATAACGTTTTAACGCTATATTAACGGTATTTTAAGCAATATTTTTAACGATTTCGTATTAGCATATTTAAATAACGTGCTTATTTTTTCCTCGGGATTTTGCAAAAATTATAAAAAAAAAATGAAAAAAGTTTTCCGTCGGTTAAAAAACGCCGGGTTAAACTTAAACCTGGAAAAAAGCAATTTCGTAATGCAAAAAGTTAAATATTTGGGGTTTATAATTAAAGCAAGCGAAAGAATTTAAACCAATTTAAAAAAATCCGCGCGATTCGCGATTAAAAAGCGTTAAAAAAACTTAAAAAATTTCGCGGCTTTTTTAGCTTCGCTAATTTTTACCGAGATTTTATCGACAAATATTTGGAATTAACTGCGTTATTGCTAATTTTAACTAAAAAAGGGATTTCGTACCGATAGGACTTTAAAATCGATATAGCATTCGAGCGGTTAAAGCTAGCGTTTATTTAAACACCCGTATTAGCATAATAAAACCCAAAACAAAATATAAAACTGGAATTAAATTATTCCGGGACGGTTTTAAAAAGTTACTTATTTTAAAAAAAAAACGGCTTATAACGACCAATTGTTTACCATTCCGCTAAACTAAACAACGCATAACGCAATTATACCATTTACGATAAAAAACTCCTAACGATAATAAAATGCTTAAAAACTTAGGACGCAAAATTACGAAACGTATTTAAGCCGTTTTTAATCCTTATAAATTATAAAAGCTTAAAATACTTTTTTAAACCCCGAAAAATGTCCGAAAAACAAATGCGTTAGGCGGAAATATTAGCGAAATTTAATTACAATTTATAATACCGATTAAAAAAATACGCAATATTACCGAACGCGTTATTACGAAAAAAACAAGACGAAAAAGGAGGGATACGTAAAATAACGCTGCTATAACCAATGCAACCCGGTTAAAGCATAACGTTAGCAAAATTCCGTATTAACTCCGTATTTATAACCATTTTACCCCGAGCTAAATTTATAACAAAGCCACGCTAATACGAAAAAAAACCTTAACATTTAACCTAACCCAATTATTAATACGAAACCACACTTACGTTATACCCCTTTTAACGGGAGCTATTATTTTCCGCGAATAAGCTTTAGCGAATTTATAAAATAAAACGTTACGCCGCGATAAAATATACGAATATAAGCTTATAGTAATCCAGCAAAATGCGCGTAGTTTTCTTTTAAAAGTTAATATAAAAACGCAAATGGCAAATTGCGAAATTAATGCATAAAAAGCATTTTAATATAAAAGGCGGTTATAATTTCCAATTTAAAAACTATTAATTACCATTTTAATTTAAAAAGTACACGCTTTTCCGATCGTAAACTACGCGGGTTAAAATAACATATTCGCCGTTTTATGCCGGGATTATTATTAAAATGGGATATTACGGGATATGGCACGATTCGTTCGTAATTGCGACATATGCCGCAAATCCCGCCCGTTTAATAATATAAACAAAAGTTATTACGCCCTTTTCCGGTTTTAAACCAGTTTTGGAAAAACATTTCGATAAATTTTATAATAAAGTTTCCCGCTACCGAAAAAAAACCGGAATATTTAATAGTAATTACTAATAGGTTATTAAAATACATTTAATTAAAAGCTATATATAGTATAAAAGCAAAGGAATATGCAATAAAATTCCGTTTTATTTAATAGCGATTCCGTAATTTCCCAAATAGTATTATATCCGATAAAAGTTCGAATTAAGTCGGAAAATTTTGGATAAAACTATATTTTTAAATGGAAATCGAACAATTACTTTTTATTTCCTTCCACCCCGAAATAAACGGGGTATAAAACAAATAAACCAAAAGGTTTAGCATTATTTACGCTATTTTATCACTTTCGCGCAAACCGATTAGTTATAACACTTTAACGCTTGCTAATTCGCGTTTAATAATAAAAATTCGACTATTACGGGATATAGCCTTAACCGCTTACTTTTTAAATTCGATATTAACCCGATCCTAACATACCTTTTACTAAATAACGCGTTTAAAGCTAGTAAAAAAAGGCGCGCTTTCGCCTTCCTAACCCATTTACGCGAAGGATTAAAACTCGCTATAATAACCGCGGCATTTGCGCAGTAATAATAAAAGTCCTAAGCGAATAAGTTTCGCCGCCCGGCTAAAAAATACAAAATAAGGGATAAAGTTTAGCTATCCTTTCGCAATATTAAAATAAACCGCTTTAATAAAAAGCTAAATTAAATGGCAAATAAATACGAAATGGTTGCGGTTTTAACTCCTTTTATTATATTATATTAAATGTATTTAAAAACATTTACTTTACCTTTTACGTGGAATTAATTAAACGAATAGCGAACGACCCGCTTTCGTTATAAATAAATACGGATATACGATTAAACCCCGTCCTAGTTTTATTACCGGAAAATAGCGAACCCCGGAAAAAGTGGTTCGTAAAAAAGATATTAGCAGTAAAAAACGCCAAAAGGCGGGGAAAAAGGCAAATGTTAATAAAATGGGTAAAATGGGATAAAACGGATTAAAACCCATTAAAAAATTTCGAAAATATAGCGATAATGGTAAATTTCGAAGCGCAATAAAAAAACGCGCGCATTTAAAACGGTCCCGAACTGTAAAGCAAAAGGAAGCAAACGGCGGCGTTACGTAAACAAAAAAGGCGCGTTACGGGGGTTTAACTACTTAAGGATAAAAAAAGCCGAAAGGCGGGCGGGCGCGCACCATATAAAAGCACGAAGCTAAAACGACCCCCAGTTTAACTATAACTACGAACGATGCGATAAAAAGCAAAAAGCGCGCCGGCTTCGGAAATTTAGCAAAGAAAAACAAAAACGAACGTTAAGGTTAAAGCGCGCCGGTTTAAACACGAAAATAAAAAAAAGCCCTAGCACGATAAGTTATTACCATGCTTAAAACCTAACTCCAAAAAAAAAACCTGCGCGTATAATACGAAGGAAAAGCGGAATTAAAACGCGTTTTTATTACTAAGGGACTCCTTTTTTTAAGCTTAAAAAAGGAACGGTACCGACGGGAAAAAAAGTTGCCGCCGTTGCGACTAATATCCCGGCGACGACGACGCTTTTTACGGTACCGGGCGGTACGAAAGGAGGGCGACGGCTTACAACGCTTTAAGCTAAAATAATAAGCAAAACGACGACGCGTTAAGCTTTTACCAAATTAAATACGGTTATTGCTAGCCATTTAAATAATAACGTTAATAAGCCGGTTATCGCGCGTTTCGGCGTAACGCTCCGCTTTTATTTAAAACCTTTGCGGATAATTAACGACGCTATTATTAAAAGCATACGAGGAAGGGCTAATTATTTGCATAAAGCCGAAACTACGAATAAACGTATTTATAAACTGTTAGTTTTAATTACTACGACGGGAAAAAATACTAACCGCATTATTAAAAACTAAAGCGTTTTTCGCGAGGTCGGCATTTTAAACATACTAACGGTTAAAACTCGCGTTAATTTCGTTAAAAAATCGCGATTAATGCTAATGGGCAATAAAATACTTGCAAATAAGGACTAATCGCAAGCCTTTACCGGAAAAAACGCTAAGCGTAAAAATATGTTAATTATTAATCGTTATAACAAAAAGGTTACGCTAAGCACGGCGAAAGGCAAAGCTTAAAGCGTAAACAGTATTAAAAGTATTACAGCCCGTTGTTTTTCCTTTACGGTAGCGGTTGTAAGCTTGTCCGGGTTGGTATTTTTTGCAAGCTATAACCTTAATAACCTTTAACTTTTAAAAGCACGCGTTACATTTATACTTTTAATAAACAAAAACCGCGTGCTCCTCGTTTAACGAGTTACCCGTTAAATTAATCGCGTTAGCAGCGCGACGGCCCTTATCGCGCTTATGCTAAAAAACATAATAAGTTAAATACGAATAATAAACGGGCGCGGAAAAATTTACGCGTTTAAACGGATCGCCGCTATTACCGTTAAAAAGCGAAAAAAAAGCGGTAGCGGCAGCAAACATCGTAAATAACGTGCGGGTAAAAGTTAGCGTTTATAATGGAATAAAAGCGCGATAATTGCGGAAAAAACCAAAACCAAAAATAGGATCGCATAAAAAGGCAAAACGACGACGGCGGCGAAATAAAGCGAAAACGTAACCGTAATAAGTAAAAAACGAAAACTATTAAATAACATTTAAAAAAAAAGGCGGAGGAAAAACGGAAATGGTTAAAACGAAAAGCTAAGGTTAAAACGATAACGAGCGAGAAAATTTTTTGGCAAAAGCGAAATCGCAAAAAGGATAAATAAGTTACGCGAAACAACCAAAAGCAAGCATAAAAAAGGGAAAAAAGGAGCGAGGCAATTAAAAACTATAAAGCAACCAAAAGGCAAACCGTCGCTACCGATAAAAAAGGAAGGAACGCCCGGGTTAAAACACGAAGGACCCAAATACCCACTTAAAAGCCGACCCGGGGCCGAACATACTAATAACACCCCTTAGCACGGCACGAAGCCTTTTAACAAAAGGGCTATTTATGCTAACGAAACGCGCGAAAAACGGGAAAGGAACGAAACAATTAAAAAAGGCGAGCCCGGAAAAGGCGGTTATGTTATGGTTCCGTGCTTTGGGTACGAAAGTAACAGTTTAAGGGTTACCCTTAAGCCAACTCGTGTATATATAAAAACCATATAACCTTTCCCATAGCCTTTTTTTTTCCTTTTTATCTTTTAAAATAACATCATTTTAACCCTTACTAGCGACCACCTAATGGCTAGGTTTATTATATCGCTAGCCGTACTTTCGAATAAGGCGGCGACCTTTAAGCTTTTGGGAAGCGTTAGGTAGCCCGTTTTTTAGCCAGATACCCGATTTTTAAAACCCAAAAAGCCCGGCGCATAAAAAACGCACGCGTTAACGGCGCTTTAACGGAGGTAATCCAAGCGTGGTGGCCTCGTTTGGAAGTGCTTGCCGTTAAAGCTATTAAGCCGGAAAACAAATACAATTTCGACGAGTGCGGGCTTATGGAGGGCTTCGGATTTAACGGCCTCGTTTTAGGTATTAAAGGCTGCAAGCCGTTGCAAAAAAGCCTTCGGCACGCAAGGTTAAACGACCATTATCGAATGCATTTTAGCCACCGGAAAAGCGCTCGACCCCCTCGTTATTTTCAAAGGTTTATTAATATAAAAGCAGTGGTTTCCTTTGGAAAATTAAAAGAAATTTAAGCCTTGGAAATTCCACGTAACACAAAAGGGGTGGACAGACGATAAAACGGGTGTAAAATGGCTTAAAGATATCTTTCTTTCGAATACGGTGCCGGCCACCCCCGGAAATCGCCGGCTTTTGGTCCTAAACGGCCACGAATCCCACGCAACAGAGGACTTTATGTACCTTTGCGCATCCAACAACGTTCAGCTTGTTTATCTGCCCGCCTACAGCTTTTACGTCCTTCAGCCTTTCGATTTAGCGGTTTTTAGCACGGTTAAGGAGGCTTACCGCTGGCACAGCGGCTTTTTTGCAGCCTTTTGCACGTTAACTGTAATAAGAAAACGTCATTTTCTCAACTGCTATCACAAAGCAAAGGAGGAGGCCCTTATACCCCGTATTATTAAGGCGGGTTGGGCCGCCACCGGCCTATGGCCCCTAAGGATTAGTAAGCCTCTTATAAGCCCTTTCCTCCTTAAAAATAGCAACGCTAAAGCGTCCCAGGCTGCAAAGGATGCTTTAAAGGCCGAAAGGGTTGCTTAAAATACCTATTCCAAATACTCCATGCCATTTGATATGGTTGTGGCAACTTTTAAAACGACCTTCCAAATGCGTACCCAAGTGGCCACCTTTGCCCACAACTTCCGGCTCGGCCGGACGGCCCGTTTGTTATTCCAAAAGCTTACTAAGGCCTATAACGAAAAAGATATCGCTTTAGTTACGTGCGAGCAAAAAACCAGGCGCTTGGAGGCGGAATTGGAGGTTGCACGGCCGTTAAAAAAAAAGAAGGTGTTGCCGGACCCAAACGAGGCCTTTGTGCGGATTGGCGACATTAGGCGTGCATAACAGGAGGATGGCGATCTGCCAAGTGATCTACCAAAATCTCCTGCATTTAACGATTCGGATGATATATCCGATTATATTGTAGTTGGCTAGGAAAGATCACAATTGCGGAATGAAATTGGCGTGTTGGATGCATGGTGTTGAGAATTGGGGTGGCCGGAAGTGGGGGTGGCGCAAAACAGGGGTCTTAACTTATTCGGCAAAAAGCACAGAGGCCAGAGTCCGGCCCCAGCAGACACCAAGTCGACCCGGCAGGCTACTCAAAAGGGCAGACGACGTCGAGCAGATGGCTGGCATCGTTGTAAGAGTAACGTGTACCGACAGGAAGAGCCCACGTAAAAAGGAAGTCTACATGCCACAAAGGCAGATACCAACGGGGTCTTTTAAGACTTGTCGGGAAAGTGCATCAGCTTCTCGCGGATGGCATGTGGAGACTTTAACGCCAGGGGTTACTTAGATCTGGCTTTTCGAGTTTACATATTTGTTGCATATACTTTTGGATTTACAGCCCCTTGGGTTTGCGAGTTCAGGCACGATCCGCGGCATCGCCCTCCACTCAGGCTCAACAGGATAACTCTATAATTAGCCTCAGGTTTAATACAATGGGCGAAAGGGAGCTCTCTTTAAGCATTTAATCTTTTGTGGAACTCCCACACCACTTTAGGGCCAAAGTTTGCGCTAAAAGGCGCTTAGAAATAGAGGCTGAAGTTCAAAGATGGTATCGGGCACCGGCACGGGATGACAACCATTCGGGGGCACCGCGGCGGGACACAACGGCCTTTAACATCGGGATTCACGGCAATCCGGGCCTATAAAGTCTCCCTGTCTTTTCTAAGGTTCAAAGCACGTGCCAGAGAGGTTGTGGAACTAGCGAAGGTCGTCTTAATGGATCAGACGATAAATATCGCTCTCTAGGCTATTAAGCTGACAATGAAGTTTCAGGGAGAGCTCGGCTTTATTTGATTGCCGCAGGAAGAAAGTGCTGTTCATCCTGTATCCCTTAAGGGACTTGAATGCTAGCCAGGATCACCCAAACAGGGCGATGATACAAAGCGTGATGGCTATTCCCGCCATGCTATTAAGATCTTTTGGACTGGAGTTTGCAAAGCACTGACGGGTTTGAGTAGCCCAGGCCAGAGCCAGGGCTAGATGCTTTTCATACAGGGCTGAACCTCATCTCGTCATGACGAGACAGCCGTGCAGCATAGCTGGGTCACGTTTATCTCGGCATTGTTCTGAATACATCCCCTCTTTGCAATGTTCTCTTTCAGGGGCTGTCTCCTGCACGAAGACCGTCCCAGGCGGGTTCAGCGTTCGGGCTGCGGAGGGAATCTAGCCCCCTTTTGTCTAATTAATAGCCCAGCTGATATCTATTACATCCCCTTGAATATCCCTTAATACAAGGGGCTGATCGCGCGATAACTGGGTGAGAGCAAATGAGGATCACCCCCTCGCCCGAAACCAGACGCAGATGGCTGCTCTGTCATTCTATGTGCCTCCACTCCCCCCGGCCCACTATGGCGACTCCTCTATCGGCCCGGCACGTATGCATTCACCGGAAGCACGGATGGTAGCGTCTGGTCCCTGTCAACATGCCCCTTCCCACCTAGTCCTCCAGTCCGCTTGCATGGCCGGCTCAGGGGTGGCTGACGGAATCAGCTGGCGAGACCCCCTCGTGCCATCCTTTTATTAAATATATTATTCTAAAAGCTTCCACAACCGCAAAGGCACCAGTGGTGTAGTGGTAACATCTTCTACCGATAGGTAAAAGGTCCCAGGTTGGAATCCCGGTTGGTGCTTGACGCCAGTCAACTGCTGGCCTGCCAACAGTTGACTAGGCCTCTGCCTTTCTTTCTTTTTCTTTTTTCTTTTTTCTTTATCCCAAACCAGCTGCGTTACCTTTTTAGCGCTTTTAAATAAGGGTAGTGGGTACCGCTCGCTCTTTTTATTCTGAACACGCCCCTCTTTGCCCAGTCGGGCCGGTACAAGGAGCACCCTTTCCGTCGCGTGTGTCATGGCTGGCAGAGGGCCTGTCACGTGACAGGGCCTCAGGCACCATGTTGATTCTCCCCGTCCTTTCTTTCCCTATTTGCTCTCCATTATTCCAGCTGCCAAAGCTGCTGGCAGTACGCATTCGTTTGGTTTCCCACTCCTCGTCTTTGTAGCCCGCAATCCTCTGTACTTGCACTCTCAAGGACACTTCGTTGCACCGTTCGGCTGCCGGTCAGAATGTCCTCTCGTGCGTCTTGCCATGAACAAACTGCATCCATCACCAGAGAAGCCCGCGAGGACCAGCCTCTCCTGGGAACTCGGTCTGGTGTGCCGGCGAGCGGCGGCGATGAAGCCTTGTGGCAGCCGCCGCCCGGGTTCGGCTGGATCGAGGCGGCGATCCAGGCCAACGTGTTCCTGTACGGCTTCGACGCCACCATCACCGCCAGCACCTACGCCGTCATCAGCTCCGAGTTCGATGCTGCCAACACGGCCTCATGGCTGACCACCTCGTACCTCGTCATGAGCACTGCCCTCCAGCCTCTCTATGGCCGTTTCTCCGACATCTTTGGCCGTCGTGTCTGCTTCTTCGCCAGCTGCATTGCTTTTGGCCTCGGCTGTCTGGGCTGCGGCCTCGCCTCCGACTTCGTCACACTCAACCTCATGCGAGCACTTTCCGGGTTTGGCGGAGGAGGATTGATCACGATGGGTAATTACCTAGATCTTGTCACTCTTCTAACCACTTTGTCTCCTTCTGTCAATCAACAGCTAATCTTCTGCCCGGCTATGCGTCTTGTAGCAACTATCGTCAACTCAGACATGATACCCTTCCGACGCAGGGGCATGTACCAAGCCATGCAGAACGGCATCTTTGGTTTCGGTTCTGTCTCTGGCGCATCTTTTGGCGGCATCATCGCGGACCACATCGGCTGGCGCTGGTGTTTCCTGCTGCAGGTGCCCGTCTCCGCCACGGCCCTCCTGCTCGGATACCTCGTGGTCAGGAACCCGGCCATGGATGCCCACGCGAGCCGAGATGACGACAATAGCGACGACGAGCTCGCCCCTAAGACGGCCTGGAGAAGAGTCGACATTGCGGGCTCTCTGGTTCTCGTCTCTGCTGTCTCCGTCCAGCTCCTGGGCCTCAGCCTCGGCGGCAATGAGCTGCCCTGGGACAGCCCCTGGGTTATCGGGGCTCTTGCCGGCAGTGTCGTCCTCTTCGGGACCTTCTTCCTCGTTGAAGCCGGAACCTCGGCCACGCCCATCATCCCGCTGCATCTGCTGCGCGGATCGCTGCCTATTCTGACTCAGACGGCCAATATGTGCCTCGGCCTGTCGGCCTATGCGGTATGTTTTCTTTTTGCCTGTTTTGGAACAAGCTTGACCCCAGTTTTCTGTCACCACAGCCAGCTTTGAAACGAGCCTTGAGTAAAGCCACACCGGCTGACTGCAGACTGTTGGCCTTTCCGACTCAGTATCTGTTCATGCTCCCCTTGTTTTTTCAGGTCGTCCTCGAGGACTCGGCTACCACTGCCGGGGCAAGGCTAGCAATCCCCTCGCTTGCCACCCCACTTGGTGGCCTCATCACCGGACTAGCCATGGCCCGCTGGGGGAAGCTGCTCTGGCTGATGCGGTTGGGGGCGCTTGTCATGGTCCTCGGTAACGCCCTTGTCACTTCACTGCAGTTCAGTGACTCGAGCTGGAAGTACCTGGTTTACATCTTCCCGGCCAACCTGGGCCAGGGGATTGTGTTTCCCTCCATCCTATTCACGTCTCTCGCTTCATTTGAACATTCAGGTATGTGCAGAATCCTTGTGATAGCTGTTCCTTCGCCTCTCGTCTCGATAAGTTCCAAGTGCTGACGACTTTATTTGCCCGCCCAACTAGGCCACGCCGTGTCCGCATCGACCACATACCTGATCCGCTCGCTGGGGCAAGTCTGGGGCGTCGCTAGCACGTCGGCCATCGTGCAAACCACACTGAGCTCCCGCCTTCCAGCCGCCCTTGGACGTGTCCCGGAAAAGGCCAAGGTAAATTATTGAGCCCCCCACGCCCTCGCCTGGAATCCCGTTCCGACCCAACGCGTATTGCGCAACAATAAGTCTGTCAAGGCTCCAAGGAAAGACAAACAAGCTAATAGACGTATCCGTAGCTTATTGACGAGATTCGCCATTCTGTAACCGCACTGAAGTCTCTGCCAGTGGAGGTGCGACTGGCAGCTCGGAAAGTGTACTACGAGAGCATCCAATACGCCTTTGCGACGTCCACTGGCGTCGCTGCCGTGGCGGTAATAATGGTCTTCATCGCCAGTCCTCGAGGGTTGCGCCGGAAAGTCAGGTAAATAGGATGGGCTTGAAGATACGGAGGTAATCCGAGTCCTGTCTGGGGGAGAGAACTGTCTGCAATGTGTCCGTGCTATCAGTCCGGCCCCTTTCAGCCTTTGTTCTCTCCCAAGGTAGCATCAAAAACACTTTGTCAGCACTATCGCGGCCAAGGTCCGGTTTATGGACGGGCTGTCGAGCTTTGTCCCTCCTCCCACCGTTCGATTGCCCTCCCCCTGGTCACCGCTGCCAACTGGACCGACCCGCCTCCCACTGCCCACTTGCGCTTGCTCTAGGGTGCTAGACAGCGCATTTGATGACTCCCAAGGACTCTACATCACGCCTATATATTCTACCACTGTTCCCTGATTGCCCCGTTTCTTGTTGCCATGCGCGCGCTCGTGCCTTGTCTCGCGCAGGCTTGATCCTATATAGTTGAAAATAAAACCGACATGAAGCGGCCGCACACACAGATGCGCGCCAGGCATGCCAAACAATCCGCGGATGGGAGCATCTCTAGATCATAATGGCCTTGTCCAAATTCCCAGCCCCTGGTCCCCCAGTCCCGAGCGCACTGAATCTCGCCCCGACAACCTCGTCGCCAGTCCTAGAGCTAGTCCCCTCAAGGTGCAGGGAATTGATCTCGCCGGTCTTTAGCTCTAAGCGATCGACGACCAATTCGTGGGTGGGCGAGCATGAGCGTTGGAAAAAACGCGGGGGGCGTAGGCGTCGGTCGCATCAATCACAGGGGTAGACGCATCATTTTTCAGGGGCTGGTGGAAGCCGACTTCCGTATTGGCTGAGTTCACCTATTGGTTGGTTGCCCGCCCGTCGAGGCTGGTTTCCAGTGCCCCTCAGTCCCTATGAGTCGCGGGCAGTTCAGAATTCCGACACATTCATACAACGCTTCGCCCCACCATCTCGCCAGCGCAGCACGAACGGCAGTCGCACGAAGCCAAGTGCCCAGGATACACCAAAATTAAGACGCAAAATGAATTCGTTCTCCATCGACCCAGACATTGACGCCGTCATAACCGATCAGATCGAGAGGCACAAAGACAAGGAAATCAGACACATCAACGATACGGTCAGCAGCCAGCCAGCCACAAGCAAAAGTCGCCCCACCATCCCCAGCGACTTGCCTCGTCACTGCACCCCCGCTATTGAGCAAGCTGCCTAATGCAATTCCAATGCCTCCCTCCTGCCTACCTACCTAGATCCATCAAAACCCAGAGCTGGCCTACCAAGAGCACAAGGCACACGACGCCTTTGTCTCGGTCCTCACGTCGCTTGGCTTCAGTGCCACTCCTCATGCCTACGGCGTCGAGACGTCTTTTTCGGCCGAGGTCGGCTCTGGCGGCCGCCTCATCGTCCTCAACGCCGAGTATGACGCTCTGCCCGGCATTGGTCACGCCTGCGGCCACAACCTCATAGCCAGCGCGGCACTGACCGCCTTCCTTGCCCTCGCCGCGGCCCTCGCCAAGTCCGGTCCCGGCACTGGTCGCGTGAGGTTGCTTGGCACTCCCGCCGAGGAGGGCGGTGGCGGCAAGCTCAAGCTGATCCAGGCGGGAGCCTACGCTGGCGCCGCGGCCAGCCTGATGGTCCACCCGGGCGCCTCCTACCTCCTGACACCGCCCGTCCGCGAGGTCGCGTTCGTGCGCATGCTGGCCAACGTCAAGTACCAAGTCTTTCTTCAGCGGCAGGGAGGCCCACGCCGCCATGGCGCCCTGGGACGGCATCAATGCGCTCGACGCCGTCTGCCTTGCTTACAACGCCATCTCGATGCTGCGTCAGCAGATGCGGCCCACGAGCGCGTCCACGGCGTCTTCCGCGCCGCCGGCGAGCGGCCCAACGTCACCCCGGCCGAGACGTGCGTCGAGTACTACGTGCGCAGCGACACGCGCGCCGCCGCCGAGGCGCTCTGGGCGCGGGTCAAGCGATGCTTCGAGGGCGCCGCCGTCGCCACGGGATGCGAGGTCAGGTACCAGAGGCTGAACTCGTACGCCGACGTCCGCCCCTCGCGCGCCCTCTGCCGCGCCTACATGGACGCCATGCCCGCGGGGACCGTGTCGTTCTCGGACCCGGCCGACTTCCTCGCCGGCAGCACCGACATGGGCGACGTTACGTACGAGTGCCCCGGCTTCCACGGCGCCTTCGGCATCGACACCGAGGTCGGCCAGTCCAACCACACCCCGCCTTCGCCGCCGCCGCCGGCACCGACGAGTCGTTCGAGCGCGCTGTGGCCTGCGGCAAGGGCATGGCGCTATCCGCCTGGCGCGTGCTGAGCGATGATGCGTTCGCGGAGGAGATGAGAGTCGAGTGGGAGGCCGACATTCGTGGGGCCAAGGATGGTTATTCCGTCGACATTTAAGGGCCTCTTCATTGCTAGACTGCCAGCACGAGCGTGGCACGACGCGCGGTCTTTTGGTGCTATCCTGTAAAAGACCATTATGATACGGAGATGTTTCGGCAATTTCTAGAATGTTTATCGGTGCCTTTCCGCATTCTCACAGGTCTGGGGGCCATCCTGTCTGCTGTCACGGCAGATCTTCGATCATTACGACGGACGTCGCTTTTGGCTTGCTTGTGGAAGGGTTCGATCTAGTCACCCAGCAAGTATCTAATACCTGTTGATTACAGTCCATGGCTTGAAATGCGAACTGCTGGACTGTGTGAAGGGGGAGAAAGGAAGGGAGACAGGACAGGAAAAAGGAAAAAAAAAAAGAAAAGCAAAAGCTCCAGGGCGCCTCCAGGAGCGTAGCGGGACGCGGCCAAAGAGGGCACCGGCGCAGATCAAAGCCAGGAAAATATAATCACTGTGGCCCTGAGGGAATGGATGGAAACCCAAAGACCGATTTTTTTTTTTTTAAAAAAAAAAAAAGGGGGGGGGGGGGGGGGGGGGGGGGGGGGGGGTTCACCAGTATGGTACTTCTTCTGCTTCTTCTACCTCGTTTGCTCCTGCCTCGCCGCCGGCTCCCTTTGCGGACTCTCGATTGGCCCATTGCTCTCTGGTTGGTGGGTAGTACCTACCTAGGCCCTACCTAGGTGCCTATTGTTCCCGCAGCCCACGCTTTCACCTTCCGGGGATTGCCTCTGTCCAAGACAAGCCCGGTCGTGTCTCCTGCCGTGTGCCAACGCTGCACTAGAATTACTTGCTGTCCGCTCCTGCCTTCTGCCGATCCCAACGCCAACTGCCGCCATGACGTCACCGCGCATCCCATAAAGGTCGACCAAAAGCTTTGTGCTTTGGCATATCTGCCTACGCCTTAGCACCGTTGAAATGCGAGGCGGATACAGGAATAAAAAGGGATACAGGAACAGAAACGGATACAATGGAGGTCGTGGCAAACGGAAGGCTGCTGGAGGTTGACGGTCGAACTGGCTGTAGCTCGGGCCTGCGGCCTGGGGCAGGAAGTAGAGGTGCCTGCCTGCCCAGTTAGCAGCACTGCAGGCAGTCGCCACTGGGGTTGCATTGCCCAAATTGAGCCAATACGTACCTGCCTCCTTGGAAGTCAGCCCGGCGCCGGGTGCCCGTCGTCGGTCGAATCCTGAACCTAGCACAACGGGAAGGAGCGCCTAGTTCGAACCTCCGCCTCAACCTGGGCGCTGTTTACTACAGCAACCTGCCCTTGGGCCTCCAGTCGTCCCGCCCAGCCTGTGCTCTTCTCCCACCGACACAACATTCACACAGCTCCAACGTCCCCATCGACTTCAGCATCTTGTCTGGCATCACCAACGCGGCGGTTTCGGACGCACCGTCTATTCTTCCTATAGTCATCGCCTCGTCGCCGCCATCTCCGCTTCGTCGTCGACTTCTTGATCCATTCAGCCATCTCCCATCAGCCATGGCTCGCGCGACCGCGTTGGCCCAGGCGGCCGCAGCGATTCCTGCGTTGGGTGGCTTGCTCTTGGGTTTCTCCATGTACGTTTCCCACCCTCTTCTTTTCCCCTTTCCCCTTTCCCCTTTCCCCTTTCGTATCCCATCGGATCGTTTAGCTAACATTTTCGTTCCATGCAGTGGCGTGAAAAGGCCCGGGGGGATGTTTCGCCATGACAGGTTTGTATTTCCCCCGTTTCAATTCTCTCCATTGCCACTCGGGCATTGTCTTCACCCTCCATCGTCACTAACATGCCAGACGTCTCGGCGTTCCCCGTCGGATGTCTTCTTGGCTGTCTTGCCACAGGCCGCCTCGCCAAACGCTTCGGCGTGATCCGCGTCATGTCTGGAATCGCCTAGTTCGCGTGCCTCGGCGTCGCCGTCCAGGCCTCGACTTCCCACCACTGGCCGCAGCTGATGTCTGGAAAGTTCCTTGAGGGCATCGCTGTTGGCGGGATGAGCGTGGTATGCCCGTGTACCAGGCATCCACCAACTTCCACTGGCAGCGGCTAACTTTTTCTTTCGGGTGCAGTGGCTGAATGGGGAGGAAGGGGGATGTTTCGCCATGCACGTCAAAACCAAGCTGGCCGGCGCCGCGGGCACAATCCCCGCTGGGCGGGCTCGTGCTGGGATACTCGATGTATGTCGCCCGTCTCCTTTCCATCCCTATCTTCCCTTTTTTACCTGATCGAACCTGGTAGCTAACTTTTTCGTTCCCGTGCAGTGGCGGAATGGGGGATGTTTCGCCATGATTGTTATCGGGTGCCTCGTCGCAGGCAAGATTGCTCAGTCCCTCGGCTGAATTTTCGGGCCTGGTCGGGATTAAGCCCACCACCGAGACCAAGTTCATTACAGAGAGCATTCACTACATGTTTGGCTGGGTGTTTGCTAGGTCCTATCTCGGCTTGTCGCCGGCTCGCTTTGTCAACGGCTTGGGGCTTTCTGGCCTCGTGGTGGGTGTGTAAATTGTTGGCTTTCTGGCTCGGTTGGTGTGCCCGGGTGACTTTTTCCTGCGGCATTGTTCGTGGTCAAAACATCAACGGGAGGGATCCGATATGACTTAAGTGTAGGCACCAGACGATAGAACCTCGTGCTTGTCACCCTCGCCGTGCTCACCTTCCTTCTCGGCCGCGAGGGTTGCGGATACCACGACCTTCCTGTTTCCTTTTCCTGTTTTTTTCCTGTTCCTTTTCCGTTTCCTCGTCGACATGTGGTTCCCGATCGGCATAGACACCCGTCGTAGGCACGAGCTTCAGTTGAATGGGATGCCTCGTCGCAGCAGTCTCACGAGGCCCCGACCGAGGGCTGCATAATCTACCCGTCCAGCTCGCCATTTTCTGCGTGCCTACCCATGTCTCGATAAAATACGCGGGGGCTGTGGAGACGAGGGTCTACGGAACAAAGGGTCCAACAACGTCTAAAGTGTTGCAGCTGATGATGGTTGGTGTTGGGGATGCTGCAAAAAAAAAAAAAAAAAAAAAAAAAAAAATCCAAACTGTCATGGAGTCTGGATTTGGTATGCCACGAGAGGGAGGTCATTGCCGCACCGACAGCCCCTGCCACCCAGGGGCCCGAGAGCAGTGACCGAGGCCCAGGAGATGGCGGGATGGCGGCATCGCGGGAGAGAAACAGCGAGAATTAGAAGGATATGTACGAAGAACAAGGCTCAAGGCAAGACATACATGTACCGCGCCAACCCCTTTCTCCAGCAGGGCCATCCAACCAACTCCGACATGACACGTCTCTATGATGGGTTTATACGTAAAAACAGGAGAATTTGTCCGAAGCCCTCCCGGCACCAAGGGAGGTCCTCCCGAAGATCATAACAGCGTCACAAGGTCGGAACAGAAACGTAGGCCCGATGCGCCGAGAGAAAACATCAACAACCCAAAAGCCACAAGCCGCTCCGGTTCGCCCGTTGCTCATACCACCTCGTCCGCCGCCACGGCCTCGTACCCTCCCCTGCGCGACGCGCCGCTCCTCCTCGCGGCGCCGCCGCCGATGCCCATGCCGGCGGGGCTCTCGTAGACCTCGGTCCAGTTGACCGCCTCGCCGCCCAGCATCCCCACGCCCGTCTCGCGGCGGCCAAAGACCGGGGCCGGGTCGCACCAGAAGTCGCGGCAGTTGGCGACGCAGCCGTGAGAGTACGGGTTCCGCTTGCGCTTGCGCCGGTTGTTGCCGCCCGCCGCGGCGCCGCGGCCCGTGGCCGTCTCGATAAAGGCGTCGACGCCCAGGAGGCGCGCCCACTGCTTGAAGAAGCCGCCGCCGTGCTTGTGCTTGTGACCGTGGCCGTGGCCGTGGCCGTGGCCGTGGCCGTGGCCGTGGCCGTGACCCCCCGCGGCCTCCTCCGGCTGGCCCATGGAGCCGCTGGGCGGGACTGCTCCGCCGGCACCACCCGCCGAATCTGGGTTCAGCGGGGTGCCAGTGGAGGTGAAGGCCGAGTTGAGAGCGGCGGCGCCGATGCGGCTGTCGATGCCGAACATGTTCTCGTATGTCGTCATGGCGCGTGCAACTTGGATGAACTGGACAAACATGAGCATCGAGACCCACACAAGCTGCAGCGAGGCCCAGACACCGGCCAGAAGCGAGTAGCCGTCGGCGTTGATGATCTTGCAGATCGAAGGGGCAAGGATGTTGCACTCCTCCGAGGCATTTTTGGAGATGTTCGAGAGGTCTGCATGGAAGGAGAAGGTTAGCCATCGGTGCTGTCGGAAGTTAGGAGGCCCCGCCTGGAGAGAGGGAATGCGCCTACAGTAGTATAGGATCCAATCATAGGTCAGAATGCTGATTGACAGGGTGATGATGTACAGGAAGAACTGGCGGTGATTGTTGCTGCCCACGCAGTTGTTAACCCACGGGCAGTGGCTGCGAGGAGAAAAAGTCTTGTTAGCATGCACAAATTGAAGTGTGCAGCGAGGACTCGGGCGTGAACTCACTGATCATGCTTTGCTACGCAACGATTGCACCTCTTGCAGTGCTTACTTCGCAGCGGCGTGCGGATCATGCAGGGGACGCAGAAGTTGGCCTCGTCGAACTTCCAAAGGCTGATCAACTCGTCGATCACGGCCTTCTGCTCAGCCCTGCCGTTCATCTTGGGCACGAAGCCCGGGTCAAACAGCATACAAGTCCCATAAAAGTATGCAACGAGCCCGATGAAGACGGCAAAGATCATGTTCAGCAGGTAGTGGGTCGCGTCGGCCTCTGCGTAGAGCGTGGTGGCCGGCATAACTGTAAAGAGCCAGTTCATTCCGACCCAGAAGACGGAGGCGGCAAAGATACCGGCCAGCCAGGGCTGTGGGGGCGAGAATCATGGGACTGAATTAGCGGTGATCCGGGCAAGTTGACGTCGACACGTATGCCAGCCTAACACGGCCGAGGCCACATACCGTTCTTTGAAGCGACCTCATGTCCGAGGGCGCATACTGCAGCACATTCTGGGCGACCCACTGCAGACTGAAGCCGGCGAGCAGCATCAGGGGGATCCCCAGGTATATAGGGAAGGCGGCGAGGATGTGGAGGAGGCCCCAGACTAGCACAAAGGGCCACAGGAACAAGAACTTGCCGACGAAGCCGCGTCGGTCCTTGAGCAGGTACGAGGCGCCGGGCCAGGTGGGCTGGACGGCGTTGCCGTCCTCGTCGTAGCCGCACTCGCGCAGGGCGCGGTTCCAGGCGGCGATGGTGTTGAGCTCCTGAGCGGTGATGGCGGGGGTCTTGCCAGTGTTGGTCTTGGCGAAGCGGTCGGCGCCGTACTCGACCATCTTCTGGACGCAGCCGGGCGAGCCCTTGACCAGGGCCCAGTGCAGGGCGGTGAAGCCCTGCTCGTCGACGGCGTGGACCGAGGCGCCCCAGCGCAGGAACAGGTCGACGCAGGGGGGAAGCCCTTGTAGGCGGACCACATGAGGCCGGTGTGGCCGAAGGCGTCGGCGACGTCGACGGGGATGCCCGAGTGCAGCAGCAGGACAAGCAGCAGCACGTTGCCGTTGAAGGTGCTGATGTGCAGCGTGTTGTAGCCCTGCGCGTCGGTAGCGAGCGGGTCTGCGCCGTGCTGCAGCAGCAGGTGGACGGTGTAGTAGTGGCAGCGCTGGGCGGCCCACTGCAGCGGCGTGGCTATCGAGTCGCCGCCCTTCTTGTTGATGGGCGCGCCCTTGTCGATGAGGAACTTGCACATGGCGTACTGGTTGTTGATGGCCGCCCAGTGCAGCGGCGTGATGCCCTCGTCGTCGCAGTACGTCGCGTCGTAGTCGCCCGTCTCGAACAGCTTCTCCATGGCCACGACGTCGCCCACGCGCGCCACCTGCATGATGTCGTTCTCGGCCGGCTTGTCGCTCGCCAGCGTGCCCATCTCCATCTCGTTGTTCAGCTTGGGCGCCGCCGGCGCAGCCTTGACCGTGGGCTGCGCCGGCGCCGAGCTTCCTGGCCCGTTATGCGCCATTGTCGCTAGCCGATCTCGGCCCAGCCAACCCAATTCGTCCCGGTGGCTTGCCGCCGCGTCTTTCTCCTGGCCCCGGGGCTCTGGTTCTCGCTGACGTGGGCAAATCTCGGGAACAGCCGGGGTCGGAAAGTCTCGAGTGTTTTGGGTGTTTCTATGTCGTCTCACTCGTTGACCGCCGACAGGTAGAGATCGGTCGAGGTTACCAAAGAGTGACTCTAGGGGTTGGTCTCGAACAGCCAGACAGATAATGAATTGTCGGACGAGGGAGAAAGAAGAGGACAAAAAATACGAAGAAAAAAAAAAACCTCGAGACAGAGGGGCTGATTTCCAGGGTCGAGGCTAGGTCGAGCCAAGCTGGAAGGGGAAATCTAATTTGATTCCCACATGCCGCCTCCAGCGCTGACGAACGCGCAGCTGGCTGGGTTCGCTGGGACAAGGCTGACGCGGACCGACGGGGGTGCTGAAATGGAGCCTGGGCCCCTAGACAAGGCCGGGACCAGCGGTTTCTATTGGGCCAAAACCGCCTGCGTCCATCAGGCAATAAGTGGGGCCGCACGATGGAGACTCGACCAGCAGTGGAGCTGGAGCTGGCAACTGCCAGCACAGACAGATGAGCAAGTCGTCGGATCGCTCGGTAGCTGGACTCTGCCGCTTACAAAACGCCCACGAGAACCCAGACCGCTACCGGCCGGACACAAAGTCGAGGGCTGGCCGTCGAGCAGAGTCGCTGTCGGCCTTCCACCACGAGCGCTTCATGGGCTGCACGCCGCAGCGCATCCCTCGAAGCGCAGCCATCCTGCTCCGTTGACTTGCGATAACTTTCGCCACCGGCCTGCCGCCCAACCAAAAGCTCCTCCGCCCCAACCGACCGCCACGATGAGCATGCCCGACCCCTCCGCTCCTTTCTGGAGCAGCTGCTCGCACCCTCGCCCCTGGTGCTGTGCCTCGGCATCGCCTTCGTCGTCATCTTCCCCTTCATCCTGCACTTCGCCCTCAGCGGCTCGACCCAGTACGTCGCCCTGCCCTCAGTCCTGCTCGCGGGCCCGTCGGGCGCCGGCAAGACGGCGCTGCTGGGCCACCTCGAGCGCCGTGGCGGCCACGTCCCGACCCACGTCACGCAGCGCCCGCACAGCGTCGAGCTCTCCATCGGGAGCGGCGGCGGCGGCGGCGGCAAGAAGAACAACAGCTTCCGCGACGACCTCGACGCGCTGGGCGTCGAGCACACCAAGTTCCTGCTGCAGGACACCCCCGGCCACGGCAAGCTGCGCGCCGCGGCGCTGCGGCGGGGGTGGCGGCGGCGACGCAGGACCGCGTCAAGGCCATCGTCTTCGTCGTCGACGCCGCCATGGTCTCGGAGCCCGAGTGCCTGGCCGACGCCGCCGCGTTCCTGTACGACGTCCTCGTCATGCTGCAGAAGCGCGCCGGCTCGGGCAAGTCGAGCCGCGCCCCCGACGCCGTCCCCGTCCTGATCGCCGCCAACAAGATGGACCTGTTCACGGCCCTGCCGGCCGCCCTGGTCAAGAGCAACCTTGAGGCGGAGCTGGGTCGCATCCGCAGCACCCGCAGCAGGGGCTTGCTGGACTCGGGCGTGGGCGCCGACGACGTCGACGCCGCCGCGGGCAAGGAGGACGGCGACGACTGGCTGGGGCAGTACGGCAGCGAAAAGTTCACCTTTGCGCAGATGCGCGAGTTCGACATCGAGGTGGACGTCGTGGGCGGCAACGTCGAGGGCGAGGGCCCCGGCGTCGACAAGTGGTGGGACTGGATCGCGGACCAGCTTTGAAGCTGTTTACGCAGAAATTTGCCTGTGTCTTGCGGCGCATTTGACGAAGCCGGCAGTCTGTATAGCGCCTATTTGACACGTGTGTGTGTGTGACTTGAGGTCACGTTGAAGTGGAAAAAAACCGCATCGAGATTTTCGAAAGCAACTCGCCCTATTGTACGACTAGGGCAGGCGTCCTTGTCTATTTCCGGCGTTTGTTGACTGCTCCCCATTGCCGTGGGGAGCCGTAGACGTTGAGTCTACCAACGGAGAACCTCTGTATCTAATATCTATGAAATACCAACCGTCGCCTTTCTGCGCCATCTATGATTCCTCCCTGGAATGGAACAGGTGTTGACAATGTGTGCATCCCGTGTATATGCTCCGTGTGAAAGAATAAAATTAAAAAAAAAAAAAAAAAGAGTTTGAAGCAGTCACGCCGCCTTTCCATCCCTCCTCGTGTTTGTGCTGGGAGGCGCTCGCCACGCCCCCCTCTCGTTAGATACTCGCAAGCCTGCACGACAGCCCCCAAAAAAGCTCGGATTTGTAGGTCTCGTAGTTCCATCTCGTCTGGTCCGAGGTTTCCCACTTTGCGTGCCTCAGTCGGGAGTCAAGATCCTCCTAGGCCTTGAGCCCCTTCATCATGAAGGTCAGCAGGTCGACCTTTGTGACGACGGCGAGCGGCTTGGCCAGGCCGCGGCGGCCCTTGTCGCCCTCGCCGGCGGCCGGCTCCGTCACGACGGCGGCGCTGTTCCACTCGAGGAACTTGCTGAGCACGTCGAGCGGCGTGTCCATGGTGATCTCGACGAACCTGCGGCGCCCACCCTTGCGGTCAGCGGGCGCGGCGGCCGAGTCGCGCGGGTCCGTGACGACCTCGTCGAGGCGGCCAAAGTCGAACATGACGTCGCTGACGGGGCTGTCGGTGCGCACCCGGCCGCGCGACACGTAGCTGAGCATGTTGCCCAGCGTCACGATGCCGACGAGGCGGTTGCCGCCCGCGGGCGACAGCACGGGCAGCTGGTCGAAGCCCTTGTCGCGCATCGTCTCGATCGCGTCCGCGCACGGGCTGTCGGCCAGGACCGAGGTGACGGGCTTGAGCCGCAGCGCGCGCACCGTCGCGGAGCTGTACGGGTTGCTCGGCCGGCGGTTGCGGGCGGCGGCCTGGGCCTCGGCCGGCGACGGCTTGGCGCTCTCCGGGGTGCCGTTGCTGTCCGGGGGCGTGGGCGGCAGGAGGTCGTTGGCGGCCAGCCAGTCGTCGTCGGCGAACTTGGACAGGTAGCTGCGGATGCTGTCCGGCAGGACGACCACCACGACGTCGTCGGGGCCGAGGTCCAGGTCCCTGCAGGCCCGCACCATGGCGGCCATGGCGGAGCCGGACGAGCCGCCGACCAGCAGGCCCTCCTCGGCGATGAGGCGGCGCGCGTACATGAAGGACTCGCGGTCCTCGGTCTTGTACCACTTGTCGACGATCTCGCGGTCCAGCACCTCGGGGACGAAGTCGTAGCCGATGCCCTCGACCTTGTACGGCTTGTTGGCGCCCTCCTCGTTGAGGCTTTCGGGCAGGGCCAGGATGCTGCCGACGGGGTCGGCCGCCACGATCTTGACGGTGCTGGAGTGCTTGCGCATGCCCTTGGCCAGGCCCGTGATGGTTCCTCCGGTTCCGGCGCCGGCGACCACGGCGGTCACTCGACCGCCGGTCTGGGCCCAGATCTCCTCTGCGGTGCCGAGCTCGTGGGCGAGAGGGTTGTTGGGGTTCGTGTACTGGTCGAGGATGTGCGAGTTGGGGATCTCCTTCTGCAGCCGGCGGGCGACGCCGATGTGCGACTCGGGCGCGTCCCAGGCCGCCTGGGTCGTGTGTGCGGATGATGGTGGCGCCCAGGGCCTTGAGAACCGATACCTTCTCGGCCGACATCTTCTCCGGGAGCGTGATGATGGTCTTGTAGCCCTTGACGGCGCCCACTAGCGCCAGGCCAATGCCGCTAGATAGTTCCCAGTCTCGTGTCAGCTCCAGGCCTAAACAATGTCGCGCAGTCCGTTCAAAGGGCGACAGGCGGCTTCGTCTTGTTGTCTTATAGCTCGCTCGGGGCAGGGAGACCAACGTGTTTCCGCTCGTGGGCTCGATCAGGGTGTCTCCAGGCTTGATCCTGCCCTCCTTCTCGGCCTCCTCAATCATGCGCAGTGCTATCCGGTCCTTGACGCTGCCGCCGGCATTGAAGAGCTCGACCTTGGCAAAGACCTGGGCCTTGATGCCTAGCGACTGTGGGATCTTGTTAAGCCGCACAAGGGGTGTGTTGCCGATCAGCTCGGTAGCAGAGCCCACCACGGCCTGCGCACCGTGGGCGGCCTGTTTGTTGGAGGCCATCTTGTGATCAACGAAGGCGAGCCTGAGAGAAAGTAATGACTTGTCAGATCCGCAAGGCAGGAAACGGCGGACACGGGGAGAGTGATATTATTTGAAGCGTAAACACCATCAGCGGGAGGGACAGAAGCGCCCGTCACCACAGAAATGTATGGTAGACCAAAGCTTGTGCTTCCGGGCCGAGGCACGACAGGGGAATCAGATAAACCTACCTTGAGTCGAGATCAGAGCTGCCTCTGATTTGACAAGAAAAGCAAGCTGGCCGAATCCGACAGTTCCAATGAGGCGGTCAGTGTAAGTAAGCGGAGAAAGGCGTCCGGCACCAGACAGAGGAGAAAAAAATAAAAGAGGTGGTCAATGGAGTCAGCTCCTGCGAGCAATCAGAATCGCGAATTTGCCCCGCGGACCACGCCACCGCCAGCCCTACACGCAGCCGACGCCCGGGCGCTCTGGGAACAAAGCCGACGGTAGGCGGGATGCTGTGGGGGGCGGAGCACATTTCTAGCTCGTGGAGATGAAAATGCCCTGCCGTCTCACACCGTCACATTTTGGATGTTGACCGCCAACCGCAGTGAAGGGAAATTGCCTGGTAGAATCATCTTGCAAGCGTGCGTCCATCTACTGAAAGCATTTATGAATCTACTGAGCCCATTGACGACGGTTCAGCATCTTTTTCGACTGCCCCGACACCCTCAAACGCTCGCTCGGTGTGTCCAGGGGTCACACATGCATCACTCAAACTGTCACTGTGGGTCCTGTTCTTTCATCCCTGCTCAACCCGAAGGTCACCGAAGTTCACCGAAGTTTCAACCCATAGTCATCCCCGAAACTTCCAAGCAATCCATTCTTATTTAGGGATGCAGGTATGTACAATATCTCGTCCGAGGAAAAGACGAACGACTGCTGGTATAGGTACCAATATCGGCAGCTAAAAGCCTAGCTCGAGCCCGAGAGTCCCTTAATGAAGCCGTCATACGCAGGCTTCTTCTGGTAGTTGTCCGACCACAGCAGCGCCGCGCCCTCGCCGTTGAAGGTCGAAGGAACCCACGAGTAGCGATCCGACACGCCCTGCGAGAAGGTAAAAAGCAAGTCAGCATATGGAAACCCGGACAGCGCGGCAAGAAGCCAACAAAACACTCACCCAGATGGTGATGCCGACGCAGCGCTTGACGGCGATGCAGCTGGCCACGACGCGCTGGTACGCGTCGGCCTGGGCCTGCAGCTTCTGCGCGTTGGCGGGCATGGGCATGCGGATGTCAAGCTCGGTGTAGGCGACGTCGACGCCGAGGTCCGTGTACAGGCGCAGCGTCTTCTCGAGCACCTCCTGCGACGGCGTCACGGTCGACTGGGTCCTCGTCGGCGCCGACACCAGGTGGCCCTGCAGGCCGATGCCGTCGATCTTGACGCCCCAGGCCTGCACGTCCTTGAGGATCTGCTGCGCGCCCTTGGCCTTGGCCTCGCCGTACTCGAGGTTGTAGTCGTTGTAGTACAGCTTGGCCGACGGGTCCGCCTGCGCCGCGATCCGGAACGCGATCGGGATGTACTGCTTGCCGATGACGCGGAGGAAGACGTTGTTGCGGAGCGTGCCGTCCTCGTTGAGGGCTGTGGGGGTGGTGGAGCAGAAAGGCGCAGGCAGGTTAGAAGCAAGCCGGCAAAACGGGATAAGCAGCTTCTTTTCCACCTCCCCCGAAATTCACCTTCGTTCACGACGTCCCAGTGGTTGCACTGGCCCTTGTACCGCCCCATGACGGTGTTGATGTGGTTGGTCATGACCTGCATCAGAGTCGCGTTGCTGTTGATGTTGTTGACCCACTGCGGCAGCTGGCTGTACCAGACAAGTGTGTGGCAGCGCAGGTGCTTGCGGTTCTGCCGCGCGTAGTTGGCAACCTGGTCGGCGCCCCCGAAGGAGAAGCGACCCTGCTGGGGCTCCGTGGCGTCCCACTTCATCGAGTTCTCGGGCGTTATGGACCCGAACTCGTTGCGGATGAGAGTGTTCTCCTGGTTGTCGTTGCGGATCGTCAGCGAGGTGCCGACGTACTCGCGGCCCGCCGCAACCATGGCCGCGTTCAGGCCCTGCGTCTGCCGCAGCTTGCTGTAGTTTCAGGGGTCAGTCAGGGCGCTGTCGGTCATCAGGAGGATGAAGAATAGGTGCTAATGGTACAGGAGAGCGTTCGGATCATTGACGACGGTAGGCACGGCGGAAGCCAGCCCGGCGAGGGCGAGGGCGGAAAGGAGATGCATCGCGCCGAGGATGCAGAGCTTGGACGAGCACACTGGTCTCTCAGACTATGAAGCAGCTGTCGGGAGCTATGGACAGGAGCTCTGCAAAGACCACGATGAACCGCCCAACCCCAAGCCTGAGCCGACCCTCCCTATATACTCCTCCAAAGCCTCCAGCCAAGACCTCCCAGGGAGTCGGCATATAGCCGGACTTGAAGAGAGGACCCCTGTCGGAAGGTGGTCGTCGCTCCACGCCTTGCTACGCATATCACGAGCTGGGGCATCTTCTTTCTTCCTTCTTGTTCCCGCAATGGCTATATCCGCTCCTCGTGGCTCGAGAACGCGAGCAGACCCGGCTGGCGGGGCCTAGAGGAGGGCCGGTGCTCTCCCATATTGCGGATCATTGGTCCCATATTGGGATCCGCCGCGGCGAGATTGATTCAGTCGGTGTAGGTCTGGGTAAATGGGCTGGGTAAATCGGAGGATTTGGGGATCCATCTTGGAGCGGCAGGGAGGGCGAGGACGGCGATTGGCCGGCACTGCAGCCCAGCTCGGTTTGCCACGACTATCCCCGTGGGGATGGTGTCTCTCGGTGCTGCGGCTGGGTGCGTGATTCAACGACAAGAGCCAGGGGTTGAAACTGTCTCGGCCGTCGGATTTTGCACCACTCATGGAGGGCTGGTGAGAAAATGGGTGGTCATGTGACGGGTATGCCACACCGCCACATTCGTCAAGCACTAGCCACTGCCAAAGGACGTCCCCTCTTCCTCCCGCTCGCTCCAATAGTGTGACTTTGTTATGTGGCGTGCTCGCATCTTGGACGCGCTCACAATATCAACGTCGGGATGCTGGAAGCCCATTGGCCTACCAGCGGCCCATTGGCTCCGACTGGAGACATTTGCAGGCAAAACACAGTGTCGAGATCCGCCAGCTGCACGCGGTGGTCAGCATAGCACAGCACGCTGCGCCTTGTCCATGATCTTGGTGCCATGCCCTACGTGTAGCACAGAGCACTATTTCCAGTACCATTGGAGCCGTGCGGCCCCGAAGGATTGCTGATGACCTCATTGCCAACCTTCCGTCATGTTTTTAAATATGTCTCCAGCTCCGGATCTGCTGGGCTGGCTGTGGCAGAATGGTTCGGCCGGCCATCTGTCTTTGCCAACAGCCTCTTTGCCTACCCCCTTATCAGTTTAGGCTGCTTCTCTGGACTCTACTTCGCGCTCAAAATCTTCAAGCGACACAATATGGGTGGCTTCATCGCCTGGCTGCGAAGATCGGGTTGGGCAAGAGTGATGAGACGGAAAAGGCCACCGATGTGAAGTCTGACCAATACGCGGCCGAAGGCTCCGGATCGGCAGATCTACGTCATGGCCAAGACACAAAACACTCCAAGGTCACGAAAGGAGCCAGGGAGGACGAGGACGTGCAGTCTCGGGGCCTGCTCACACCACCACCCGACTACGAGCCGGGCCCCCAGCAGCAGCAACCACAACAGCAGTTCAATGCCCACCACCAGCAACAGCACCAGGGACAGCAGTGGCAGCAGCCTCAAAATGCGATCCTGCGGCAGTTCCCGGACAAGTTCAACCTGTACTCGACCAACTATGGCTTCTCGCGCACCTTCGTGATAGGCAACCAGGAGCACCCGCAAATCTACGCGGTGCGCCTGCACTCGGGCTTCAGCAGCTCGCCGCCCGTCGTGCTGCACAACGGGCCCGACCCGGACCGGTCCGACGTGCTCGCCGGCGTCGAGTTCGCCAGCTTCGGCGGCGACTACACCCTGATCCTGCCGCCCATGCCGGGCCAGCCGGGGACAGCGGCATCGTCGGTCGAGGTCGAGTCGGACTTTGGCTTCACCAGCCGCTGCTACCGCTTCGACGTCGAGGTCGGCCGGCCGGGCGCCACCGAGATCCGCACCGAGTCGTTTGAGTGGCGCCACTCGTACGGCGCCGCCGTCGAGTCGCTCGCCGGCTCCTGGGCCGGCTGGAAGCTGGTGCGCATGTCCAAGGGACCGCCGCCCGGCGCCTCGGGAGGCTCGCCGCCCGGAGAGTTCGTGACCAGCGACGGGTTCGAAGTCGTGGCCGTGTGGGCGAGCGCTGTCATGAGCATGAGCCAGGAGGCCCATTTCGATTTTGTCGGCACAGGGAGCTCGGGTCTTCTAGGTGAGCGCTGGGCCGTTGCGGCTGTCGTTTCGGCGCTGGGAATCTGGGAGAAGGAGAGGAGGGAGAGGCAGCGCAAGCGGCACCATTGATGTTGATGATATGTATTACCTACCCAGTCACCTCTTTACTTGTACACTCCTTATCCCCAAACCTTTGCTCTCATACGGAGACGCCTTCTGTATTTATTTTCCCACCTTCCAAGATCGTATCTTCGCCCGTTGATGCTGACTCCAACTATGCGCATCTACAGCAAAGGCTTAGCTGTTTCTTAAAGTGGTTCAGCGATGCTTTTGCACCTTCCTGTTGCCCGAGCGCGCCTGCGCTCGTTAGACAACAGTAATGGTCTTGATCTCGCCCAGCTCCTCAAACAAAGCGAGCCCGTCGTGGGGGCGATCCGGAAAGCCTGGGAAGAAAACGCCTGCCCGGAAAAACTTGTCCGAATCGGGGATTGGGAGCAATATCAGGCCAAAGGCCCCTGTCGGCTGCTGTGTCGTGCTCGGCGGACCACCCCTTTCCACGATTCTGCAGCTTCCAAGAAGCACCCATGTAAACGAAGCGATCTCGTCCAGCGAGCAACTTGGCTTGGTCGCGGAGCTCAGGGTGTAGTAGAAGTCCAAAATATAGCGACCAAGACACCTGTCCCGATATTCCAGGGTCGCTTCGAACTCGAGGTCACTCCCTAGATCGTCGAGCTCTAGGTCTCGCGTTTCCAGCCTCGACATGTCGATAACGCTCGACCGGATCTCGAGGCCCCAGTCGCTCTCAAGGTCGCCAAAGGGGTTGTCGCTCCCCGAGGGCTTGGCATGCGCGATCAAGGCTTCGTAAGCTGGCTTGAAGTCGCTCAGGGGTACCTGTCTTGTGTGCGAGCCGCGGCGGGGTTCGGGGCCTCTGTACATGTGTACTCGGTATGTGATCGCTCGGCCACTGCCCAGGGGCTCCATGAGGGTAGCAGGCGGTTGCAATCCCACAAGTGCTGACTAGGGACGATGCTGTGCCTGCTCGGTAGCTGCCCTTTGACAAGGTCGTAGGTCCACATGAGACCCCTCAACAGATCTCCCTTCCATAGCCCTGCATGGTATTCGTCCTGGAGCCACTCGCAATAGTGCGATGCCAGGCCCGAAATTGCTGGGAGAATGTCTCTGGGCGTCTGGAACGAATGATGCCCCAGCCACGAGTAGCTGACTAGTATCATCCACACCCAGGTACTGTAGATGTCATCCACATCTTCCGGCTTCTTCCGTGATAGAGGGGAGCTGTCGACTCTCTCCCTGGGCGCGGAGCCCATGCTTTGAACGAACCCTGGCGAGTAGTAGTGGATGTTGGCGTTTCCGAACACCAGCTTCCTTGAGGAAGCAATGTTCTCCTGAAAGGTCCACCCTCGATGACTCCAGCGGCAGTGAAGCACGTCGGCGTCAGCGTTGAAAAAGACGTTGCCGGACCGCGAGGCTACATATTTGAACTGCAGATAGAAGGAGCCAGATAGGCCAGGCCGCCTCGAGGATATAAATGGCATCCGGATTCGGTGGCCGCGTTGCCGTAGAAAGCCCTGGCGGCACGAGGTTGATGAGGCCGCGCAGATGGTCACAGCCGCGCCGGCATAGAGCCGAGCTACGTCGACGCACTGCCGCTGCCAGTCTGTTATATCGTCCTGTAGGATGCAGAGGGCGTCGATCCAGATGTATGGGATGCCTAGCATCCGGGTCACGGCCACGGCGTCTCTTACGACCTCAGTCATCTCGTCCTCGGTGATGGCGATTTTTCTCTGAGCAATGGTAGCCTTGGTTGTTGTGAGCTGTTGTTTTGCTTGCTCTCTGGGGCCCCAGCAATAACTCAGAGCTACATATCTGGGGACTGTCCCGGACTCCTCTCCAAACAGAGATTCGGCTGTGACTACCAGTCGCGGAGTCGGCGATTCGACGCAGATCAGCCTCTCCGGTACGATAGATGTTGCCCGATCTTCATATCTGTCTTCGCTCTCCTTCTCTAGTACCGTCGTTGTCCACTTCACTCGGTCTTTGTCCCGGTAGCTCTGGCTCAATGGAGCACCGAGTCCAAGCCAAATGTCCGACGGGTCCGAGCCTACGCAGGGAGATTAATGGGTGAAACGGAGGAGCCCGTACGAGACGAGAAAAGGGAAAAGGGAAAAGGGAAACGGGAAGCCCACTAGGAATCGAGATATTCACCTGTCAAGCCTTCTGCAAAGCAGGAGAATACAACATGTCCCGCCTTGTGGTGTTCAAAGTCCAAGCGGATTTGCGCACCTGACAGACCGTGTCCTCTGTGTTCGTGCCCTTCAAATAGCATCCCGTTCCTGAAGATGAACCTCATCAGGATGGAAAAGCCTGAACTGCCTTCCCTGCTCGACAAGGTTGGGCCGAACACTCGCATCATTTCGTCGTGTGCGTCACAAGATGATATGATGGCTTGTAAAAATGCACAAAATTCACAGCCTGCTTCGGGAAGCGGCGAAATCGGCATTCCGGGAACGCGTTTTTCGCAAGGGAACATGCGCGATAAAGCCTTCTGGAAACGGCCCCATTGAGCGTCGGTTGTACACTGGGTTTCGGGCCCGGTGCGTGGCCATTTGGCCAAGATTGGCCCGATATCGTCAATAGCCTCGTACAGCGTCGACGTGTCGTCTCGAAGAGAGCCCCCTGGAGGCAAACATCACAAAGTTGCGCGATGGGGTCGGAAGGTGGCCCCATTTTTGGGAACCAATACGCCAATATTATTAGCACACAGGGCACGAGGTCGGTCTCGATGGAATGCGAAAATCGTGCAAGAGCGACGATGGTCGCAGGATGCTTGACGCCGAGTTCTTGTGGAGAAAGGTCGTATCAACTGGGGCCTGCATTGGGAAATAATCCAATCAGCCCTTCAGCTGCGGCTCGATGGCAATTCAGGCAGCGAAGCCAAGCAGAATATGGGCAGTGGGTAGCAGCACCAGACTTCCGGTGCTGTATGTCGCGTTGCGGATCCAACAAGCCTGTATACTAGAGGCGGCGTCCACATGGGTCCAACGGGTTGACCGCGCTGTTCCCTGCAGGCTTGAGCGCACGATCTCTGGGGCGCTGTCGGACGAGCTCCGCGGGACCTGGGATGAGAAGGAGGGCGGGGCACGTAGGCCTGACCCGACTAGATCAGGGTTTGATGGTCCTCCTACATCGTCGATTAAACGGTCGCTGACTGGCTCCGAGGGGCTGGAGCTAACCCCTACATCGTCCTCTGTGGCCTTGGCCTCCTTCTCCTCCAGTTCAACCTGGAGGAGCGCTCCTGCGCTCCTCCCTCTGCTTTTTGGGCTCGAGCTTCGCCCGCAACAGCTCTCATTGCGATGAAAGTCAGTGCCTCCCAATCGAAGGCAGATCAAATGCGCCTACTTACCATGACGAGGCCATCGTGGGTTTATAAAAGGGGCCAGCGCAACTCACACAGTTGCGTATATCGACGAGGTACTGGCAGGAGGATGGTTAGAGAGGGGTAACAGGAAAAGGAAACAGGAAAAGGAAACAGGAAAAGGAAACAGGAAAAGGAAACAGGAAAAGGAAACAGGAAAAGGAAACAGGAAAAGGAAACAGGAAAAGGAAACAGGAAAAGGAAACAGGAAAAGGAAACAGGAAAAGGAAACAGGAAAAGGAAACAGGAAAAGCAAGACGAGTAGAGACGCATGCGGATGGGTAACGAGGCTGGGGCTCGGCGCGACTCGCGCGAGTGACTGAGAGTCCTGCATGGTGATGACAGAAAAAGAGTTTGGCTCGTCTTACGTTCTTCTGGTTCTTCTGCGAGGTCTGTCAGTACTTTTCGTGGCTTGGGGGAGCAACGATGCAGATGGAAGACAGGGCAGTACTAACGATGGAACCCATGGTACTCTACCAAAGAACAGTGCACAAAACGGGGGCCATTTGTCAGACATCTCAGCTTCTGGCAGTAAAGCTGGTCTGCGAAAGTAGACACGCGCCGACTGTTTTGCTTGCTGGAGCCGGCGGGGAGTCTTTGTCAGCTACCAGTCGCCGCCTCCACACCCAAGGCGGGAGAAGGCTTGGCTCGTACGTTTTATTCAATCGAAAATCTGGAATCAAACGAGAACGTTAGCCTAGAATTGTTAAAGGAGGTACGTTCGCACATGGTGCTTACCACCACCGTCTTGTCGCTGGGCTAAAGGCGACATGTCACCGTCACCGACGAGCAACTTCTCGAGCTGGGGCGGGCCGTGATGGGCCTCGCGATTGCGCCGGGTGAAATCCCCAACCGCTCTTAAGGCGGATATCCACGCCCAGGACGATTACGACCCAGTAGAGGCACGGAGGATCATGTAGGCGTCCTCCGTGGCCTCGGCCTCCTCCTCCTCAATGCTGGCCTGGAGGAGACGATCGTGCATCTCCTCCTTCTTCTTTTCGAGCGCCATTTTGGCCTATTTTACAGTTAGTACGCAGCGTCCTTCATATACCGATTGTGAAGCTGACTTAACCGAACTTGGTCCATGACCTCTGCCTCCTCCCGCCACTCTTACAGATAGGTGACCAGCCGTGATCTTCGCCTCCAGACGCTAAAATGTACCCCTGTGTTAGTATTAACTTTCCCGCGACATGGTGATGTGAGCTTTCTTACGGCGATCTCGTCTGTTTTCTCCTACACCAGTATGTTAGCATGTGGATGGTGGGACGACGGCAAGGGCATCGATGTAGTTAGGGGAGGATGGAGGAGGAGGAGGAGGAGGAGGAGGAGGACAAGGATGGACTGTAGAGTTCGTAGTAGGCTTGCAAGTGCAAGAGAGAAGCCAAAGAGATGCAGCAGCTCCCATGTCAAGGAAAGGGCAGTGCTTCTAAACGCAAGCAGACCAACTACGCCTAGTTACCCTCATGATTTCGGCGTGTCTCTATAAAATATGTCAGCGTAAGATCTCATCGTAGTGTGTGGGTGGGTAAGGATGTGAATAGAACCTACGGCGGCTTTGTTGGCCCAGTACTGTTTTGAGCCAGCAACATCGCATGGAGGTTCCGGGCGTGCCAGTCGCCCGCCAGGAGGAAGTACTCGGGGCTGGCCGAGCGATCTTGACGCGCCAGGAGGTTGCCAGGCTCCGTGTCCTTGACGGCAAGGTCGTCTTCGTTGGCCTCGATGACCCGGACTTGGTCGGCGACGGTCTGATCCCGGGCCTCAAGCGCCACCCTTTGGCCTCGTCTAGCTGTTGGCGAAGCGCCGCCTTCTCGGTCTCGTGCTCCTTGCGAAGCGCCTCTGTCTCGGCCGCGTGCTGCTTGCGGAGTTTTGCCTTCTCCTGGCGCCGTCTTGTCTTGCAGTTGCCGACGCTATAGGTGAGCTGCTGGGGCTGGACGGTGTGAGCACGGGTGTTGATAGGCATCGTAAAAGGTTTTAAGAGGTAGGTGGCCGCATCAACTGGATTGTAGTGATGATGAACAGAGAAATCCAGCATGCTCTAACACTGGCCCGGGCCCGGCCAGCACCTAGCTTCCCGGGCGTTTGCGCTCCTGCCGCTGAAGAAAGATGTTGGATGCTCCTTCCTCCAAACCCATCGACCACCTCGGAGGAATTCCTCCGTGGCGAATGGGAGCGCAGCGACTGACACACTGCCATCGGCCGTCGCTTGTCAATTCTACCCTATCGATGACCCTCCCAGCAGAAACGGGGTGCTCCCACCCATGGATCCATGAAGCATCGGGCTCCGCCTCCAGCGCCGCAGCTCTTCGATGCATACCAGGTCGCCGACAAGTTCCCTTGAAACTCAGGCAGTTTGCCTGCCCGCTATTTGGAGACACAGTGCGCTCCGACAATCCCGTGCAGACATTCGTCAACCGTCAAATCGGAACATGCTGTTCGGCGTAGATAAACGTGCTCATTCCCTCCGCCTGTCATAACAGCGGGCGTGGAACAACGATGAATGGCACACCATTGCCATAGATGCAAGCAAACAAAAGAGATCTCTCCAGCCCAGGCTGCACGGTGCACATTGTGCTTCAAGCCTCTCCATAGCCGCTGCTGCATGGGCGGCATACCGGAAACCGCAGACACTGGAACCGGCCAGGAAAAAGCAGCAACGCTTTGGAAAATCACCTACTGGCAACGAGTCACCTCCGTCATCAGTGGAGGCGTCACCGACAAGGAGGTCATCGGCCCGCAACTTAAAATTGATTTCGTGACTCTACCAACACTAAAGTGTACGTGCTCACCATTCTCCGACACTCTGGGCATCGACATGAAAGACGCCCTCGCCTCCCTACTTGAGACTGGCACCGCTCCAGCACAGCAATCCAACTCCTCTAGCAAAACATGCCACGGCCTATTTTTGCACCCCATCTTGACAAAGCTCTCGAATCCCCAGCTACATAAAATGACAGCCAAGCCAGCCATGACGCCTGATACCCGCATTTCCTCGCTTCGGCGAGCTCCCAAGGAGCTGCGAGACCGGATATGGAACTACGCCGAAAACGACCCAAGTCGGAAGCCAGGAGTCCACTTCTTGACCGTGTCGGACCATGGAAGCTGGAATGCAGAGGACAAAGACAAGGTCCTCGCTGAAAGCCTCCGGCGGCTCTTGGCCGTAGACGCCGTCGATGGCGCGCTACCCGTGCGCCTCTACGCAAGCGCCCGGCCAAACGAGAGCCCGTCCGGTGGCCCACTGCGCAACCCGTCAACCTACGCGGCCAATCAAGGAATGTGGGCCGCCTGCTGGGAATCTCGAGCTGCCATGACGAGAAAGCCGCGGCCCCGCCAGGCCGACTTGACAGCGCGGCATCATCATCCCGAGCTTGGGCGGATAGGAGAGCGCCCGGTCTGGCGCCCAGCTAGCAGAGGCGGTCATAATAGTCATCCAGTGGGCAACACGACCAAGCTTTGCTTCCCAGCCGACAACAGCAGCCGCTGCTTTCAAGTGTCCCCGCAGGACCTCATATGTGTCAAGACTTTCGACCTTGCGAGGACTTTCGTGGATACCGAGGTATCCATTACTCCTGCCAGGGCGCCGAACATGTCGCGTGGGAGTTCGAACCTAGTCTGGAACTGGAATTCTTCAACGAGAACTTCAACAGATTGCGAAGCGGCAGTCCATCCTACGCAGACTACCATGGAACGAGCTGCCTCGACGACATAGCCAGCGCACTCGCCGCAGGCAAATCCTGTCTCCGGAGATTCTGGCAAATAGACTACCAGCTCAAACGGTCGCGGACCCCCGGCGCGACCGGCAGAACCGCGAATGCCGCAAGGACCGCTTCGTCTTCTACGGGAACGGCTGCCGGTTCGTCGAGGTGCAGCTTACCGACAGCGAGTGGGAGTGCCACGGCCTGACGCCCGCCTCGGCCGCGGAAGCGAGAGGAACCGCGTTCTGGTTTAGGCGAAACCTGGAGATAGGGTACTGGGACTGGTATCGCAGTTACAACAACCACGACCTGGAGGAGGTTCGGTATCTCGAGAGATACGAATACTGGGACCCGGGGGATTTCTATCAATTCCAGGACGGAGGGTTTCCCTACGGGGCTACCACTGGTATTCTGGCGTGTGAGGATTGGGAATGAGAGCTCCCCTTTAGCTTGCTGGTTGCACTGGAGACGGCTGGGGCATTGGTCGAGAAGTGAAGCTGTGATGGGCTCGCGGCGACAAACGGCCGGGTGCGATGTATATTTCGTGATCATGGGTCGATAAATGCATTATACCCGTCCGCATCTAGTTGCACGAAGTGGCAGTGGCTGACAAACGCGACCGCGGTGTTTGCCCACAGGCCTCGGTGCACGCACAGCGGGCAAACGCGCCTATCTTCGGACGACTACTGTCGGACGAACTCCGGGGAGTCCAATCGGATGACGGTGTTCCCCTCATTTCACAAGTGCGCCCGGCAGCTGCAGCTTTCCGGCCTAACGTTACATCAAAAGGGCAGAGGAGCCGTTCTTCGACTCAACCTGCGCGCACAGCAGCAAATGCTCTCGCCCGGTGGGGATCATCTGTAGGCCGATCTTGAAGTGAGGGGTTTCAGGGTGCTGGGCAACCAACCAATGGTCCGTCGTTTTGGAGTGAAGGATGTGAACCGAATGGACCAAAGGGAATGAAGCCGTTGGGCCTGGCTGGCGGGGACCATAAAAATGGAAAACGAAGCAAAAACCGGCCAAGCCATCTCGAAGGGGCGCACAACTAGATTGGCCCCTATATGTCAACCATGGTGGCGCTGCCCGTTCTGGACTGTGCTGCTCAGCGCCGGGCCGCTTGCGGCCTCGGCCCTCCAGCTCCTGCCGCCATTACCCGAGCCGACGGGGCTAACGAGAGGCTCCCCCTGGCGCGTCGAGACAACGCGGCGAAAAATCTACATCGAAGATGCCTTCGCCTCCCGATCCGACGCGGACGGCCTGACGCTGATCCCGCCGACGGCCTACGAGTTCGCCGAGGTTTTCCGCCAGGACATCAGCGAGCTCACGGGCGCCAACTGGACTCTGGAGCGGGTTGGCCGCCTGCCGGACCCGGCCGATGTCAGCGGCGTCCTGCTCGGCGCTTTCACGGGCGGCGATGCGGCCGACCAGCAGCCGCCGACCTACGAGAACGGCGAAAGGACGTCCGAGGGCTACGAGTTCCGCGTCTCGGCCACCTCCGTCTTCATCGGCGGCACCGGCGCCAGGGGCATGTGGTGGGGGACGCGGACGCTGCTGCAGCTCATCCTGGCGGCAGCGGCGGGCGCCGACTCCAACAGCGGCAACAGCAGCGACGCGGCGGCGGCAGCACCACAGCTGTCGGCGGGCTACCAGACGGTCGACGCGCCCGCGTACGCGACGCGCGGCTTCATGCTGGACGCCGGGCGCAAGTGGTACGCGCCGTCGTTCCTCAAGGAGCTGTGCAGCTACGCCAGCTTCTTCAAGCTGAGCGAGTTCCACTACCACCTGAGCGACAACTACCCGCTCAACCGGGGCCGCAACGCCTCGTGGGCCGACGTCTACTCGCACTTCTCGCTGCTGCCGGAGCGCGATGCGGAGCTGCGCGGCATCGCGCACGGGCGCGAGAAGGAGACGCTGTCGCGGGCCGACTTTGAGGACCTGCAGCTCCACTGCGCGCGCAGGGGCGTCACCGTCGTGCCGGAAATCGAGGCGCCGGGCCACTGCCTGTACCTCACAAAGTGGAGGCCGGAGCTGTCGCTGCCGCACAAGCGCGACCTCCTGAACCTGACGCACCCGGACACGGTGCCGACCGTCAAGCGGGTCTGGGCCGAGTTCCTGCCGTGGTTCAAGACCAGGGAGGTCCACATCGGGGCCGACGAGTACGACCCGGCCCTGGCGGACGACTACATCCGGTTCGTCAACGAGATGGCGCGGTGGGTGCGCGCCCAGACGGGCAACGGGACGCGCATCCGGATCTGGGGAACGCACGAGCCGTCCGAGAACTTGACCATCTCCAGGGACGTCGTGGTGCAGCACTGGCAGTACGGGCAGTCGGACCCGATGGAGCTGCTCGGACGGGGCGGGCACGAGGTGATCAACTCGCAGGACTGGTGGGCGTACACGTCCATCAAGAACGACCACGCGCCCATCCTGCCGGCGCGGTACCCGCAGTTCTTCAACGAGGCGCGGGTGCTCAACTTTGCCGACCGCGACGGCTGGCAGTGGACCCCGGCCGACTTCAACCCCTTCAACGCGAGCATGCAGGTCGCGCCGGGCACCAGGGGGCTGCGGGGCTCGGTGCTGGCGGCGTGGAACGACAACGGGCCGGACGCGAGCACGCAGCTCGAGGCGTACTACTCGATGCGCCGGGGCATCCCGCTCGCCGGCGCCAGGGCGTGGTCTGGGGCCCGCGGCCCGCGGCTCGACGCTGGGCGTGTTGCGCCGAGCATCGACTTCTTCTCGCCCGTGGCGCCGGGGCAGAACCTCGACCGCGCTGTCCGTAGACGACGGCCTGGGGCTCGGGCGACGCGCCGCTTTTCTCGTGGTCACGGGCCGCTGCGGGCGCGAGGAGGACGGCAGCGCGGTGCGGCTCGGTCTGGGCAGCAAGGGCATGAACTACACCCTTACCCTCGAGGCGTCGGGTCCGTTCAGGCTTTCCGGGCCGGACTGCAGCCTCAGCTTGGTCGCAGCTCGCGGGAACGGCTCGTCCTCGTCGTCCGGCCTGTCTCTCGTCTTCGAGGCCGACGGCCGGCCGTACCCGCTGCGGTCTGTTGGGCGTTCGGACGCGCTCGAGCTGGATCCAGGACATCCGGGGAGGATTTGGGTCAACGCATCCGGGTCAACGCACAAGGAGGTCGGCGGCGGCGGCGAGAGCGGGACGGAGGGGATCCGGGTGCCGGCCAACATCACAGTCGCGACGGACGCGCTGCATGGCAGCGTGATCTGGGTGGACGGGGCGTTCGTGGGCCGGTTCGAGGTGTTTGTGTACGGCGGGCGAAACACGCAGTTTAGCTGGAGCCAGATGGCGTTTGTGGCACCGCTGGATGAGGTCGAAGGAGGACCGGGCGGGCTGACGAGGCTGAGGCTGGAGGAAGGGTTCGGGATTCCAGGCGAAGGTGGGAGACCAACCGGCACCAATCCACCGCCAGGGTCATCGGCTGGAAGGAGAACATTGGGCAGTGTCTGCTGGGTGGTTGTCTCGGTGCTGCTGAGCACGTCAGCATTTCTTTGCCGTGTGATCTGAACTCCTCTTTCCTCAAACCAAGGCCCTCCATCCCGAGAAGTACCGGCAGACCACCAACGCCCTTCGCGCCTTCCTTCCTTTCTTAGACAGTTTCCTAACGATCCTTACAACAACAAGCAACGCACCAGTGGTGTATGGTATCATCTTCCACCGGTAGGCAGAAGGTCCCGGGTTCGAATCCCGGTTGGTGCTACGACGCAAATGCCCCAAAATTTTATCGGGGACTTTGCGTCCGTTTTGCTTACTTTTCCCCGGGGCAACGCCGATTTCGCTGTTAGTCGACAACCCGTGTGTTTATTAAAAGAAACACAAATGGTGCTGCTGCTTGTTGCTTATTTTTTAAACGGCCCTTTTTAAAGCCGTGTCGCCGGCCTTTTGAGCTTCGAATGTTATATCGAGTCTCTGTGCTACCTCTAGTCTAGGTACCTAGGTAGTCCTGGAAGCACCATGGGTGGCCAAGTTTCATGGTACAGATTCGGCCAAGGAGCCTATTTGCGCTGCTCAAGGCCATCGCGGGTTGGATGACATCATCGCGGAGTCAGCGTGGTTTGTTGGTCCCGGGAGCTCCCGATTACTCATCCCGCAACACGGAAAGGCCGGAGAACAGAGAATAGCTGAAGGCTCAAAGGACATCGTCGATAGTCTGCTTAAATTTGCGGTTTGGTGCTTGGAATTTTTGCGTTTTAATCCGTATTACGTGAATCGCTGTTTCAGTTCGCATCGTTGTTAGGCATCCTGATACGACGCGTGGCGGTGGCTCGAAAACAGAAGAAACCAGAAGCATCCATCCCAAGCATCACGAAAAGATGGCTTCGGCAATACAGGCAGAGCTGCCCACCTTTTCGGCGCTCGACTACACAAAGTTCTTTGGTGCCGGCGCGCTGGCTGCAATGTCCACACATGCCGTATGTGCCAGACCGACGTGGGAGTGGCTGTTTGCCCGGCCACAAATCCTCCATGGGAAAAATGCTAACCAGCACCATCTGTTATGGGCAACAGGCGGCCACGCCCATCGACGTAGTCAAGACGCGCATACAGGTCGACGACGCCATGAAGGGCCTCAACATGATCAAGGCCGGGCGGTCCATCATCGCCAAGGAGGGCGCCAGCGCCCTGCTGACCGGCTTCGGCCCGACGGCGGTCGGCTACCTGGTGCAGGGCGGCGGCAAGTTCGCGGGCTACGAGTTCTTCAAGCGCAGCTTCGTCTCGGCGGCGGGCGGGCCCGGCGAGCGCGCGACGCGGAACCGCACGGCCATCTACCTGGGCGCGAGCGCGTCGGCCGAGTTCTTTGCCGACATCCTGCTGTGCCCGCTGGAGGCGACGCGGATCCGGCTCGTGTCGCAGCGCGGGTACGCCGGCAGGCTCGCGTCCGGGTTCGCGCGCATGGCGCGGGAGGAGGGTTTGCGCGGGTTCTACTCGGGGTTCGTGCCGCTGCTGTTCAAGCAGGTGCCGTACGCGGTGGGGCAGTTCACGGTGCACGAGGCGGCGGTCGAGGCCATCTACCGGGGCCTGGGGCCGGAGCGGACGGCGGCGCTGACGCACGCGCAGTCGACCGGGGTCGAGCTGGCGTCGGGCATCGTCGCGGGCGTGGCGGCGGCGGTGCTGTCGCACCCGGCCGACACGCTGCTGTCGGCCATCAACAAGGGCGCGGGCGACAGGAAGCAGGGGGCGACGGCGCGCATGCTGCAGCTGGCCGGCGAGTTTGGCCCGCGGCGGCTGCTGATGACGGGCCTGGGGCCCAGGGTGGTCATGACGTGCGGCCTGGTTGCGGGCCAGTTCGTCATCTACGCGCAGTGCAAGGCGCTGGTCGGCGCACCGCCAGGGGTGGAGATCCACAAGGTCGAGGAGGAGCAGCCAATGTGATCAGGGGCGGGGGGTTTGCTCCTGTTGTTGGTCGCCATTTGCTCCGTTGGTCAGCATTTGATCCGTTGGTCGGCTTGGCTCCGTTCGTCGTCCTTTGTGGCGTTGGTTGATTTTGCGCTATTGATTGCCATTACTTTTTTTGCTTCACCGACTTTTTTTCCTTACTTTTTTTTCTTCTTTTTTTTCTTCTTCTCCTGCTTTCTCCCTTTCCCTTTTATTTACCTCATCTGCCTCTTGGTATTATGGACATGTCGTTATTATTAATCTCTTTATGTTCTCTCGCCTATCCTGGCCGGGTCGGTTGGCTGCCGGGCATGGAGAAACCATGGGGCTGCACCTGACCGCCTCGTGCCTTGTTTAATTAGACGGTCGGCGCTAGGGGGTTTTGGGGCTAGGGCCGAGCAAACAGGCAGGTCGACAATGGCACAACGGGTCACGTTTGGTCGCAGCGAACAATGGATGGGGCGGGCGGTAAAATCCGAGGCCTTTTGGTCTGAAGGAGGGGCCTGTGGGCCAGGGGCAATAAAGGCTGCGGACTTGTGCGTGGACTTGTGGACTCGGCCAGGGTCGGGCTGGCAAAAGAACCGAAGTCAATTCTCATCTGCGACAGGCACAGGGCGATTCGGCTGTTTCTGACAGCCCTCAGGCGATTTCCGGAGCTTCTCCTCGTCCCGCCCTCGGCTGGGCATGCCCTGTCGCGATCGAGGGATGCGACTGGGCGCAGCAGGCCCTGACTCTGCTGCGGCCTGAGCCTGGAACGCTGCGAGGGTGCGAGGCAATGCCAGTTGGAAGTGGGGATTCTGGCATCCCCATGCACCCATGGCAGCACAGCAAAGAGAGGCCACTATTATTAGCCGCCCCCTCAGCAGCCTGTGTGGCTGCTCCGCCGGCTTGCAGAACAGAATCTCATTTTCCCGATGCTCCCGCCCACTCCAGCATTGTTTGGCGGGGCGCTGGCGGGGGCAGAGCTGCGCGCGAATTGGCTGCGCGCGCCCATGGGTGGGTGCATCCCTGCAAGGTGTGACAGCTGGTTGCCAGTTTTTCGTAAGCGCCCTACCAACAGTCAATCTCCCGGCTCTGCGCCCCTTGGCCTGGTCGCCATTCCAATAGCCTTCGATTGCTCCCCAACCTGCTCGTCCTAGCCCCCTGCTCGCGTCCGCCACCCCATGCACCATGCCACTCGGGGCAGGAGAAAGTGGGGTGTGTTGGGCCACTTGGCTGGCGAACCCAACCGCTGGCCAGCTGTTCCAAAACAAACTGCACGCCGGGCGGAAAGGACGGTGGGTGCGTAAAAAATGAAGGGGGAGGAAGAAGAAAAAAAAAAAAGCACAGGGCGCGTGGGCGGGAGGGACAGCCAGCCCAGCCAGCCAGGCAGACACGGACAACACGCCAGCCCAGACAAAAATCCTTTTTCCGTCCTGGTCGTTTGTCCATCAAACACAACCAACACACAGTCGCTTCGCAAGGACAAATAACCTCCAACCGCGACAGGGACCGGCGTTGGTAGCGTTTTGCTTTAGTCCTGCCTAATCGCAATGGTCAGGCCCTTTTCTGACCTGGACAATACATTACGCCATCCCGACTCCACCTTTCGTCCGAATGTTTGGCACAATAAGACGCGAGGCGACAGACCCGAGTGCGCACCGCAATGCCTGGTCTGGCGCACAGCAGCAGCAACAACAGCAGCAGCACCAACAGCCTCCGTCGCAGCAGCAGCAGCAACAACATCAGCAGCAGGACACGCAGCAGCAGCAGCAGCAGCAGCATCAGCATCTCCAACACCCGCTGCCGCACCACCCAGCAGCACAATCCGCATCAGCACCACCTGCACCACAACCAACAGCCCGGCCGTGTCAGCGTCGGCGGCGTCGGCACCAACAACATGACGGTTGTCAGCAGCGGCGGCGGCGGCGGCGTGAGCACTGTCTCGTCCACCAGGGCCGCCCGCTCGAGCCCAATGGTCCAGATGGCCATCGCGGCGCTGGTGTCGTTCAACTCGGACCATCGTCCCAGCTCCGAGATGCTGTCGTTCCACGAGGACATCCTCGACGCGGCCGCCAGGGCCTGGGACGCCGGCTACCACTGGAGCATTTCCATCTTCGCCATTGCGCTGCGCGCCATCATCCGCGACGTCGCAGCCGAGCGCCGCCACAAATTTGGCTCGTCGATGTGAGTATAGACTTTTTTTTTTTTTTCGGGTCCCAATTGAATTGCCCATTTGCAGCCGCACTCGATCCGTCGCAATTGCTTGCCTGCATTTGCGCATCGCGACTGCCACGCGGGCGGATCCAGGTGGCTGGGTCGCCCAAGCCCCAGCAGACTGCCAACCAACAACCCCTCCTCCCTCCCTGGCCATTGCCCCCTACCGCTGCCAGATGCCGAAATGCTGACTTGTGGGACTCGTCGACCCCAGCGACCCGGCCTACATTGAGAAGTCACGTGTGCCATCCAGACCCGCTTTTTGGCCATCGACCCAGCCCTCGGCGTCCCCAGCCCGGCCAGCACAGGCACGCCGCCCGCCTCGTCGGCGGTCCCCAACGCCGCCGCCATTGCCGCCGCCGCCACTGCTGCCGCCGCCGCCACGCGCGGCAGTCCCCAGCCAGCCCCGCATCTGGGGTACCACCATGACGCCCAGGCGACCGCTGCCGCCGCCCTAGCCGCCAACCCGCTATCTACCCCGTCCATGAACGTCGAGGCCAGCCCGAGCCCCAGTCCGGCCCTGTCGTCGTCGGTCCTGGTCCCTCCGGCCGTGCGCATCATCCAGCCGCCGCCGTCCCCCCCCATGGACACACACCACCGCCGGGGCACCCGCATCCCAACAAGCTGCCGGCGATCCAGCCCCAGCCCCCTATCCAGCCTCGCCCACAGCACCCGCAGCAGCCACAGCAACAGCAGCAGGCAATCCTGCCCCTCCCTCGGCTACATCGTCAGCCCTTGCCCCAAGGCCCTCCGTCACAGCCGGCGGAGCAGGAGCAGGACCAGACGGATCCGCCTGGCTCCCCGCCGGCAAAGCGCCGTCGGCCCCTACCCACTGTCGGCGTTCACAGCTGGGCCGTCGCCAACGGCAACACTAACGCCAGCACCAGCAAAAGTACCTCCCGCTCGCCTCCCAGGGGGGCGAAGACCACGTCTGGAAACCTCGCCCCTCCCGAGGAAGAGACCATCAGTGCGAAGCGCCGCCGCCGCCGCTCCGACCGCGGCGGTGACCCGGGTGCGTACCGCAATGTTGGCGGTTACGGCGACGTCACTGCGAGCGGTTATGGCTATGGCTACACAGGCACTGTCAAGTGCACCATGCCACCCTGCGAGTGGGTCGCTGTCACCACAAGCATGCGCATGGGCCTTCGCCTGAACGACCACCTGCTGCGGAAGCACGGCGTCGAGAACAGCGCCATCCGCCTCCGCCCCAGCTACATCCGTCGCATGCCCCGCAGCCACGCGGCCGTGAGAGTCGTCAAAGAGAGGGGCCCTTACCGCTCCGCCCGCGAGGCCCTCATCCGTATCGCCGATACCCTGTCCGCTTCCAACAAGGACTGGCGCTGTCCCCCCTCCATTGGCAAGCTGCGCGAGGAGCGAGCGCGCGAGGTCTTCCCTCACACCGACGATGTCAAGTCCATGTCGGGCAAAGACCTGCGCGAGGAGCTGGTCCGCATGCGCACCGGAGACGGCATGCAGATTGCCGCCGCTGCCATCGCCGCGGAGAACTCCCGTCTTGGCATCGCCAACCACAAAGACTCGCCCCTCGAGGTCTGGACCCGCGAACAGTTTGTTCCCTGGCAGGCCTCGGTCAAGGAGGTGGACCCGGCCGCCCTGGCGGCCTCGGAGAGCGCGCAGCTCGGCACCAAGTCGCCCGAGACCACGGATCGCTGGCTCGAGAATCACTTCAGGCCATGGGAGTCCAAGGACGGCGGCGGCGGCGGCGGCAGGAAGACGACGGCTCCACCATCGTTGCCGCTGGCACTGCTCCTCCTGAGGACGACGAGGACGACGACAGCAAGGGTGAAGGCGAAGAAAGGGCCCAGCGACGAGGAGCTGAGTGATGACGATGACGAGAATGATGCGTGAAGTCGAATCTCCTAGCATATATGTTCATTTTTTTGGATTGGGGTTCCGATGTTCTGCTTCTAGGTTTGAACATCTCGGTTGTTTTGCGTTATTTCTTGTTTGTGGCGCCTCCAGGAAACAGTGTGCTTTCACATTGCTTTTATCGTTTCTGCCTTTTTTTTGGTTCTTTTTTCTTCTCATTACGTATACCACAAATATGTCCTCGTTTGCTCTTTATCTCCTTGTCGCTGCCATTACAGCCTGCGAAGCGCCCTTTATTACAACGGCCTCCGTAAGCGTGTTTTTAGGTAGTATATACACGATAGTCGAACTGGTGCGCTTGTTGCGGGACTTACTGGCTTTCGCCTGTGTTAGGCTATTTTCTGCCGTGGGACTTTCGTCCATAATTGATATCTCGGCGCCTCAGCAATTTCCACCGTCAACAACACTTGCCTCATGCCCAGTCATAGCGCTTCACAGTCGACGGTGGGAAAGTCGATTTTTGGCCTTGACCACCAGAAGAAAAAGAAGACCCAGATGTAGCCGGCGAAATAAGTCCATCGCGCGGGACGGACCAGCCGCCGCAGAATCAGACAGCACACGTCCTCGACAATAATTGCGCCTCCAACTATGGGCGGTATCCGCCTCGTGTCATCGTACCGGCCAGTCGAGGGGAAAAGGACAGGAGGCGAGGCGAAGAAGGAAGGACAAAGAAAGTTAACTGACTTGGCAGCCACCAACGCGCGACCGGCCATGTGTCGCACCTAGGTCCTTGGGCTTTGAGGCATAAAACACGCATCAGGGCTGAGAGAGCAAAGACCAGGACGTTGATGGCGGCGCGCTGCAGGGTCCGATTCCGGATCCGGAAGACGTTGACAGCCAGCAGCCTCGCGTGCGTGACGAAGGCAGTGCGGTGGAACTGTTGCCAAAACACCCTGTTGGTCAAGGTGCCGGACGACGGCCTGTCAGCCCTGGAGGGGAAACGAAAAAAAAAAAAAAAAAAAAAAAAAAAAAGAGGGGGAGTTGGGGACATCAGGTAAATGCGGTTCTATACCTAACCCCCAATACCGCCGCAGCGTGTACGCCTCGCGCACGTCGCCAAACAGCGGCCGCCACCGCGCGTGGTCGTGGCCCAGGATGCCGATGGCGCCGAGGGCGCAGAGCGAGTAGATGGCCTGCCAGTCGGCGTAGGTCGGGAAGTTGAACTGCACGGCCAGCCAGGCGCGGACGCCGGCCTCGCGCCACGCCACCGCCGGCGCGTGAGGCGGCGGCGGCGGCGGCGGCGGCGGCGGGAGCAGCACGCGCCACAGGATGCCCTCGCGGGCCGGCGTAGTCGTCCTCGACGGTGAGGTACCAGTACGCGCCGTCGACGAGGTCGAACGCGCGCCTGGCCAGCGCCGCCAGCAGCAACGTCGCGGCGTGCCCGGCCAGGAAGGCGCGGCGCGACGGCACGTAGGCCCGGTCGCCGGCGCGGAGGGCGGCAGGCTGGCGTCGGACATCTCGGCGCGGGGCGCGAACAGGACCTCGCGCGCGGCCCAGCACGCCCGTCCCACGCGCCGTCCTTCCCGGCAACCGCGGGCCGCGGTGGGCTGCGGTCGGTGACGCACGGTAGCGGTTCGCGTACAGCACGGCCTCGAAGCCGGTGCAGACGCAGTAGCTCAGGAAGCCCAGCTCTGGCAGCGACGCGTCCACGAGCCTGTAGGCCGCGGCGCCGTGCAGGAACAGGCACGCTGAGAGGGCGCGCCTGAGCCGGGGCCGCCGGGGCGACACGGCGACCATCAGGACGGCCCAGTGGATGTAGATGGTCGCCAGGAGGAAGAAGGGGTGCCGCGCGAGCGAGGCCATCGGGACGGTCGCCATGGCTTGTGGTGCGCGTGGTGCTATGAACGAGTGTCCTGGAGAGATCCAGGAAGCAAGTTCGCACCCTTTTCCTTTTTTTTTTGTTCTTTCTTCCCCTTGAAGCGCCCACACTTGCCGGCTTCCAATCCCGAAATGTTGTTTTTTTACCCCTCGCTCACTTGAGGTCTTCGATGAGGTTCTGACAGCCAAGGCTTCCCGCGGCGCCGAGCCTAGCCTCCTCGTTTTGCAGGGCCGCCCGTCCCGCAACAACACCGCTCCGCTGCTCTCCGAATAAAGCAGGCCAAACGGTTTCGTTCCACCGACCAAGATCTTGGTGCGATCCTTCCAACCCGCCACCTTGCCCGCGCGGCCTGTGCCTTGCCGTGTAACGCAAGGTGGATGGCAATACCAAGATTCAATGCTGCTTCCTCCTCACCGGGCCTAGCCGTCGGCGATCTGATGCCAGACTCGTGTAACAGAGCCCCAAGTAGGCGTACCAATGAGATGTCTAGGGTGCATTCCCGCCAGTACCCGTATCGTTAGGCGAGTCCTAGGCTGCATACCCTCTCTAGCCCAATGGGGACTCTTTCTTCGACGATATAGGACTCTGGGCCGAGGCCGAGATCCGACTGCTCCTCCCTGCGGGCCCCGCCGAAGCCTGGCAGTGCAAGTATGCCGACCTTATCTTGGCCATCTCGGAGGTGCGGGCGTCACGAGGTCCGTCTCCGAGAATATGGGGACTAGGTGACGCTCGAAGGATGAGGACGCTGCATATCGCCCAGACACAAGACATCGATATCATGCCTCCGCCCTTCTCTTTTGCTTCCTTGGTGGTCTTGGGCTGGTAGGAACTGGGAGGGTGACAAAGCCATGCGATGTCCAGTCTCTGGCTGGTTTGTCTATGCCCTTCGAGGCTTGTACGCGCGGCCGGTTTAGCGGCTTCGATACGCATCCTGCGACTCTCTGGGTAGAGAAGGTAGCCAAGGGCCTGCAAAGATTCACCTTCTAGTCTACTACCTGAGTACAAAAGGATAACAAGACCCCGCTGTTCCCTCTCTGATATTACGACAAACCACCACCCACCTCATCTCGCCTCAACTCGGCAAACCTCCCCCTCGAAAAAGCTCGCCCTCTCGCAAACATGCAGCTCACCTCGGTCGTCACCGTCTTCGCCCTGGCCCTCGACGTCGCCGCCAGCGGCACCCCCTGCCCATGCAGCGAGCCGCGCTGCGCCACCCTCCCCAGGTGCCGCGGCTGGAAGCGCTGGATCCGTGGGGCCGATGCCCTGGACGCCAACGGGGTACGTTTGCCTTGCTTATTATTAATCAACTTCCTCTGCAGCCCTTTCCTCGGCCCAGCGAGAACAAGAGTGGCGCCGGCTCTCGTAGATGGTGGGCTATGAAGCTGGCTTGTTACTTGTTCTTTGTTCCTCTAGGCCGTCATCAAGCGCGAGCCTGTCGTTGTCGTCGCCGAAAGCTCTTGAGCGCAGAAGAGGTTCATGCAAACCTCGATGGCCGACATGGCATGTTTTGGTACAGTCAGAGGCACAGTTCTACGAGAATGGAGCTCGGGTTGACTAGCATTGCTTGTCAGGAGAAGCAGAACGTTGTTTGGCTACCTTGGTATGCCTCCAGTCAGCTCATGGTGAAGCAGGCTCCTGGCACCATATCGCTGTCTTGCCTGCACATGTAGAGCAAATACAGCGTGTGATCTAGAACTGCTTCAAACACCATCCAGCCGGTATTTATGTATGCCCAGGTGTGTTCCCTCTGAGTGATGACGAATGTTGCCGTTCAGATACCAAAACTGAAGACCCTGCGCTCGAGATTCGCACGGGAGGGGTTGCTAGTTGGCAGCCCCTGACATTCAGCTGGTCGATACTGGCCCCTTATGTGGACGACACCCTCTGCGCTCGGTCCCAAACAACCCGCGGCTATCCCTTACCCACGCCGAACAATCCGTCGCCAGAGGCGTGTCCTGCCCCGACCGTCATGATCTGGAGAGATAGGTACAGACACTCTTTGTAGAGCCTGCGCAACGGGCTACACAGCTGTACCCCTATTCGCGACATCTGCCAGAGCTCGCAGCACCGACGCTTGGCTTCGAAAGGCTCGGCAGCGCATAGCCGGCCGGAGACAGCCAACCTGGCCCGATGAACCACCTCCCGACGTGCCTTAAACACGTCAGCACCGAGCCATATCACACCGACAAATCTTCACACCCCCAGGGCCTCGTTGAAAGAGGAAGAGGAAAATGCGATTTCCCATCTCTAAGCCACGTCACACCCTCTTCTTGCAGCTCTGGCCCGGACACGAGCAAACCTGGTTCCATCAACGTCTAACTCGGCAGGCCTTTTACCCTTCTCCGTCCGCATTCCCGATCTGGCCGAGGCGATATTGCTCCAGCTCAGCTCATCACGCCTTACCCATTTAGCCGTACCGCAGCCAAATACCCCGACAGGAGCAGTTATTGAGCATGGTGATATAAAAAAAGATATTTCTAGGTTTCTGTGCAGCCATCCCGACGGCGGCCTCGGTTCACCTGCGTCGCGTTACGTGCTCCCGGAAGAATTCAAAAGGCCGCCCGTCGGATCACGGCGGCGGGGAAGGCAGCATCGGCAACGCCACAATATCAGGGCAAATTGATCCGCCAGCGGATTATTTTTCTTGTTCCCGTTTCGGGTACAGCCGCCGGCGACGCTCGGGGTGCGAGAGCCGGGAAAGGAGACAATTTGATCCTTTCTGCACACGCATGCTGCTCCTTCGTCTGCCCTGTCTCACCTCGGCGCTCTGCCATGCTAGAATGGGCAAAGATGGGAGCTGCCACCCGAGACCTATAGCCCTGCCAGTCGTGTCCGAATTTGTATATAAAAAGGGGCGTGGTCTTGTCTAAAAGCCCTCTTCATTTCGCTGGCCACATACCAAAGCAGAGTCGACCAACCCCAACACCACAATACAATGCACTCGTCCATCTTCCGCATCGTCGCGACTGCGGCCCTGTGCCTGGTGCTCCCGGGGTCCAGCGTGCTCGCCCAAAAGGACGGGGCGGGTGACGGCTACGATCTGAGCAGGCCGTGCGGCTTTAAGATCGCGCCCTGCGAGCCGGGGAGCACATGCTCCGCCTTGGACCCGGCCTGCCCGGCAACCCGCCACGAGAACTGCCTCGGCGTGTGCCGCCCCGTCAAGACGGCGCCGCCGCCGGGCACCGCCACCACTGGCAGGGCCACCCTCCGCCCCATCAACCGCCACAGCCGCACGACCAGCACGGTCAAGAAGCCGTCGTCCACCAGGAAGCCCACATCCGTCACCACGAGGAAGCCCATGCCCACCATCACGAGAAAACCATCCACAACCACCAAGCCATCGCCCACCAAGAAACCCACCCCGATCACCACAAGGAAGCCAACCACCACCACGAGAAAATCATCCATGACCACCAAGAAGCCAACCTCGCGCACCCGCACCACCCGCACGCCGCGACCGACCCCAACCCCAACGCCGCCGCACAGGTACGAGGACTGCGGCGGGAAGCGCATCACGCCAAAGGACTGCCCCGCGGGCTACGTGTGCGTCGACGACCCGTACAGGGCCGGCGGCTGCGGCATGGCCTGCGACGCCCCCGGCATCTGCGTGCCGCCCACGACGCCGTGCGCCGGCCTCGCGGGCCGCCGCTGCCCCGCCGGCAAGACGTGCGTCGACGACCCGCGCGACGACTGCTGGGCCACCAACGGTGGCAGGGACTGCAGCGGCATCTGTGTGTGAGATGTGGCGCCTGGCAAGAGCAGTAGAAGGAAAGGGAAGGGACAAGAGACAGCAGGACGGTGCGCGGAGATTGGACGAATGGGAAGCTGGAAAAGTGGCTCTGCGGGTTGAAATCGTAGTGGATGTCATGGGGAATCGTCAAATGCCATCATAGGTAGCTTGCTATAAAACAAGACGCTCCCTCTCCCCTCCCAATTCTGCCATCCTCATCATAAGACACGACGCTATTTCGCAGAATCGTCAGTGGGCTAGAAAAAAAAACCATGATACAGGGAATCTAGAGAATAGATACGCCCAGGAGGCAGTGTGTCTATGTGCGCGAGATGGTACACGATCGCCATGAGTAAGTACACAATATTTATGCTTCCCACAGAGACCCAGAAAACTTAGCCGTCCTCCGGTTCGTGACCAGGTCCATCTCCTCGGGCTTGACCATCTTAGTCTTGTTCTTGATCTTCCAGAAGGCGATGTTCAGCAGGTAGATGGGGATGCCGATGTAGCTGGTGATGAACTTGTCGACCTGGAACTTGGGCATGAAGGCCGAAAAGCCGTTGAAGACGATGATGAGGATCGTGATGAACAGCGCGATGTAGGCGCCCCAGGGCAGGAGCGGGTTGGTGTAAGGCAGGACCGAGCGCGGGATGCCCTGTGCCTTCATGCCGCGCACCATGCAGATGTACGACACCAGCACGGCGACCCAGTTGAGGGCGCCAAACACGGTCACCATGGACACGAAGTAGCCGAAGACGACGGCGGCGCTCGTCGTCACGTTGAGGTAGCCGAGCACGATGAAGAGCGACGACAGTGCCACGGCGGGGATGGGCACGCCGCGCTTGTTGGTGCGGCCGAAGATGGCAAAGGCCTGGCCGTCCTTGGCCAGGGCCCAGAGCGAGCGAGCGGCCAGGTAGATGTCCGAGTTGGCGGCCGAGATGGTGAAAACGAGCAGCAGGCCGTTGACGGCCTGGTCGAGCTTGTCAATGCCCGAGATGACAGCCGCGACGACGAAGGGGGAGGCGTCGCCCTTGGGCGTCTTGGAGGCCGCCGCGCTGAGCAGCTTCTCGTGGGTCGAGGGGACGGCCATGCCGAGCACGAGGACACCACCGAGGTAGAAGAAGATGATACGGCCGAGGGTCTGGCGCACGGCCCGGGGAACGTTCTTTCGCGGGTTCGGGGTCTCGCCGAAGGCCACACCGACCAGCTCGGTACCGAGGTAGGCGAAGGTGGCCTGGACCATAGAGGCCCAGAGACCGAGGAAGCGGCCGAGGCCGCCCGGAATGCCATTGTACTGAGCGAACGCGCCGGGGTTCTCCCAGTAGTAGAAGCCGGATCGGAAGCCGTTGGGACCGCCGCCGAGCGCGATGATGAAGCAGAGCAGGATCAGCATGAAAATGACCAGAGCCTTGACCAGAGACATCCAGAACTCGGCCTCGCCAAAGAAGGAGACATGGATGAGCTAGTAATTATCGTCAGCACATGTTGATTGCAGATACCCCGCCCTCGAACACGTTGAAACTTGGTGTGTAAAACTCACATTGAGCAGGATGATGGCAATTCCAAAGACGGTGATCCAGACTCCGACATTGATATCGGGCGCCCAATATCTCAGGAGCAAGCCCGTTGCAGTCAGGTTGTTCGGCAGCACGACGGCGTATTTCATGAAGTAGTTCCAGCCGGTGGCGTAGCTGTTTAGAAGCGATCTCGTCAGCGGACAGAAACCCCAAAGGAGATAGTGAGAGCCACAGCCCAGGGGAGCACAAACCCCATAGCAGGATCAACGAAGCGGGTAGCGTAGCCGGAGAAACTCTTTTTGTGGGGGATCCAGGTGCCCATCTCGCCAAGGGCGACCATGACAACGTAGACGACCCATCCCATAAGGACGTAGGCGATGAGCAGCGAGCCGGGGCCGCCGTTCTTGAGCGCCGACGCGGAGCCGAGAATCAGACCAGTACCGATGGCGCCAGCAATAGCCATCTGCAGAAGAGTCGGTAGCAGTTAGCAAACAGCGATCCCACATCACACTCTCGGTTTTCGTCCCCATCAGCCACACAATGGCAGTTCAAGGCCATCGCGCGGGGAACGGGTCGTGGCGTATCGGGTAGACTTGCCATATCTAATAGAAGCAGATGAGATAATGTTAGCCAAGTGTAACGCGACTTCTAGCAGGCGCGCAGCACCCGGGAGGAACAAGTGGTGACGAACTCAGCTGGCGCGGCTTCATTCCACGGTGCAGGTCATCCGTGGCCTCGCCGACCTCGCCGTCACTGCTGACGGCGGCCGCCTCGATCGGCGATTCGGAGCGCTTCTCGTCATCTTTGCTGAAGGGATTCCGCATCTTGACAGACTCTGTGATTCTGAGCCTTTGGTTTTTTGGTGGGTTTTTTTTTCGTCTTCTTCCTTCTTGCCGTCGGTTCTGGTGCTTTTTACAGACGCCGACCGAGAGTTCCCCTCTGACCCAACAGGCGCACGTTATTACGCGTGCTTGAATGCCTCGAGGGTCAATCACCAATCCTTGACGGACAAGTGAGCCACGGGAGCGTCGGTGAGTGGGACAGGGCGTGCGGCAGGAGTGACCGTGGACGCGGACGCGAGGGGTAAGGAAAGAAGAAGGAAAAAGGAAGGACTAGGACGTTGAGCAGGGTGGCATGGCCGGGAGTTTTAATACCACCGCAATTTGGCCGGCATCCTCTGCCAAGACTCAACAGCGGCGAGGTCCCGGGCGCGTCGTGATTATGGCGGTGGTGGTGAGAGCGGCTTGTGGTGGAGGACGATCGACGGGCGTCGCACAGGAGCAGCAAGCCCACCGTCGTATTTCCCAGCCTGGTCACCGAGCATGGGGACCCAGCTCCGGCCGGGAGGGCCGCAGCGGGGGCGGGCGTTGGAGAGGGAAGGCCGTCGGTCGTCCATGTGCGCGTGCAGCCACGCTGATGGAGAGACAGCAGGAGTGAGCGGGGATCCACTGTCGAGTCGACGAATCCTAACGGATCTTTCGCAGAAAGATAGCAGGCACCCGAGCGAGGGCCGCGCAGAGTGGGCCCGGGCCAGGCTCCCTCGACAGCGATGTTCCCCAGACTGATAATGGAGAGACCGGGATGGTTACATGGGATCCCTGGTGCCGGCCGCCGGCGATAGGTGCATCCAGCGAGCAAGATTGGACATTGGATGGGTCCAGACGGCTGTATGCGGGCAGATGCAGGTTGGTTCGGCCTCGTTGCACAAACACACGCTGGTGGGTTGCATCCAGGTGGCACTATGGGAGCTGGCAGGATGTCTCCGGGCTCTCTCTCTCTCTCTTTCTCTTTCTCTCCCTCTCTCGCGTCCACGTTCTCTAGAGCGCGACGGGATCGAGGCGGCTGGCGGTGGGAAAGCCAATGTGAAGTGTGGGTGCATCATCAATGGAGCCCCTCCTCCTTCCCCATTTCCACGCTTTGCCAAGAGATAAAGGCGCCGTCCGCCGCCACTTTTTCCTGGCAGGAACCCGCGCACACACACACACACACACACACACACCGTCAGGGAAGCCAGCCGTTGAGAGCGAGCGACCCTTTGCCACTGGAAATTGCCCGCATATCTGACCGACGGTGGGGCCATCCATGCATGGAATCAGTCTGTCGGTTGGTTGGGCGAGCGGTTTCTCTTTGTGCTTCTGGAAAAGGGCGCCGTCGGCACGCCTTCGTCAGTGGGTGAGCGCTAGCAGAGTGGCCGACAGCCAGTTGACAGGCACACATGAGGCCACCGTCGCGCAGTCGTCTGTGCTTTCTGGCTGGAGTTTACGTGCGTGCACGAGCTGTCTGTCGAGTCAAGCCATGGGCGCTCCAGAGCACGCAATCAATTGCAGGGCGCAAGAAACTCCACACATGACCGCTTACGTTGTAATTTGTAGACGAGGTGCCAAAACTTACGTACATTGACAGGCCTTCCAAACCCCAAAAACAACAACTGTCGTCGTCAATTCCCATCGCCAAGTAGAGTGGGCGGCCTTTGTGCCGCCGCCCAGGCGGAGAAGAGGGGCGCTCCGGATCTCTTGACTCTCTTGTGCTGTGGGTGAAGGAAGCTTCTTTGCGCCACCAAGCGGCCTCTTCACCACCAACAACTGGCCCCGAGTCCCAAACGGGCGACCGAGAGTGGCCTGTTCGCGCCTGCAGGTGGGGCCCTTCTCCTTATCCAAGCCTGACACCTGGCAGCTTGGCCGAGGCTTAGACGCCCCGCCCAGAGATCTGCTGCTGGGCACTTGGCAGGCCAAGGAGGTCTGGACTTCCTGGCAGCTGTCGACGGTCCCCGGGGATTGCCCAGAAAAGGAAGATGGCAGTTTTATTGGGGCGCAGAAAGAGGAAGGTCGGAGAGCACCAGCAGGGGGTCTGTCCAATGTCCGGCGCCGACTCCTGTCAGATTGATAGAGCAAATCTCTGGTTTGGAATTCGGCATCATGCGGTTATCCCTCTGTGCTCTCGTCCTTGAACTTCTGTCAAGGCAACGCCAGCCACCAGCCACGCGAGCTGAGTGTCCGAGTTGAGCATTTATCCATTTAGATGGCGGTGAAAGTAAGCCGTGGCAAGCCGCGTGAGGTCGGTAAAGGAGAGGGGAAAGGAGAATAATCCTCGGGTCCACAATATGCCAACCCCAGGCTGTTCGCAGGGCGAGCCCCGGAGCATGTGCGCGCCGCGTGAACGGGCTGCGACGCAATCCGCAAGGGTCCATCCACTTGACGACATCTCGGGCGCAAGGGATCTGGCGCCGTCGCGCTCGAAGATGCTGCCGTAAGACGCTAACACGCTAGGTACAGACCAGTGACCGACAGATTGCATAGGAAGGGCTCCTTGGTCCAAGATCAAAGCCCAATTCCGACTTCGATCACCGAACACAAACCTCGCGCAGCCGCACTCGGTCAGATCCGATAGGTGTGGGGATATGCATGGCTTCCTGTCCATCGCCAGCCTATACGTAGATGGGTACTTACCAGGTGTACATACCTATATGATGCGGTACCTTGCCTAAGCTGCGGTGCAAGTCGGGAGTTTGTTTTAGCGCCGCCACCAAAGATCCCGTTGGTGGCCTGAGCCGCTAGCTGTTCCTAGGTAGGCCTAAATCATGTGTAGTTCGTGGCAGGACCGTGTGCCGAGAACCGGGGACGCCATCCGGTAACCAAACAAGGACCGAGCCAAGCACATGGCTGCCATCGAATTGAAAAGGATTTATTTTCCTACCATCACCGACTTGGATGAGCTCTTCATCCGAACAACAAACTGGCTATCTTTAGGATGACCTGAAACCATTCAGTCCCAACTCCCCTTTCGATACACCATCATCTCATGCCCCAATAACTCCCAGCTGGGAGGCAAACGACACTGAGGAAAAGAAACAGAAAACATACCCACAAACCGAAGTAACAAAACAAACAGCAGAAAACAAGAGAAGGCCGAAAGGACATGCGTAGCGGCGCTCATGCCGTAGAACCGGGAAGAAAGCAAAAGCACTTGGATGCAGTGGCTGGTAGCCCGACTGCACAGGGCGAGGTGGCTCCACAGAGGCGCGCCTTTGATGGACGGCCGGGTCACCAGGTCGAGTCGCGGCCGGTAGGCGTCACCTAGTCAAACTTCTTGCTCGCATCCCAAAGGGCTGCTGCTCGAGATTTTAGCGGCCATCCAAACCAGCGAACTTGGAGTGGTGTCGTGCTTCGCTTAGTTCTTGGGCCGTTGATGGGTCACCGTGGTGCCACTGCTCCACCGGTTGCCGGTCCGGGGCTTGGGGTTCTCTGCGGGCTTCGATTCGCCCTTGGGCGGTCCGCGGGACACCTTGGTGCCACTCTCCCAGCCTTGAGGGGTCCGGCGTTTGAGGTTTGAAATGTCGGCTGGGCTTTGAAGAACCTGGCGGCTGACAAGCCCGGAGACCTCGGTGGTGTCCTTCGGCTAGCCCACAGGTATGGCGGCGCCCTGGGTCGTCAGGGCGAAGGCGAGGAGCGCCGTGCCTACAGCCTGTGCGGAGAAGTACATCGCGGAAGACTGGAAGAAAAATAGAAAGACAAAAAAAAAGACAAAAGGAAAAGGTAGAGAAAGGAGAAGATTGAGTGGCTTGGTGGTGGATGGTGTCAGTGAAGGTTGCCCGGTTGGATACCTACCATCGCGGCCATCTTTACATGGTCCCTGCCAACCTGTGATTTGGCATCAACTGTCGCCCCACAGAAGCATGATGACAGTCAACGCAACCGCTTTGGCTACCTGCCTACCTAGGTAGTAGCATAGAAGCCGCCTGCTATACTGAGTGTGGTGATCTGGAGAGTTTGAACAAAGGAGGGAGCCATTAGTGGACTGCTGTTGGTATCGCGCTGATCGCTGTAGTGCGTTCTGGTTACAACGACTCAGGGGCACGGTGGCCCCTGACTGCTTTTTCTCAATATGACAACACTCGGCCATGTGAAAAAAAGACAACACGGGAGCCTCATGTAGCTCGAAATAGCATGATAGTAGAATGAGAGAATAAATGGGCGCGGCCATCTCACACGTGGCCACATGGACCTTCCAGCGCGTGGAGTTGGGGCGTACCATGGGCTTGCATGTGGGACACGTATAGGTAGGTAGGTATGTAGGTAGGTAGTGAGGACTGTCAACTAGACCGACTGGATATGTCTTTCCATTTCCTCAAGTGCTCTAGTCTAGTATCGTGACGACTTTGAAGCGGCATGGCTGAGTCCAGCGTGCTTTGTGTGTTGGGAGCCTGGATGAAAAGGGGGCTGATGGCGAGGCTGGTGATGCTGATGATGGGGAACACAATGAATACATGCACTTGCAAGTGCTCTAAGCTCGCACATAAAGATGAGCCTAGGATCCAAGTCAATACCAGACATCATCAGGGGGAGGTAGGTTAAACGAAGGCGAGCGACCACCTCGATGACTGCGCTTCCTCTTGTCAGCACAACTGTGAGGCCGCGACCCGACCTGCCAAACGCCAGGGGTAGGCTGGTGCTGTGCTCGTATTACGGGACTCGCAGGCTTAATAGGCATAAGTCTAGCCAGGCGCAAAGAATGGGATAATTTGCGTGTTGCCATTTCGCGGAGGTTATGACGGCTGGCGCGCTGCGATCTTGGCTCGACAGCTGCCCGTCGAATGGATGCCCACCCAAAGAAACGATCAGACACAAACGAAGATGGGCCCACTTCCTCCTGAAAGCACGGCGTTTCCTGGTGACATCACCGTGCTTGGCGCATCTCTCCGCCATTTCCGCGCGCTGCCCAATTGACTTGGCCCTTGTCCCTATCAAATTGCACCGTCCCTGCCACGATAGCGGTAGCTCCACTCGTTACCTCCACAAAGCCGGCAAGACGGTGCACGCGTCACGTCGGAAAAGCATCGTTTTGCTCCCAGCTCGGTGCGATTTCTCGTCTGTTTGCATTTTGCTTGTTGGCGCCGCCGCCTGTCAATAAAGAACAGCAATTGACTTCAGTTTTGATACAAAATTGAATTTAATCCCACATTTTGCTTTGGATCCATTGGCCACGCGACCAACTCCCGTGACCAAATCCGCCGCCAGGATTCCCCGTCGGAAGATGGCCACACCACAGTAGCAATAGCCGCCGCATTCGACAGACTACCGGCGCAGCATTCCACTAATGGACGACTTTCTAAGGCGCCTGTTCCCCAGCTGGGGAGGGGCCGGCTCAGAGCCGCAGCGTGGCAGCAAACGGCCGCGGCGGGCGAGGAGGAGAACCAGAGGCGCGACTGCGGAGCAAGCAGCCGCGGCGGCCCAGCAGCGGGACACGAGGGCTTTCCATGAAAGCCTGTGGAGGGTGGGCAACCTGCCGCGCGGGGTGCCGCCCCCCAGGACTGAGATGCTCAAGATCCTCGGACACAGCACGAGCCAGGTCGTGACCACCAATGTTCTGGTCGCCATTCTGGCCGCGCCGGGGGTCGGCGTGCGGTCTCTGATACAGAGGGTAACGCTGTCCCGGGTATCATTCTGCCATGTCAAGGAGACTGACGTGGGCGACTTGTGTCGCCGTCCTCCCAGGTCCGGTTTGGTAGCATGGAGTGCACGATGATGGACATACCCTATGCGACCCCGCCGCCACAGTACCTCTGCAACGGCACTGTGTACACATTAGGGATGGCAAAGCTGCCGCTCGAGGGTTTCTTACCAGCGGGCTCGCGACCAACTCCGAGCATATGGCCGTGGTGCTTGCCTATGCCGTCAACTCGCCCGCGTCGTTGGAGGCTGCAAAGGAGCTGCAGAGCGCGCTCATCCGCAGTATGCAGCAACGCCGTGCCCAGAGCCAGCATCAGCAGGTTGATCAGGAGCGCAAGGCGCGCAGTCGCCGAGGCCGAGAGAAGGCCAGGGACCTGGAGGAGGGTCAGACACAGGTCGTAGAGCCAAAGGCCTCGGAGCCGGACCGCCCGCCGCCATTCCCCGTTATGCTCCTCGGCCTCAAAGCAGACCTGCCTCGACATAGGGATCTCGAGGGTAATGGCCCCGGGCGCCAGCATGAGAGTCCGCAGGGAGACGGCATCGGACCCGCACTCCCAGCAACCGAGGACGTGGAGGCACGGAGGCGGAAGCTCGAAGCTTGGGGATTCGAATGGAGTCGCACCATGCTCCACGCCGAGGTGTCTGCAAAGACGGGCGACGGAGTGCTCGAAGCCTTGGGACGGCTCGTGGAGGGAGTTGATGCGGCGGCCGCCGCGGACGCGGACGCGGACGCCACACTGGAGGATATGCGGGATCACTGGATCCCGGCCGTCGCGCAGGTCGCGGAGGACACGGCCAGGGCCGATGGCTCCACTACCCGGTCACGGTGAGTGGTGGGAATCTGGTTGCCCGTTTCTTTATTTGTTTTATTTTTTTTTTTTTTTTTTTTTTTACACGCACCTTTATTTTTAGGATAATTCTCCTCTTGCTAGGGCCAGAGCGCCGGGGACTTTCTTGGATACCAGGGACAGCAAAGCAGGGGGCAAACAGGGACATACGATGCATCATACACAACAGTGGGATATCACCCGCTTCACCTCTCTTAGACTGCAGCAGTACATGCACAATAATACCCAATTCATCATGGCACTTGGGCTGCGACCAAAACGGCACCTCTCTGCTATCCGCACACGGATGGTTCGGGCATACCCAGAGGTTACAGCTTTCCGTCGATCATCCGTGGGCATGCAACGGATCCGCTGTCTGCGTGCATGGCGGTCGGTGAGTTTTGGTATTTTCCCGCACCCGACCGTGCCGACGCACGGCCCTGGCCCTTGGATGCAATAGCGGTGAAACAACGGGCGACAGGCTCAACAACCGTTTGCTCAACTCCCGACCACACGTTTGCTGTAATTACCCGTACCTCCTACAGCTGAGCTGAGAGGCCTGGAGCTATGGATGTTCCAGCCAGAGACATGCATGGGTGCCCTCGCATCGCGATGACGACAGCACGCGGCAGGGGCTTCTTGGCCTGGGGCTTGCGAGCACCCTACCCATGACTCTTAAGAACGGGTGTGGATAACGGAGCGATTTAGATATTCATGCGGGCGGCGAAAAGATGGCTTTTTGGTGAAACGGATTTTACTTTTGCCAGAGACCACCCGCCGATGGGGCGCATCTCAAGTCATGCACGGCAATCAAGGGGAAACTGGAGCTTCCCACTTCCATTGGTGTGTTGGCACTGAGTCGGCTTGGCTAGCTGGAGGTGATGGACTGGTCCCTTCGAGTGGCGCGGGAGCGCGGGATGCAGGCGCGCAGGCACAGGCAAGTTAAGGCAAGGCCCAGGTCGGCGGCGTGCGTTGCACGTGCTGAGTGGTGCACAGAAAGCACCCCGCGCCCGACGCGACGTGCAGGCGACAAAACAAGGGCAAGCGTCGATACCTACTAGTTGCCTGGTAGGTACCTATGCACACAGCGAGGCAGCGTCGAGGCTCTCGCACGCAACACGGGATGTTATTTTCAGCAACGGCATGGGATGGAGAAAACGCCCGCTGGGATTTGCATCCATGCCGACAGCACCAGGGAAACACTGCACGTCTGTTCCATTTCACCTTTTCGAGTTCGGCAGCAAACCCAGCAGTCGGAGCGGGACGCAAACGAATCACGCAAGGATCCTGTTCCCAAAGGCCGTGCACGGTTGCCCGGCTAGCCCCGCTAGACCGAAACAGGCTTAGCGCGATGCCAACTCCAGGAGAGCGCCATCGCAAAGGCAGCCAGGCCAGAACATCAACAACAGAATCCTGTCGGGGACACAAAGCGCCAACCGTCGCCCACATCGACATCGCCGCCAGCACCGACAGCCCTCGACGCCGGGCTCTGGCCGGAATCTCAGCGGACAGGTAAAGCAGAAAAGGTAAGGAGCCGACCGAACGGCTCACCCGACAAACGCCCCCTACGACGCGCCGGTTTTCTCGCACGAACCAGCCCCCTTTCGAAAGGTACGCTGCTCGCTCGACCGACTGTTTGCCCAGCCGCCGTGCCGTTTGTTGACGCCCGCCCGCGCGCAGCTTGGCCGCACTACACGACGACGACGACGACGACGACGACAACGACGACTTACGACCTTGTGGCTGCATTCAAACGGATTCTCTTCGTCAGCATTGATTTCAGCATCGCTTCTTGTTCTTTCTTCGTCTTCTTCTGCTTTTATTGCCAAGCTCAGCCCAACGCCGCCGCACCCACCCTCGACTCTCGCTTGCCGACCGCCCCTCCTTTTTTTTCTGCCATCCCAGCCACCACCACCACCAGCGAACACCACCCCGACCAGCCAACCCCCGTGGGTTTCGCGCGCATCACATGCAACTTGCCGCCCCAACGCGGCACACCACATAATCCCGTCTGTTCACCATGGCGGAGCCCCCGTCCTCGCCCCCGTCGGCCGAGACCAGCGCCGAAGACCAGCTTGCCTGGTACAAGGCGCAGTACGAGCAGCTCGAGCTGGAATTAGCCGACTTTCAGCAGTCCAGTAAAGAGTTGGAAGGGGAGCTGGAGAAGGACCTTGAAGCAGCCGACAAGCGGGAGCGTGTGTTGCAGGAGAAAGCAGAGGCTCTCGGGTACGAGGTGGATGAGTGGAAGGCAAGTTTGGAATCGTCACCGCTGTTTGTGGATAAGCGATTCATTTGCGCCGTCGCGGCTCGCCCTGGCATGCCTCCATGCTACGAACAGCCCGTGGCCAAATAAAAGCAGAATGGCCTTGCTAACTCGCCGTCCACGGCCCCTGCTGCAGACCAAGTACAGGGAAGCCAAAGCAGAGGCAAATGCGGCCCAAAACACACTGGAAAAGGAGGTCACGTCACTGCGCGACACCAACCGGACACTCCAGTTGAAGCTACGCGATATAGAGGTCGCCAACGACGATTATGCCCGCCAGGCCCGAAACACCACGTCTTCACTTGATGACCTCGAGTCCAAATACAATGTCGCCATCGAGCGCGCCGTCCTGCTCGAGGAGGAGATCAAAATAGGCGAGCAGGAGAGAGAGACGCTGCGCATCGACTGCCAGCGGCTTAAGGACGAGCTTTCGGACCTCAAGATCGAGACCGAGATCCTCCAGGGCAAGATCCAGAAGCAGGAGGCCCGCCATCTGTCCTCCATCTCGACCGACATATCCATCCCCGAATCGCCCACCTTCGATCACTCCCCGAGCTCTACAGCGAGCTCGCCTTTGATAACGACGCCGCCTGACTCCAAGTCGGTGGCGACAGCAGAAACCGTCTCGGAGCTGCAAGACCCTCCCTCACCGCCCATGTCAGAGGCCTCGTCGACCCTGCCCAAGGCCAAGGCGCCACTCAGGACCCCAGCTCCTTCTTCACAAAAGAAGTCGCGCCTACCGTCTGCCGACAATAGCGTCACGCCCAAGCCGCGGCAGCTGTTCACATCCTCCACCACCTCCCGGCCTCCGGGCTCGCGTGTCGCCACGGCATCCCACGCCCGTACCCCGCCCCGCGGCCAACAGCGACGTCGACCAAGCGCGCTGCGTCTCACAAGATCCCCAGCTCTACCTCGCTTTCACACATTCGCTCACTCACGGCGCAGATGCAGCGGCTCGAGGCCCGCGTGCAGTCGGCGCGCTCAAAGCTTCCCGCACCCGTCACCACACCGCCGCGTGCCTCGCCCCGAACGGCCGGGGTCCCTGTCCCCTCGACGGTTACGATCCGATCGAGGAAGCGCACAGTGGGCAGTGCGGCATCCTCGGTTGCCGGCACCGAAGATGCGACACCGACGGCCGGGAGGTCCAGCATCGGCGGGACCGGCAGCACGAACAACTTCTCGTCAAGCACCTCCTCAAACAGGAGCCACGTGCCACGACTGTCAACCTCTGGGGTATCGCGCCTGTCATTCGGGCCGCTGCCGAACCGCAACCCCCTAGACGCAGATGCCTCACGACCCTCCTCTCGGGCATCTGTCACCTCGTACCGTCCGGCTAGTAGAACGGATGTGCACGGCGTGTCGTCCAGGACATGCCGCCGCCGCGACCGGTCAGCCGGACGTCGATGGGTGGAACGAGGACGCCGCTGGGGTACGGCCGCGCAGCTCCATGAGCGGCAGCATTTCCGGCTACGGGGCCGAGGCCGAGGACGAGTTCGACCCAACGCTACGGACGCCGAGCAGGCGCGGAACATACAGCAAGTTCGACGCCGACGGATCGGCGGCCTCGAGCGGGATACCCATGCCATCATCGTCGCGGAGGCAGAGCGGCGGGCCACCCGGCGCTGGGAGGCGCTCAAGCGCCGCAACCAAGGTGCTGGAAGACTTGGGCGAGACTTATTGAGCGGGATCGGAGTGCCATGAGCGTTCTCCGGCTCCCTTCTTCTGTTTTGCGTCCTTCCCCTCGGAACGACCTCCATTCCCCGTTATTCTACTTATGAACCCATTTTAGGCCTGGTTGGCCGAGCTTTTTGGACCAACCGGCACCACTCACGAACTTCTAATTACGGCGGAACCATTTTGTTCACCTTACAATTACCACTTCTTGGTTTTTTCTTTTTCTTTGTCACGGCTCTTCTATCTTCACGATACCATCGGCCCAAGCCACCCCGCTTGCCGGCATTTTACCAATCCTTTCTCCCACCGGCATCTTCATACCCACGGGTTTACCCCTAATGTTTTCATTTGTTCATTGCATGGCGCCGCCTCTATTATCGTGGCGCCGCGACACACTGTTGCTGATGGGAATCTCAATTGGGGAGAGTACATATGAGAATGACTGTCCTCTTCCTTTCTCGGAGCCCTATGCTTGTCGGGTTTTAAACCAACCGTTGTTCGTGGGAGCTCTTTTTTGGTCACATATTCATGATATACCTCTCTCCTTTGTCTATTTTTGTTTTTAGTCTGAACATGCTTCGTCGTGTTGCTGGTCTCGAAGAACATCGCCCTTCCATCTTTTCTGAAGCTTATTAGTATGGGATAGGAATCCGTCATTGAACGCTCTTAAATCGCCTTCTAATGTGTAGCGATCTGCTTGTCACCAGCGAGAGAAGCGCGACGCAAATCATAGAGCGGGTAGCATCGTCTTTCCGATCTCTTTCGGCTGGCTACCAGGTAGTGCTAGGCCGTCCGGATGCCCCATCACACGCAGCTGGAGGCGTGATGCATACGACGATTGGCGCCATTAGCGACATGAAGATGCAAACGCGAAATGATTGGTGTGGGTCTAATTACCGCGATCATTGATTTCGCAGGAGGCTAGAATTGACAAGAATCCCATGCAAGGGATGAGAATCTGCGCAAAAGGACGGGCCATTTTCCCATCAGGAAGACTGGGAAAGTTCAAATCCGACGAAAACATATCTGGCATGGCCCTGGTGCTTGGACGTGGCGTTCGTTGAGCCCCCCCTTTTTTTTTTTTTTTTTTTTGCGGTCCGTCGCTGGCGCCCAGGGCTCGGAGGTTCCCCCACGCAAGCCGCCGGTGCCGTTTCGCGCCGAAACATGGAATTTTTTACGATGGGCTTGCCCGCCTGGTCCCCAGGAACAAGGATGCCGGCCCACCACGAGAGCTGACGATGATCTCCAGGCACGAACAGAAGCCGCTTGGGGCACGTCCAAAGGACGGCGCCAAGCGCCCTAATGCCGTCGGACCCGGGCAGTAGCCTCAGTCTAACCCAGCCCATGACGTATCACGCAGATGAGACAGAATTACGGCGATGCGAACTATCGAAGCGCAAACTGCACTAGAGAGAAAAGGAGAAAGGTTGCAGTGCCGGCTCCCAGAAAAGGAAGAAAAAAACCCCAACACGGACGGGCGGACGGGCGGGCGGGGGGAGCTCTCGGACGGATCCCGGCGCGGACAATATGTTGGGGATCTGCGGCTCAGAGGAATCGCTGGGGGCTGGGCTGGGACTTTTTTTTTGTCCATCCATGGTGCCTGGGCTGGCTGGTGTTGTCGAGGGGCGTGTGGAACCGCCCTGAAGGTGGTGTTTTGGATTGGAAAATCTGGGGGTTCCTTTTGTTCCTTACTTTTTTTTTTCTCCTCTTCGCCGCTGCTCAACAATTGGGAAGGTCTGCAACATGGTTGTGCAGGTGGGTTTTGGGCATGGCCCGCAATCCAGTATGTGCCAGCCGTCCCCCATCAATCAAATGGCAGATGCAAAATGTGGGGCCGAGCCAGATCGAGTCATTGCCCTTGTCCGTGGAAACCGGGGATCATGGAGCTGATGACATCTGTGTATACCTGTATCTGTGCTATTTTGATATTATTCAGACATGACGTTGGTACCCAACTTTCAGGGCCGGAGGGCTGGATGGGACAGCAGGCGTGAGCTTCATGCTTCTATTTTGCTCGTGCGTCTGAATCTTGGCCCATAGGTAGCGCTCTCGCTGATACCTACCATCTGATCGTGCAAACGAGCAGCCATGGGTGATCGGACGACTAGCCACTAGCCTTGTGGGCTTTGACCTTTGCCGTCGGAATTATTGCGACAAACCTGCTCGGTCGTCAACAGATGGATTCAGGTAGCGAGAAAATCAGCCTTGGGGAGTCCCTGCCTTCCTGGTCTCGGTCCCGTGCTCCCGAGGGCAGCCCCGGGTGCAATGGGCTGGCTCATGGACTATTCGTTGCCCTGTGCTGGTATCGGCACCGCGACGCAGGCCTGCAGAGGACGCGAGACCGAGCAAACCCTGGCCTGCCAGCCCAAACAAGCGCAGCCACATGGCTTTTCGCATCCGATATACGCAGTACGCGGTGTCTGAGATGTTGATGGGGTGGAAATGTAACGAGAGAAAAAAAATCTCACCCTGATAGGCATGCTGATCGTCGGCCGCCAGGTAGCAAGCGGAAATGACCCACCAAGGTGAGATCGCGATTAACGGACGAGCCACGCCGACCCGACTCTGCAGCCCTGCTGCTGGGTTAGAGCAGCCGTGCCCGGGAGACCGATAGCGCCGGGTGTGAGACTCCGTTGCACACAGAGCGAGCTTACGTGGGACTGACAAGGGCATACAGTAGGAAGGCATTTCCTGCCTTTGCTTGCGGACCTAGTCGATCTAGCATGGGTTGCCGAGTTCCAAGCCCGACTACATGCACGAAGACAGCAGATTACACGCCTGAATGACTGGGCGACTGGATCCTCCACCCTGGGCATCGACCATCACGGCCGGTCTGCACAGGCGGCGCCATCGCATATCCTGGATACTAGCTAACACGGGCACCGCTCCTCTGGTAGACTTGCAGCAACGATCCGACCTAACCCAATAAGGGGGAACCAGAACAGCAGCATGCAGAGCGCTGGACCCGTCGAATGGGACTCGCGGGGTTGGAAGTCAAGGTTGGGACAACATCGCGGTATGATGCATGCCTCTCTGTTTTGCCAGCGCACCGGATCCGCTGGCTCATGTAGCAACAATATGATTTGCATTTGCAAAAAAGCCCCAGCAAGGAAGGCTTAAATCACGACGACGGAAAGATGGAGGCAGGCAATGGAAAACCGGAGCAAAGATTGCAGCCCAAGTCGGAAGAAGGATCGGGAATGGGGGTCGGGGTCGGAGTGAGGGTCGGAGGTCGACGAGCACACGCACGCCCTGGGAGTCCCAATATCCAGACCAGCCTGTCCGCTGATCCGGGCGGGTGCAGTGACGTTTGCACCACCCCCACCACATCCCAAACACCCGCCATTCACAACAAGACGCAAGCCGTCCATGCATGCAGGCACGGCGCTGTGCGGCCCTGCGCGGCCCACCCTGTCGGAGGCGTCCCTTCCCCAACACCGAAAAAATTGGCAGATTCCCATTGGAAGGAGGGATGGATTTTTTTTGCTGAGCTCAACTCGAGGGGTGGCCCAAGTTCCCGCCGCGGCGTCCCGTCATTGGTCCCGCCTTCAGCCTCGCGCAGCGTTTTTGGGGAAGCACGGAGGGCGGACAGGGATCGGCCCCAAAAGTGGTGAATGCGCCAACATGGATAATTGCCGTGTGTCCCTCCGCTCCGGGCCTGCAAATTGCATCTGCCTCCGACTTCTTCCTTCCATCCCTCGCTCCCCTCGTTTGTTCTGCACCACTCCCACGTCTCCTGCCGCTCTATTTCCCGGCGGGACAAAAACAGAAGCTTCCACACGCTATCGAACCTCCCCACAGCCTGTCGGTGGCTTTCAATCTTCCCGTGCCCGCCTTTGCCAGGAATACACCGCCCCCATCCGTACACTTCAGCCTGGGCGCGACACGGCACTCCTGCTCTAGACCTTGGCAAGCCGCTCAACAAATTAGAATTCGATACCCCTCCGGCCCAGCCGTGCCTGTCCGTGAAGAAGCAAGCACCCGAGCCGGCCCAGCGACGACGACATTTCGCCCAAGGTCGAGCCGTGAAACTCACTTGCCCCACAGCCGCGAATCCCTGGAGCATCCAACCGCCCACCGAAGCTAGTCGCCGCCAGCTCGCCCCGTCTCCCAAAGCTCGAAACTGGCCCACCCCCGGTTTTCTCCGAGCTTGCCAGCTCGCTCCTCAATTCCCAGGAGCATTTCATGACTGCAGCCGGCCCTTGAATCCCCGACCTTGCGACGACCACCACTCACTTCTCTTTCCACGCCTCGACGCGCCGCCTTCAGAATGTCGGAGACGAACGGTAGCACACCAGCTGCGAACACCTCGCGGCAGCGCAACGGGAGCAGCGTCACAGTTTCCGTTGCAAACGGCAAGGCCTCGTACGCAGAGAAGCACAGGATCGCCGACCACTTCATCGGTGGGAACAGGCTGGAAAATGCCCCTCCCTCCAAGGTGAAGGAGTGGGTGGCAGCCCACGATGGCCACACCGTCATCACAAACGTGAGTTGCTTGCATGAATGCTCCCACAGTGCCTGCCTGTCGCATGCGTACCCGCCGCTAGGGAAACGCCTCGCGCACGTTGGGCGGTCTGGGTAGACGCGGATTGCTAACAGGAACACCCCGGCTAGGTTCTGATTGCCAACAACGGTATCGCTGCCGTCAAGGAGATCCGGTCAGTTCGGAAATGGGCATACGAGACGTTCGGCGATGAGAGGGCCATCCAGTTTACGGTCATGGCCACGCCTGAGGATCTCCAGGCGAATGCAGACTACATCCGCATGGCAGACCATTACGTCGAGGTTCCAGGAGGCACAAACAACAACAACTACGCCAACGTCGAGCTGATCGTCGACGTTGCGGAGCGGATGAATGTCCACGCTGTCTGGGCAGGATGGTAGGTTTCCCCAGAAAGTCAATTGCGGGCACCGTGCGGTGTTTGGCGCCGGGATTGGTGCCACTCAGAGACTAACAGAGTCGACTTGTAGGGGTCATGCCTCAGAGAACCCAAAACTGCCCGAGTCGCTGGCGGCATCACCCAAGAAGATTATTTTCATTGGTCCTCCGGGGTCTGCCATGCGCTCGCTAGGCGACAAGATCTCTTCTACCATCGTGGCACAACATGCCCAGGTTCCTTGCATTCCCTGGTCCGGCACCGGCGTTGACCAGGTTGGCATTGACAAGAAGGGTATTGTTACGGTGGACGATGACGTCTACATGAAGGGCTGCGTCACCTCGTGGCAGGAGGGCCTCGAGAAGGCCAAGGAAATCGGCTTCCCAGTCATGATCAAGGCTTCAGAGGGTGGTGGCGGCAAGGGTATCCGCAAGGCCATGGCCGAGGAGGGCTTTGAGGAGCTCTACAAGGCTGCGGCCAGCGAAATTCCCGGTTCTCCCATCTTCATCATGAAGCTCGCTGGAAACGCGAGGCATCTCGAGGTCCAACTGCTTGCTGACCAGTACGGCAACAACATTTCGCTCTTTGGCAGAGATTGTTCCGTCCAGCGCAGGCATCAGAAGATCATCGAGGAGGCGCCAGTCACCATCGCCAAGGCCCCCACATTTAAGGCCATGGAGGATGCCGCCGTCCGTCTGGGCAGGCTCGTCGGCTATGTTTCTGCAGGCACCGTCGAGTATCTGTACTCGCATGCCGACGACAAGTTTTACTTCCTGGAGCTCAACCCTCGTCTTCAGGTCGAGCACCCCACGACTGAGGGTGTCAGTGGCGTCAATCTGCCGGCTGCTCAGCTCCAGATCGCCATGGGTATTCCGCTGCACCGCATCTCAGACATCCGGCTGCTGTACGGCGTGGACCCCAAGCTGGCGACCGAGATCGACTTTGAGTTCAAAAACCCTGATAGCGAGAAGACGCAGAGGCGGCCGTCTCCCAAGGGCCATCTGACCGCGTGCCGTATTACCTCCGAGGACCCTGGAGAGGGATTCAAGCCCTCGAACGGTGTCATGCACGAGCTGAACTTCCGCAGTAGCTCGAACGTCTGGGGTTACTTTTCCGTCGGCACCCAGGGTGGCATCCACAGTTTCTCTGACAGTCAGTTCGGTCACATTTTCGCTTATGGCGAGAACCGGTCTGCGTCGAGGAAACACATGGTCATTGCTCTGAAGGAGCTGAGTATTCGTGGCGACTTCCGTACCACCGTTGAGTATCTCATCAAGCTGCTGGAGACCGAGGCCTTCGAGGAGAACACTATCACCACCGGCTGGCTGGATGAGCTTATCTCCAAGAAGCTCACCGCCGAGCGTCCTGATCCCATGCTTGCTGTTGTTTCTGGTGCCGTCACGAAGGCCCATCTCGCCAGCGAGCAGTGCCTGGGAGAGTACAAGACTGGTCTCGAGAAGGGCCAGGTGCCGTCCAAGGACATTCTGAAGACCACGTTCCCCGTCGAGTTCATCTACGAGGGCTTCCGGTACAAGTTCACTGTCACCCGCTCCAGCAGGGATAGCTACCACCTCTTCATCAACGGCTCCAACTGCTCGGTTGGTGTGCGACCGCTCAGCGATGGTGGTCTGCTCATCCTTCTCGACGGCAAGAGCCACAACGTCTACTGGAAAGAGGAGGTTGGCGCCACCCGCCTTTCCGTCGACAACAGGACTTGCCTGCTGGAGCAGGAGAACGACCCCACGCAGCTCCGCACCCCCAGCCCCGGCAAGCTGGTCAAATACACGGTTGAGAATGGACAGCACGTTAAGGCCGGCCAGACATTCGCCGAGGTCGAGGTCATGAAGATGTACATGCCGCTCGTGGCTCAGGAGGACGGCACGGTCCAGCTGATCAAGCAGCCTGGCTCTACTCTGGAGGCTGGAGACGTTCTCGGCATCCTCTCGCTGGACGACCCCAGCCGCGTCCAGCAGGCGCAGCCCTTCCTTCAGAGGCTGCCTGAGTTTGGTACTGCTGTTATCACCGGCAACAAGCCTGCCCAGCGCTTCTCTCTCCTGCATAACATTCTCGAGAATATCATGCTGGGCTTCGACAACACCACCATCATGAAGGACAGCCTGCTGCGCTGATCGAGGTGCTCCGAGACCCCGAGCTTCCTTACAGCCAATGGAATGCCCAGTTCTCTGCCCTGCACACCCGCATGCCCCAGAAGCTGGAGTCCCAGCTTGGGCAGGTTATCGACCGGGCTAGGGCTCGCCAGGCTGAGTTCCCGGCCAAGAACCTGCAGAAAACCTTCAACAAGTTCGTCGACGACCATGTTGCCCGCGGGGACGCCGCCATCCTCAGGGCCACGCTCGCTCCCCTGACGGACGTTCTCGATCTGTACTCCGAGGGCCAAAAGGCGCATGAGCTCAAGGTCATGGCTGCTCTGCTCAGCAAGTACGTCGAGACGGAGAAGCTGTTCTCGGGTCGCCGGCAGCAGGACGAGGAAGTCATCCTGAAGCTCCGAGATGATAACAAGGACGAATATCCAGAAGATCGTGCAGACGGTTCTGTCGCATAGTCGCGTCGCCGCCAAGAGTCTTCTAGTCCTGGCCATCATCGAGGAGTACCGGCCCAACAAGCCCGATGTCGGCAACGTCGCCAAGTATCTCCGCGATGTCCTGAGGAAGCTCACCGAGCTCGAGTCCAGGCAGACTGCCAAGGTTGCCATCAAGGCTCGCGAGGTCCTCATTCAGTGCTCGCTGCCCTCGCTCGAGGAGCGCAAGAGCCAAATGGAGCATATCTTGCGCTCAGCTGTCGTCGAGTCGCGCTACGGAGAAGCCGCCTGGGACCATCGTGAGCCCAACATCGAGGTGATCAAGGAGGTTGTCGACTCCAAGTACACCGTGTTCGACGTGCTCAGCCTCTTCTTCGCGCACGACGACCCTTGGGTTGGTCTCGCTGCTCTTGAGGTTTACATCCGCCGCGCGTACCGTGCCTACGACCTGGGCAAGATCGAGTACCATAGCGACGAGACCGATGAGCCGTCGTTCGTCACCTGGGACTTCGTCATGAAGGTGAGCGGTGACATCGAGTTCAGCTTCGGTGGACCGCTGCAGTCTGCCACGCCGTCGTCTCCTGTCACGCCCAACGATTTCAGCTTCGGCCGCGTCACATCGATCAGTGACCTGTCGTACCTGTCCAAGAAGACGGCCAAGCAGCCGACTCGCAAGGGTGTCATTGTGCCTTGCAAGTACCTCGAGGATGCGGAGGATCTTCTGGCCAAGGCCCTCGAGACCCTGCCGTCCAAGGGCGCGCGTAAGAAGCTCGCCGGGCCGGCCGCTGGCCTTATCCCAACCCTCGACGGCAAGCGCAGGCCCGCCCCGGCACGCCGCGACAGTGATGACGAGCTGACGGCTGTTGTGAACATCGCAATTCACGACGCCGAGACTCTCGACGACGACGAGATACTCTCTCGGATCAAGCCCTTCATTGCCCAGTTCAAGGACGAGCTCTTTGCCCGTCGCGTGCGACGCATCACCTTCATCTGCGGCAAGAATGACGCGTCGTACCCTGGCTACTTTACTTTCCGCGGGCCCAACTATGACGAGGACGACAGTATTCGTCACAGCGAGCCTGCCCTCGCCTTCCAGCTTGAGCTCAGCCGTCTGTCCAAGTTCAAGTACAAGTCGGTGTTCACTGAGAACAAGAACATCCATGTGTACGAGGCTGTTGGCAAGGCGTCGACTCCGATAAGCGTTACTTCACTCGTGCAGTCATCCGCCCTGGTCGCCTCCGCGACGAGATCCCGACTGCCGAGTATCTGATATCGGAAGCTGATAGAGTCATTAACGATATCTTCGACGCTCTTGAAATCATCGGCAACAACAACTCGGACCTCAACCATCTGTTCCTCAACTTCATCCCGACGTTCAACATCCAGCCCGAGGATGTCGAGCAGGCGCTCGCGGGTTTCCTCGAGCGCTTCGGCTCCCGCGCCTGGCGCCTGCGCGTGGCCCAGGTGGAGATTCGCATCATCTGCACCGACCAGAACACAGGCACCAGGCTGCCAATCCGTGTCTACATCACCAACACCTCGGGATACGTCGTGAAGGTGGAGCTCTACCATGAGCGCAAGTCGGAGAAGGGCGAGGTTGCTCTGCACTACTTCTCGGGCACATCCAAGACGGGCGCCCTGCATCTGCTCCCTGTCAACTCGCCCTACCCGACCAAGAACTGGCTGCAGCCGAAGCGATACAAGGCTCACCTGATGGGAACCCAGTACGTCTACGACTTCCCGGAGCTGTTCCGCCAGGCCATTCAGAACAGCTGGAAGAAGCTCGAGGCACAGCAACCCTCGGCCGCGGGCAAGCGTCCCCAGGAGGGCGAATGCACCAGCACTCTCGAGCTGGTCCTTGACGATCACGACACTCTGCAGCCCATCGATCGCGAGCCGGGCACCAACACTTGCGGCATGGTCGGCTGGATCATCACGGCTTTTACTCCCGAGTACCCTGAGGGTCGTCGCTTCGTTGTTGTGGCCAACGATATCACCTACAACATCGGCTCATTTGGCCCCAAGGAGGACCACTTCTTCAACAAGTGCACCGAGTTTGCCCAGAAGCTTGGCATCCCTCGTATCTACCTGTCTGCGAACTCCGGTGCTAGGCTGGGTGTTGCCAACGAGCTCATGCCGCACTTCAAAGTCGCTTGGACGGATGCCGCGAATCCGCAGAAGGGCTTCGACTACCTGTACCTCACGGATGCCGCCAAGAAGACGTTCGAGGAGAATGTCATCACCGAGGAGGTCAACGTTGACGGCGAGACGCGTCACAAGATCCTCACCATCGTCGGTGCCGAGGACGGCCTTGGTGTCGAGTGTCTGCGCGGTTCCGGTCTTATCGCCGGTGCCACGAGCAGGGCGTACAATGACATCTTCACTTGCACACTCGTGACCTGCCGCTCGGTGGGTATCGGTGCGTACCTCGTCCGTCTGGGCCAGCGTGCCGTCCAGATCGAGGGTCAGCCCATCATCCTGACGGGTGCCCCTGCCCTGAACAACCTTCTTGGTCGCGAGGTGTACACCTCCAACCTGCAGCTGGGAGGCACGCAGATCATGTACCGCAACGGTGTGTCCCACATGACTGCCAACGACGACATGGAGGGCATTTCCAAGATCATGGAGTGGATGGCGTTTGTTCCCGCCAAGAGGAACATGCCCGTGCCTATCATGCCGAGCGTCGATGGATGGGACCGCGACGTCGACTTCACTCCCCCCAAGCGCCAGCCCTACGACCCGAGGTGGATGATTGCCGGCAAGGAAGACGAGGAGGGCTTCCAGCCGGGTCTCTTCGATCGCGGCTCATTTGTTGAGACGCTGGGCGGATGGGCCAGGACCGTTGTTGTCGGCCGCGCCCGTCTGGGCGGTATCCCCATGGGTGTCATCGCTGTCGAGACGCGCTCGGTCGAGAACATCACGCCGGCGGACCCTGCCAACTCGGACTCGATGGAGCAGGTCACGAACGAGGCTGGCGGCGTTTGGTATCCCAACTCGGCCTTCAAGACGGCGCAGGCTATCAACGACTTCAACCATGGCGAGCAGCTCCCGCTTATGATCCTGGCCAACTGGCGTGGTTTCTCGGGTGGCCAGCGCGACATGTACAACGAGGTCCTGAAGTATGGCTCCTTCATCGTCGACGCTCTTGTCAAGTACGAGCAGCCCGTCTTCGTCTACATCCCGCCCCACGGCGAGCTGCGTGGTGGCTCCTGGGTCGTGGTGGACCCAACCATCAACCCTACGGCCATGGAGATGTACGCCGACACGGACGCACGCGGTGGTGTGCTCGAGCCTGAGGGTATCATCGGCATCAAGTACCGGAAGGAGAAGCAGCTCGAGACCATGGCCGCCTCGACCCTGTGTACGCGAACCTCAAGAAGCGCATGCTGGTGGCACAGGAGGCGGCCAAGAACAAGGGCGCGAACAAAGAGGAGCTGGAGCAGATCAAGAAGGAGATGACCAAGCGCGAGGAGCAGCTTATGCCCATCTACCAGCAGATCGCCATCCAGTTCGCGGATCTGCACGACCGGGCTGGACGCATGAAGGCCAAGGGCGTCATCCGGGACGTGATCGAGTGGAAGGAGGCGCGTCGCTTCTTCTACTGGCGTGTGCGCAGGCGAATCAATGAGGAGTACCTTCTGCGCAGCATCGCGCGCGCGCACGGCTGGCGCCGCTGCCGTCTCGCCGTCGCACAAGGTCTCGACACAGGCGCGCGCCCGGCACATGCAGCTGCTCTCGGCTTGGAGCGGTGTGCCCGAGTTTGACCGTGCTGATCGCGAGGTGGCCACATGGTACGAGGAGAACCGCCAGGTGGTGGCGGAGAAGATCCGGGCTCTCAAGTCGGAGGCGGTGGCGGCTGAGATTAGGGAGCTCATCCGCGGCGGCACCTGGGTGGTAGCCGAGGGCGATGCGACGCCCGCCCCGACGGGCACATCGCCGCCAAACTCGCCCCAGACGCCGGCACCCGGCCTCAACAAAGCGGTCGTCAGCACGAGCTGGAAGGGCGTACGCGATGTTCTGCGCGTCATGCCAGTGGAGGAGAGGGAGAAGGTGCTCCAGTTCCTGCGCGAGTAAGAGGGACAGCACAGTGTTTGTCATTGTGTAAGGCGGTTCTGGAGTTGAGGATTGTAAAAAGGTTCCATGGTGGCGTCCTTGATTGTCCGCTCTAGCGCTTGGTGTTTGCTTACAGGTCGCTCTTTCGATGTCTTTGGACGAACTTATTTATGGGTATACACTTTGCACGACTGTTTATTTATGGCTTCATGTTCGCCTGCTTTTTTGTTACGATATTTCTTATATCTTAGAAACGAAGGCCTTGCGATGCATTTCAATACACTGTTCATCGTGTCTCGTCCTGCTCTTCGTTTTCCACCACTGCAGTGTTGATTCACATACTCGCAAACCTGCAGGGTCTAGATCGGCCAGCCTCAGTTTCCGACCTTCAAACGGTTCCATGTGTTGATGGAGGGGTGACAAAAAAAGCATCAAGGGCACGGTGTGGTGAGGGTAGCTGGGCGCAGGCGGTGCGATCAAACCCAGGGTTGGGGCAGTGCTGTGCCTGCTTATGATTTATTACTAGCATGCAGTGTTGCTGGATTGACTGCTTACTACGCGCACGCGCATCGCCTCGACCCTCCTGTACTCGACCCATCCGCAGTCACACCGAGTTCCCATTGGCCCCAGGTTTACGGTACAGGCGCTTGGGTCGAGGTAAAGTTGACCGTGGGCACCAGGGGAGGCCAATCAAGACAAGCCGTGTCTTGCGAGCTCTCCAACATGTCTGCCCAGGCACCTGACCGCTCGACCTTGGTTTGGCCGAGATAAGAAGCTCAACTCGAGCCAGCTGCCCATCTCCCCCTGCCTGCGAGGGACGTGTGTTGTCGCCCTTGAAGCTGTCGGGCCAGGCATCACGATCCTTGGCGTGTAATTACACTGCTGGCGTTGGTTTTGGAGCACAGGTCGGATTGGCTGCTTATTTACGACGGCTCGCTTAGGGAGTCTCGCTGACGCGAACAAGGCTGGGGTCGGCGAGCCAGCTCAGCGTCATCCCTACCTAGCCCAATCAGGCACGTCCTCCCATTCCGTCGCATCGCTTTCGCCAATCGTGCTCCAGCCCACACCTTATTTTCTCCAGGAGCTGCGCCGTCGGACCTGCATGGGGGGAGGCGGGACCCAGACTCGACTTCTCAGCCCTGGCAAACGTGGGCATGCAAGGTCCAAGGCCATCACAGAAGGATTTCCCGGCCGCAGGGTCCTGAGGCGCGATGTAGATGGCTTAGGGCTGACGGGGATGGGGAATGGTTGGTTGGTTGGTTGGTTGCACTACGTACGACCGCTGCCGCCCGCCCCCTAGGCCAGTAGGTAGGTAGGTAGCTAGCCCGGTCACGGCAACAAACTAACGAGCAGGCAACCATATGCTCTTATCTGCCGTGCCTCGATGCTTTACGAGATGCTTGATCACTTTTTTTTTTTTTTTTTTTTCCTTGCTTCTTTTTGCCTTTAGCGCATATTTGTCTGTGTTCCAGGAGACGCGCTTGCCAACCGTCGGTTGTCTGGACCTTTTCCCCCAGCCACTGTCTCGGACCTCCCGTGCTAGTGTCTCTCCGCGGCGCTGCTATATAACATACTAGGCTTGGCGAGACATTCCAGTCTTGCCCTTCGTCGTTTCGCCATGAGCAGCCGGTGGAGGGATTCGGAATCCCAGGCGTCCACAGCAGCAGCAGCAGCAGCAACAGCAGTCGCCGCCGCAGTACAACCGGGATACATCCGGGCCTCAGTACACGATGGATCAAGTTATGGAAACGGGCAGCAGCAGCAGCAGCAGCAGCAGCAGCAGCACCAACAACAGCAGTTCCAGTCCAACTCGTATGGCGACTACCGGCCGAGCCAGCCCTACAACGCTGCTCCGGCCCAGGGGCAGACGTACGACGTCAGCCCCGAGATGCACGACGTCAATCTGTACTCGAACCCGCAACGGCAGCAGTACGTGGTCCAGCAGCCGCCACCGCTCGGCCAGCAGCAGCAGCAGCAGTACACGCCCATGATGCCGACCACGGCGTTCGGCGGCGGCGGGTACCAACTCAAGGACAGCACCCCGGTCGACCAGCCGGGCGCGCGGGCGGGCCGACGGCGTACGCCGAGGACCAGGACCCCGTGACGGCGCCCGACGGCGTGCTGCCGCCCCCGGTCGAGGCGCACAAGCGGCGGCAGCTGTGGCTCTGGGCGCTGCGGTACTTTCTGGTCGTGGCCGTCGTCTTCGTCGCGTTCCTCGTGCCCATCATCGTCACGGAGAAGGACGGGGACGTTGACCTTGGCGACCCTGTCGCCGTGAAGAGCAAGAGGAAGGCGCAGCTCATCTACTACGTCTTCTCGTGGCTGCTGGTCTCGTGGGTGAGCTTCGTCTTCTTTGACCTTGTCGGCCTTGCGCTGCCGTACCTGTTTAGGTTTATCGCGAGGTCAGTTTGTTCCCCTCCCCAACCGTATATCATCACTTTCAATAGGCTGACAGAGGCACATCTCTCCATGCATCCAGATACGTGAACCCGGCACACCAGAAGTACTGGAGATTCCTGCGCACAATGAGGCTGCCCATCTGCCTGACCTTTGGTATCGCAATTTGCTTTGTGTCCTTTACTGTGTAAGTGTTACCATCCCATCTACTCCCTGAACACACCAAAGGGCGAGGTGGACCAAAAGAGACTCGGAGAAGTTCATGTGCTGAGACCAAGGCATCACGCCATATTTAGTTGATCACTCTGAACGACGAGCTTGCCGTCAAGAAAGACAGGGCCCCGACGAAGCAGGCTGGGACGACGTGATCTCCGATATCCTCGAGCAGGTCACCCTCTGGGCGGGCTTCTACCTGGTCGAGAAGATGATGATCCTGTATATCTCGATACACTACCACTACCGCGGCAACAGTAAGTCCATCTAACCAGTTGTGTTTTCTTTTAGCCTCATGGAAAAAAAAACCTCGTTGGAGTCAGAAAAGGTAGGACAAGTACTAACCCAACCAACACAGACACCAAGATCCTCAAGTCCAAGGACATGATGAACGCCCTCATCACGCTGTACGAGGCGTCGCTCTACCTGCACCCGGCGCACTCGGGCGCCTTTGACGAGGAGGACGCGGTCATCCGCGACGCGCACGGCGGGCGCGAGCACACGACGCGGCGGCGGCACGCGACCACGTACCTGTCGCGGCTGGGCGTCGACTCGTACGGCATGGCGTCCTTCTTTGGCAACTTTGTGTCGTCGACCGACCCCAAGTCGCACTGGTTCCGGCCATCGTCGTCGTACGCCGCCGTCGAGCGCTGCCTGGCGTCCCCGCGCGCCGCTGCGGCGCTCGCCCGCCGCATCTGGGTGCCCCTGGCCGCCAGCGGGGCCGAGGTCCTGACGGCCGCCGACGTGGCCGAGGTCCTGGGGCCCTACGGAAGGACGAGGCGCCGAGGCGTTCAGGGTGCTGGACCCGGACGGGGCGGGCGACGTGCGGCTCGACGAGATGGTCATGGCCGTCGTCGAGGCCGGCAAGATGCGCCACGACGTGTACAAGGGTATGCACGCAGCCGACCACTGCATCAACACGTTTGACTGGGTGTGCCTGACGATGCTGGCGTTTATCATGATTTTCTTTATAAGTGAGTCTCCGCCTCCGCTGCCTGCCCATCTTTGTGTGTTGAGAAGCGTGACTAACGGGGGCGGAAAAAAACCCTACTCGCAGTGCTCATCTACGTCCCCTCGATCAAGCAGATCCAGCAGCAGGTCTCGGTGCTGGCGGTCGGGCTCGGGTTCGCGGCGGGCCGGGCGGCGCACCACTTCCTGATCGGGGTCGTGTACGTCTTCTTCGACCACCCGTTCGACGTGGGCGACCGGGTCGAGGTGTACAACCTGTCGTCGACGACGGCGACGGCGTGCGTGGTCAAGCGCGTGTCGCTGCTCTACACGGTCTTCCGGCGCGTCGACACGGGGTCCGACATGCAGATCCAGAACCAGCAGCTGGTCATGAAGCGGGTCGAGAACATCACGCGGTCGGGCGTCAACCGGCAGTGGCTATCCATGTTTGTCGACTTCACCACGTCGTTCCAGGACCTGGCGGCGCTGCGGCGCGAGCTGGCGGCCTTTGTGGCGGCGCCCGAGAACCGGCGCGACTACATGCCCGACGTGACGTGCGGCCTGGTCGGCGTGCACGAGCTCAACAAACTCGAGCTGCGCTGCAGCGTCGCGCACCGCAGCAACTGGGCCAACGAGCGCCTGCGCGCCGCGCGCTCCAACAAGTTCTACTGCGCCCTGCTCGCGGCCGTGCGCAAGATCCAGCTGAACCAGCCGTCCGGGGGGGCCGTGGGGAGGCCCGTCTACACGGCGCACATTGACGAGGAGGCCGCGGCCAAGATGGCGGCGGCGTACGCAGACAGGCGCAAGGGCTGAGGATGGGCAAAAAGCCTTCTAACGACGAGGACGCGGAGAAGGACGCGGAGAAGAGGGACCGGGAAGCTGCTGCTGCTACCAACACAACAGGAGCAGACCCGTCGGCGGTGCGTGAAGACCGCGAGCGCCGAGACAGGGAGAAGGAAGAGAGGGCCAAGGCGGTCGAGGCGGAGCGGGTGGCGCTGGCGACGCTGCAGAGGGTGCCGGCGGTGGAGAAGGAGACGACGGTGGCGGCCAGCTCGGCCATCGAGATCAACGAGTTCATTGGCGTCTCGACGACGGGGACGAGGAAGAGTGCCCGCGGGGTTTAGGTTTCCGGTCTGGCTTTGGATGTGTCGATGGGCCGATCGTGATGACCAATTTGATACCTACAACAAGTTGATACCCAATTCGAAATAATATGAAATGTCACAATACCAGGCCGCATGCGATTCGTAGAAGACAGGCATGAAAATGTTGAGTCCTAGAATGGCGTCACGGCCATGGCTTCTGGCAGAATCTCAGCCCAACGCGTCGCGGGACTGGGTGTAAGTGAGGCGATCCAGGGGCTGTATGAGCTTCTTTCGGATGGCCCGGCTGTCCACCTCATTCGTTGATCATTTGTAGCATCGACCATGCATGGCGGAGAGGAAGAAGGTGAGTTCCTGACGACTTGGATCTGGTATGAATCTTCACAGCGTCCCACGGCAACCCATAAGAGGAATAAAAGATGCTGGGGTAAACTCGTTGGCGCCGGCAGTTGACGAGGGGAAGGTGGGCGAGGCTAATAGGGATCTGGGGTGCACAAAGCGAGATCGATCGAGTGATGGCATCTGCAGTGGCTTTGTCCAGCAGTGTGTTCATTGCTGTTGCGACGTGAGTGGGGCGAGGGCTGAATGAGAGCTGAAAGTAGGGTGGAAGCCGCCTGGCTGGTAGCGTGTGGAGTCATCCATGCAAATCAAATCAATGAATTCTCGCCCAACCTGAACACTAACATGACGCCCACGCCAAGGCGCAGGTCGCCTCTGTTTAGCAGCCACGCCAGGATCCCACGTCTTGTCTATCTCGTGGTACCTGACATCCCGCAGCGAACGAGAGGGGCTGCGGATGATGCCATTTGGCCGCCCAAGCAACAAAGCCTCCGTCCCATCGCCCCTGGATTGCTCGCCATTGCCCCCACCGATGAGCGCGGTTGCAAAGACGCAGCGGCGCAGTCAGCATGCACGCACAATCGCTGCAGCAGCGCAGGCGGGGATCCAGGCCAGCTCGTCGCCGATGTCGGCCGCGAGTCTTCATTTCATCGTCACCTTCATTTGCTTGAATTTCGAGCAAGAACCTTCAAGGAACGGGCGAGAGGTGGCTGGAATACATACAGAATTGGCTATGCACGCCGCGAGATGCGATATCCGTCGTCCCAAGACCCGAGCCGATCCCGACGGCCGTGACTGGTCTCTTGACTGGCCAAGGGCGATCAGCCTCAGGCGAAGCTCGGTGTGGCGTGTCTGTGCGACCAAGAGCTGTCACCTGCGTAGATTTTTACGAGAGAATTTGGGGTTGGGCACAAACAGCGTGTCCAAAGGGGTTGCAGGAGGCGGCTGCAGAAAGCTTCGATCCCGCTGCAGCGCCCACGAGACCTCGTCGACTTTTTGCGGAGGGCCTTGCTCCACTGTTTGACAAAGACCGCTCTTTTTTTATATATATTTTTTATTTTACTTTCGTGGTTGAGGCTGATTCCCATCCATCTTCTTTCCGCCTATCGCAGCCCAGTACGAGCTTGGACCACCTCCGCTCCTGATAGCAGCTAGTGCAGCGCATCAATTTGGCTCCCGAGTCAATCTCCTTGCCAGCACGCCATCGCCATCAGACTCGCACACCCCCAACCAGTCTGGTCGCATTGCTCGTCCACCCAGCCTGCCGTCCTGCGCCCGTCTGGTGCAGATTCCAATGGCAGGCCCTCTTGGGTGCTGGCATCATCTGCACGGCTAGCGACGCAACTGCAACCAGCCGGTGGCGCCTGAGCCTGTCGACGCTGCTGCGCTTGCTTTTGCTTGCCCGCCACCCCCTGGCTGCTCCCCCCTCCTTCTCCCTCCCGCTCGCTCGCCGTGATATTGCACGGACATGAGTCCAGATGCTGCCACGGCGCACCCAGAGCACGGCAATGCTGCTGCTGCTGCGTCTCGCAACGGCCATGCCGTCGTAGCCCCTGGCCGCTCACCCCAGAACAGGCACAATGATATGCCGCTCTTGCAATCTGCCGCCTCCAATCCCAGTGCTAGCTCCGGCCCTCCCCTCCCGGGCCGACCTTCCATAAGCTCTGAGAGCCAAGACCCAACCGAACCTTCAGCGGCACCCTCGGAGTCATTATCGTCCGCCGCAGCCACCTCGACTCCTCGAACCTCGACACACCTGGCTCGCCAGAGACAGCAGCCAGTATACATCCCATTCTCAGACCGACCAAACAAGACGACTCCAGACAATGAGGCGTCCCTGACCCTCGCCAACCGCGAGAAGAACTGCGATCGAAGACGACCCGAGGACGAGGACCACCACCACCCCAGGCTCCCCGCCATGGCGACCCAGACCATCGGCATGGCGATGACGCCGTTCCTGCGGGAGCACATCCCAGGCCTGTACGCCCCCGTGGCCAAGTCGGAGAGCAACCACCCGCCTTCAGCCTCGTCGACGAGCATGGTCCCGCCCAGAGACTCGAACAGCAAGTTCTGCTATCGTCACCGGCCCGACCTCAAGTGCCGGGGGCTGCCGACGAGACCAAGATGGTTTCGATACAGAATGTATGCCTACCCTGCTTGCATATCTCCAGTCTTCTTGCCTTGTTGCTCCCCTGACTGACTGTGCGACTTGTCTTGGCCAGTCCCTCGAGAGGCTTCCCAACGCCGAAAGCAGGCCATCACGCACGTCTGGTCGCTCTTCGCCCCGGCGCCCGGCCAAGCACCGCGAGCTGATGCTCCAGGGCATCATCACGCAGTGCTGCTTCCCACAGCTCTCGACCGTCTCGCGCGAGGTTCACGAGCAGCTCAAGATCGACTTTGTCACCGCTCTCCCCGCCGAGATCTCATACAAGATCCTGTCTTACCTTGACACTGTTTCCCTCTGCAAGGCCGCCCAGGTCAGCCGCCAGTGGCGCCAGCTCGCTGACGACGACCAAGTGTGGCATCACATGTGGTGGGTCGCTTTTCTCCCATATATTTGCACTTCTTAACTTGTCTTGGGCAACATGGAACTGACGATCTCACGATCCAACAGCGCAACACATCGACCGGAAGTGTACAAATGCGGCTGGGGCCTGCCGCTGCTCGAGCGCAAGAGGTTGAAGGACTGGTCAAGACAGCAGCAAATAGAAAAGAACAGGGCGCGGCAGATTACCAACGGCACCGAATACACACCACCACCTCGAATTCCGACGCCCCTTTCCCTCCGATCACCGACGCCGCCGAAGCGGGGAGCGCGAGGCAGAAGAGGAGTCCTCGCAGCTCAAGCGACGGTGCCTGTCGAGGGTGGGCAGTGGTAGCCGCACAAAGGGGGATCAGCAACAACAGCCCCAGAGGCCAAAAGTCGCGGCCGTTCAAGGACGTGTACAGGGACAGGTTCCGGATCGGATACAACTGGAGGCACGGCAAGTGCTCCATCAGATCCTGAAGGGCCATACAAACGGCGTGACGTGCTGCAGCTGCTGGACAACAATCCTGGCCACGGGCTCGTACGATGCCACCATAAAGATCTGGGACATCGAGACGGGGCGGGAGCTGCGGACGCTCAAGGGCCACACGCGCGGGATCCGCACGCTGCAGTTTGACGACAGCAAGCTCATCAGCGGCAGTCTCGACAACACGGTCAAGATCTGGAACTGGCACACGGGCGAGCTGCTGAGCAGCCTGCAGGGCCACTCGGACGGCGTCATCGGCGTCCACTTTGAGGGCGAGTTCCTGGCCTCGGCTCCATCGACACGCGCGTCAAGGTCTTCAACTTTGTCACCAAGGAGACCTTCTGTCTCAAGGGCCACACGGACTGGGTCAACTCGGTCCGCGTCGACACCGAGTCCCGCACCGTCTTTTCGGCCTCGGACGACTTCAAGGTCAAGCTGTGGGACCTCAACACCAAGCAGTGTATACGCACCTTTGACAGCCACACCGCCCACGTCCAGCAGGTCCTGCCTCTGCCGCCCGACTTTGAGCCCGACGTGAGCCTACTACATCCGCCCGCCACCAACACCACATCCCAGAACGGCGCCAGGTCAGCGTCCCCGCAGCAGGATGTCGACCTCTCTCCCAGCCGGCTCCGGGCCGCATACGGCGACGCCTTCGCCGCGGACCCGACGCGGCCGCTGCCGAGTCGATATATGCTGTCGGGCGGACTGGACTCGACGATCCGGCTGATCGACACTGCGACGGGCGGTGCCTCAAGACCTTCTTTGGGCATTTCGAGGGCATCTGGGGCCTGGCGGGCGACACTCTGCGGGCCGTCACGGCAGCCAACGACGGCATGGTCAAGGTCTGGGAGCCGACGTCTGGCAGGTGCGAGCGCACCTTTACGGGCCACCGGGGCCCCGTGACGTGCGTCAGCCTCAGCGACTCTCGCATGGCCTCGGGCGGCGAGGACGGCGAGGTGCGCCTGTACAGCTTTCACGACACCGAGGGTATGGAAGAACTGGGTACGCCTAGTTAGCGGCCTGGGTTTCTTCCCATATCTCCTCTTTTTTATCTGTTTGTTTACTCGCCACGTTTTGCGACATCTTGAGCCTGCCATTTATCCTTCATCTTTTTTTTTTTTTTTTCAACTTTCTGCATCATACCCTTCCATGGCTTTATTCTCTTCTTCTCTGCATGTGTAGCGTGGCCGACGCATTGGAAACCTTTATGCCTCGCTTTCGGGGTGCCCTAATGCATCACCGCGACACGAGGGGCGGCACGGAATGGTGCATGCCATTTTGTTTATCTTGGGCATTCGGGTGGTTTATCAACACAAAAATATTCGTATCGGCGCCGGAGTTTTGGAAAGGTCAGGCCCGCAGGGGCCTATATCTGATGTGTGGGGCGAGAAGGCAGTAATGCTATCTACCTACCTAGGTACGAAATTGTAGACTACATCCTATGAGCAGGCTGGACGTTGTGCATGTCGGCAGTATTGATATGCCGAACTCTGACCGTGATGCTGCTTCGGGATCGGGCGTCGGCAGGCCCGTCTGTTGACGATTTCCCCAGGCCGAGGTGGGTGCATGCGATCTGACAAAAGCGGCTAGACGGATCTCCAACGAGACAGCCTGCTGGTGTCTTTTGAGTCTCGAGCTGTGGCTGCCGCTGCTGCTGCTGATGGAGATCAGCTCAATTCCAGCAGGCTGGGCTAGGCTGTGCGGCCAGGCGGAACCCCGCTCCCCCGCAAAATCACAAGCTGCGACGCTGCAAGGAAGTCTTGCCGGCTGCTAGTCGGTTATCGTGGGGCCAGGGCCAGGGAGGGGCAGGGGTTCGATGAGGGCCAGGAGTACGTCACTTGACAGCCCGACGCCCTCGGCCCCCTTGTTTTCTTCCAGCAGAGACGGGCTGCGGCTGTCACAAGCCGACGATGGCCGAGGTGAATTGGGATTTGATTGAGCAGGCTGATTTTTTTTATTTTTTTTTATTCCGGCTGGATTTGTTGCAGAGAAAGCCGGCAGCAATCAAATCATTGTGCATTCCAGGCCAGCGCTTGATTCACCACAATCACACAGCGAACACTGAGCACAGTAAACATTGAGTCCCGAGGGGCCGCCGATCTGCCCAGGCCAGCAGCACGTCACTCTTGTCAAGGGAAAAAAAACCAGTCTTCGTCCCCACTGCCCTTCGGCCGAAGCGACGCGGTTCCGGCTGGCCGTTCGCCCCCCAGCTCGAGGACCCCACAACCAATGATTGTGTCACTTGGTTGTAGGAAGATGCCAGTTGGTATATGCGTGTATGGTCCTTGGCTGATCCCGTACATATTGCGTGTGTATGTGTTCAACCAATGTCCGACCATGTGCCCATTCTTGTATAGAATTACGTCCAAGCCAAGCACCCGCCCGCCGGCCGTGGCTCGCACGTGCTTGTTTCCCTGTGTTTTCGACTGGGAGCTGCTGCTAGTGGCAGCAAACATTCCTTTTGAATGTTCCTCACGGCTGCCAGCTAGGTCAGGAGGGATGAGCCCCGCGCCCCGGGCACAAAAAAAGGCATCCCAGGCCCGCATCCCTGACAGCAGCCAGCCGGCCATGCTTAGCCCGAGGGAACCCCTTACCCGTCCGTCGGCTTCAATGGCAGCTGATGTGTACCCCCCTTGCTCCCCGGGCCAGAGGTGAATAGAGACTTGTACACACAGAGATGTACACTCCCCTTTGCCGTCACACCCCTTTCCGCTTGTGGAGACTCCGATCCGGCTCTTTCTCTTCTCTCGCTCTCCTTGAGTCACTTTGGCCATCTCCCCGGGAGCCCCCAGGGGCTGGATCAAGTCGTTGTCTGCTTCGCTTCTTGCTATAACTAGCCCTGCTCCCGCCCCCTGACCCCAAGCTTGGCGCCCGGAGCTACCCCCCATCGCGTGGCTTTTTCGTGGTGCCCTCCCCCTTCCTTGCCCTCCGTCATAGTGCCGAGGCATTGTTAGCTTCCGCCGCTCGTGTCATGTTCAGACGGTGACACGCTTCTTCCCTCACAAGGACAGACACCCTACCTCCCTTTGCATTCTTTTTTTCTTCTTTTATTCTCTGGTCTTCTGCATGAACACACCCCGACCGGGTTGCATGCGACGGCAGCTTGTTTATTACAGAGCTCCGGGTCTATCCTCACTTACACCGTTCCCACGTCCTTGGCCTGCTTGGAGCTCCACTACTCGGTATCTGGCTGCCGAAGCAGAAGCGGCTATAAAGGCGCATTAAGACACTTCTATTGCAGCTGGGTCTCCCTTGCTGGAGCTACCGTCTGCAGCCTGGGCCAGTCCGTCGTTGGACTCCCGAGGGAGCGGAAGCACGTGAAAGTCTGCACCCGCGACACGAACAAAGAGCTCAGGCAGGGCACGCGATCTGAAGTTGACGCTTCAGTCTCTCCATTGTCGACTAAAAAAAAAAAAAAAAAAAAAAAAAAAACAGCTTCGGCGCTTGCGATTGCAGAAGATCCCCAAAACGCTCCAGGAGCCGGAACAAAGAACCGAAGCAAGTCATACCAACCCCAAGGTTGCTATCGGCAGCAAAACAGGAAGCTCCAGGTTCCCGGAAGGCAGAGCAGAGATCGAGGAGAAGGGAGAGCGCTTGAGAAACAGCCGCCACCATGGCAACAAAAGTAGCCAAGGACGGCAAGCCGCCACCGTCGGCGGCCGTCAACCTAATAGGTAGGGGCTCCCAAACGCGACGAGGGCCAGGACAACAGAAGAAGGGAGAAAATAAAGACCCGCGGCTAACGGCCCCAACCAGCGGGCGGAGGAGCCGGCATGATGGAGGCGCTGGTATGCCACCCGCTCGACACGATCAAGGTGCGGATGCAGCTGTCGCGGCGGGCGCGGCAGCCGGGGGCGCCCAAGCGCGGCTTCATCAAGACGGGCAGCGAGATTATGCGCAAGGAGACGCCGCTGGGCCTGTACAAGGGCCTGGGCGCGGTCCTGACGGGAATCGTGCCCAAGATGGCCATCCGCTTCACCAGCTTCGAGGCCTACAAGCAGCTGCTGGCCGACAAGCAGACGGGCGCCGTGACGGGGCAGGCCACGTTCCTGGGTAGGTTTTTTGCTGACGTTGTTGTTGCTGCTGTTGCTGCTGCTGTTGCTGCTGCTGCTGTTGCTGCTGCTGTCATCCTTTTTCTTGCTTGGTTGTTCCCCCGTTCGACGTTGCCGGTTGGCTCCATCCAGCACAGCATGAACTGACGATAGAAAACAACCCATCAAACAGCCGGACTGGCCGCGGGCGTGACCGAGGCCGTGGCCGTGGTGACGCCCATGGAGGTCATCAAGATCCGGCTGCAGGCGCAGCACCACTCGATGGCGGACCCGCTCGACATACCGAAGTACCGCAACGCCGCGCACGCGCTCTACACGGTCGTCAAGGAGGAAGGGTTCGGGGCGCTGTACCGCGGCGTGTCGCTGACGGCGCTGCGCCAGGGGTCCAACCAGGCCGTCAACTTCACCGCCTACACCTACTTCAAGGAGTCGCTCGTCGCCTGGCAGCCCGAGTACGCGGGGTCCACGCTGCCCGGGTACCAGACCACCCTGATCGGGCTCGTGTCGGGCGCCATGGGGCCCCTGAGCAACGCGCCCATCGACACCATCAAGACGCGCCTGCAGAAGGCGCAGGCGGTCGAGGGCGTCGGCGCGTTCAGGAGGATTGCGCAGATTGCGGGCGACATGTTCAAGTGAGTGGTGGTGGCCCGTCTTGCCTTTTGTCTCTGTGCAGCTTGTTATGTTGCCCCCCTCCCTCGGGTTTTCCCTGGCTGACGTCTTGAACCCAACAACGCAGACAAGAAGGCTTCCACGCATTCTACAAGGGCATCACACCCCGCATCATGCGCGTGGCCCCGGGCCAGGCCGTCACCTTCACCGTTTACGAGTACCTCAAGGAGAAGCTCGAGACGCGCGGGCCCTTTTCCCTGTCTGGCGGCGATTACCAGGACTAGAGGTCCCTGTTCCGGCGCGGGACTGTAGAGGGGTCGGGGAAAAGAGGACGGGGAGAAGAATGAGAGCAACGCTGGGCTGGCTGTAACGCGGAATGGGGCAGAGCGGTGACACAGCCGTCTCTCCATATCGGCATCCGAAAGTTAGCATCTAGAGGTGGTTGGATAGAAGAAGGAATAGCGGTTCCGAGAAGATCTGGTCGTTTTTGTTTCGAACATGTACTAGGGCAGGTGCATTGCTGACTTGCATAGCCGGTGGAAACCCAATGCATTACAACAAGTTCTGGTCTGGGCTGTGTGGGCTGTAGGGTGGTCATCATGCTGCTGTTTGTTTTTGTAGCAGTCGACTCGTAGCAGCCGACTGCCCAGAGAGCTTAGCTAGCACCTGTCCGCCTAGCTGCTTGCTTCATCCTTGGAAGCCCTAGTTTAAATATCTCGCAATGCTGCGTCGGATCGTCGTGGCAGAGGAAAACAGGGTCGAAAAGAGCGACAGGCATGCCGTCGCATCGCCAAAATCAATCCCACGCCGCCCAAAAAACCACACAGCAGGCCGCCTCCCTTTTACCGACCAGGCCTCTTGGGCCGGCTGAAGGCCTTCTTCTCCTCGACTTTGGGGTGCAGGTCGGCCAGGACCATGGCCTCGGTGATCTCGGCGGGCTCCTCGACCTCAAAGCGCTTCTCGGGGGCCAGCCCGCACTCCTGCTCGGCGGCCGTCAGAACGGCGCGCTTCATGAGCGGGTACATCATGCGGAACTTGATGGACACGCGGCGCCGTCCGGGCTGGTCGGGCACGTGTAGAAGAACAGGACCGGCTCCGACGGCGCGCCGGCGTGCGTGTGCGCGTACCGGTAAAAGGTGAAGCGCGGCTCCGTCGCGGATATGGAGCCGGACAGCTCGGCGATGGACGAGGGGGACGATGAGGAGGGGACAAGCTCGACCGTCTCGGTTTCGGGTTGATTTTCTGTGGGAGGGAGTTGGGTTTGGTATGAGCCAATGTCAGTCAAAAACACGAACCAAGAGAACAGAGAAAAAGAAAGAAAAAAACGTACCAACATAACCAGCACCTTACCGCCACCTCCGCCCTCGGAGGCGGCCAGCTCCTTCAGGGCGGCGAGCGCGTCCGAGGCGATGGGCATGGCCATGTTCTTGCTGAGGTGGATCTCGCGCACGCCCGTGCCGGCGCCGGCCTCCTGCTCGGCGCGGCGGACCTCGCCGAGCGTGCGCTCCTCCTCGGTCAGCGGCGCGGCCGTCTCGCCGTGGGCGTCGTGGTGCCTAAAGCCCTGGGCACTCAGCTCGTCGGCCGAGTTGGCAAAGACGGACTCGCGGAAGTGCTCCGAGCCCAGCTCGCGCGTGAGCGTCAGGCGCGTCGACGCGAACAGCATCTTCTGCCGCACCGGCGCCGAGTCCGGGATGTAGGTCGCGGCCACCAGGACGGGGCCCGGGCCAGAGGCCGGGCTGCGGCGGAGGAGCACGTACAGGGCCTGGTTGGGCGCCAGGCGCGGCTGCAGGAGGCGGTCGAGGTTGCTCTCGAAGGCGGCGGCGTCGGCGGCGGCGTCGGTACCGCTGGGGTCGGTCAGGAACCCGGTCGGCTTGATGGTCTCGCTGTCGATGGTGACCATCAGCGCGAAGTGGGAGGGCGTGGAGAGGAGCTCGGCGAACTGCGTCTTGAGCTCCTCGGAGGCTGGAGATGGGTGCTTGTGTTAGCAGGGGCCAGGGCTGCTGAGTTGCGATGCCCGACGGGGACTTGCCAGAGATTCCCGACTGCATCTTGGGCTGTCGGCCGCGCGTTGGGGCGCGGGGCTGGGTGTTTTGGGCGGATGAGGGCTGCGAGGAGTGGAAGGGATCGAACGATGTAGCCTGGAGGAAGACGAAAAGGTGGTGAAGCCCGGGCGGACAAAAATCACTTTATACCAGCTCGGGGCCCTGCTGGTCGGGCTCGCACTACAGAAACTTGGGTGGAAGGAAGATGGACGAGACGGCGCCGCCAGTTGACGTGCCCTGCCCCGCACCGACATTCTAAGTCCCCGCAGACCCCTGCTGCGGCGGCCGGCATGAATGCTGTGCTGCTGTGGACCAGCCCGCCAGCCTGCCGCCAGCCGAGCACGGCGGAGCTCCGCCTGTGGTGCCGCGGACAATGGGGCTGAGTTAGCTTGCATGCCAGGGCGGACAAAAAGGCAAAGCGGACAGACGGTCAAAATGCTTTCAATATATTACTCCCGAGCAAGACGCAGCCGTAAATGCTAAACTCCGGCACCCATGCTAGACAAACCAACAAAACTCCCTCGCTCATCATCATAATGCCCATATTAAATGCCGTAACCCAAATATTATGCCAGTGCGTAAAAGCCAATAAAGGATGCAGAATAGAACAAACGCGAGGACCAGCCAGGCTAACTGACTGCAGGACTTGTTCCTTATATGAAAGCGGTAAAAAAAAAACGAAAGAAAACAAAAAGAGAGCGGCAGACCCCTAGTCAACTGTTGGCAGGCCAGCAATTGACTGGCGTCAAGCACCAACCGGGATTCGAACCCGGTACCTTTACCTATCAGTAGAAGATGATACCACCACGCCACGGATTGTGTGGGAAATCAGTTAATAAAGGAAGGAAGGAAAGCGCGAAGGGGAAGGAAGGAGCAAAGGCGGTTGGTGGTCTGGCGATAGGTACGTTTCGGGATGGGAGGGCCCTGCCCGGTTTGGCTTCGCAGCAAACAAAAACACGCCCACATCAGCCCCTGGGGATCCAGTAGCCCCCGTTCCCGTGCGCGCGGTCCATCAGGCCCGAGGCCTCGGTGCGGACGCCGAGCAGGTGTAAGGGCACGCGGTCCATCTGCATCTGGGCCGCGCGCGCGCCCAGCAGGCGGTCCGACAGGGTGCGCGCGTTGTTCTGCTCGCGGATGAAGTCGCGCACCACGTCGGGCTGCCAGCACTCGCGCGCCAGGCTGGCCCGCGCCAGCGACGCGTCCACCGCCAGGTGCTGCTGCTGCTTGGCCGGAGGCGTGTCGCGCGCCAGCCGGGGCCGCAGGTACCCCATCAGCATCACCCTGAGCCGCACGTCGAAGAACTCGGCCCCGGCCAGGTCCTGCAGCAGGTGGACGACGACCGTCGACCGCGCCGCCACGGCGACCTGGCCGTTGCGCCCCGTCGCCGCGGGCCCCGCCGTGATGATGGCCGGGTGCCAGTCGTAGTCGATGCGCTCGTCGAGCGGCTTCTTGCGCGACCCGCCCGACGCCGACACACGCACGCCCAGCCAAAGTAGACGCCGCGGAGCCGCTGCCGGACCTCCTCGGGCACGTCGTCCAGGTTCGCCGTCGGCACGCCCGCGCCGCTCGTCAGGCTGGCCGCGGACCCGCGCACGACCCTGCCCGCGAACTTGAGCGGGAACGGCGCCTCGGGCCCGTCGTCGGCGCCCACCGTGTTCTCGCCAAACACCTGCCCGGCGCCGGCGCCGAGCGCGTCGTACCGGCCCGCCGCGTGGCCCTCGGCCCGGTACCGCGCGTTGGCGCCCTCGAGCTCGCCCTGCACGCCCGAGCGCTGGTACGCCATCTTGCCCGCCTTGGCGATGGCGGCCGAGTGTTTGACCTTGCTCTCGACCATGGTCGTCGCCTTCTTGAGCACGGTGCCCTGCGCCGCGCCCGCCGCCATGGTCACGGGCTTGGTGTACTTGCTCACGTACACGATGCCGACCGTGCTGGCGACCTTGATGCCCACCTCGAGCGGCATGGTGCTGACGCTGGCGCCGCGCAGGATGCTGGCGTCGGTGCTGGCGCTGGCCACCCGGAACACGGGGCTGGAGCAGAGCACCTTCTTCTTGTAGTACTGCGCGCCCGCGACGTCGTCCTCGTACTCGCTGTTGTAGTGGCCGCTGCCGCCGCCGTACTCACGCTCCGAGTTGGCGTTGGAGCAGAGGATGATGCGAAAGTACCCGTCCTCGGCGGCGGCGGGGATGCGGACGACGTGCGTCGAGCGCCAGGCGTGCTTCCCGACCTTGCCGCCGGCCTTGGCCGCCTTCTTGAGCCACTTTGTCACGTCGCGCTGGAAGGCCCGCTCGTCGCCCTCGGGTACGGCCTCGGGCCCCGCGCGCTGGGCGGGCGTCACGTTGATCCAGGAGCCCGTGGCGCCGACGAGCGACTTGAGGCGCATGCCCTTGTCGCCCGTGAAGCCGCGCTGCTGCAGCCAGAGCGTGCGGTCGGCTGGGAGCGGCTGGTCCGAGAAGATCGAGATGGACACCGACGTCTCGGGCCCCTGGTACATGACGATGGCGGGCGAGTGGCGCATTATGCTGTAGTGCCGCGTCGACTCGACGGGGTGCGGGAGCAGGCCGCCCGCGAACAGGGCCGCATCATCGGCGGCCTTCTTGAAGAAGTTCTTCTTGGGCGGGGCCGCGGGGTCCGCGGCGGCGGCGGCGGCAGGCGGGAAAGCACCGTCGGCGCTGGTGGGTGTGGCAGGGCTGAGCGACACGGGGGTGCCCGAAGCGGTGGCCGGCCTGGTCAGCTCCGGGACCTCGACGGGCGTGAAGGTGCGCGCGCGCATCTGCAGATGGTGCGTGTGCTCCTGGGTGTGCACTTCGACGTGGCGCTGGACGGTGCCCTGGGGCAGTGGCGGCGACGGGGCAGTGGCGCTATTGGCGAGGGCGTGCTGGCCGGGGGCGCAAGGGAAGCGGCGGGATGGCCTTTGGGACCAGGCGGTTCGCGTATTCGTCGTTCCAGGTGTCGGCGTCGGCGTAGACGGAGGAAGCGGAGTCATCTTGGAAGAGGTCTTCGGGGCCGCGGACGGGGCGCACGTCGGTGCGGATTCCCAGGCCAATGCCGGCGTTGGCGTAGGCAGGGTGCTGCTGTGATGGTGTCGGCGGCTTGAAGCTGAGGAACTTGGGGATGCTCGGCACCGCGGGCTCTTGCGCGGTGGCTGTTGGCTTGCGCCGCAGGCTGGCCTCGCTCCGGCTGGTTCGGAGCATTGGGAAGCTGTTGCTCATGATTGTGGAGGTGTATGGTCTCTGATCGGACTCTGGTGGTGGTGGTGGTTGGTGGTGTGGTTCGTGTCTCGGGCTCGGTTCAGCATATGGCGCAACAGCGCGTGGTGTCGCGGAGAACAGAAAGCAGACTTTTACGGCGGACGGACAGCGAGAACGACAAGACAAAGAAAACGACACAGAGATAGCGGAACAAAAAAGGAAGCACGGGTCCACGATCGTGAATGGCCCGCAAACAGAGGCAAATTCCAGGAGGCGAAAATGCTGAGAGCATTGGCGACGACACCGCAGGCCGGCAGGGGTCCCAGCTGGGGACGTTTTCAATGGGCATTTCGGCCGCCAGCAGATTGCGCTTGGCAGAAACTCTCCGCGTGTCATTGCGAATCATGGCACTTGCACCACAGCAGCGCCGCCCAAACCGGGCAGCAAAGCCAGTTGACTGGCCGGCGTCGTCGTTTGTTTCATGGAAGCGCAGATGGCCGTTTCATGTTCCTGGCATGGGCGACTCCGCGTCGGCCAGCTGTTCGTGCCAGTGGCAAAGCCGCTGGGTGCCGTCCTTGTTCCTGGCAGCGCACGTGGTCCCCGCCTGCAAGGGGCCTTGGCTCCAGCCCGAAGCGCCCTCCTCGGCAAGCGCCCACAGCCAATCGACCAGTTCCCCCGCCGGCCTCCAAGCGCCGCCCTCACACGCGAGGTTTCTTTGACAGACTGTTGAGCTGCCCAAGGACGCAGCCTGTATTTTTGGCAGCCGCCCTCGATCGATGGCCAGTCGTTTGTCATGATAACAGGAATGAGAAGCAATACGTCCACTCGCTGCACAGCCAGGCAAGAAAAAGCGACGCCGATCAACTGTGCATGCGGCGCCCACCCCCTGCTGTACGACGGCTCACCTGCGATCTCCACGAGACCGACAGCGGCCGGAGATCTTACTCGGCTGGCTGGCCATCTTGTAAGAAACTGCGAGCCGTGCGTCATTGCAGGCAGAGGCTCACTGGGAGCTGTGGATGACCCCAGGCAGTAGAAAGAATGCCATGATTACCTGTCTTCCATTAGAAAGGTCGCTCGACCCCCGTCCCGGCCGTAGTGGTGGTGCAAATCGGGCAGTGCCACCAGCTGCTGACGGTTCAGCAGTGGCCAAACGAAACTGGGTGACAGATCCAAAAGGTACCAGGCGAGGAAATCACAAAAGCAAGAAATTGTTGTTGTTATATGGCGCAAGATGTTCGTAGTATGTGGGAGGGGCCCGCGCAGCAAATGAGTAAAAAGTCAAAGAATGCGGTCTGTGTGGATCGAACACACGACCTTCAGATAAGATGTCCGAAGTGTAACTTCAGTCTGACGCTCTCCCAACTGAGCTAAGCCCGCTTGCTTGATGTTTTCCTGCCTGATTGGTAGCATTATATGCCCGCCACCGCAGACCCAAATCCCGAATCCCCACCCGTCACCCCTTTTGGACCAACCCCCCCTAACATAACATCACACTCACCAACCCCCTTTCTGTTCGCCTTCTATTTTCTCGACTTAATTGTTGGCCTCTTATTAGCCGTATTTATTTATCTTCAGGCGTTTTCTAATGGACAAGTTGGTCCGTCGTCAAGTTTGTAATCGAGACATTCCAACGGTGGGCCATTTTACTGTGAGAAAGAAACAAAAGAAAGACGGAATAGAAAAAAAAAAAAAAAAAAAAAAAAAAAGGGGGAGAAAGACAGGGAACAGGGTTGATATTGAGCGATTGCTCCCACCCGATCTTTCGGCCATTAGCTATTCGGTTATGTCCTAGGTCCTAGGCAGGACCCCATCGCGGTGATTGCCTAGAGAAGTAAAGGTATCACAGCAAAACGCCAAGACAGATGTTCTATCTTGTCATTGGCGGCCGGCCTCCTGCAGGTCTGCAGATGTAGACGCGCTCCACGGCGTGTTCCTATTACATGTCAGCCGACGACCGCGCCGAAGCATGGGTGGAGCCTTAGATCTGTTGGGAATGTGGTGCAACTCCCTTTTGCGTGTCCTGCTGAACAGTGCAGAGATCTCGCCGAGGCAGGCTGCAGAGAGGACGGCACACGGCCCCGATCAGGGAAACCAGAGATCTGGGCTCGGGCTGGTGCAGTGTGGTTCCTGCAAAATGGCGAGCCGCAGCGGCTGCCTGCCTTTCAGACGCCTTTCAGACTGCATTCTCTCTGCTTTTCAAACCTTCCTTTATGATTTTGGTTCTCCTTACCGCAGTTGTCATCAAAATACATCTCCAGGTAGGAGTTGGAAGCAAAAAGGAGACCTTTCGTCGAGCGAAGGCTGTGAGGACATGGCAGAAAGCAACACCACACAGTATGCAGGCTCATTCTGATTCCACTGTTTCCAGGATCTCTAGGCCGCTGAACCTTGCTTCTTCTCCTCGTCACATCCACGCATGCGTGATAATTTAAATCACGGCCATGCTTGGAATGCGGATAGCTGCTGGGCGACTCCATTGGGGCGAGGGTCGAAACTAGGCGAGCCGTGGTAGCACGGAAGGAGGCGGCCGAGATCAGGAGCTAACTCGGGCAGGCATCCTCCGCTGTTCTCAGCCCTGCGGTCGCCAACACTAGACCGAAAGTTGTCAGCTCAACACGAGGCCGGCCGGCATATTCCTGCAGGGTTCTCCCTGTAAACTTGCAGCAGCTAGAGAATAGTGCTGGTGAAAAGTGGTGGGCACCCTCAAATGCCGTTAAACCCCAGGCGTCAGGATCTGAAAAGGTTCCCTGAATTATCCTCATTAGATATACGTGGTTGGTTGAGAAGCGAAGATTTGATACAATTACGAGGTCGAATGGACTCGAGGTGATGACGGAATAGAGGTTTGCGCAGTTGGTGGTAAAGGCCCCTGGCCGCTTGGCTTGGGAAGACGGTATGACGGCACATCTCAACCGGGAAAAATTAACGTCACCGCATGGAGGAAGCGTGGGAAAATGTCAGGTGGAGTAATTGACCAGCAAAGGGGCCCCCTGACGGACGGTTGCCTAAGGTTAATCTGGTCAGTAACGACTGTTCGGCTCATGTGCCCTAGCTGAATAAGAAAAGAGATGATGGGCGGCGTTACCGACATCTCAATGTGGAAAAAATTCCAAAATATCATGGCTTCGTTTCGCTGACACTCAGGAAGGGTGACGCAGCAAGGAGCTCCCCTGAAAGAGAAGAGCACCGGCGCGCTCGCTGTGCTTTGGTTTCCAGGGCTGCCGCGCGCTATCGGGCCTTTGAAACCTGCAGTTTGCGGCTGAAGCATTTGGCGCACTCATGTTGTGGTAGGTAGACCCCACAGGCCTTGGAACAGATTGTGGTGGGGTGTCTGGCTTGACGGGCCATCTGGCAAGATGGCGCGGACTGGGTTGAGATCCGGTGGGCAGGCGAGCTGAACGGCGCTGGGTGCCTAGGTATCCTGAGAGATGATGACCTTGTACATGTGTGCCGTGTTGCTTTGTATCCATTGCGATGGTGACTGGGTGTCGATGGCGTCAATGATGTGCCTGATGGTAACCGGTACATCTGATGGAGCTCTCTCTCTCTGGGAGCCCTCCTCGAGACCCGACACAGGCCGATGTGCTGTCCGTTGTCGGCCGGTGAACGAGTTCCTGGAAGGAAGCGGGGTGGGCGTCCATGCCGTGCGACCCCAAGGGCCCACGTAAGCCTTGTTCTGGAGGCAGTGTGGCGCAGAGAGGAGGAATACCAGGTCATAGGGACCGCGGCGTATGTGGTCCGGCAGGCAGACCCGTCAACCGCGCCATAGTAGCTCGTAGTCTTGTAGTCTGGTTCGGGATTGAAGCACGGGATTTGATGTGTTTCTTCCGTAAGAGAGCTGCGAGAACTTCGACCGTGACATGGAACATGGACGGGCTTGGAGGCGCCGTCTCGGCGCACGCGCTTCCCACACAAGGTTTTCCGCACCAGCCAACCATTACCACCACATACTGTGGAAGTCCACCAAGTCAATGCAGACGCTGTTCATTCGTGCCGAAGTTTTGCCCTGTGCTGGGCTAGGTACTTTGCTGGCCAGCGGTTTCACTTCAGCTCGGCGCCTCGGGATGGTTGAGGGCGTGTGGCTGCTCGGTTTGACAATCAACCGTAGCGGCAGGCAGGCAGGCAGACAGGAGCAGAACCCGCGTAACAATGACCGTCGGCCCGTCGATGCTGGCCTCGTGAACAGGAGGCACCGTATCAGGAGACGGAGGGCGATTATGATGATGCTGTGGGCTCAGCGCCCATTCACCCATTTTACCAGGGGTGGCCGAGATAATGACGAGCTAACAAGGTTGAGGTCGGGACCGGGCGGCGCGCTAGCACTCTCGCTTGGCCAAAGGTGCAGGACGGAACGGGAGGACAGCCCTGCACATCCCGGGGTCGATAGCGGACAAGGTAGGGTAGGTTCCGTGGCAGAGCCGTTCGGCTGTGATCAGACTGATGATGCCTCACATCTCGATCGCCTGGACGCGACGGCCAGGGTTCACGATCGGAGGCAGTGCTCCATGTATCTGGTAGTGCGAGCAGCAGAGAAGGGGGGAAAAAGAAAAGAAACAACCTTGCTTTCACTGCAATCGTACGACTACTAATCACCTATTAATGGTGTTGCGCTCTATAATACACGCTAGACAAAGAGGGAGGACGTCGTTGTTGGCGCAGATGGAACGCTGGCCTTGCAGATGCGTTCGTCCTGTGCTGATCTCCCCGATGGTTTGTCCCCTGGCTGCTTCCTTGGCTTACCCAACGCCACATCGAGACCGGGGCAGGGGTTGCTGGACACCCTCTATTGTTGATCCCTGTGATCGCTGCGAACCCAGGGATGGTCTCAAGATCGGGCCCCAGAAGGGTGGAGGAGCAACCGGGGAGGCGGGCCTTTCAGAGACTGATGAGGGCATTCAGGCAATCATCATGCTGACGATGGGGCGAAACTTAACCCACCGTGCTTTTTCTCTGTGTTTTTTTTTTTTCTTTTCTTCTTCTTGTCTCTCTCTTCTTTCTTCTTTTGCCTCCTCTTAGGTGTCTGTCTTTACTTCTGAGCCGAGGCTGCCTCCAATCTTCAGGGTCCAAACTCGCCAGCATGGTTGGCCGGATTGTTTTTAGCGTTTGGTGGCGCCCGCCATGGCGTGCAGCCTATTGGACCTATTGGCCGGAGATTTTCAGACCGGTCGTTGAGGACCAATAAAAAATGCGAAAGCAGCTGAAAACAAGAGCCGCGATCGTCTATCCTCGTATCATTATTATTATTCTTTCCCCGTCTGGCGACCGACCTCCTGGAGAAGGTGTCCCTTGATGGACATCCCTACCACCTCCATCTTTGCTTTTTCTCGGTCTGCATTCCGCCCCGTGCGCTCTTTCTCCTTCCTGGTTCCGTTCTGATCTGCGTGCAACATTGCGCCAAGCTTCGATCACGTGTCCATGTGCACACGCGGCTGGGTCCCAGCACCAACAGTGCAGGAGGTTTGGAGTGCCTGTCCCACCACATAATTAAGGGGGGTGGGCAAGATTTTGCGGTGAACGGACGTCACACAGAGACCTGGTGGAGCGTGCCAAAGAGGGCTGACAGGGAGATGGGAGGAGATTGGCGTCTTGTTGATGTTATCTCTGCGGGCGGATGGTTGATGTTGCGCAGAGGTATACCTACAGGTAGGCGTCCCATGCCCGTCCCATTATGCCAATGGTGGTGACGTCCGAAGAGCAAGGCCGTGCGAACCGGGCTGTCGGTTCCCACGAACTGGTGAGGGCGCTGTTGGTGTAGATGGCTTGCTTACACTTTACAGGAGTCCTGGGTTCTTGGGCTGTGCCGGGGAAACGACTCGAAGGTCGATGCCAGGGAGCCGGAGCCGAGCGTGCCGGCGGTCCCAGATCGCTAGACCGGAGCGCTGGTCGCGCACTCGCGCTATCCTTCATGCTTTGGGGCCATGGGGTTCCGCCACACTTCCCCATGCGGAGGTTGCCGAATGCTGTCCTCGCCTCACTGCCATTTCTCGCGCCCATCGCGGTGTGCCACCATACTGGACTGCTCTCCCATCAAGCCTTGATCCTTGTTAGTCTGGCTCGGATTACTGAACAGCCTCCAAGAGAGGCGCCACCGCGCCGTAGTGGTGGATGGGAGGGTTGGCGTCACTTACGGTGCCGTCACGGCAAGCCTCGAGGGGGGCAGCCACAGCAACGCCAGTCCGCAAACAACCAGGCCTGCCTTTCCTTTGGAGATGGGTCAGGCCACCGGCTCCCCTTTCTGATGCCTCCCATTGTCTGTCTGCTCCTGCGACTGCCAAACCTGGTACATGCTGACGTAGGTACACCTAGGTCCCTCGCGTTGAAGCCGGTTCAAAAGCAGGAGTTGCGGTGCTTTCGGAGGAGCGCGCGAGGAGAGAGGGAAAAGAGAGTGGGCAAAGAGGTGTCGACGGGGATTGGTCGGCCTGCTTCCGCAGGCCTCGCGGAAAGACTCACCGCGGGCGGGCGTTTTTTCAGTTCCACAAAGGGCTCAGCACCGTACTCTGACCATTCTGTCTGTTACCCCCGACGAGAAGCCCCCCGCAGGGCTTCCACCGACCCTTCCCCTCCGAATCGAGAGACCGCCTCAGGGCCAGCCAGCTAACCGGCCCTTCCCTCCAGGGCTCCCTTCCGCCTCATCCACTCTGGGCCAGACCTGCGCCTTCCTTGGATGCCAAGATACTGTCCCATCCATCCCGAGCCGCTCGCATACGGGCAAACAGGCCGGGGCGGTCCTCCGATCAAGCCTCGCCGCTTGGTGTTTCTTCTTCTTTTCTTTTAATTACTGGTCGCACACCCGTGTCTGGCCATCACGGCCACCTGCCCCCGACCCGGGCGTCGCCTACACTCCCCTCTTGGACGAGATTACTCAACGAAAGGCCTGGTGACTGCAAGCCACATCTCGCGGGCATCGCCGGTTCACTCCGAGGGAAAGCAAAGAGGGAGAGCGGCTCGCAAGGACGAGAGAGGCTGGCAGGAAAAGAGTCCCGGCAGGGGCGCTAACGAAACCACATCCGAGCTGGACATGATCAAGACAGAGACTATGCGTGCCGCACTCGACAGCCTGCTGTTGGCTAGGTATGTATAAATGTGTCGGCCATGCCCGTCCAAGATCATGTCTCTCCCCCTATACCATCACAGCAGCCTCCTCTCACTTGCTATCCGGCCCACTTACACTCCTACCTTCCAGGGTGGCGATATCTTCACGAGGCTGTCGGCCGTCAAGCCATTTGATCTCGTAGTACTCGAATCACTACTCTTTCCTGATTGTGTCATCAGTCCTTGCCCCGTTCGACAGACCTTCGCCATGTCTGACCAGCAACATCAGCACCTGAGCGACGAGGACATCCGCAGGTCGTGGGACCTCAGCTTCGTCGTCCAGCCCATCTCGTACGCGGGGTGGGGCAGCTGATCCCGCCCGTGGCGGTCCGCATCCTGCCCCGAACCAGGCCGGCGAGACCGTCTACGCCCACTGCAGCCTCGTCACGCTGGATGACCAGCCCGTCGAGGCCGCCGTGATCCCGGGCACCTCAAACTACCAGGAAGCCCTCGAGTCGCAGCGCGGCACGCACGCCCTGATGTGCCACGCCTCCAGCCCACATACTCGGACCCCATCATCGTCGACCCGGCCAGGGAGAGCTCCAAGAAGCGAAGCGCCGGCGGCAGCAGCCGTGCCGGTGGTGGTAGCAGCAGCAGCAGCAACAGCGCTAGCAACAACAAGGCCGCCTGGACGTCTCCGGTGGAGTAGGTGTGCCGACGGAGGGACGTCCACCTCTACTTTGCCTTCTCGGGCCTCAAGATCGCCTGGCCTGGGACTTATGCTCTGCACGTCGAGGTCTACCGCTTCTGAATATGCGGAGCCTGTCGCGAGGGTCGTCTCGGGCCCCATCCGAGTCATGGAGGGCAGCGTTCCCAAGGAGAAACTTAGTAAGATACACGACCTTCACTTTGTGCTCCTTTGATGTTGACCGACCACTATTTGCAGGCAAACCCGTCCAGAGACTTTTGTTCCGGCTCCAGGACCATCACAATATGGACAACCTCCAAATTGATAGCAGTGATTTTATCGACTTTATCTGAGGGCGCAAAGGGATCACTAATGGCAGTTTCCACGAGACTAGTTTGTTTGATATGTCAAGGTAGCCCTGGTGGCGTTCTCTTTGTTGGCGTTTGGTTTCTTTTACGGTTCATCTGATGCTGTTTTATTGCTGCGGAAACGGTGGGCTAGGCGAACAGGGTCAAGATGGAACAGTGTTTGGAAGTGGGGATGATACTCATTGTGCGTTACATACCTTGTGGCTTTTTGCTAGACAGAAATCGCACATGTAAATGTAGACCGAGCTTTCTCGATTACAGCTTCTACCGACGTGATGCTTCAAATAGGGAACCGATAGCTACCAGAGTCGTCAGAACAGTCGACCCAACCGTGCCCACAGCTTGGTGCGTGCCCAAAAGAGTCGTGCCGGGCACCGGGTCCAGTGATTCATGCGACTAGGGCTGGCATCGCTCGTCCAGGGCGGGACGGGACGCGGGCGACGTTGATGATGTGAAGAGAGCCTTGGTATCCATCCCTACAACACTTCAGCCCCGATTCCTAGTCAGCTTTCTCTTTTCCCCTTTGGGAACTGATCGGCACGCCGGCCGATGCCCAGGCATGCAGTCCCTTCATAGAATCGACCGGAGTCGCGAGGTCCCGAGGCGGCGATCAATGAGCCAAGTTCGAGGCGTGAGGCCTCCGCAACGGTCCTGACGATCACAGGTCTCCCAGTTACGTAGGTAGGTTCGGGGGTTGTGGCCAAATGATAAAAGAAGACATGATCTGCGGTGCATGTGGAACTACATAACTAGTTCGGTGGGAATCGCGTCTTTCGCCTCACTTTTTTCTCGTTGATAGCATTCATGCCGCTCCAGATACCACGCCTAAGGTATTTGTCATAGCTGTGAGCCAAGGGGCGTGGCGGCCAGACTGGCCACTGTGGCAGTGACATCCTTTCAAGCTCCTCGCCTCCCTCCCTCGCATTAGCTTGGCGCCCGTGACCCTCCACCAAAAGGACTCCTACCTCCGCGTGAACTCCCACGGTGCCCTGCCCTAGGACAAGAAGGAGTCTAGATTGCAGGATATACGGTCAAGGTCTAGGCCCTCCACGGACTAAAGGATCATGTTACTTGCATAAACATCACCTTGCCGTTCTTCCTTTATCGGTCTTGGGTCTATCACCGTTCTACGTCAGCACTGGTCTCGTCCCTCTGCCGGGCGAGAAAGGGGTCTGTGAACCCGAAGGGGAGGACTCCAGTGACACTGCCTCCCTCCCAATCCATGTATGCCCCCTTTCTGCGCCAAGGGGCCCCTTGTCACACGGAGGCATCCTTAACTCTTGGGAAAAGCCTCACAAAGGCCCGAGAGACCGAGCGCCTGCAGGAAGTAGGCGCCGGAGCAGCGGAGCCAGTCATCCAGATGGGGCTACCAATCGGGCCAACGGCGGGGGCATAAGTGGGCGAAGCCTCCGCACGGGCCACGAGGATTTGGCTATTTAATCCCTGCACCTTTTATAAACCCCTTAGCAGATTCTGGCTCCTTAAACATTTTTTAAGGCCATGAAAGATTATTAGCTTTTATAATAAAGACCAACCCTTTTAAGCCTGCATTGCACCCTTATAACAAATAATTTTTTTTCCATTTAGGACCGCTTACAATGATTTATTTGTTACAAACAGGCTTTTGCTCCTAGGGTAGGACACCTAAGAGAGGTGTTGGAACAGTACGCTGGTCAGGGGGTTTTAAAGGAACTTGGTAACTTGGTAACAGTAGTTTAATTGCTTGCCCAAGGGGGTGCCTTGGAGCTAACTTAGGTTAACTAATGCCGAAGCCTTAGTCCAAGCTATTTAAGGTGGTAGGAAACCTCCTTTACTTATATTCGTAGTTTTTGTGTGGCAATCGTCCCTAATTTGTAATTTATAGCAGATTACAAATCACCTTTCCCTGCGATTTGTGATTTTTGGCAAATCGCAAATTATTTTTCCCTATAATTTGTGATTTTTGGCAAATTACAAATTACTTTTGGCTTAAGTAACCTGGTTACGTAACAGGGGGAGGAGGGCCCTGGGCGTGGTCGTGCCCCGCTCGGGTTCGCAGTGCTTTAAGCCACCGTTCCCTCCTTTTCCCCGTTTCCTGTCCCTGTATCTGGTCGTAACATTAGGTTTCCCTTCCCAGGCTAAATCCTTTTGGCTATAACTGCTGCTTTTCCCTTTTGTTAATGGTAAGTACTTTCTTTTTTACCTTTTCCCATTCCCTTTTTTAGCTAACAAAATGTTTAGTCGGGTGCAAAAAAAGAAATCCTCCGTGGTTAGTGCTTTAACCTTTCGTCGTAAGGACTTTTTAGCTTTTATCTTTACATTTGCTATTTTAATGCCTTTTTATTTCTACTGCTTCGAAGTTTTAAAGCAGGAAAAGTGTTTTGCTTCGCTTTAGGATTTTTTTCGTTATATGGAATGCTTGCGTTTTAACTAAACGGGCTGCGACATTTTGGGTCCTTTTTTTAAAAAGCTTCGTTATATTTTCGCCCAATGCTTTAAGCTAAATTTGGAATTGGAAATTGCGATGGAAAAGGTTATACGTTTGCAAAAACAGCGGCGTATATGGAACGAAAAAAAAATACGCGCGATTCGGCGCGGTATTAACTTCGTAGAGGAATTGGAGCGTGTTAAGCGGGAGGAAGCCGAAAAGGTAAGCACGCCGGTTTTTTTTGGGCTTTTCGATTTATTAGCTCCCGAGTTTCCTTCGCTATCCCCGAGCTGGGCCGATTTTGTAATTAACCCGGACCTCGATCTTTTAGCTTTGTTTCGGATTGGTAAGTTTACTTTGGTGCGGGTGTTTCGAATTGGAATTCGAGTTTCGGCATAAAGGTTAACTTTTTTTTTAAGGCCTTTCGCTAGTACTCCTCCAAAGCTTCCGGCGCTTTTTTAAAGTTAGCTTCCTTTTTTTACGTGCTTTTTTCGATTTCGTACCCTACCTATTTAACCAAATAGTGCTTAGTTTCGTCGATTATATCCTCGCTTAGGATTTCCTCGATTTCGTATTTTTATTTTGCGTTAACTTTTATTAACTCGTTGCTTTTAAAGCCCGGCGGGGCTAGTTCGAATAAGGAAACGTGAAAAACCGGGTGGGATTTTATGGTTGGTAGTAATTAAAGTTCGTAATTAACGTTCGAAATTTTTTTTAGCATTTTAAAAGGTCCCAGTTTTTTATGGTTTAACTTATCGTTTGGTCGTTTTGTTTTAATATTGCGTCGAAAAAAATAAACGTTATCCCCTTTTTAAAAGTCGGTTTTTTAATTCTTTTTTTATTTGTTTAAGTGGATATGTTTTGTCGTAATTTTTCGAGCTTTTTTTGGAATTGTTTATGCAGTTTAGTAAGCTTTTTCACTTGTATTCCTGCTGTAAAAGCGTGCTTTCCCGCTTTAGGTTTTTTGTACGCCGTAAATGTAAACCCGTAGTTTGCGTAAAACGGTGTGGTTTTTATGCTTTCGTGCATTAAACTGTTATACGCGAATTGCGCTATAAGGAATAGTTATATCTAGTTATTTATTTGTAATTAACGTAATGCCGTAAGTATTGTTTTATGGTTTGGTTTATCCGTTTTATTTGTTTATCCGTTTGCGAATAATAGGCAGTTAATAAAAAGTGCTTTGCTTTTAAGCTAGCCGTAAGTCCTTTTTAAAATTTGCTTATAAATAGCTTATTTTTATCCGTAATTAAGCGGTTCGGCGTTTCGTATTCCGCTATTACGTTTTTAATAAAGGTATATGCCAATTTTTTAACATTGCTGCTTTTTTTGTAAGGTAAAAACAAAGCGTATTTGGTAAGCTTATTTATTATTATTAAAAATGCTTTATATTAGATATTCGTTAAAAGCTTTTTCGATTTAGAAAGTTTAACGATAAAGTTTATGGTAACTTTTTACTATGCTTTATTAAACGCCGGTAAAGGTTATAATAGTTTGTAAGGTTTATGTTTGCTGGCTTTATTTTTCGCATAGCTTTTACAATTTTTAATTGCTTTTTATATTTCGGCGCGGGTTTTTATAAACCCGTAATGCTGCCGAAAGCGTTTCCAAGTTTTGGTTATTTTTTAATGTTTATAAGCCAATTGTTTATAAATTGTAGGATTTTTTAGGGGTTTATTTTTCCTGTTTTTTGTTTTAGCTAGCGTTCGCTAAACCGGAATTAAGGATTCGTTAGGTTTTTGCGCTAGGATTACACGAGTTTGTTTTAATATGTTAATTTTGTGGTTTAATCGGCGGTTAAAAGCATTTGTTTTGCCGTTTTCCAATCCTTTCCGGTATTCGATCCGGACGTTATAATTTTAAAAAAAACTCGCTTTACCGGACTTATCTTTTATTTAAGTTTTTGCTTATAGTAAAATGTAATAGATTTTTATAATCGATGTATACCATAACCTAATAGTTTGTTTCGTATAAATACGGGCGCCATTTTTCGAAAGCTCGAATAATTGCGAAAAGTTTTTTATCGTGAATTTAGTAATTTAACTTAAATCCGTTAAGTTTTTACGAAAAAAAAGCATATAAATGTAGCTTTTTTTGGTTGTTTCGTTATCCGAATTGTCCTTCGATCGTATAATTTAACGCGTTAATTTCGATTTCGAATGGTTTTTTTAAGTTTAGCAATATAGTACTGGCTTTTATACTATTGCGTCCCGTAGCGTTTCGAAAGCTTTTTGTTTTATTTCCCCTAATAAAATTGGGTGTTATTTTTAGTAAAATTCGTAAATAGTGCTGCCTTTTTGCTGCATTTTTGGATAAACCTTTTATAAAAGTTTACGAAGTTAAAAAACCCTCGTATTTCCTTAACGTTTTTAAATACGGGCCAGTTTTTTATTTTTTTAACTTTTTTAAGGTTTATCGCAATTTGTCCTAATATAATTACGAATTTTAAAAATGTAACTTTTTAAGTATATTATACGCATTTTTCTGGTTTAACTAAAAGCTTTGCGTTAAGCAGCTTTTAAAGCATTTTATAAACGTGTTTTTTATGCTTTTCCATTATTTTTAAAAAGATTAGGATATTATCCAGGTACGCGAATACAAAAACCCCAAAATGTTCGCGCAGTACGTGGTTAATTATTTTTTAAAATATAGCTAGCGCATTAGTAAAACCGAAGGTTATTATTAAAAATTCGTAACACCCGAGTTTTGTTTTAAAAGTTGTTAACCATTTTTGGCCTTTTTTAATCCGTAACAAGCCGTAAGCTTTGCGTAAGTCCAAAGCCGTAAAGTACTAGGCTTTCCCGAGCATGTTTTTTAGCTCGTTAATAAAAGGTAAAAGATACCGATTTTTTACAGTAACTTTGTTTAATAGGCGGTAGTTAATACATATTCGATCCGTCCCATTTTTTTTGGGCTTCCAAAAAATCCCGTATTTTACTGGCGAATTAAAAGGACGGATAAATCCCTTTTATAGGTCCTTTTTTAACTGTTCTTTTAACACCTTTTATTATCGAGGGGTAAGTTAATACAGCTTTTAGTATTTAAGTTATGCTTTTAATTTAAGCTTAATTTTAAAGTCGAACGGCTTATGTTCCGGAAGTTCGGTTATTAGGGTTTTTTTAAACAACTTTTAATATTTGTGGTACTTTTTTGGGACGTTTTTTATTTGGGCGACGAGCTCCGTTTATTCGTTTTAATCGATGTTATTGCTAAATAATCGCGAATTTATTATTATTAACTTCCTAAACTGGCTGCTTTGTTTTGCCACCGTTATGGCTGCCTTTAGTAGTGTTATTTGCGCATTGTTCGGGGCTCGTAGCTTTTAAGCTTCCTCGGTTGCTAGTGGCTCCTTTTATTAAATTTGGCCGGTGGTTTAATTTATTCGTGGGTTGTGCTTTTTAAGCTAGGGGATTTTTAAAATTACATTTACCCTTTTTATATCCATAACGTCCAGGGTTATTTGAAAATTTTTCCGTTGGTATCGAAATTTAAAGTGATCGGTTTTTTTATCGATAAAACCATTATTAAACGTAATTGGTTTCCTTTTTACAGTTTTTAAACTGTACGGTTTTTATTTCCTTTATATTAAAATGCCGTACCTTTTCGCTGTTTTTGTTACGGCATGTAAGGGGTTTTTTAAGCGCACGGGCTTAGCAGCCGATTAAATAAGCCCCTTCCAAGTAAATAAAGTGCACGGCACGCGTTTAAGCTTCCGGCCTCGATTTCTTTTTAATACATTTCTTTTTGGCCTTTTTTTGCAGCCACCTTACCTGCCGTAATAGTTTTTAGCGAAAGGTAATTGCTTTAGGCCCCGCTATCGATTAAAGCGTTTAGCCTTTTTCCTTTATGCAATAGCATAACCATTAAATGTTAATGTTAATCGATGTTCGTAGCGGTTAAGGTTTTTGTTCGTTGTTATGCTTTACGCCGTGCTTTTATCTCGGGTGGATTCCTTAGTTTTTTACTTCCTAAAGTGCTTTTCTTTTATTTGCAAGCATTCCGGACCGGGTAAACCCGTCGGTCCAAGCTTTTGCTTTTTTTTATATGCATTTTGCATTTTAACTTCCCGCAGTTGTGGTATATTAGGACTTTTAATATGCATAGCATAAAGTATTTTGGTAACGGCGCGAAAGTGGCGGTGGTTTGTCGGAAATCCACCGTTTTAAATTTCCACTTCGGAAATTGCCAGTTTCGCTTTGGGTGCTTAACAAGCCTTTTACTATTTTTTTTAGGGAAAAAGTCGACTTTTAACTTAATCGCTAAATGCTATTGGCATTTATCCTATGTGCATTTTGCTTAGAAAAGTTCGACATATTTTGTCGAATTAGGATCCAAATTTGGGTAATTAAGCGGATATCCCTCCGTATCCCGTCGTTCCATTTCCGGGGCCCCGTCGTAAGGTTTTCCGTAGTACGTTACGGCTTAATCATTCCGAAACCAGTCCAAAAATTAGCTATCGTCGCCGTGGGCCGGTTCTTTGCGCATTACCCCTCCAAATGGTTTAAGCTGGTTTTAAAACTATCGGTCGTTTTTGGAAAACCTAAGCGAGGTGTATGCTTTACTAACGTCGAACGTTCGAATCGTTTAGCTAAGGTTTGGTTTTTTTTCGTAGCTTTTTACGAGGTAAGTTTAGCCTAGCGGCTCGCGGTTAATTTCGTCGTTTGTGTTTAAAGAAATCCCTTTTTTATTGCTAATTTCGCCGGGTAAAGCCTCGTACCCTTTTTCGAGTGCCGAATTGTTTAACCTTTGCTTTGTTCTTTTAATTTCGGCAACGATCCGGGCGATATTGTTTTTTTTTTTTTTCGGATTTCGTAAGTTCGCATATAACGTACTGCTTACTTTCGCTGTCGTATTCGAGCTTAATGGGGCTTTTGCTGGGTTTTTTACGCATTATAGCCAGCCTTTTTTAAAAGGACCATCCTAATGCGTTTTTATTAAACTAATGTACCGGGCACGAGTTTTTATAATAAAAAGTCCAATTAAACGCTGCTTTAAGGCACAGGTTGTCGTTTTTCCTGTTTTCCGCTTTCCGGGTTACCGCTGTTTGGCGTTTATTACGTTGCGGGTAGTTTTTTTTTATGTGGCTTAATTGGCCACATTTAAAGCACTTCCTATTTTTGGGATTTTGGAACCGGGCTTTCTTTTAATGCGTAGCTCCCGCATTAAAGTCCATAAGTTTAAAATGTGTTTTTAACGTTATCGATTATTATTGCTTAGCTTTTTTCTAGTTAGCTTTGCTTTATACCATAGTTTTAGGTTATTAGCCTTTTTTTTCCAGCTTTCGTTCGTATAGCTTATCGCTAATCCTAACGGCCGTAATAACGTATTCGGCGAAAGCTTTTGGTCGTTTAACCTTAACCATTTCGTTTTTTACATTATCCCGTAAACCGTTATAAAAGTGGGTGATTTTGGTTTGCTTAATTTAATTAAGTTTATTAACGAATCGCTGGAATTTTAAAACGTAAGTTAACGCTGTTCCTTTTTATTAAAGCTAAAATAGCTTTTTTTTAGCCACTTTTTTTTTATCGATTTGTCCGAACATTTTGGCGATTTTTTCTCCGAACCGGTTAAAGCTGGCAAATACGACCTTTTATTTTCGTTAAACTCGTTATATCCTTTTAAGTAATCCGCCCATATAAGTTCGAACTAGTTTTTAACTTTGCCATTTAAGCGCGTGGCGGCGTAAGCAACTTTTTGTTTTTTTCGTTCGAAATAAGTTTAGTAAAACAGGAAATACTTTTTGCATTTAGTAAAAAAAGTTTTTAGCTTCCCTTTTTTCCTATCGTATTTGTTAAATGTGGGGAATTTGTACGTAAGCACCGTGGGTTTCGGCTAACCGCCGATTCCGGTCGCTTTAACCTCGGTTTCGGCTAGCTTATTTTTACTTTGCTGTAATTCCTTAGCTACAAGTTAAAAAAGGTTAAAAGCATTAGCGGTGGTGTAAGTTACGCTACCGTAGTCGAAACTAGCCGTAAGCGCTGTTTTGCTAGCTTTTAAAATCGCTATTATCGTATTGTTCGTACTTCCGGTAAATGCTAAACAGGATTAGTTAAAATGTTACAAACAAGCTTTTGCTTTTAGGGTAAGACATTTAGGAAAGGTGTTGGAACAATACGCTAGTTAAAAGGTTTTAAAGGAATTTGGTAATTTGGTAATAGTAGTTTAATTGCTTACCTAAGGGGGTGCTTTAAAGCTAACTTAGGTTAACTAATGCCGAAGCCTTAGTTTAAGCTATTTAAAGTGGTAGGAAACCTTTTTTATTTATACTCGTAGTTTTTATATGGCAATCGTCCCTAATTTGTAATTTATAGCAAATTACAAATCACTTTTCCCTGCGATTTGTATTTTTAGCAAATCGCAAATCATTTTTCCTTGTAATTTGTAATTTTTGGCAAATTACAAATTACTTTTAGCTTAGGTAACCTGGTTACGTGATAGGGGGAGGAGGGCCCCGGGCGTGGTCGTGCCCCGCTCGGGGTTCGCAATGCTTTAGGCCACCGTTCCTTCCTTTTCCTAGCTTCCTGTTTTTATGTTTGGTCGTAACATTATTATTTTTCCTTTTAAGCTTTAAAAAATTACTGCTTTACGCGATTTTACCCCGCATTTTTTATAGGTATAAATCGGCAATTTTTATCGGCCGCTTTAATACGAATCCTATTATAACTTCGCAAACGGCTATACTTAAGCGCTTGCGTCCTAATAACCCGCTTCGGCGTTTATTTCCCTTCGGGAATTTCCAAAGTTGTTTTTTAGTAAAGACCCGGAGAAATCCAGCTTTAAGGAAAAGGAAAAAATTAGGGCCCGGTGTTAACAATAGCAGGATAAACGGACCCTAAAACCCCTTTCGGGACCGTCGGTTCTATTCCGGGTCGCAAAAAGCTCCCGACACCCTTATAACCGATGCCGATAACGCTTTTATTTTATACCAACCCCTATCGTTTAACGACGCTATAAGAATTTATTCCATTATTTAGGTTGCCATTTTTCCCGCGCTATTAGCTTAGGTATAAGAGGTGTAATATGGGTTTATTAACGCTTATAACGCGATCGCCTTTTTACAACGCGATGTTATTTCGGAACGCCTTAAAAAACGGGCCGATTTATAAACCCTTAAATAGCAATACGAAGGTATAACTCGAATTTACTAAACCATTATATCGCTTTACTAAAACGAGATTGCTATTACGAAAGAATAACAAAAGCAATTCCGGCAACGGGTAAAACAAAAAGGTTAAGTTTTCGCATAGCAAATATGAACCGTTATCGCTTTTTTTACTTACGATTACCGTGCTTAAAATGGCGCATTAGCACATTTGCGATAAGTTTTTAAAGCTTAGCAAATTTACATTAAGAAACTTTATTAACGCTTTTTTTTTTCGAATAAAGTGTTACGAATTAAACTGGGCAAACCGAAACCCAAATTCGAAACCTTATAGCTAAGGAAGCCGCCATTTTAGGCGATTTTACAAAGCTAAAACGCCGCATTTTGGCTTAAGTTAAACCTTTTATACGCGAAACTTTTAAAAAGGCACGACGTTTGGAAAAACAAAGCATTCGCCCGAAATTTACCACGGTTTATTCCGCTTTATAACGAAGCTCGCTACCACTTTTATCCTAATAAAGGACCCTAATAAAGGAGGAGGTTTAAGCCGAAATCCCGCTTCCCATAACGGAAGTAGATTTTATAAAACAATCGGCTTTTAAACAATCCGCATTTTTTAAACAAAGTTTCGCCGAAAACGACCTTTTATCCTTTAATAACCTGTAACGGTAATAAGTTAAAGCTACGGCCGCTGCTGCTTATTAATAATACCGCGCTGCTACCGCCGGGTTACGTTATTTAGGCAGTTTAAGTGGGTTATTCGGGGCCCTTTTTTAAGGACCGCTTTACGAACCCCCTAATTATATTACAACCCCGGAAAACTTATCGGACTTTTCCGAATCGTCGTTAAATAATAAAAACGACCACGGTGGGAATAACCGGGGCGATCCTCGAAAAATGTCCCGACGGTTTAGGGATTTGGGATTTCGGGACATTATTCGGGAACTTCGTCGCGGTTTTAACCGATCCACGGCCTTAACCGCTATCGTTAATCCAATTTAGCTTAATAAACCTAAAAAGTACGCGGAAAAGGACCTAGCGGCATTTAAACCCTGGTAATTCCGCGTTACAGCCTATATAAAGACTTAAATAGATAGCTTCCCAAATAATGTTATAAAAATTAACTGGGTTAGGTTTTTCCTTACCGAAAACGCTTAAATTTGGCATTATTAACGCATAAAGTCCATCCGGGGAATAGGACTGGAAAACAATTGGCGCGTTTATTCGTTCGCGCTTTAAAAGCGTTTTAAAAACGCTATTAAGCACCACCGCAACGCCCGAAAAATGCGAAAACTTAAATATAAAAGTAATACCGTGCAATACATTACCGAGCTTTTCGATTTTAACGAGGCAGTGTAATAGTTCGGCGTTACTTTCCGGGAATATATTTTTAACACTTTGCTTAAAAAAATCACTCGTTTTATATATTCGCAACGGGAAAGCCTTTTTAATACGAACGAGGAATTCCTAATTGCTATTTAACAGGCAGGAAAAATCCATAAGGTTATGCTTTAAAACCCGGGGCTAAAATCGCAATCGGGAAAAAAAGGGCCCGTTTTAACATAAAAGCGTTCGAACGCGGGCCATCCCCGCGATAACAGCTTTAAAAAAGCTAATAATTTAAGCTAATTTTTAAAACCGGCGGCAGCTAAAAAAGCCGCTATAAGCGATAAAAAGGACCACGTTTGGCCTTTTATTAAACAAGCATTGGAAGGTGTTAACCAAAAGGACGTGGATTAAAGGAAGTAAGCAAAAGCGGCATATTAGAAATGTAAACGGGAAAACCACTATACTTTAAAATGCTTCGCAAGGAAGGACGTTGCCGGTAAAAATCTCTTTCCGCCCCCGACTAAAGTGGCTAGCAATAAAAGGGTCGCTTTTAACGAACCCGCGGGTTACGAACTTAAAAAAGCTAAAGTCGCGGCCGTAACCCGGCCACGATAGGCATCCCCCGTTATAAACCGATATTTCGAAAAACTTTCGGAATCGGATTTCGATTGTTAACAATTTAAAATCGCCTTAACTAAAACCGGGGCAAAAATGAAAAAAAAAAAGCTTATCGTCGATATATATATCCGATTAAAAGGTTACCCCGAAATTCCTGTTAAAGTCCTTTTCGATTTAAAAAGCGACATTACCGTTATTTCGGACCAAATTACGGTTTTATTATTTAAACACGTTACTAACCGGCTTATTCCCCGAATTATGGGAGCTTTTTACGGGGGTTTAACAGGAATAGGAGAAAAACAACTCCTTTTTAATGTCGTATTACGATATTAAAACTACCGAACAATGGAAACATTCGAAGTTAGCCCTTTTAATTCCGACTTTAACGTTTTTATGCTTTACGAATGGACTAAAAAACATAAACTTTTAGGATTTTTCGAAAAACTAAAACACGTCCGGTTCGAATTAAAAGGATGTCGAAAATGCAATCGGCTAAAAGCCCGGAAGCTTAAAGCACCGTTGCCCGAAAACATCCTAACTATCGAACTAGCAACCATCGCTTTTATTAAGTAACGTACTATTATTCCCCGGGATTTTAAGCCCCCCGGTAAACTTAAGGACAAGTTACGGGACTTTAAACCCCCCGGCGAATTTAACATAATGCCGAAAAAGTTTAAAGAATTCCTTCCTATTATAACAGCCGAAACCGCCATACGCTTACCGGATTACCAACCCTAAAACCATAAAATTAACTTTAAAAAAGGAACCAAACCTATATGGGGACCTTTATATTAAATAAGTGCCCGAAAATTGGAAGTTTTTAAGCTTTAGCTTTAAAAGAACCTGGAAGCAGGACGGATGCGTAGGTTAATTTCCGCCGTCGGTTTTCCCTTGCTGTTCGCCGAGAAAAAAAACCCTTTGGACCTTTTACAACCCGTTATCGACTATAGGGATTTTAATTTTAAAATAATACCGATCCGCTATCCTATCCTTTTAATTATCGAACTTTAAAATAAGCTGCGAAACGCGAAATGGATAACGAAAATCGATTTAAAAACCGGCTTTAATTTAATCCGCATAAAAGAGGGATATAAATAGCTTACGGCATTCCGCTATAAATACGGACTTTTCGAATTTACCGTTATGCTAATAAAACTTATTAACGTTTTAGCTACTTTTTAAAGCCTTATAAACCACATTTTTATAAACCTAATTAATACGGGCCTATTAGTGTATTTCGATAACCTTTTAATTTACGCGGAAATGGAAAAATAGCACGACGAACTAATTAAGGAAATCTTATAACGATTTACGGACCATTACCTCGCCGTAACTCCCCGAAAATGCGTTTAGTTAACCCAGGAAGTCGAATTCCTAAAATATTATCGGCTTATAAAGCATTTTTATATCCAATAATAAAATCCAAGCCATTTTCGATTAAAAAGCCCCGAAAAACATTAAAAGATTGCCAATCGTTCGTTAGCTTCGCTAACTTTTTAAAAGGTTTATTAAAAACTTTTTATTTATTGTTCGACTATTAACTATAGCTAATTTTTTTTTTAAAGCATAATGGTTATAAACCAAAAACATGCAATAAGCTTTCGAATTGCTTAAAAAGGCATTTACGATACCACCGATCCTTCGACATTTCGACCTAAAACTTTTTGCATAAATGAAAACCGACTTTTTAAATTTTGCTTACGGCGCAATATTTTTTTAACGAAACCCCGCTATTAATAAACTTTACCCCGTCGCTTTCTACTTCCGTAAAATAACCTCGGCCGAAATTAACTACGAAATTTATAATAAAAAGCTCCTAGCAATTATCGACAATTTTGGCAAATGGCGTTATTATTTTAAAAGAGCCAAATACCGGATAAAAGTTTACATAAACCACCGGAATTTGGAATATTTCTTTACCGCTAAGGTTTTAAACAGGCGGTAAGCAAAATAAGCTTAGCAATTGTTAAGCTATAATTTTATAATCCATTATAAACCGGGCAAGCAAAATGATAAAGCCGACGTGCTATTAAAACTAGCCTAATATAGGCTTAAAAAAGGGGGGAGTAAAAATTAACCGATTGCGACGATTTTGCAAAAAAAACACTTCCCCGAAACTAAAACGGCGGTTTTAACGACGGAAAATACGACGGAAAAAGGTTAAAAACCATTGTTAATGCTTTTCGCATCCGCTAAACTTTGTAATATCCCCTTAATAAAGTGGACCACAAAGTTTACCGACAAAATCCGCAAAACCGGCGAGTTAAATCCCGAGTACCAAAGCTACTTGCAAAGGCCAGGAAAAAAAAAAGTAAAAGATAAACTCCTTTACCGCAAAAACAAACTGTAAATGCCAAAGGCTTTACAAAAAAAGGTCCTCGAATTTAAGTATAACATAAAAGTCGCCGGATATATAGGGATAAAATAAAACCTTCGAGTTAATTACGCGCTACTTTTAATGGCTAAATATTAAAAAGGGCGTTCGGAAATACGTAAAAAGTTGTTTAAAATGCTAAAAAAACAAAGCTTTTAAGCATGCGCCATTTAAACCCTTTTAATTTATAAAGCTGCATTACCAGCTTTGGAAAACTATAGTTATAGATTTTATTACGGATTTTTTTTTAAGCGACAATTGTAATTTAATTTGGGTAATGGTAAACCCATTTACCAAAATGGCACATTTCGTACTTTTTAAAATAAAAGGTAAAAAAACGGATGATTTTATCCGGACATTCGCTAAAAAATATTAGCGATTACACGGTATGCTATTAAACATTATTTCCGATAAAAATTCCAAATTTACGAACCACTTATGGAAAAACTTCCTTCGTTTAGTCGGGATTAAGCTTAAAATAAGCACGGCTTTCCACCTTTAAACGGATAAACAAACCGAAAAACTTAACTAAAACTTGGAAGCTTACTTCCGTTTATTCGTTAATTACGAAATAACCAACTGGGTCGATCTCCTTCCTATAGCGGAATTTGCCTATAATAATACTTCCTTTGCAAATACCACCGTTACTCCTTTTTTCGCTAATTATGAATATTACCTAACGTTTAATAATCTTTTACTCCCGGGTCGAACAAGGAATCCAAATAGCAAGCTTTATAACCATTAAATGACCCAAATACACCAAAAGGCCAAAGGCTACCTTAAAAAAGCACGAGAACGAATAAAGCGCTAAGCAGATAAAAAGCGAAGCCCTTTGCCGGTTTTAACCGAAAAACAGCTCGTTATGCTTAACGCCCGCCACGTTAAAACTCGCCGCCCTGTTAAAAAACTCGATTTAAAAATGCTCGGCCCCTTCCGAATTTCGAAGGTAATTTCCCCCTTCGCAATCCGTTTAACCTTGCCAAAAACCTGGAAAATCCACGATGCTTTCCACGTGTTACTTATAAAGCTTTACCGCGCTGGCATTTAAGCACGGCTTAACCTTAACTAGGTTTTGCGAAAAGCTCCCCCGATAAAAGGAAAGTACACCGTCGAAAAGGTAAAGAAATCCATAGTTAGCCCCTAAAGGAAGGTGTTATACCGCGTAAAGTAGGAAGGATACCCGAAAGACGAGATAAAAACCTAAAAGCTTTGGAAGCATTTTAATGGCGAGGGAGCCAAGGCCAAAATCGTGGCTTTCCATTAACGACACCCTGATAAGCTTAGGGACGAACGCGTGCCCTTTGCCACGTTAACCTCCACTAAAAAAAAGGCCGACCAGGAACCTTTAACACGCAAAAAGCCACGGTTAACCTAGGAGGGTCTCGGGGCGCGCCTTTAGGAAAGGGAGGATTGTGTTACACGGAGGCATCCTTAACTTTTGGGAAAAGCCTTACAAAGGCCCGAAAGACCGAACGCCTGCAGGAAGTAAGCGCCGGAACAGCGGAGCCAGTTATCCAAATGGGGCTACCAATCGGGCCAACGGCGGGGCATAAGTGGGCGAAGCCTTCGCACGGGCCACGAGGATCTGGCTATTTAATCCCTGCACCCTCCATAAACCCCCTCAGCAGATACTGGCTCCTTAAGCATCTTTTGAGGCCATGAAAGATTATTAGCTTTCATAATAGAGACCAACCCTTTTAAGCCTGCATTGCACCCTTGTGACACCCCTGTACTAATTTGAGCACAGTTCACAGCAAGAGACCATCCCTCCTCCAGGGAACCGGTTAAGATAACTAGACCGGCTCTTCACTAATTATCGTGACTAGTCCACCCACCCAGGTGTTTCCGGCTCAGAGCTCGCCTCTCGTTTGTTTCATGTAGCCCCTGGAACGGGATAGCACCGTGGTAGCGAGAAGGCCAGGCTGAGGTGGAGGATGGGTTGAAGTTGTCTCGCACCGGAAGACCATGTTTTTGCACGCCTAGGGGTGCCGTCCCCTCCGTGGCCCGCCTCTTCCGTCTCCCGTAGCCTTCCAGGCTGGCCTTGTGCCAAGGCCGGCTAGGCCTGGGCCAGGGATGCGCGCTATTTTGACGAACGTCGGGGAGCCGGCCGATACCTCCTAGCCCTTGAGCACACTCCCAGACTCCCCACCACTTTGTCTAGACTAGGGCCACGCCTTTAGTGCGGATCCATGCAGAAGACGGGCATGTGACTCTCCTAGCCATGATGGATGCAGTAGTTCCCGCCCTCTCGTTGGCCGTGAATACGGGAACGCGACCAGCCGCGAGACCTACCCTGATGGGACTGGTGTAGGAAGGGGTTGGAACGGACGTTTCTCTCTCGGAGCTTTCGGAACTCTGTCCTGGTTAGTATGCTATCCCACTCGAGGCACATCATTACAGGGGCTGTTTTGGTGTATTCCAAGTTCTCGATGTATGTATCGCCTGCTTTCCTCGGGCAATCAGAGCCGAGATACCATGCCATGGCAGACTGGGGTTAAATACATGTATAGCTACCAGCCAAAGAGGGAAAATGAATGAAATAATTAGAGAACCCTGCCTGTTCTAAAATGGTTACCTATTTTCGAGCCCCTTGGCGGACAGGCTCGGAATCATTCCACCGCACGTGCACTAACGCGGTCCTTCCCGCGCCTAGGTACGGAGGCCAGCGGCCCCCTGTCAATTTCAAGCAAGTGCAAGTGGATGTGTCAGCTTTTTTGGTTCACAAGGGACGCGGAGCAACACCTACCGCTTCTGACGCGCACTCCCAAGACAGTCACGCTTTCGTCCGGGGCAAGTCCACGTGCACGCGTCAAAGGCTCGATGCCTGGTGACCACCAACGACGACAAAGAAATGGAACTCGCATGCATCAAAGAAGAAAAACAGAACTGTTCGCCACCGATACATCGCAAACGGATTGGTAGCGTTGTGCCGCGCACTATATTTGATTTCTTTGTTTCTTCTTTTGCTCACGTCACGTTCGTCCTCTTGAAAACTCCGAACAAGCAGCACTGAAAGTCCGCAGTTCAAACGCATAATCTATCGAACCTGGAGATTCTCTATGGCAACCAGATCACACATAGCGATCAAGGGAACCCTCGTGCAACAATATCGAGATAATTAATAGGTCGGCACTTGGTTGTGATGCTTTGGGTCGGAAACCTCGCTGACAGAGACATTGCAGTATTCGAGGTCCCTGACAACACCGTACATGCCTCCCGAGTGTGTTTCTTCTTTGAGACTCTTCAGCTCTCTCGACAAAGAATACGATTTGCGATGGGGGCCCACCGCGGCAACATCGACAGTCAGGCGCCTTTGTTGTCCGCTTCCGGGAATCCTCGTCCTGAAAAGTCAACCAAAGACAGGCACAAAGAAGCCGGATGTCTGTGATATCCGTGCTTTGACGACTACAAATAAGCCCGTCCGGTCCCTTTCCGTTGTAAAAGCAAGGAACGCCTTCTCGCAACACCAACCGGTTGATAATTTTCGACCCCCTTGAAAATCAAGCAGCAAACACCAAAGAACTCCGATCTCTACCTGTCCATCTACCGACAATGATCTGGAACCCCTTCGACATCAGCATCCCTGTCAGCGGGCCTCAGACGGTCATTGTCGGCAGGGATATCGACGTCCCCATCATCGTCATGATCGTCGACGACGACAAGCTGGGTCCTTTCCACCTGAAGCTTCGACTCAAGGGCCCCTCGGGAGAGGAGTATCTGCTCCCGGGCTATCTCGAGGGAGCCGACGTCGACTGCACGCCTTGCACTCACGACAGTGTCGAGTACTGGTTCATGTTCAGACGTCTCCGTTTCCTGCAGACGGGAACGTACAAGATCGAGGTCGAGGCCTGGAACAAACACCGGCGGATTGCGTCCCTCAGGTGCCGCAACACGTTCGAGGTGGTGCCGGGCCCCCTGACTGCGGAGCAGGAGGAGAGGAACAAGCCGAAGGGGCTCGAACAGAGTGTTATCGACGAGATCACCGAGAGACTTCAGTAGGCGAACCACAATTGTGGCTAAACTTCGTGCATTTGCTGAGTGCCCGCTCCCCGTCCTCTCCTCTGCCATGGACGGGACTCCTCCCTCTCCCCTTGGTCGCTTGAACTTCAAGGCCACTTGGGCGATTGGCAAAGTCTGCCATGGAAAATCATCCGCCGATAATCAGACCTTGAGCAAGGCTGCTGAAGCCAACCGCCGTCCAGAACAGAAGCGCGAGGTGCCCCCCACGCAAGGCACGACGCCAGGAGAGTGCAATATGTGAGAGACAACAATGGGAATTTCTTTTTTGTAGCCGGCGCAAGCCATGATAGCAATGAAAAAAAATGTTCGCGTCACCCCGAGATAGTTTAATACGAGGGACACTGTGGAGGAAACTATGTCCAAGCCCAGCGGGAATTTCTCGAGTGAAAAGGGGAGAAAACGAGAACATGAAGGAAAAGATAATGAAAGACAATGAAAGACAATGCAAAAGAAAATAGTAAAAAGAGAAATGAGCACTATGAGAAAATAAAAGTGCCCCAAGTGAAGTTTGTGCCAAATGGTCCTATAAGCAGCAGAGCACCAGCCTTGTTGGATGGTATGTGTTGGAGGAGAAGGAGAGTTTGATGGAGAGCAGCAGAGAACGGGGGGCAAGGGGTTTTGAAGTGCGCCATGCCCTGTTCTTTTCTTGGTTCCCTCTCTGGGCTGGAGGCCGTGCACCGCGATGCAGATGGGGTGGGATTGCCAGCCCGGTGCAAAGACCCAGTGGCTGAAGCAGTGCTGTGGCTTTGCCGCAAATGCCAAAAGTGGCACGAATAGGGGCGTGTTCCGATAGCAAAAAAAGGGACACCTGTGCCTAGATGGAGTCCCACTGTCACAGCAATAAAAAGACCTCTCGTCTACATGCAAACATGGACTGGACCTCTGCAATAGGCCCGCACTGAGGGCCCTGCTCAAATTCTTGATACCTCCGATACCCAGGCAACCGGGTACTTCTGTGATAGTTGGGCCCTTTTCCCGTGAGCTATGCCCGGCGCAAACACCTAGACATAATTAGTAATTATAACGGCAGCCGCATCTTTTTGTTGGTAGATGGCTTCAGGGACGAGAGGTTGATTTATGAGTACGAGGGAGACGTGAGGCAAGGCTGAGAGGAGGTGACTCGGAGCTAGGGCCGGCCGTGGTAGTCGGCCGCCGGTGGCAAGCGGTAATGACAAAATAGCAAGGACTACAAGGGTAGAGTGGACGACATCTGATAGTGGGCCTAGCAGCGGCGGCATCAGATGGAAGAGAAAGGTCTTCACTAGGCAGACTTTCGGTCTATATAAACAGTAAAACATCTCGGGCCTGCCACCCAAGCTCTCTCTTCTACACCTCAACCACTAACACTACCCTCAACCAAACCTGCAACGCGCCCGCCAGGGACAGCTTTGTCAGCCCAGACCTCCCACAAACGACAATCTCCTTTTCCTCCTTTGAAGATCACCATCCGCAATGCGTCTCCCCAAGATCCTCGCTGCCGTTCTCGCCGCCGTTGCGGGCCAGGTTGCTCCCACCAACGCCCAGCGCATTGCTCCCTCGCACCTGTGCACGCCCACCGGACCTGGCTTCTGCACCCTGGCCATCTTTTCGATGGATTCCCCGATCGGCCACATTGCCTCCCTCTACGACAGCAACTGCCGCTGGCTGGTTAGTGAACGGCCCGTGATCCTGGACGATCTGGACTCAGAGGTATCAACGGCTTTGGAATACTTGCTTACCTAGGGCCGCCTGGCAAACACACAGGGCACACTCTCGGACAACGACGACCCGCTCCCCTCGTCGGGCACCTGGAGCTTCAGGTCCAAGCTTCCCTACACGGTTAAGCTGACCATCGACCATCCCGATCGACCCCGCGGCTACATATGGTTAGTTTCCCCCTCCCTGTATCCAGATTAAGGGGCCTGGACAGGAAGAGATTTGGCTGCACGAGTCTATGCGAGCTGCAAGGGTTTTCTCTCTCCAACGACCACATGCAGTTTCCAGACTTCGTCTCCCTTCAAGCATGTGAAGCTGACACTCCAGCACACCACGTTTACAGGTACAAGGGCCGCAAGACACTGCTCGACCAGGGCCACCGCAACAACTACAATGACAACAACGGCCACACTGCATGCCTCCGCCTTCCCTTCAACTGCTCCTAAACGCATCTATGAGATCCTCTCCTTTGCGGTGCTGATCCAAGATGAAGTCTTAGTCCGATAAAGCATTGCAGGACGGGGCAAGAGATGAAGGAAGGAGAATCACAGGTCCGAAGACTCGAACTCGATTTTGGACACGGGGCGGATTTTTGGGGATACTTCTTCTGTGCTTTGAGCTTCTACGCCACGACGATAGACGCCCATAATTACACGGAGGGAAAGATTACCGGATACTCCATCCCTAAATATAACAAAGAACAACCATTTGAAACCCTCTCCGTGAATCGGAAGATCCAAAATATTCTGTTTTCTGAACGGCTACCTGTTGCCCAAACCCACGTGGTTGTCAGGCAAATCATTGGCTCTGGGGTGTTGATGTTGGACCAACAAAAAACCCGGACGCATGCGGTGACACCGATTCGGCGAATTAGTGTGTTCCCATTCCATTACCACCGAAGTACGTGAATGGTGAACGTTCGCCAACTGTGTCACAAACGGCGAATTGTGTACATAAATACTACAGAGGGGCCGGACGGTGTGACCTGGCAGGAAAGAGACTCGGAGACGAATGCGTTTCATTTCGACTCTTTTCATCGCCATAAGCTACGAAATACCTAGCAAGGCACGAACGAGACCATCATTTGCTTCCACCCAGGATGGCCTCATCACAGCCCGGCGTCCCGACCCATGGAGAGTTTATCCTGGCCGGGCCAGAGATTGCCGAAAGGGGCAGAAATTCGCCGTGCCCATCGTCTTCAGAATCCGAGCCGACGAGTTCCCGGATATGCTGATTGACGAACTGCATGTCGAATTCCACCTCGTGACCAGGGGCGGACAAGAGCTGCATCCAGAGTTTGGTGCCGTTTGGAGCCACGGGACAAGGTGGCGAGGCAGCGCGCGGTCCGTTGGGACAATGGCGCGGCCTACTTCGTCGTACACGCGCCCTCCATTCACTACGACGGCTGGTTTGGCATCGCGGCCAAGATCAAGAGGTCCCGACACGGCCGACGGTCGGTAGTGATTGTCGGCAAGTCGGCAGGAGATGGTGAGGTGGAGAGGTACCTCGCGTCCAAGCCCCAGCCAAGTACGTACAGGAAACGCGTCACTATGCACTATGGCTCCCGCAACATGTCTCGGCATCAAACTGATACAGCACTTAACCACAACTAAACACACAGACAACGAGCAAGCCGAGCTCATGGAAGACCTCAAAGTTCGCGGTATTCTTGTCGATCCGACTATATCCCGCCAGGGACCGGGCTTTCCCAGAAAGAGTCAGGATTCTGTGCTATTCTTTGAAACTCCCCAAAATGGGTGTCTTGGGAGCAAAGGTTGGTAAGCAGACTGGATGAGATTCGAGTCTTTGGAACTGGGCAGCAGGTCACTCGCTGTTGTGGTGTTTGTGTTTGGTACCTGTCTGAGTCTGTCGAAGTATAAAATATGGTCGGGCGAGGGCTCTAGTGTGTGATGTTTGCGTTGGTTTGTCATCAGGTTGCTAGAAGTGCTTGCACGCCTCGCTTCGCTCAGTAAATCTCTGAGTTTTGGGCTCATATGGTGACAATGTGTGTGAGCTGGGTAATCCAACAGTCCCCCAGTCACGAAGTTTCTCCAGCCGAGGGTGACCTATACCCAGAGGGGAAAGGCGAGGGCTCGGAGCAGAGAGAAGCAATACAGAAATGGGGAACGGCAACAGCCTGCTATATGCATTAATTATATAATTGCATCACCAAGAAACAACGCCGCAGCTACCGATCAAAGGAAGGCCGGAGGGTTGTACGAAAGATTCATAGTCTTTGCTCCTCCGAAAGGATAGCAGCCAAGATGGCTGGTTGCCCCAGCCTGATATGAGCGTGCTCTCACACAGATCTCAGATCCGCCGCTAAGTCCATGGCCGTTCCAACCCACCTGGTAGCTCGGTCAAAAACAGAGAGGGCACGGCACCCCAACCCTTCCTACCGACCAATATCACAACCACACTTCGACCAACACTCAAAAATATGCCACCCTCGAAATCACCTGCCACCCCCCGTCCGATATATCACACCAGCCAGCAAGACAGCGCACCAAGACGGCGCACTAAAGAGACCAAGCAACCTTGATCGGAACAGGGGACGGGAAACCTGCACCATCTCTCTCAACTCTCCACCATGGGCCGGATCCGCAAAGCCAACCCAGACAACCCGCCCGCCCAGCCGCCCAGCCGCGGCCCTACCAGCGCTCCGACGGCCGCCTGCTGACCCACGGGCCCGTGACGGCGACGGCCGGCGCGCCCGCGGCGTTCCCGCTGATCGTGGGCGTCGACGCGGCGGCGGCCGAGCGCTGGAACCTCCAGCACCTCGTCTTCCGGCTGGCCGTGCACGGCGCCGGCGCCGACGGCCACCGCGCCGCCGACCAGGCCGCCTTCGTCTCGTGGCCGGCCGAGCGGCTGGACCGGGAGGCGGGCAACACGCACGGCGACGCGCGCCTGCTGGTCGTGCACACGCGCACCAGCACCATGGGCCGCGTCGCGCGCCAGCCGCGCTACTACTACGAGGTCGGCGGCTTCGTGCTGCGCCGCCCGGGCGTCTACCGCCTCGCCGTCGAGGTCCGCGAGTCCCTCGACATCGAGGACCGCGTCCCACCCAGGGCGACGTACCGCGCCTCCCACGACGTCACCGTCGTCGGGGCCAAGGACGACAGCGAGGACTCGGCCGACGAGGCTGAGGTCCTCCAGAGCTACAGTAAGTGCCTCATCCCTCCCTCCCCCGCCCCCCTTTTGCTGTATATGATTTTCTCCTTTCTGACGGTTGAGGATGATGGATCGCTAGACAAGGTAGAGATGAAGTTCTACCAGACGCTGCACGCCTGTGTCGCCCGCGAGCAGAGCCTCCGGAAGAAGGACTAGTGTGAAGAGACAGGGGTGGCATCAATGTATGGCGGAGGAGGCAATCAGTGAAATGTTTCTTGTTTGTGTCGGCGTAGGCACCTTATGTGCCCCGCCTGAACCCCTGCCATAGCCTGTGCGGCTCTCCCCTGGAGAGGATATGATGCGATAAAAGCACTCCAACTGGTTGCAGCGCAATAAAAGGACTCCAAGGAGGATACGAACAACGCTCAATGCGACTAGATATACATGATTAATGGTGCCGACAAACACGCGACTCTCCTTCTTCCATCATCGTCTATCTCGTCCCGCTCATTCCTCCGTCCAATAATATGATATCGATAGGTAGAGATATCTTTCCTCCAACGGCGCATCTCTTTGGGGTGTAAAACATGTGGATATCTCAACCAAAGCAAAGATGAAGATGCTGATAAAAAGTAGAAGGTGTAGAAGGTAGCCTGGGAAATGCGAGAAAAATCAAGGTACCGGCACGAGGAACAACCAAAAAAGACGCCCCAGTAAAAAAAAAAAAAAAAAAAAGGGATGATGGTCAGGGATCTGGGTGGCCCAAGGAGCCGAGCGAGGATAACCACGCCGTCTGCTCACGTCGGCGTGACGCTGACGGCCTTGACCGTGGCCTTGCAGGCGCGACCGCTACGGCGAACGCCCTGCGACGCGGACTCGGCCGCCTCGATGGATCGCCTGACGCCGTAGACCTTCTTCTCGCGGTACTCGTCCCCGTCCGCGTCCGTATCGTCAAAGTCGCCGCTGTCGTCATTATCACCCTCGGTCTCGGTCTCGGTCTCGACAGTGGTGGCGCGACTGCCAGGAGGGGGCGTAGCGATGGGTGACACTCCGCCTCCCTTCATCAGCATGCTGGCGGCGGCACGCGCGGCAATAGTCTTCCTGATGTTGGTGCTGCCGCTCGCTTTCGCAGTCTTCTTGGTCGTGCTGCTGGAGGCGGACGTCTTGGATACCTTGAATTGCAGCTTCCCCCCGGCGGGCTTCGCCACGGTCTTGGTGGTCGTCTTGGCCACAGCCTTGACTGTAGTCTTGGCCGCCGTTGCTTTGCCAGTTGTCTTGCGAGCTGGCTTGCCTGACACTTTGTTCGCTGTGGCAGCGGCCAGCGCCTCCTCCGCTGCCGCCCTCTTCGCGATCCAGGCCGGTGGCGCCTTGCCGCGGGCCCTGGCCTCGTCCTCGGGGCCGAGGAACCGGTGGATGGTGCGGTGGTCCAACACGCGCTCCTCAGTATCGTGGGGGCCCTCGGACTCCGTCTTGGGCCAGACGTAGCCGTACAGTATGCTGTGGCGCTCGCAGCGTGGGCACGACGCGCGCGTGTAGTAGGCGTCGCGCTGGACGAAGGCAGTGCCGCAGTTGACGCAGTGAACCCACGCCGTCATGGGCTCCGAGAGCAGGACCGGTGTCAGCGTGTAGTCGCCCGGTATGCGCTGCTTGGCCGGAGGAGGTGAGAGACCATTGTCAGCGTCAGCCGCCGTGGCGACACTGCTTCTCCGTGGTCCTCCACGCTTCCTTCGGGTTGGCGCTGCCGCCTCTGGCTTCGAAGCTGCCGATTCCGTGTTCGACTCGACAGTTGGCTCGACCCCACCCGTGATGGCCTCGACTCGAGTCTGGACCTGGCTGGCTCGAAGCTTCTCGAGAGCCTCCGCATGCTCTACGGCTATCTGCTCAAGAACCTCAAACTTTTCCCTAGCATGGCTCGCCTCGGTTGGCGTCGCGGGGCCTGACTCGAACGCGGACGTGCTTGTCTGACTTGAAGGAGCGCAGGGAGTGTCTCCTGCTGGCCTGGGAGGCGGAGGCATGAGAGGCGACACGACCTTGAGATTGCCGGCGTCCGACTCCAAGTGTGAGGACGAGCTGGACAGGGCCGCAGGAATAGATAGAATGCAGGTGCCATCCGCTGCTTGCACAAGAGTCTCGGCACTCACAACCATAGAGGGCTCATCCTCTTGCTTGAGAACCTGGATTGCGCGATTGGCGTGCAGCGGCCTCGGGGAGTGGATAACTGGTGCAGAATCCTGCTCCTGTGCTATTGTAGATGGTGCCTGGTGATCCGGCTCCTTCGAATGATCGGCGTCGATATCGGGACTGCTGGCCTCGGGCGAGGTCACGTCGGTGAGATGCGGGTCTGCGTTGTCGCCGCCCTCAAAGACCGACGACTGGCGGCTAGCCTCAGAAGAAGCAGAGCTCGCTGGAGGGCTGTTGAGGGCGTGAGCGGCAGGCTCCAGGCCGTCGATATGGTCTGTCTTCTGCTTCTTAGCAGGTGTCTCGGGCGGGGTGGCAAGAATCTCGGATTCGCGCTTGCGCTTGAGGAGGGCGCCGGTCGTCTCAACGGCGCTCGAGTCGGCCGTAGAAGCCCTATCAGAAGTCGAAAGGTGCATCTTGGATTTCGTCTTGCGGATACGCGGGCGGATGTCGGGTGTGACCGAGGGAGTCCTGGACATGGCGCGGCTGGTGCTCTCGTCGCGCCTCCTTCGCCTGAGGGAGTACGGCGCTGAGTCCTCCTCGATGCTCTTTTCCAGTGGGGCGTCGGCATTCTCGCCGCCCGCGGCCGCCCAGCCATTGACGCGTCCCAGCTCGCAGGTCCTGCAGAGGCACTCGCAGTTGCCCTCGCCAAAGTAGTTATCGCCGTACGTAACGGTGATCTCCTCGCCAATGTCGATGTTCCTGAGAGCCTGGACCTCCATACCAGCCTGGCCGGCCGTCTTGAGCCTGGCATTGGCACCGCAGTCGTGGTTCGCGAAACGGGCCGGGCCCATGAAGAGGCTCGTGCACTTGTTACGCGAGCTCACCACGAGGGAGAAGTCCTTCTTGCGCAGCGAGAGTTGCGCCTCCTCCTCGGGGGTGATGACGACCTGGATGCCGCACAGGCCCTTGATGGTCTCGTTCTTGCGGATGGGTCGCCTGGCTGTTACGCTCGCCTCGTGCGTGAAGATGGTGTAGCGGTTCGTTGCGTTCACCTCGAACGGGCAGTCGGGCAGGTAGATGGAGAGGTAGCGGCGGAGATGGTCCACAAAGTCCTCCTTTTCCTTGGGCGTGGCTAGGGACCTGGAGAACTTCTTGAGACCGTCGGTGGCCAGGAGCTTCTGCTCCGCGACCTTGATGTCCTGCTCGATGATGACATGGTGCTGGATGATCTTGGTGATCTCGTCCTGCTTGATCCCTCGGGAAGGATGGTATGATGGCCGGTTCTTGGGTATGGTGGTCCAGTAGAATGTCTGCAGGGCTACGTGTCAGCAGCCGTGGCAGATGTTGCCGGCGCACAGCACAGCCGCGCGTGTCGGCGGCCACAGGAGCCTGCGCGGGAGCTTCAGCAACAGCCACTTACGTGGTCGACCAGCGCATCGGTCAGAATGTCATCGTAGGCGGCCAATTGCGCAAACGTCAGCGTCTGCTTCTTCGCAGACTTGGACGGCGGCATGGTGGCCTTTGCCGTTGGCGGGCCTGGGCTCCGCTGCTCGACCGAGTCCACAGAATTTCCGTGGGGATTAGGCGATTGACACGACTGCGATGGCTGCTGGGGCGCAAAGTTTGCTATGGGGAGGCGCACGCCCTCTCGAGGTAAAGGCGAGACAAGATGCGCGGTTGAGGGTCTAAGTCGAGCGCGCAACGCAGGTGACGCAAAAAAAGATGAGATTAAAGAGAAAAGCAGAAAGAAAGAGAAACAGAGAAAAAGAAAAGACTAAATCAAGATGAACGCGATGGCCCCGTCAGATAGAAATCCCTGGTGATGGTTAGAGGGGGCGGTTTGGGGTTGCGGGAAGAGAAGGAAGAGAGAGAGAGAGAGAGTTGCGGCGCGGGCCTGCGTGAGAGTCGGGTCGAAGTCTCGTCAGAGCAGGGGCCAAGGCGGAGGTTGAAAGTGACGGGCTGTCGTCATGGGTCCACGCAGCGGGAGTCGCCGGTCTAAAATGAAAGGTTAAAGCGGCGCGGAGAGCAGCTGTGCGTGCAGGGCAGACAGGACAACGGGGCCGTTGGTTACGGCAACAGAAATGCGCCTTGAGACAATGCAATGCAAAAAGGGCGGACGGCAAGATGGGCGAGGGAGGAAGATGAAAGCGGCTGGGGCTGAGAGATGCGCTCAGTTGTTTACACCGCGTGAGTGGAATGCAGGTATTTTGATCCACCTCTATTGACATCTGCATCCTCCTCATTCATCGATTGCTGGCGGGCGGGACCCAACGCGGGCGGACACAATGGGTCCCTTTCCCCTGTCAATTGCTCAGACAATTGTCGGTCCTGAAAAGCGCAGAAGGACAATAATAACCAGCATCTTCTGGCCACCTGCCCAAGCTGGGACGCAGCTCATTAGCGCAATGCATAACGACATGGGACGAGATGAACAATACAAGACAGATGGTTCGATTGAGCGCGAGCGAGGGGGGAGGGAAGGCCACTGGAGACCTCCCTATGTACTGCCTGCGCCGCTGTTGCTTTCTCCATCCCAAATGGGAGCGATCGATGCATCCCCGCCGGGGGCTGAATAGCCCCTGTTCCTATTGTGCATTCCTGCCGTCTTTGGTTGGGCGCAGCCGGGCCACGCTTGGAAAAAGGCCCCTGACGACTGGGTGGGTGGTGTGGGGACAGTACGGTGAGAAATGGTTGGCTAAGCCGACCCCAAGCTTCGGCGTCGGATGACATAAGCGCCTCGATGTGCCGCGAAGATTTTGGCGGAGCTTGGGCGACGGGGGCCGAATTGACGACGTCGGAGAGCGGGAGGAGCATCAAGACTGCCGTCGGAACAGCACAGCCCTGGACAGCCCCAAGGCGGTATTGCCCAAGATGATCCAATTAAAGGTAGATTCTGATTTTGCTCTCGACGCTTGCTCTGCTTGGTGGACACGGGTTGACAATGCAAACCTGCCGGATCCGGCAGACGATCCTAAACTGCATCGACAACTCGGGTGCTGCCCTCGTCGAATGCGCCATGATCGTCGGCCAGAAGCGGCACGCCGCAATAGGTGCGATGCGACCCCCATGTGCCCCGTAGCCCCGTCCATCGACAGCCAGCCAGCCAGCCAGCCAGAAGCAGCAGCAGCAGCAGCAGCAGCAGCAGCAGCAGCAGACTGACGACCAGCGCAACAACCCCTCCCTCCCACCAGGAGACCGCATCGTCGTCGTCGTGCAGGCACAGCGCGGCCAGGGCGCCCAGGGCATGGGCGCCATGTCGGCCGCCAACAAGGTCAAGCGCGGCGACATCCGCCACGCCATCGTCGTGCGCACAAAGTACAAGAGCCAGCGGCCCGACGGCTCCGTCGTCCGCTTCGACGACAACGCCTGCGTCCTCATCAACAAGGCCGGCGACCCCGTCGGCTCCCGCATCAACGGCGTCGTCGGCGCCGAGCTGCGCAAGAAGCAGTGGAGCAAGATCCTGTCCATGGCTCCGATGTACACCTAAGCAAAGACGGGGCGCCAGCAAGCATCTTTGTCTTCAAAGGTCGAGGGAAGCCGGCGGTGGAGGGGCACGGGGAGATGCGGAGTGGGAAATGTCTGGCGGTTGTGAAGGAACAGGAACGTGGAGATGGGAAGTGTCTGCTCGGCCGGTTCCATGGCCGGCTAGCAAAGCCCCAGGAAAACATAAGCCTGGAGAAAAGGCAGCGCGGCGCAGCAGTTGGGCAGAGCCCAGGAGCTCATGTACTCAGGAAAGTGACTTCATCGAGTCACCCTCACAAGGGTAACGGGGCCTGTATCATACGTGTCACATCACGGGTGGCTAGGTAGAGGGCAGAGAGCGCATATGAGCGACGGCTTATGATTCGCAACGAAATGTATTGTCCGTCTAGAGGAATCAGTAATCATCGCGTGTGGTGAGAAGGCAATCTCCGAAGGACAACTAGGTACTTGAACAAATAAAACAGAAAGAAAAAATATGAATAGCAGATGGAATCTTGACCATCTGATTATGCCTTGTTGGTTCGCTTTTCGCATTCTAGAGCATGAAAAATAGAACGAGGCCGGAGCAAGATGCCCATGAAAACAAATCCTCCTCTCAACACAAATGCTGGAGGTATTGAAAGAAAAGTCCACCGCGCCTGAATTGCAATACAACCTGTCTATGACATTCTGCTTCCAGTATCCCGGGTCTTTCTCGTCGATTAGGAAAACCGACAAGGTCGACGTCTGCGTGGTGCAGAGAGGAGGTGGAAGCTGACGCTAATCGCGCTGCGGCTTGGAGCACTCGACGCAAACATAGATTTGTTTCTGTGTTGGGGAGAAGAGGATACGCATTGTTAGACCATGAACTCGCAAGAAGGCGGGGGGTCAGACATGAATGACGGATTCTTGCTTACCATTCCTGTTTCGGCCGTTCGTTGTTGGGACTGGAAAAACCATGGCGTCGCTCGGGCAGAACTGACACTGCCTCGTGGTACGCGGAAGCTATACCGGGAGCCCATGTCAGCCCATATCAGCCAGCAATCTTCTTGATGCTTGTAAACACAAGATCTCTCCCAGAGGAGCCATGTCGGATTGGAGCCAGCTGGGCCCGCTTCCGACTGGTTCCGGGACTGCTCTGCTGCCCGTGGTCTGCCTGCCCTCTACACGCCGTGGGTGATATCGTGATTGCTCAGAAGATGGCTTCCGCCGACATGTGGGGGAAGGGCAATGATGTGTTGGTACAGTATTTGGACACGAGTAGGTGTTGTTGTGGAGTGTGGTGTTACAGAGAAGGCTCCAAGAACTCCTAGTCCATGGCCGCCTGCTCAGCGTCATCGCCGCCGTCACCGTCGTTGTCGTTCATGAAGTCGTACATGTCTTGGTCGTCGTAGAGGTTGACGGAGCTGAAGTCGAACACAGGGTTATCGGAGGCCGACGGGGTAGGCGGCGGCGAGAGCGCGGGCGAGCGCGACGCGATAGCGGACTGGGTCTCCTGGGACGGCGGGTGGGAAGGTACATGTGGGCGACATTGCAAACAGTGCAAACGACGGAACGCCACAAACAAGGCAGAGCGCGACGGTGCTAGACGGGGATTCGGCCGAATGCTCGGACGGCGTGCGGGGGGAGACGGGGGCCGGGAGTGAGCAGTGACGGGGACGGATGGAGCGGCAATGGGCGCGGCAGCAACACTGAGAGCAACAGAGGTGTCCGCGGACTCGCTTGTGGGGCGGCAAGGGCGGCACCAACCGTGGGGTCCTTGCCCATGCCTGGGATAATGCCAGCGTGAAGGCTCGCGGTGCTGCTCAGCTCGTTGCGGAAGACACACGTGTTGATGGCCTCGGTGGTGTAGTGGCAAGTGCGGCAGACGAACTGCAGAGTCCTGGACGAATTGTCCTCGCGCGGGTAGAGCATGTTGGAGCACTCGGCGCAGAACTGGAAGGAGACGGGCTTCTTGGATGAAGACGACTGGTCGACGTCGTCCATGCCGCCGCCAGAGGACATGGGAGTAGACATGGTTGCCGTCTAGCGTTTCTGTCGTGCTCGTTTCCGGATGGGTTTGCCGATGTTTTGGTTTGTTTCCTGGCGAGGTTTGGAGCCAAGGAAAGAAGCGGGCGCTGGGCGATTTGAAGTTATGCGGTGAGAGAGATGAGTGGAGTCTGCAAGTGGAGGTCATAGATGGAACCCGCAGTTGCAGTCAGTCCAGGTTTGATGTTGGTTGAGGGTGAAGATGGGACGGAGACGGGGCTTGACTGATGGCTCCGGATGGGTTGATTTGAGAGAGAGAGCGGGAGGCGACAAAGGCATCAGCCAAATAAAATATAAAATAAAAAAAGAAACGCGGTGCGGAAAAGGCGGGCAGCACAGACAGCATCAGATGGAAACAGCGATGACTAAGCCTCCTCGAATTTGGTTTGCATTGAATTTGAGTTGACGAATCAGCCCAGTGGGGTTGCGTCCCAAAAGAACAAGGCGGAAAAGGCAGCCAGCCCTGTGAAAGGGGGCGAAAGCTTCCGCTGTTGTCAAAGCTTCGGTGCCTCGCGGCCTGTGACTGCTGCTGTCTGTCCTAGACCGAGATGTGACGGAGTTGCTTCAATCTAAGGCGGATTCGCTGGCCTGGCGTCAGCCACCGGCCTCGCCGTGACTAGCCCTCCGAGCTCGTCCTCATTGCGTCCCTCTTGCACGGAGCTGTTAGCAATTGTGCATTTCTTGCGGGGACATTTTTTTTATTCCTCCAGGAAATCCCATTCCACGGGCAGGTAGGTACATAGGAGGTAGGCAGAGGTAGACACGTGGTGCCCAGTCCCGGCACCGTCGAGAGATAACAACCGCCAGAACACCCACTCACACCCTTCTTAGACGTGTAGGCGGATTGCATCTCGTGACGGGTGGGAGCCGCACAGCTGATACAGCCTGATATGAGGACTCACCTGGTGACCCCCGCCCCTTTACCCGGAGCAATGGATTTGCTATTGCATCATCGCGTGGGTCCCCTCCGACGGAAAGTGTCCGCTGTGTGCCTTGTGTTCCCGACTGCGGGGGATGAGCTTGCAATGTAACCTGCACCTTTCTTTCGCTGGCAATTGTATTGGTAGGTTTCTCAGGGGCTCTCCCTGATACGTGGCAGTTCCTACTGGCTCGTGTCTGCAAGTCGACTACCAGTGCATACGTAGTATCCGGTCGACAAATACACGGGGAGGAGCATTCCTGGAGGGCAGAGAATGCAAGGTACCGGACAGGACACGGTCCAGGGACAAGCAGGCACTGCCCAGAAGCAGAGAAAGGCACGGCATCCATCACTCGCGGCGGGGGTCTACCATGGTGGGGGTGGTTTGTCGGCACCAAATGACCTGGCAACCTGGCCTGCTGCGCGTCAACAGCAAACCTGGTGGGGTAAGAGTGGTGCCAGGCAGCGCCGCGCTGGGCCTAACCAGGGGCCCTTCGGCACCCACTCACCCAGCAAAACTTGCTTGTCACAAGACAGCCTCGATGGCCTGCCCAAGTGCTCCTCTGGTGCTACAGGAAGGGATGGCTTGCTTGTGGTTTGGAAGCACAGATTGAGTGTGTGACAACGCGAGTGGCGAGCAACTCCCAGATGCGGTTGCAACTTGCACCGAGGCTGCCCCCTTTTTCCCAGCTAGTTTCGGGGAGGCACAGCCGGAGGGACCCTCATGACCACCCGTTCGGCCACGAATGGAACCTTCTTTCGGCCGGTACGTACCTGGGCCGTTGCAGCCCGGCCGTCGAGGGCGTGACCGTCGGAACTTTGGGGATCTGCTTGATGGGCGCGGGGGGCCTTGCAGGGCGGTTGCTCCCCTCCGCTGCAGCCCCCGCTCCCCGCCTTCGCCTGTCACAGAGCCCACCCTGGTCGCCAGTTGGCGTTGCTGCGGCGTCCAGGCCGAGTCGGCACAGACCATTGGCCCCAGCTTAGAAACACGCCCGTCATCCGTCCCACCCCAGCCCGCACAAATAAAACTGCACAACGGTGGCCGAGCAAGAGTGAGCTCTCCCTCTTGCCCGTTCCGTCTAGTCTAGGTTTGCCAGCCCGCCCCAGCTTCGACTGCCTTCCCTGCCGTACATATTGCGAGGAGGCCGCGCATCTCTCGGCCTGCTTGACGAACCCTTCCTGCCGACTTCGACAATCTCCTTGCCGCCCGTCCGATCCAGCAGCAAGGCTGGGTCTGATGGTCCCTCCCCTGCACTCTTGGCCGTGACGACATCCCCATTGCGATCCACCCGTCCTCTTCCCCCACCAAAAACCGACGCCAAAACCACGGCCCCCGGCTCCAACCCTCGGTCTGACTCTCAGACAACAACACAAGCATCCCATCTTCTCGATTCCCGCTTTGCTCTGCTGCTGATGCTGCTGCTGCCGCTGCTGGCACGCGCAACCATCGACTACTTTGCTTCGCTACGTTGCTTCTATTCCGCATGACCTTCAAGACACGGCCATCATCGTCTTCTCTTCCCACACAGCCTGCAATACACGACTGTCATCGGCAACATGTCGGACCAAGCCCAGTCCAGCACCTCGGCGGCCCAGTCCCAGGTAAGCCCGCCAAGCCGGAGCTCCCCAAGGCTCCCCAGCCTTGCCTCTGCCCTGCCCGTCCTGTCTGCCCTCTCTGCGACCTCGGCCTACCCAATTCGCTCGTGGAGCCTCCTCTGCGGCACGGTGCTGCACTGCCGCGCGAGGCTGGCGAAGCTGGCTACATACAACCTCTCTTGTATCTTGCTAGCTCCACCAAGCATGACCCCCTTCCCAGCCCCTAGACCAGATGCTGACCACCGCCTTCTCCACCTGGACAGGACACAGGCCTGCCGCCCAACTGGAGGTTCGTCTGTCTAAGAGCAAGAACCTTCCCTACTACTTCAACACTCTCGACACCACGTCGCGCTGGGAGCCGCCCGCCGGCACAGACACGGACAAGCTCAAGGTGTACATGGCGAGGTACCACTCGACTCCCATGCCCGCCGACGGCTCTGGCCCCGGCAAGATCCGTGCTGCCCACCTCCTCGTCAAGCACCGAGACAGCCGCCGCCCCTCGAGCTGGAAACAGGACCGGATCGTTCGCACCAAGGAGGAGGCGAGGGCCGAGATCGAGGAGTACCACCGTCAGATAGTGTCAGGCCAGGCAACGCTTGCTGAGCTGGCTACACAGGAGTCGGACTGCAGCTCGGCCCGCAAGCGGGGGGACCTGGGCTGGTTCGGCCGTGGCGACATGCAGAAGGAGTTCGAGGATGCTGCTTTTGCACTTAAGCCCGGCGAGATCAGCGACATTGTCGACACGGCCAGCGGTCTCCACCTGATTGAGAGGTATGTCCTGTCCTCTTTTTTTTTTTTTTGCCTCTTTGCCTCCTGATCCCATTCATCCTATGTGCAGTGACGGAGCGCTAACTTCTGTCGACACGTCTAGGCTAGAGTAAATCTCATCATTGCGCTGCCACCGACATGGTCGACGCCGTCGTCGACACCACGCTTGCCCTACAGACCAAATATCTATACCCCTTTTTGCCCCTAAAGGTTTCTTCTCGGTGTTGACTGCTGGGATTCTCAAAAGGATGGACTAAAAACCGAGATAAAAATAAAATAAAATAAAAAACAGTTTTGGCCGGAAAAGTTGGCTTCCAGGATTGGTGACAATGTTCTTCTAGTTGTACATGCAGTACAAAACCCTTAGTGGGAGGTGGAACCCACAGTGGCATTTCGCCGATGATGCGAGCGGCCACGAGCGCTTACCAGAGGAGGAGTGACGGTTCAATTAGAAGTGCTCCCCGTCGGGCTCTTTTGGCCTCCATGGAGGGCACCAGCTCGGCCATCGAGGAGCTGCGGCAAAAAGTACTTGACGGAGATGATAGACACTTTCTTGAGGGCTAGTAATTACAGCATGTATCACGATGCACATGGTTGTACATGTTATATCCAGGCATGCTTAGGATAGTCGTGGCAACGAGGAAAAATAAGAAAAATAACAAACCGACGGGTATCACTGATTCGTTGCTCATCAGCCATTAAGACATATACATGCGAACGCAGGTCCTCGCCCTTTTCCGAATCCGTTTTCCCATCCAGACAAACGCCCATCCCACAGCATAAAAGGAAGCCAGCGCCAAATTAAGGGTAACAAGCAGCGATTAAGCAAAGAAAAAGACATGGGGAGCGAGGTGCAATCTATGCACGCACTGGGGCTCCAAAGCAAATTAGTAAAAGAGAGAGAGAGAGCCTCAAACGGCGAAAAGGAGAGCGCCGAGGTGCAAAGACAAGGGCTAGGCTTGCAACCTCCAGAGCAGCCAGTCGGTCAGGGGGTGACGGAGAGGAAGACGACGGTCATGACTCCGAACAAGGTCATTGCGAGCGCAGAGTAGGGCGCGGCGCGACTCTTGCTCTCGTACAAGTAGGACGTGCCCATCGCGGCAGCGTTTATTCCGACGGTGACGCCGGTGGCGACGGTCCGGGCGTCTTCGACGTCGCCGGCGGTCGTCGAGTCATCAGGGGTGCTGTTATACGTGTGGTGGTTGTGGCGGGTGGCGTTCTCGCGGCCCGACGACGCGACGTTTTCGTCCTCGGGCGACGTGGGCGGAGCCACCAGGCCAGGTGCGGCGGCCGCGGGGGTGTGGCGCTGGTTGTTGTGGGGTCGGCGGTGCTGACTCTACCGACATGTGTCCGTGCCGGCTTCTGCTCGGCAGGTCTATAAAGTTTGGGGGAGGTCGAGGGACAGGCGTGGCTGCTGCTGCTGCTGTTGCTGCTGCTGCGACGAAAGCTGTCTGCTGAGCTGGCGCGCGAGGTCTGCGACGGCTGCTCTGTCATGGTGGATACTCCCCATCTCCAGGTCTTCTGGGTGGCGGCGCTCCTTGTCATCGTCGTCTTGTTCTTCCGATGTGCCTCCTCGACGTCCGAAGCTCGTCGCGGCCGTTTCGAAACAGCCACACAGCTTCCTGAAGCGCGCCGCAAACCACCGTGCGAGACCGAGCCCCATGACGACTTGGAAGACGACGCCGTTGAAGACGACCATGGCCGCGTTGGCGCCGACGTCTCCGCCTAAGCGCGTGAGCACGGGCGTCCCCAGGGCCAGCGTGACGCTGCGCGTGGCGAAGGACAGGCTCTGCGGCGCCGCGAGCCCAGCCCCCACGTGTGCGAGCAGCGGCGCCGACACCGCCGTGACCACTGCGGCGGCGGCCGAGGCGAGCAGGACGACGAGCCCGGTCGGGGATGCCAACTGGCGGCGGTACTCGAACAGCTTGAAGCCCCAGGCCGCGAGGCCCGACTCGAGGATCGAGGTCGCCACGTCGCCGGCGCCCACGCAGAGGTTGCCGGCCGTCTCGAGGCGGTCGCCGTTGCGGTGCGGCTGCTTCCCCTGCCCGACGATGCGGCGCATCACGTACCTCGCCAGCGTCGTGCCGGACTGGAAGCCGTCGACGACGTCGCGCAGCGTCTCGGGGCGCCCCTTAGACGCCCGGAGCGCCCACCGTGCGTGGATGTAGCCGACGGTGACGCCGGCGGTCACGAGGACCGGGTTGAGCAGGCAGACGGCGACGGCGGTGCGGACGCGCGGGTGCCGCTGCATCGCCGACGAGCCCCGCGCAACCCAGCGCTGCAGCGCGTGCGCCGTCATCCAGGCGGTGAAGAGGACCGAGGTGTCGAGCAGGGCGGTGACGTCTGTGCAGCTGGCGATTATGACGGCGATGGGCACGGACACGACGCAGGCGTACAGCGCGAGGTTCGAGAGCACCCAGTCCATCAGCTTGGCGGCGTGAGGGTGCCGCTGTGCGGCGCTGCGGCGCTGCGAGGAAGGGAGAGTAGGAGCGGGAGGGGGCCCTGGTGCGGGTCGTCGTTCAGGGGGATGTCTTGGAACTCGCTGGCCGCGTCGTCTGCGTCGGTGGCGGCGTCCCGGGGCGTCCGCTGCCCGATCAGCGTCGACTGGTTGGAGAGTCGCCGGTTCTTGCGGTCGCTGCTCGTGTTCAGCGTCGCCGCGGACGGGTGGAGGAGGCCGGTCGAGGGCGCGGGGGCTGGGCGGCGGCGGCGGCTGGGGCGGGCAGGGTCTCGGTGGTGGTGGCGGTGGCGGCGGCGGGTGAGGATCAGGGCGCTTTGGAGCGCGTAGGTCACCCCAAAAACGACGACAGGGAAGATGAGGCCGCAGAGCACTGGGTTTTATAAAGCAGACAGGTCAGTGTTTGTCTTAGGGGCGTAACAAGTCCGGCCAAGGGTTCTTTCAGTCTTACCAAACATGGCTGTTATCAGCCCAATCTCCCTTGGGCTCGCTGCCGTGGTCTTGAAGATGTGGACGAATGGCACAGTGAAGCCAATGGCCATGTGCCGGTTCAGGAGATCGGACTGGGATTCATCCACCATGGTCAGCACCGCAGCCTAGCGTTGCATCTGGGGCCGCCATGTCCCCGAGCCAGCACCGCTATGGACCAGGAGAAAAACACGCACCGGCGCGGACAGGTGCTTCTGGTAGAAGTCTTGGACGGCCTCTGGGCTGCTGGACAGCAGCCGGAAGCCGAGGTCCAGGGCGATGATGGCGGCGCCCAGGGCCGCCATCCCCAGGATGGCGGCCGAGAAGTTGTTCATGTGGTCGCCCACACTGGTGAGCGCCAGGATCATGGCCTGGGTGGCGGCCACCAAGAAGACGGCCACGAAGCCGTCCACGTACTGCTTGCGCAGTTGGGCCGACAGCCAATCTGGCATCTTGTTGTTGCTGCTGGCGCTGGTGCTGGTGTTGTCGCCGCTGCGGCTGTTGTCTGCCATCCCCTTTTTGCAAAAGGGGCGGCGCCAGCCCATTGTCCCCTTACCCCAGCAACTAATAACAAAGCCCCAGCCTGCCCCAAGGGGCAGGTCGTCGCTGTTTCCCTGGCCCGCGCGAGGCTGATGTTGCCGGCAGGACAGAGCCTTGTGTGTGTGTGTGTGTGTGTGTGTGTGTGTGGCGCCTGCCACTGTAGCGTAACACGCCGTGGCGGGGGATAAGGCACAGGCCGACTGCGACCAACGTCGACAATTAACAAAGTGATTCAGAAGGTAGGGATGAGTGAGACACTAGAGACGGGAGGAGCCTGTCACGAAAGGATGGGTAAGGGCTGTAGGGGATATGGGTGGTTTTGTCCCGGAGTCTGACACCAAGAAGCAGTAAAAAGGTGGGAAAGGTAAGATGAATAGGTGGTTGTTCCATGTTTGGGGAGAGACAAGATCTTAAAAAGCAAAGTTATGACCGGGTCAAAGTCCGAGTCGGACGGAGGCTGAGAGGGAGCTGAACGGAGAGACACGAGGCGCAGGTACGTGAAAGGCTGGACAGGCTGTTTGACGAAGACGTGCTCACTGTTACTCTATTCGTTGGACTGCGGGTCTTTGACCATCATTGGCTGCGCTGCTACCGCTCTCCCGGACGAGGTTCACCTATCGTTCGGTTCCGGCTGGGCTTCTATCATCATGTCTTGGGAGTAGTCGCGTCGGCGCCTTGGCCATGCTCCAGCCCGCCGCCCCGCCCGCTTCTCGAAGGAGTGTGGCCGTGAGATCTGCTGAGTGGCTGCCTGATGGGCCGGAAGACAAGCAGTATTCCATCTGATGCAGCCCAAGCCTTGTGGGGCTTTGTCAAGAAGACGGAGAGCGGCGAAGCGGGCGGCCAAATGTTGCTATCAAACGGCCGCCACTTTCTGGCCTGGACTCGGCTCGGAGTATGGAGAGATCAGATGGAAAGGGGAAAGGTGGAAAGAGGGAGTGGCCCCACAGGAAGCAGTTGAATGCTCCTTGATAGAATCTTTCCTCAGCTGGAACGGAGTCGATTTCGGCGTCCAGTCGCAGCGGACGGACCAGTCAAACAGAGCAGATCAAGTCGACTAGACATGTGTAGCTGGGAGCCAGCGCTGGTGAAGGGACGAGAGATGTGGGCGCAATCTAGGGTTGCAAACGGCTGGCTAACACCGACATCGGGTCGAATCAAAAATGGGTAGCATAGGCCTGGGTACATACTAGCGGGCCGAATGAGAAGCGAGGAAGGAAACGTTGCGGTGTGCAAAAGCACGGGGCGAAGGAACGGGATAGGGAATAGAAAAGGAGACAGCACGCATGTATGTACACGAATACGCCCTTCTATTTTTGGATGGGCGATGCGGGATGCACATCTGGATGTACATCATATATGCTTGTTGCTTGCCTGCATGCCTTTCACCTGATAGCTGAAGCCGGTGACATCCCACTGGCTTTGCTGGTGGCGCCAAGGCTAGTCAAACAACCTTTCTAGGAGCAGCATGCACACAGATGACCGCTGATAGCTGGACACCTCCCCACGCTCCCCTGGTGATAGGGCTTGAAAGCACAGGCCGCGGAAGGGTGGGGACAAGAGTGGCCACAAAAGATAAAGGGGAGGGGGAAAAGAAACAAGGAAAAGCTAGGTCCATGCATGCACGATGGTTTGACAGCCGGCCTAGTGGCTGCAAGCGGGAGCGGGATGAGGTACGACGACGACGGCACACAAGGCGCAGCAACATTGCTGGCGGCATGGACGCCATGCCTCGCTGCTGACGGGTGAACCAACCGCGCGTCCACGGTCTCTACGTCTCTGAGCAATGCCAAATCTTGCCTCGAACTGGATTCCATCTTGTTGCCTTGAGGGATTCGGTGTTTCCAAGCGATGAAGTAGACCCGAACACTGTCCACCAGTCACGTATCCAGGCTGGCCTGTCGCACGGGTTAAGAAGGTAGCTTTGCTTGCCTTGCTTTCAGGCCAAGGAGCAGGGGCTGCATGTTTGTCTGCTCTTGATAGGCAAACCGGGGACGTGGAGAGGAGCGGGTAGTCCATGGGCCGCTAGAAAGAACGGATGGACGGGGGCGCGGGCGGTTGTGTTTGTGTGCGTGTGCGACGAAGCCGTATCTTTGCGGTCCATGTCACAAGTCACATTTGGGTGTTTGTAAAGCACAGAAACCAAGGTGCAAGAGTGGATCAAATAAGACACGAAGACCAGACGTCGAGACATGGATGTTGACCATCGGCGGGCGGCTCTTCCCTCCGTCTGCCGTTGGGGCACTGGGGGTGGCCCTGCCCCTGGCCCAAGCGTTTGCTTGTGGCGGTTGACAAGCTCCCGCCATCCCACCATCGCCCATCCGTTTGCCCTGTGCCAAGAACGCCCCTGATCATTGCTGCCAGAAGCACAGAGCCAGGGGTGGCCACGGCTGGGACCGGCGTTTGCTCACTCCTGCCGTCCAATAGGATCCGGACCGGCTTGCTGCGAGGGGCAGCCACTGCAGCCAACGACAGATGCCCAAGATGGCAAACATTGCACATCGCGATGGCGTCCCAGTCTCGGTTGAGATGGCCATCAACTGCCTCGAAGACCGGGAGGGCCCGCCCGGCGCCGCAGTCGAGGAGAGAAAGAGAGCGGGTGCGACGAGACATGACCGCCTGTCCAATCGGAAATCGGCCAAACGGAAAGCGAACAAAAAGCAGGCAGGCCTTTGTCGCCAGACCAAAGAAACGAACAACACGGGGCGCCAATCACCCAAGCCAGACGCCCAGACAAAGTAGACGGTGCTATCGTAGCACGGGCTCATCCATCGCAAACACTCGGCCAACGCCACTGGCATTATTTGCCTGGACACGCGAGCTGCCGTAGCACCCAGCAGTCACGGCAGCAGCGAGGGTGTAGCCCAAGCAAGCCCTGCCCCGCCGAGACCACGACAGCGGCGCCGTCACTCCCGGCCGGCCCAGGTTGTCACCAAGGCGGGTAGTGCGTGCTCGCTGGAGGGAGGCAGGCTTGAAAGGGGAAAAAGGGACGAGACAGCAAAAGAGAGCGAGAAAAAAGGTAATGATGAGATGAACAGAAAAACGATGCAGCCTACCGCGCCCCGAGACAGCAACAGTCGGCTGCAACGTGGCAAGCCGCCCGGTGATCCGAGCTCATCCTGCACGTCTTTGTCTTTTTTTGTCCTGCACTTTCCAGGCTCTGGCTCGTCTGCCCTCCCTCATCAAACCCTGACTGTTCCTGCGCAGGGCGACTGTTTTATCGCGGCGCACAGCGTCACGCCAGCCATGCCGCACGCCCTTTCAACCTGCCATGCGTGGTCTTTTTGAGATCCGGTTTTTTTTTGCTGCCATGCCGTTGATCCCCCTACCAGCGTGGCACTCTCTCAGACATTTATCAGGTCCCGTGTCCGGAGCCGCTCTGAGACCGGGCGGGCCCGCCGCCAATGGACGGGCGAGGTTGTGTGCCGGCGCGGGGTGACAGCATATGTCGCGCATGCCACAGCCGAGCGAGGCGTCCTATCATCTTCTGCAGCGGCGCGCAGGCCGCCTCCAGCCTCTCTTGGGGGGTTGCTCAGCGCCGCCATCCCTCGTGCACGGCCACCGCCGCCCGATCGAGCACACCGCTCGACCAGCAATGAAGGGGAGAGGGTCGGCCGTGGCACAACCGATGATGGCGCTGGCAGTTGCTCCCGAGAAGGAGCCACAGTTCCACAAACAGGCATTGACGTCTGTCGTATATGTCATCACCTCCTCAGCTCCGGCCTCTCAAAAAGCCCTTGTCCAATTTAAAATGTGCATGGGAGTGTGGGAGTTGATGCGGCATGGGCCACAAGTGCCGGCGGATCTGCACAGGGCTTGACGCGACCCTGCAAGCTGCCTCGGACGACCGCCCGGACTGGATACTAGGACTGTCACAAGCACGTACGATTTGGTATATCGGCGAGATATGGACATGCCAACAGCTGTGTGCCTATCGGTGGGGAGTATACGAACCGCCGTCGTCTGAGGCGCGCAACACGCATGCGGCACCCATGTCCTTGCCTGCCCGTCTCCTGGCATAACTCCTTTTGCATCTCCATTGCCGCCCCCTTTTCATGAGCCCTGACAGGCCGCAACCATGAATGCCTGTGGAAAGCCGCCACCGTGGGTCTTGGACCTCGGGGCTGGAACCGCTTGGCGATATGGTCGCAGTCGTCAGATCGTTGGTTTCCGTCGTCCACCGAAAATGCGGCGACCGACGACGGAAAATGGGCGACCGGCAAGGGAGGCTCGACGGATGGTAGCGCGAGGTTGATGAGCGACGCCAGAAATCTGACGGCTGGCTGGGAAGAGACGGATCTGTGCAAGAAAGCAACGGTGGAACCGACGAAGTAAAAAAAAAAAAAAAAAAAAAAAGAAGCCAGGCGGTGACGAGGATGGTGGCGGCCATCGTGAGGCCGTTCGGTGCCATCTTCTGAAGCGACGAATGCTGTCATGTAGTGCATTCCCATTTGGGACGCGAGGAAGTCAACCATTCTCGACCGCCTCGTAACATTTAGCCAGTAACGCACCAGGCCACCACGAGCTGTTGGTTATTGCGACAGATATCCCCTTGACTACTACACGTGCCTGGTGAGCCTCAATAGCGGCTTTTTCATTGGCTTCAGTTTTGGGATGTTTTTTTGGCAGCATGTCCAAAAAACTATTTTTGGGCGTCCTTTTCTTCGCTCCTGTCATCGGTCGGTTGGTGTGATTACGTCATCAATCAAGCAGGGGTGAGGCTGACGGCAGCCCACTGAGCTTTAGGGTGTATTTTGGCCTCCAGCCCCTTCCAGCACCTGCCATGATCACCCATAGAAGCGACCTGGGCCTGGCCAACATCAAATCCATCTAACCACAAACGTTCGAATCACATCTGCACATCGACCGTGCGGTAGCCATGCCAGACAGCGAAGCCTTTCAGCGGTTGTCCGACGTCCTTTGGGCGCACGGCGCTCAGCCCGATCCGGCCGCCCTGAAGGCGGCATTCCAGCAGGGCCCTGAGGCGGCGGCCTGGGTCCAACGCCACCTGGCGGGCGACACGCTGCTGTCGCGCGACGAGCTGGACCAGTGAGCTTCCGCTCCCGCTGCACACCAGCCCCGCCCTCGGGCCGTGATACGTCAGTCACACTGACGCCCAGACAAAAAGGTACAATGCCCTGGAGAGCTCGGGCCGGGCCGGCCAGCTCGCCGCCGACGCGGGCGGTCTCGACGCCGTCCAGCCGCTGGACGACGCCGAGCTCCGCGCCGCCATCGAGGAGCTGAACCGCTCCACCTCGGTCGTGGCCAGGCAGAGCGAGGCCCTCCGCCAGCAGCAGGACGCCCTAGGCCGCCTCCTGAAGCAGCGCTCCGCGGCCGCCGACGCGCGCGCCGCCATGGGCGCGCGCAGGGCCCATGCCGCCGAGGCCGAGCGGCGCGCCCTCACTGCGGCCGTCGAGGGCCTGGCGCAGCGAGTCGCGGCCGGGTCGCCGCGTTCGAGGAGGACCAGCCGCGGCAGCAGGCCAGCGGCGCCGAGGCTGCTGGCCGCTTCCAAACCACCATCAACGGCATCCTCCAGAGCGATGACCGCCTGCTCGCCAGCTTGCAGAAGCTTGGCCAGCAGCTGGAGGAACAGGAGCTGCACGCCGGCGTGGAGCGCGTCCGCGAGACGTGCGCTCGTCTGATCAAGCATACCGTCGAGATGGTACGGACCAAGCTTGACCGAATCTACCTCGAGGCTGTGGAGTCGGCATTGGCGGAGGCGCCGGCCGCGTCGGCAGAGGACGTCAAGGCGATGGAGGCAGAGCTTGAGGAGCTCTACACGGAAATCCTCTCAGTCGCACAGATGTCCACCGAGCAGCAGTTCCTAGAGCCGACGGTCCAATCTTTACGAGAGCGGGATGCCTCGAACCTGGCCCGGTCGAGCGAGGCTATGGGCTACGTAAGTCGGCGCCTGTCCCCGCGTCCTATTTGAACCACCCTCACAATGTCACTGTAAACTAATGCATCTTGTCTTGACACTCTAGGCTGAAGGTTGCCTCGACTACCTGCTTGCGAACATGTCTACCCTCGCAGCCCATGTCGAGGACATCAAAGCCTATGAGTCGGCCTCCGAGATTATCATTCGCACGGCGAAAGCTGAGCTCGCATCCCCTACTCCGACAGATTCTACCATCCGTCCGGGTGGTGCTCCCAACATCATGTCACCCACGCGCCGCCCAAACCAGGCCGCTTGGCCAGGCGCCGGCACCGACGTCTCGCCCGTCAAGCGCCCCCAGCGGTCCCGAACCTTTCCCACAAACAGCAGAGCAGCAGCAGCAGCCAAAACCACCGCCGGCGGTCCTCGGGCCTCGGCGTGCCCGAGGAGCCGCCCATGGACGTGCTCCTGCGCGACCTGGCGCTCGCCCTCCCGGACGACGGCGACGGCGCTGACGGCGGGCTCGCCGACGCCGCGGCGCTCGACTCGGCGCTGCGCTCCCGCACGGCCAAGGCCGCCGACGTGGCGCGCGACGTGCAGGCCTCGTTCGAGGGCGTCGGCCCAGCACCACCTGGCCGACTCGGCGCGCGCCGTCGCCATGCTACTCGAGGGCGTCCTCTCCGAGACACCACCGGTGGCGACCGCCGCCCAGCCGCCGCCGCCGATGACGACGAGGACGCGGCCGCCGGCGCCGCGCTCAGGGACCCGGATATCGAGGCGTCGCTCGCCGTGCTGAACCACGAGGTCGACCGGGTCGCCGAAAAGGTCCGCGCGGTCGAGGCGGAGCTCCGGGCCCGCCAGGCCGCCGCGGGTGCCGGGAAGAGGGTGGGGTCAAAGCAGGAGGAGATGGTCAGGCGCTGGGGGCCTGTTCGTTGAAAGAACGCGGCCTCGTGAAAGGGCTCCTACATTCACTAGCTTCCCCGCATTGCGGTGGGCATCAGAATTCACACTTCGCCCGCTGCCGGCGTAGCGAACACCCCCATCCCCGTTCCGTTGTCGTATCGGTGTCCAGATGGAACACTTGGTCATAGAGCGCCGTCAGAGAAACGGGTGCATATCTGAGGTTTCTCTCTCTCTTTTTTTTATATTTTTTTTATAAAAAAGAAAAAAAGAAAAGAAAAAAAGCGGGAGATATCATGGCAAAATTGTGGCAAACTCAGGACTAGAATATCCTGGTAGAGAGAGAACCATACCAAACAGCTATACGACACCTCCCATTACTTCCTCCCCTTCTTGAGCCGCTGAATGGCCCCCCAGGGCGTGAAAGACCGAAAGTAAACAACCCCCTCGCTCACATTCTCCAAAACAGCAAAACCAGTAGATCCCGAGCGGTCGATCATATCCGACCGATGGAATGATTGATCGTTCCCTTGAAGGCAAACGGTTCGGAGTAGAGCTGCCAAGATGGAAGTCATGTGGCGGGGTTTCCGAAATGATGTCGTGGCGAGGCAAGACCCAATCTTCAATCGGGCTTTGCCTTCCATGGTCTGCGACAGATGATAGTAGTTTTTCTTCTCTCCTTTTCTTTGTGTATTTGTCATGAGTGGATATTTCCCTTGTTCATTTCTTCCTTCTTCTCTTTTCTCGCCAAGGTCCAAAAATGTCGTGTGTCGCCGACCGAAGTCCGGGCAATTCAGGGGTTCTAGCGTTTGTGAGGTTCAAACCCCGCACGCGCGGCAAAGCTACCTATGGCCGGAGCTCTCTGGAATTTGCAACCACGCGCGCACCACGCCGGAGAGCATATCCCGAATCTCGGCATTCACTCCCGCCCCTGAACCTGACCACGATGGACAGAAATATAGCATCCTCGCACAAAGACCGGGGCTGGGGGGTGTTGCCAGATCGACAGCCGACAACAGGAATCCCGATATTTTCCCTCTCCTCATGCCTCTAGACCCATGGCGCTGTTCCGTATTTGATCTAGTCGAGCGTCGAGATCCGTCAGCATGCATACTCGAAAGAGGAGGCGATGGGTGCAGGAATGGTGAAGATAGTAAAGCATAGCTGCATGCATGACGAGGGACATGAAGCAGTGTGTGTCTGAAGGGGGTGTGTGCGTGTGTCTGTACGTAGGTAGGGATTGCCGAGCAGAATGTATCCAGTGCTCTCCGCCTCCACCCTCTCGTGCGCCGATTAGTCCATCCTCGTTGTCCCACCTCCTCTCTAGTGGCATCCAATGATAAATGTATACATGTTACGAGGACGAGGGCAAGGAGACAGATCGAGATGGGGGCGCATCACACCGCGACGGGAAAAAACAGCCCGGAGCTCACCTCTCATGCCACCCAAGGCCTCAGACGCCACCGCGTAGTTGTCCAGCGTACCCAGTATGCTCATTAGCCCCTGGTTCAGTCGGGCGACCAGGTTGCCAACCAGGCCGGGCGGTTGCTGCCCGCCGCTCCCCGCTGATGCTGCCAGGGTGCCCCTCCCACTCCACCCTTACCGTTTAGGCTATCTGCCCCGGTGTTGCTGATGTACGCCGTCTGCTGCTGTTGCTGATACGTGTTCAGCGTCTTGGTCTTCTGGTGCACCATCAGCAGCGCGTAAGCGCACTGCATGGCGCAGCATGCGAAGGAGGGCATGGTGCGCGGTGCAGGGATAGTCGATGTGGGCGAGAGGAGCCATGAGACGCTGGGCGCGCCAGCGCCATGGCCCCCATTAGCGGTACCAGCTCCCAGTGGGCTGCCAACAGTTCCATTACCAACGTTACCACCGCCCGCCATCATGGCCCCATCGGGAAGTCCAAATGGCGGGACGGCCATGGCCGAGGGGTTCGGATACGGCAAGGTGTCAAAGTCGCCTGCAATGTTGAGCGCAGAGCGGAGACAGATCTTAGCCGACGTGTGACTGCTGAAAGGGAACGAAGTAAAGGGGGTAGCCGTCGTTGAGGACGACGTCGTCGTGTTGCTGGTGACACTACCACTGGCCCCACCATCAGACCGTGGCGAAGAGGACGAGTGGTGGCTTCTGCTGCCGCTTCCGCCGCCATTACCACCACCACTCGATGTGGAGGCGGAAGACCCGCCCGTTGCCGCCGGCGATGTGAACAGGGAACAGGTGCAGCTCGACAGCTGGCGCAGCTCCTGGTCTAGTTCCTCGGCGAGGAATTCTTGCTCTTGAGGTCGCAGTGCTTGACCGTGAAAACGGGTATGTCAAAGAAGGCGCAGTACCGGTGGAGCTTTATCCGAGCGCTGGCGTGAGTGGGGACGGTGTCAGCCTGTGAGGTCGTCCGACGAGAGACAGGCCAACCAGGCCACGATCAGAGTAGGAGAGCATACATGCCTGTTCAATTTTATCCGAGCATACATCTTAGCGAGCGACCGACTACTTCTTCGCTCGGCTCGACGGTCAGCGTGATCGGTGATCTCAGGTCCCATGTTTCGGACTTGGCCAGTAATGGTTCAAGCCTGGCCTCAAGCTCCACCATCTTGTTGTAAACCCTGTTCATGTCACCGTTCGCCTTCATAGTTTTGTTGAGGTCGATCACAAACTCGGTCGCGGTCAGGATAGCCTGCTGGGCAGTGATGTACGCTGTGAAGGCCTGTGGGAGTGAACGCGGCGGACAAGGTTAGCGCGCAATTTCCCTGGGATTGGCGCAGAGATAATATCCGTCTCAGAATCGCTAAGCCCAGCACTTGCCTCTGGATCAGCCTGGGCTGAAGGGAACTTTGCCGTGAAGCTTGGCGAGAAGGCAGCAAATGTCGGTTGCTGGATGTTATGTGTTACGTCAGCGGGTATTCCAAGGTCTAGACTTTCACGAGTAGACTGCTTACCACATTGCTCACGATAGCCCCTTGGCAGACACACATGTACTGGGCGGACAAAATGTTAGAAGGCAGTGTCGAAAGTGAAGGCAGCCATGGGCAATGGAGGCTTACAGTCATCCACCACACCTCCGTCTTGCCTCGGTGAAGGCGTCTTCTTCCGTATTTTCGTGGATGGCAAGCGCCATGGAGTTGACTAGCGCCTGTCCAGCACGGCTCTGCATCTTCTTCAGATTCCCGCGTTGGGCATACTCGTAGACGCTCAAAATGTTGAGAGCCACGATGCTCTCGAGCTGGCGAGGCAAGGCTGGATGAAAGGGTGGCCTGTCGGAGAAGTCGTCCTGCGATAAGCTCTGCTCTGACGACAAAACAGCGTGTGGCAAGGTGGAAGACTCGGGTATCTCGGACTCGGCCTCGATGGTCTCGACGGCCGCCTGGGCCAGGAACTGTGCATAGCCCCGGCGAAAGAGTACCGACTCGTGGGCGGCATGGTTGGTGTCGTTGGCGCAGGGTATCAGGGCCAGGACGGCCGAGATGGCGAGTGCAATGGGGACGTCGGCTCGTAGTCGCCGCCCTCGTCAAACTCGCTCGGCTGGTGGTTCTGCAAACGCGGGACGAAGTTGTCCAGGGGTATGCCACTGGGAGGCGGGAGTACAGGAAAATAGGGGTGGATGAAGATGTAGTATGCCTCCAAGCTGTTGAGATTGTCCAGTTCAGCATCTCAAGTTAACCGGAATGGCAGACATCTTTGGGCGATAGGGCACACCTACATTGCAGCGTCGTCCTTGTAGGTACGCACCATGGGAATTGGCTGCGCCGGGGCGGTGGGCGGAGTTTCCACGGCAGTCATGGTAGCGTTGGCATCGAGGTAGTCAGTCGGTAGACCATTCATAAAGAGACTGTCGAAGATGAAGTCGCTATCCTGATGCCAGTCGCCTAGCTGCTTCAGCCCGGCACCGGGGTCGATGTAGTTCTGAATAGCTATCGCTGTATCACACCGAGACGCTTGCAGTCAGCACATGTCCCCTTTTATCGCCGAGGAAGGCGGCGCTCGGCGAGTGCACACCAAGCACATACGTTCCTGGAACGCCTCGGCGGGCTCCGGAGGCATCATCTGCGCTTCAAGCTCATCGTTCTCGGGCCTTGGCTTTCTGCGCACGCGGGCGCCACCACGCTTGCTGGGTTTGTAGACACATTCTCGGGCTTTTGATTGGCACTGTTCCAGCGTGTTAGCCAGTCACCATATACAGAGCGCAAGTCGGGAAAGAAAGGTTCAAGAGGCCAGTGAGCGGAAAGGGGCAGCATACACTGGCGCATGGATGGCCTCCGTTGCATCGAGTCCGCGAGGCTCGGCTGAAGAATCGGTTTTGGCGGTCAGCTGATAAACTCTACTCAAACAGCATTTTCAAATCCCGTGATCAGACCACAGCAGTCTCGCGCCGTCGGCCTCGGCGTCAAGCTGGCCTGACGCCATCCACAGTGTGGTCGCTAGCTAGTGGCTTAGGCCGGGGAAGGGCTCTGAACGTACCATGCTAGACAGGCGATCTTGACCGGGGGTGTCGCGAACTTCTTCCGGATTCCAGAGGTAGGCTGGACGCCAGCCTGCGTCGTAGGCAGTGGCATGGCCTCGGCCATGGCTTGTCAAACGCCGAAGCGGACTAGCAGGCGCGGCAACGATTGATGCAAGAGTAATCAAGATCTTGCAAGTAGGTGCCTATGTAGGCGGTAGGTAGAGACTGGTATGTCTGAGATGGGCCTTCGGGAATGGCGCGAACAAGGAGGACTAAAAACTAGGTGGCTCCTTAGGACGAGTAACCGGACTCTCGGGTCCCCGCGGTCTGCGAGCTAGGTGGGTCGAGGGGGCTGTCGCCTTGCCGTCCGCGACTAACGGCTAGAGACAGCGCAGTCTCGCCCTGTTGGCTTCTATCGACCAAGCCGACTGAGTGCGGCGGCCCGGCAGGAGGTCGTGCGCCAAGGCCTCGGGGAGTCGCCTTGTGCCAATCGATGTCGGGCGACAGGGAGGCGCCGACAGGCAGACAGGTAGGTCCAGGTAGGTATAGGTAGTGCTGTAGGTATGCGTGCTGCGGAGACAGCACAGCAGGCGGCGGCGCGCAACAGCGGCGCGAGGCTTTTATCACACCAGACAGCACAGGGTGACTTGGAAGCAGCCAGGTGGGGCTCCAGGCACGGCAATGGGCTTTGCTCCAGGCTGGGCGCGACCCTGCGAGTGCTCAGTGCGCTCTGGTGACTGTTTTCTCGCTCCCGCACTGCGGGTCGGTTTGTAATCAGGCAATCGCTGGTGTTTCTCGAAGGTCCAGCGCACGAGATGGGGTGCTGCAGGTGAGCCAATTGGCCTTGGAGCGCACGTGGAGAAGGCGGCGCCACGCGATGACCAGGACGGCGTCGTTGAAGCTCCCGGGCGGGTGCGTTCAGAGAGGGGGCAAATCGGGCTTAATTATCGGCGCGAGATAACGGAATCACCATCCATGCCGTCGCACATTCATTGGGTCTGAACTCAAGCATTTGCCGGCCGTCTGATCAGGCGATTCGTTCTGGAAGTCTGGGCTCGAACCAGGGCTTAGTCATGCACTTTCGCGGCTCGACAGGCGGGGCGTCGCCAGTGGGCGGCGATAGACGATGCAGCCAATGGCGCTTGGTTGCGTGCGCGCTGCGTTCAGGGTTGTTCCCCGCGACTGAGGAAAAGTCCCGAGTGCGTTTTTTCTGTTGATCAGCCACTGGCCCCTCTCGCCTTTTCACCACCGTGTGCTGTCGTGGGCGCAAGGCGGCGCTGACATGAGCACGAGATATCAGCACCCCCGGCGCCTTATGTTGACATGTGTTCAAATACATCTCACGTATACGCATTGCTAGATGGGGAGCCTTGGCCCGGTAAGTTAGGTAGCAGTAGTTGAGGCCGGGCCAGTTCGGTGGATCACGGGGAAGTTGGAGTGTCCATGTCGTCCCGAGGTCGGCAGTCGCAACAGACTTCAGACTCTACCAGCCGCGGCGTCAGCATGCAGCGCACCGAACCCTCTTCTATTTTCGTTTCTGTGACACGTACACATACCATGCCGGGCAGCTGCCAGTGTCCCGGGTCCTGTTCTCGGCGCCGGTGCCTGTCGACACGGCGGGGGCTAACGCGATATTGCGACCTAGGTCCTCCGCCTCTTGGGTCTGAATCCTCCCGATGCAACGAGCCATTGGTGCCACCTGCAGCCATTAACCCCGCCAAACAGCAGCAGTGATTTGTATCGCACCTGTGGCAGCGCCAAGACCTGCAGCCGCAGGCGGGCACTAACCCCGTCCCCGCCTTGCCCAATACCCCAGCATCCATGGTGCTGACTGCTCCAGCCACAGCACGCGATCATGCCAGCTCCGCCCAACAGCCCAGAACGCCCCCCACGAGAGTCAGCACAATGAACCCAAGCTTGCAGCCGCTGCGGCCGCGCCGGCGTGGTGTCTGATTGGCCTGAGGAAATCCAGACTAGAGGTTGCTGCCCTGAGCTTTTTCTTCCTTCCTCCTTCCACCGAGGCGACCCACCCGGGCACGGCGAATGAACCCAGCTGCAGTCGCCGGAGGCGGCCGGATCGAATCAGATCTCCAACTATAATTACACCTCGCTGATACTTGCCAATATCCGCGCGTTGGTCGTGTATGGCTGTGCGGCCAGGAAGCTGGTCCGGCCTGGACAGCTCCCGGGAGGGACCAAGGTAAGAACGTGTCCAGAGCTGATGGATCTGCTTGCTCATATTGACTGACATCGGCTGCCCGGCTGCCTTCACGCCCAGGGGACTATTAAGTGCGCAGACGGCCAGGTTGTCGACAAGTACCAACCGCACCCAGGAAGTCAAGCTTGCAGATGCGGGGGGAAAAGTGCGCAAACCAACTCACCCAGCAAAGGCTGCTCCCTCTTGCCAAGACGAGCGCGGGCATGCGGCCACCCACGGCCGCCCGCACCCGGCCCCTTGCCCACTTGCGGAAGCTGGAGCCTCTCGCTCCGGTTCTGCGCCTCTCTAATACCTAGAGCCTAGCAGAAACCGATGCTATTCAGCGTTCCCCAGCATGTCTGGAGATTGCGCTACCTATCGGGAACCTGCCCGGGGCTGCGGCGAGAGCAAGCGACAAGCCCCCGCGATCCCGTGACTGGCGAGTTAACATACCGACCCTGCTTTCTTGATCCTCTGATTTTTTTTTTTCCCGCGCAAACCCGTACTAATTCCTTCAACCCACCCCCATCATGCGCATGGGACTGGGAGAGTTTATCCATCTAGTTGCCAGATCACAGTAGATGTGGAATGCCGCATGTCCGGGACTAGCCCCCATGTCATGCTGAGTCCGTTGCCGCGCACAAGTTTCCATGGACCAAGTGACTCCTGACTCTAGGAGTCAGTCCACCCATCCTATATAACTGGATCAAGCAGCCATCGCTGCTCGTCCCGGGCTCAACATGCCTCTCCCAGACATCCTTCTCCACAACCCTTCCGTGCTAGGATTTCAGGTGCTCGGAGAACACAGAGCATCATTCGGGGCTATCTGCCGATCCTTTCCTGCCCCGGCTAGACGGCTTCCGCCTTCTGTTCCCATTGTCCCACGTAGCCCCGGAAAACGGGGTTGGGCAATGGTCGCCCTGCCCAGCCGTCTGCTGGCCTCGGCCTTGCAGATATGTCTTTGGGCTAGCGTCTGGACGCAGGCCACCTGCGACTATCTAACCGACACACCTCTACCACAAAGATACGGGATAGTTGCCTTCCGCGCCTTTGAGCCGCTGGACCTCTTCGGCCCGCTCCAGGCGCTCGCCATGCTAGCCAAGCTGCACCGCGTCGACATCTCCGTCATTGCCGAGTCCATGGACCTTGTCACTACGGAGCCGCTGATGGCAGCGATGAACCCAACAAACTCGAGCGTCGTACGTTTCTAGCCGCGCATCTCCTTCGCGCAAGTTCTTGTGGAGAGGAGAACACATCGGGGGCGAGCCTAGAAACTGAGAAGCATGTACAACTCAGTACCCTCGCATCGCGCCGACGCATACATTCGCCAATGCCCCTTCGGACCTCGAGGTTCTCATCATTCCGGGCGGCCTGGGAACGCGGTCGCCCTACGCGACGGAGCTAGTGCAGTTTGTCAAGGACACGTACCCGCGGCTGCGCTACCTGATCACCGTCTGCACGGGCGCCACCTTCGCCGCCAAGGCCGGCCTGCTCGACGGCCGGCGTGCCACTACCAACAAGAACTCGTGGGCCGAGACCACGTCACCCTGGGCCGGGACCGTCCGGTGGGTGCCCCGCGCGCGCTGGGTCGAGGACGGCAACGTGTGGACCAGCTCGGGCATCTCGGCCGGAATCGACGCCACCCTCGGCTTCGTCGCCAAGGTCTACAGCAAGGCCAACGCTACACGGGTCGCCAACTTGATGGAGTACGACTGGCACGAGGACCCGGACTGGGACCCATTCTCGGGTGTCTTTGACGTTCCGGGCAGGAACTAGCAGGGAGGATGCTGCCGACCGGCTAGGTTTGCCGGTTGGGCCATGAACTATCCGGCACTCTGTCGCTGGCGTTTGTGGGGTGGTGTTAATCCCATCCCTTGTTTAAACTGCTTATTGCGATAGTATACATATTCTGCAGCACCGCTTCCAAACAATCATCGATCTCCCCAATAGTTTCCACATGCACATTCGCGCAAACTTTGCAATCGCCCCTTTCTTATGCTCATCAGAGGCATCGCCCCAAAGCGGGGTCAGCCGGACAAAACCCCTCAGGCAGGCTCAGGCATGTTGGCAGTCTTTGTCATCTTCCTTGCCGCCTTAGCGAGTACCTAGGGCCGCTGGCGTGGTCTGTCGCCGCTGAGCTGTTCCCCGCCCGTCACCGGTCCGTGTCGTTGGCCATTTTTTCCAATTCACGCTGCTCAAACTACCAGCTCCCTGGCCCAAAAAGGTCGGTTCGTCCGGGTACATGGATGTTGTGGATGGAGTTTCGGCACGGTAGTTGTGGGCTAGCAGCGCGTGGTGACGTCACCATATCCAAAGCCTGACGACCGCGACATGCCTCCACAGAGCCGCATGTTAAAACGCATAGAGAGTGTGGCAAGGATGAGCATCAAGCTGGCCAGCTCAAATATATAGCTTCACTGATTATTAGAACAAGTTACCATAGCACTTCCCGTTACATGTACAATCTTTTGTAACGGGACAAGGTTGCACGATCATCCTCGTAGGCTTTATCGCTGTAACCTCTCCCTCAGCCCCTATCCGCTATCCCTGACTCGGAAACTGACAAACGTGTAAAAGGACGTATGCCCTAACAGAGCAGCCTAGCTCCAATACATAGGTAGAACAGGTAGAAGTGCTCCAACCCCGCCTTTCTTCAGCATCCGTCTGCCTCAGCTTCTGCCCGCCCCCCTGCCCCTGCCCTGCTGCCCCGCATTGTTGACGCCGGCCTGCCTCTTATACAAGGGGATTTTTTCCCACTATCACCACCACCCACCCGCCAATCCTCCCAACAACGCCCCATATCCTCCGTGACGATGCCATCCCAAGAGATCGACCGTCCCAACCCGGCGCCCCTGCCCTCCCACCTCCCAGACCATGTGATGGCTCTGGGGGTGCACCTCCAGCGACTGCAGCTTTCCGGCGAGGACCTCGCCGGCGTCAGAGAGTTCCAGCGCGCCGCCTGCTATATTGCCGCTGGTATGTTCTTTGCCTCGGCCCGCGCTGTCGCCGTCCTTGACTGTTCACGGCATCAATTACTGACAACTTGCAACTGGCTGCCAACTGTAGCCATGATATTCCTCCGCGACAATGTCCTGCTCGAGTCCGAGCTCACCTTTGACCACATCAAACCTCGTCTGCTGGGTAAGTCACGCGTATCCTCTACTCTCATCAACGCAGACGCGTTTGACGGAAAGATTCCTTTATCCTAGTCATCCAGGCCTAGTGGCTAACTCTCTACAGGACACTGGGGAACATGCCCCGGACTTATTCTCATCTGGTCGCACCTGAACCTCACGATCCGTAATCATGATGCCGACATGATCCAGGTCGTCGGCCCTGGTCATGGTGCTCCCGCCGCCCTCGCCGCGCTGTGGCTCGAGGGCTCACTCGAAAAGTTCTACCCGGAGGAGTACCCGCGCAACGCCGAAGGCCTTCGTAACCTCATCACCAGGTTCTCGGTCCCTGGCGGCTTCCCCAGGTATGTCCACTGTTGGGACTGCATCTTTCTGATCCGCGGCATAGACCAGGACAGCTAACCGAGCCTCTTCCAGCCACATCAACGCCGAGACGCCGGGCGCGATCCACGAGGGCGGCGAGCTGGGCTATGCCCTCTCTGTTTCCTTCGGCGCCGTCATGGACAAGCCCGGCCTGATCGTGGCCTGCGTCGTCGGCGACGGCGAGGCCGAGACCGGCCCTACTGCCACGGCCTGGCACTCCATCAAGTACCTTGACCCCGCCGAGTCTGGCGCTGTCCTTCCAATCCTGCACCTCAACGGCTTCAAGATCAGCGAGCGCACCATCTTCGGCTGCATGGATGACAAGGAGATCATCTGCCTTTTCAGCGGCTACGGCTACCAAGTCTGCATCGTCTCGGACCTATCTGACATCAACAATGACTTGTTCACTGCTCTGGAGTGGTCCATATCCGAAATCAGGGGTATCCAGTACCAGGCGCGCCGCGGATTCAGCAGTGTCAAGCCGCGCTGGCCCATGATTGTACTACGAACTCCCAAGGTTGGTTCCTCCCCATGCCTTTCAAATGTCTCCCACCCTTTGACTTCTACTCATGTACACGCGCAGAAAAGAATCGTGACTCGCTAACCCACAAAACAGGGCTGGTCTGGACCAAAGGAGGTCGACGGAAAGTTTGTCGAGGGCTCGTTCCACTCCCACCAAGTCCCTCTTCCCAAAGCCGGCCAAGATGCGACGCACCTTGCAGAGCTTCAGAAATGGCTGTCTGCCTACGACTTTAACAAACTGGTCGTGAACGGCAGCCCGAGCGAGAGAATCCTCAAGACCTTGCCAAAGGAGAGCGCAAAGATGCTCGGCCAGATACCACTCGCAAATGCTCCCGAGACTGACCTGCAACCTGTCGATTGGCGTCCGTTCGCGGTTGATTGTGGCAGCAGCCAGAGCTCCATGCAGGCCGGCGGACATTTCCTGGACAGCTTTCTCCAGTGCAACCCCTCGCAGGTCCGCATCTTCAGCCCGGACGAGCTCGAGAGCAACAAGCTCAATGCCGTTCTGAACCACACGCAGCGCAACTTCCAATGGGACGGTTTCTCGCGAGCCCACGGCGGACGTGTCATCGAGACGTTGTCGGAGCACCAGTGCCAAGGCTTCATGCAGGGATACACTCTTACTGGCGGCGTCGCTATCTTCCCCAGCTACGAGTCGTTCTTGGGAATCGTCCACACTATGATGGTCCAGTACTCTAAGTTCACCAAGATTGGACGCGCCATTCCATGGAGGGGCAACCTGCCCAGCATCAACTACATCGAGACGAGCACCTGGGCTCGCCAAGAGCATAACGGCTTTTCCCATCAAAACCCTTCGTTCATCGGCGCCGTCCTGAACCTCAAGCCCGAGGCCGCGCGAGTCTACCTGCCGCCCGACGCCAACTGCTTCTTGAGCACGCTCCACCACTGCGTCAACTCCAAGAACTACGTCAACCTGATCGTCGGCTCCAAGCAGCCCACCCAGGTTTACCTGACCCCTGACGAGGCCGAGGCGCACTGCCGGAACGGCGCGAGCATCTGGCACTTTGCGTCGTCGCAGAGCGGCTACAGCCCCCACAGCCGGACCGCCTCGACCCACGACCCGGACGTGATCCTCTGCGGCATCGGCGTCGAGGTCACGCTCGAGGTGGTGACGGCCGCGGCGCTGCTGGCCGAGGCGTGCCCGGACCTGGCGGTGCGCGTGGTCAACGTGACGGACCTGATGGTCCTGTCGCCCGAGGGCAGCCACCCGCACGCGCTCTCGCGCGAGGCCTTCGCCGCCCTCTTCACCGCCGACCGGCCCGTCCTCTTCAACTACCACGGGTACGCGACCGAGCTCCAGGGCCTGCTGTTCGGGCGCGAGAACACGGCCCGCCTGGACGTGCAGGGCTACCAGGAGGAGGGCACCACCACGACGCCGTTCGACATGATGCTCGCCAACGGCGTGAGCCGCTTCCACCTGGCCGTCAAGGCCCTCCACGCCGCCGCCCGCCGCAGCCCCGCCGTCTCGGCCGCCCTCCAGCCGGCGCTGGACTCGGTCCAGCACCGGGCCGACGCTGTAAAGGACCACATCAGGGTCCATGGCCAAGGTATGTGTTCCCTGGGCAGAGTTTCTTGGCTCCACCTGCTAACCACCAACATTTCTGCCTTCCTCCTCCCCGCAGACCCTGACGGCATCAACGACATCCCCGCCTACTAGAGCTACGGCTGGGAGATGAATTCGTATGGGTGGGGACTCGGACAGACCTTCTCGACCGGGTATGACATGGAGGAGCCCACGGGCGGGTTCCTCCACTTCTACCCGGTCGGGCCGCTTGACGACGTCCTCGACGACGACTTTCTCGGCCGGCTGAGCGTCGCCGCCGACGGGTCGATCGTCGTGGGCCCGGACCCCGCCGAGGTGCCGCCCAGCATCGAGGGAGAGGAGGAGTCAGACTTTTAAGAAAAAGAAAAGTTCAACGTGGATGTGTCTCTTTTCTGTCTTTTTTTATTTTTTTTATTGCAGGTTTAATAGGAATCCCCAGGAATACCAGGCTTCAGGGCAAACCCGTCGCGGCTCCGCGGGGATGAAGGGAAACTCTGGTCGATATGCTCGCGAGCAGGGCATGAGCCCCACCAGTACCGTTGTTATTGCATTCTTCAATTCTTATCTCGATAGTTGCTTTGTTTTCCGTGGTCATCTTGGCGCTTGCCGGGGTAAGTAAGGGTTTGCCCGCCCCAGTGTCACTGGCCGTTCCCCAGGGCACAGCGTTATCAGAGATTCGAGGGAAGCACGTAGTGCGCCGTGTATGCAGGGCAGTCGCCACAGTCGGATGTTAAATGGGAATTGGTACCACTCATGTCAGGCCTACGTCAACCCCACAGAAAAACACCAACGCCACGTTTATCCAGACGTTCGCGTCGGATCCACGGTTGGAGGTGTCGTCAAGCTTTCTGATGACGGGTAGGCACTAGATGCTTGGTATTGAAAGACCCACTGTCCCGCCAGGTACCAAGAACAGCCAGCCACCTGCGTCAGGTCGGCTTGCATTTGGGCCAGCAGCACGTACCGCGCAACTTCTCGAGAAGATGCCAGCAGCAGCCCGGCCAGGTTCGGGTATTAGCCCGATAAGATGATTGGCCCGCTCCGACTGTTGATATCGCCGAGTCGCGCGGCGAAAAACAAATCGGCATTTTATGCGGTGGTCGAGTCCTGGTCCTTGGAAGACAGACGGCCTCGGGCTGTCAAAAAATGTCCCCGACCCCATGCATGAGGGGCTGACAGGAGCCCGGCCTAGCAGTTTTAGTGCCCTGCAAGGCGTTGCGCCACAGCATAAGGGCCGGGGTCCAGGGTATTGCCAGGAGCATGGCAAGCGTCTGGGCAGCATATGATTTTGTGCTGGCCTGTGGCCACGTCGGCCCGCGCTGAAAGGACAGCAAAGACTGGTTCTGCAGATAAATATGGCGAGCTCCATTGCCTGGTCCCACCGCCTGCTCGTCTCCGATTTTCTCGTCCTATAATTCCTCCATGCCCTCTGCACAAATGTGGGCTAGCTGTAGGCTCCCATGCTTCCCCTCACATCAGCCCTCGCTATTTCTAGGATCGGTTGCCTCGGCGCAACAGAACCTTGATTAGACCTCACCACTTTGGCCACGCCTTGTTCACGATGGCGCTGTCGTCGTCCTCGACGTTGGCCTCGGTCCCAGAGTGGCTGCCATGGGCCGCCGCCGCCGCCATCACCTACCATCTGCTGATCCGCGCCCTGCGTCACCTCAGAAGCCGTCGCACCCGGGCCCGGTACCCGTACGGGCCGGGCCAAAAGCTGCCCTACTCGGCCATGACGGACAGCGACGCTCAGGAGCTCGTCCAACTCGTGCAGCAGTATGAGTTCCCCTCGGTCGCCGAGCTGGGCCTGCAGTCGGCGCTCGTGCGCACCTACGGCATCCCCTCCATCTCGGCCCTGCTGCTGCGCACCCGCCAGCTCTCGACCCGCGCCCAGGTCGCCCGCCGCTACGCCGACACGGCCGTCCTGGTCAGCGAGATCTACAGCAACGAGGCCGGCTCGCGCCGCCTGGCCGAGTCCTACGCCCGCCTCAACTACCTGCACGGCGTCTACATCAAGGCGGGGCGCATCACCAACGACGACATGCTCTACGTCCTGGCCCTGTTCATGAACCAGCCCGTCGACCACATCGACCGCCTCGACTGGCGCCCGCTCTCGGACCTCGAGCGCTGCGCCTACGGCGCCTTCCACAGGACCATGGGCGAGTCCATGGACATCGACCTCTCCCCGCTGCCGTCCGCCGCCGCCGGCTGGCAGGACGGCCTGCACTTCTACCGCGAGCTGGACGCCTGGGCGCGCGCCTACGAGGAGCGCAACATGGTGCCCCACGACGAGAACCTGGCCGTCGCCGCCCACACGCGCGAGCTGTACCTGCGCGACTTCCCGCCCTTCCTGCGCGGGCTCGGCGCCAGCCTTCTCGCCGCCTCCATGGACGAGCGCTTCCGCGCCGCCATCAAGTTCGACCGGCCCGCCCCCCACTACGCCATCGTCGACGCCGTCTTCGCCGCCAAGCGCCTCGTCTGCCGCCACCTGCTGCCGCCCCGTCCGGCCCTACTCGTACCACGCGCGCCCGGCGTCGCGGGGCGACGTGCGCGCCGACGGGACCAGGGGGTTCGTCACGTGGACCGGCAGCCCGTACTACGTGAGGCCGACGATCTGGAACCGCTGGGGCCCGTACGCGTGGATGGCCTGGTCCCTCGGCGTCCCGCTGCCCGGCGACGAGGGGATGATGCCCGAGGGGTATACGCTGAAGGATGTTGGGCCGGACCAGTTCAGGGGGAAGGGGTGGGACGAAGCCGAGAGAACGGCGGAGGACCTGATGGAGACGAGATCTGCTGGCCGGTGTCCGTTTGCTTGAGAGCGCGTGTTCTCCCAGTCTTTTATCTTTGTTGGCATATGAGGTGTCAGGTCCGTCTCTCACATGGCTCATATTTTTTCCCTTTGAGTCCCTCCAGGACACTGGTCATCGCCTTTTCTTGTACAAAGCGCGCATATCACTCCGTTGCCTTTGTCAGCATCGTCGTTGGGATTTTGAAAGCCACATTTATTAGGACCTATGATGAGGTTGGCCTAGTATCGGCCACACTCCATGCTTCTGTCAGCCATTCCTCGCAACACGCGCAGCCGAGGCTCTTCCAGCGCCCCCTTCGATGGGTGTTTTCGGTGTGGAGCCTGCGCATCGCGCGACAGATGACAAGCTGATCCCAGATGTTTTCGAGATCTCGCTCGAGGCTTCGAATGTGCCTATCGATCAGCTCCTTCTCGTCTACGTTCCTTGGCCCCCACAGGAGATACGAGTTGATGGACCTCAGTTGCTCGTCCTCTTGCTCCTTCAGCCTTTGAATGTGCATGTCCAGTGTGACAAGGCTCAGAGGCCACACCGACGGGTGGAACTCGTGGAACGCTGGGGTTCTCAACCTTGAGAGAGCGTCGTTTTCCTCTGCTTCAAAATCGAACCCCTCAGCAGCTGAGAGCTCGCTAGCTCTAAAGTCACGTTGAATCTGGGGTTGCAAGAGAAGAAGGTTAGCGCGGTTGCATGAGTTTATGATAAGAGAAAATAACAAGTTGTGTTCTGTGTTAAAACTGTAATGAAAGAGCACTATAATTACAATGAAATCTTCATGGAGGCGGATCTGGTCCACCAGGAAGGTTTGTGGCTTGTCCGCATCATGCGATGGCTTCCCGCCAGCAGGAAGTGAGGAATTTGTATTTCCCATTGCCAGGGAGGACGGGTCTTCCCGTGAACCAAGATGCGGGATAGAGATGTTGTATGCCACGAAGAGTGCCACAGGACTTGCGACTCGCAACAATGGGTGGTGTTGTGAGTATAAGAGCAAGTCTTCAGATCCTTCTGCCCGCTTGAGATCTTGTGTGTTTGAGGACTCATCACCACCTCAGATGCACAGAGGCTGGAAGGATCCAGCATATTTATCAGCTATGAGACAGCGAGCTACGGCCGGCAGCCAGTGAGGCTGGCAGCTAGGAGTCTCAGGTGTTGCCGCCACGGCTCAGTTATGTCGGCACTTTATGTGCGCTGTCAGTCATGGCGATGACGTGGTGGGAGATGATTGGCAGACGGGGTTTCAGGGTCGTGCAATTGGGCTGTTGCTGAACAGAGGATTTTCTGCCCAAGTGAGTGCTTCTGAGCCCCATTGGCCCGTGGCGACTGCAGGGTCCCCACCCGCTGCCTTGATTGCCATCTCTTTTAACCGCCTTGAGCAGATGATAATGTTGGATTCCCATCTCAACAAAGCGCGCTGTCAGGCACGTGTTCGCCTGACCGCCTTCTTGATCGGACGTTTCACATCTCGAGTGCTCTGGGGTGGTTCACGTGGCAGCCACTGTGGACCAGCTGTAAACAGGGTGACTGTGAACGACCCTGGCGATCATGCTGACAACTGCCCTTCTCTCGGGTGACCTGATGAACGGATGACACGAAATAGCACGAATGAAACTGTGGGATTTATTGGGGGGCTGGAAGGTGGGACGGCACGCAATCTCAACGAGGAGCTTGTGCGGGAAAGACCGTGGTCTGCTCTATGTGCAGATCACTTTGGTCGGGGCCATTCCCGGCGCCCGAGTTCGGAGCTGAACAACATAGGATCCACCGGGGCGAGCCGGGTAACGTGACTGATCAAGGAGGATGGATGGCGACTTTCACGGGTCCTGACGCGGAAGATTTGTTGTGTTTTAAGCCAAGGGAAAAGGATAGCGACGAAGTGCAGCAAAGGAGTCGTGCCTAGAACATGTGGAGATGATGGATTCCGCCGTCGATGGAGCAGCGCTGCATGCACGCTTGCTGACATGAAGCAAGGGGGAACCCGACGGAGCGGGCCAAGACAGCTCCACGCAGGCATTGGGAAGAGAGTGCAGGAGGGAGAAGAAGAAGAAAAGAAAAAGAAAAAAAGTACAATTCCGCTCCCACCGCCATTGCGGGTCAGCGACACGAGCTTTAGGTTACGGCAATCAACGGCAATTATGGCGCGCCGCATGCCAAGGCTCTGGGCAAAAATCGCATCAAAATCGTCGCAGCGACACTGGGAGCTTGGCTGGCCATAACCAGGCAGGTGTCGTGTGAGTCTTTTTGCGCTGAGAGTTTTTTGCAGCTCCATGTTATCGAAGCCAACTCCTTGGAGACACTGACCACCAACATCGACATGGAGGAGAGACAAGAGAACAAACATCAGGGGACGGGATTAGCCCAAGAAGGATGGCTGGCCTCCTTCACCCAAGACATTGGCTGCATGCCCACAATTCCCCCGCCTCAGGCCAAGAGGCTTGGGAGGCGCGGTGGAGAAAAAAAATACGGTTAAATGCAATCTTGGATAAGCAATTGCGGCTGCCGTTGGTCATCGAGGTTGACCTAAGCCGGAAGTCGGCACAGGACATCAGTGCCACTTGGGGGTCCCAAGTGGGCCTTCGGGATTGTGGGCGGTCAGAGCCGTGATGGAGGCACGGACGGTGCCCTCGCCACCTTTTGTGATTACGCGGATATGGACGCCGCCTGCAACTTTGCGCGGGGAGGGATGCGAGAACTGGGCTCTGGTCGTGCTCGATTCTGCCTGGCGCGGAGTTTGACAGCACACCGCCTCTCGAGATCATCTCTGTAACGCGCACGCCAGGACGACGACGGGCGCCATCTTGGATGCGGCGGTGCGCACGAGACTGGCTTGTCATTCAGCCGCTGGCCACCTAGGGCATTTAAAAACGTCTGGAGCCTCTCGAACCCCCTGCTCTCTGGTGCCGCTTCTCCCGGATGGCACAGTGCGCCCGCAATCCCTTTCCGGGCGTGGAGTCAGGGACGCGACAACCTTGAGGCTTGGCAGGTGGGACTTCTGCGCTAGCGGCAAGGCTGCATGGGCCAGAAGGGGATCTGTGTTGGGCGCTCTATCAGCTGGACAGAGGGAGAAGGGACTGCGAGCATGGAGATACAAGCCAGAGATCTGATTGATGCCATGGTGCCCGCTTGTGCGGCGGCCATCGAGCATCCAAGCAGATGCTGCAGATCAAGGGCGCGCGCGACGCGTGCGGCAACCTGCTTGGTTTGCAAGTTTTGCAAGCGGTCTTGGGCCGGCTTCAAAGCTGCAGACGGACAGGGGCTTTCCTTCCTGCTCTCTGCTCGCCAATTTTCTTCTTTCTCTTGATCCTTCTTGTTCGATGGCCTGTCCTTGTTTCAAGCCCCATCCGGCTCCCGCAATCTGGGCAATGCCCTCTCCGCTAGGATACATATCTACCCTCGTGAACAGCGCCCACAGATCTATGGAGGAGGTAGTCATGCGCTGATAACCCAGTTCATACCATACGTATGAACTGGCGTGCCCGAAGTGCGTAGCCGGTACTGCCACGAGCTGGCCCGAGCAAGATGCGCCGAGTCGTGGTGGAAAGTCGAGTGCACACGACATCGATCATGGCAGGGGTCAAAGTGCGAGCCCAACCTTGATGGAACTCAATCGCCCCACGCCTCAATTTCCATGTATATCGGACCCACACTGACTTCCGCAGTCTACTCTCTTTTTTGCAAGCCCAGCAGCTAACCTTGCTGGAATTTCTCGCAGCGCCGATCGGTCCTTGGGCCGTTGGGCGACGAAGCTGAAGACGGGAGCGAGTGGCTGTCCTTGGCTCGTGTTCATATATCCAGACACACACGACACTCTCAGATAGCCTCAGCAAGTGTTGACAATGCCTCGTGCGCCCCCTCCCCCGCGCCCAAGGCTCGACTCGCATGCCGTTTCGAGGTATGACGTCTTGTCCTTCTCCCGGCTCCCTTTCCCGCCCCCTTCGTGCGTATCCTCCCTCGCCACGTTGCTCTCTATCCCCGAACCCCGTTTCTCAAGCGGCCGGCACTCCCACTTTCGAAACAGATTTGCTTGGCCTGTTGCTTGGGTAAGGTCTTGGCTCGTCGTTTAAAGAGCACATACAACATTATTGCTTGCTACCCACACAGTCCTGTACCATCTGTCTTGGGAGGATGGATTGCATGCTCTGGGCAATGCTGCCCTGCGCCCTCCTCCACCGAGCCGCGCCATCTCATTCTTCTGCGCACAGCCTGTTGCCCTACCTGACGGTGGAGTGGCAGAAGGCCATGTTTCCTGATTTCGGCCCCCGCATGAATGTCAAGTGATGGCCAAGGGGGTTGGCCGCCCGCAGTAATCTGCCCTTGCTGCGCGTGTGGGAATCGACAGGATCCTACTTTCCCTGGTCGGACTCTCGGGGTTTTCGTTCTTATTCTTCTTTTTCTTTTCTGCCTTGCGCCTCCTTAGGCCCTTTTCCTCACCAAGACTGTCATCTCCCCAACTCCGACCTTTTGTCATCTTGGAACTGGATTCCAACCTAGACCGGGGAAGTTCCTGCTGATCTGTCTGGGCATCGATCTTGGTCAACCCATCTTCCGCTTTCGTAAGAACACTCGCCCTCGTCCCCGCGCCGACGAAGCAGTCGCTGCCCGAGGTACTTTACTACAGCCCGCCACGCTGCGCCTGTGTCTGTCCGTCCGATCATCGCAAGGCTCGTCCGACGCTCGAGTCCTCCCCGCCAAGTCCGCACTCGAGACCGTCTTTGGCTCGAGTCAGTCCAAAGTTACCGGCCACAGCTTTGTGCGCGCGTCCAAGACTGGCTACATACTTCGAGGGGCTCGGACCGACGCCCTACCCTAATCCGCCCGCTGTCCCGCGCGTAGCTCGCGCCCTCGGGACTCGAGTCCGCGCCGCTTGGTGGCGAGAAACAAGTCGTCAACACTGCCGGATCAGAGCCTTGCCTGGACTATGGTCGACACCGCCCCAACGACGGCGACGCTGCCGGAATGGCGGAGTGGCCATGCCTTCAAGGTGCCCGAATGGGTCGAGCCGACTGTAAGTCGCCAAATTTCGAGCTCTGTTCCCAAAGGCTCACACACGCCCCGTGGCAATGCTTCGGCATTGCGCTGCCGCGGTCGCGAGTGACCAGGCATTGCTCATTAGGTGATGTATATGGCGCTTGGTGGAAGGACGAATCCCCGCTGACAGGCATGCCGCCGCCCTGTTTAAACCACAGTCCATCGTGCTCATTCTCTTCGGATCGATGTTCCTGACAAGGAGGAGGAACTACTCTGTCTTCAGGAAGTCGGGTGGTAGCTACTTTTACGAGCGCGTAGCCAACTCGGCAGCCACATCACCAGCGCTGCTGTCACCCCGAACCTCGACCGACTACTCGGATGACGAGGGCGGGCTGCTGAGGGACCGCTCCCTGCGGCCCATCTCCCCGGCTGCCGAGCTCCGGCGCGCGGCGCGCAGCGGCGACAGCGCACAGCACCCGCCCAAGATAAGGCGAGTCCTGGGGGTGTGGACGGTGGCGACGCCGAACTCGTCGCGATTCGCAGGCCATTGGCACAGCCGGGTGCTCCAGAAGTTCCCGTTCCTGATCGAGATGTTCTACTGGATCGTCACCTACATCTTCTACCGCCTCACCGCGGTCCTGTCGCAAGTCTGGTACGGCGGCGTTAAGGGCCTCTGGAATGTGGCCCAGGACCACGGTATTGCTCTGCTCGAGCTCGAAGCCCTGCTGTTTGGCCCCCGCGACGCGACGGGCACCGACAGGTGGATGGAGTGGAGGCTACAGCAGTGGTTCCTGGCCGGCGGTGACATGCTGGACTGGAGGGGGGTTTGGATGATGGTTCTGAACCGGTCCTACGCTCTGATTCATATTCCAGGAACTGTAGGGTACGTTTGATCCGCCCAAAAGATTTTCTGAAGACAGACGGCTTCTGCCTGGGCGTCTACCTGAACAGACCGACTAACCATGCCCCCTCCAACAGTTTCATCGCGTACTACTACTGGGCGGCCCCTAACCACACTCGATTCGCGACGGTCCGACGCACCATGACGCTCCTCAACCTGTTCGCCTTCTTCATCTTCATCATGTACCCCTGCATGCCGCCGCGCCTGCTGCCGCGCGAGTTCGGCTTCGTCGATACGGTCAGCGCCGAGGACGCGCAGTCGGTGTGGATGAGCGGCAAGTACGTCAACAAGCTAGCCGCCATGCCGTCCATGCACTTTGGCTACGCCTTCGCCATCGGCTGCGTCTTTGTTGTCGAGTCTGGCGTCCTGGCCGGCCTGCGCCGCCGGGCTGACAGCGTGCTCTTCGGCTACAACACTAGCGACCTCGAGGGCGGCGCCCGTGCCCATCAAAGCGTTGTCAGGTACAAGGAGGACGACAGACTCCGCCTCGACACTGTTCTGGCGGCCGACGACGAGATGGACAACGAGGCCTGCGGCAGCCTGGCTGACGCCGAGGCGTCGTACCGCCGCCCCCGGTGGCTGAGGCTGTTCTTCTTTGTGCTGGGCGTCTGGTATCCGTCCTGGATCCTGCTTTGCATTATGGCGACGGCCAACCACTACCTGCTGGACGCGGTCGCGGCTGCGGGCGTCGTGCTGGTTTCGTACCTGTGCAACCGCATCCTCTTCGTCTTTGTGCCCGTAGAGGACTGGCTGCTGTGGGCGCTGCGGCTGGAGAAGCCGGTGCCGACCACGGGCTGGGTCAAGCGCGACAGGGGTCGCTTCATCCGCTAAAGTGTGGTCGCAAGATATGGGCGCTCTCACGAACAAATGTCGTCCTGATGATGTGCTTGCTTTCCTCCTACAGTCTGGGAGCGACGACGGCAACACCCAAATACATGCATAGATACCTGTCCTGGCTTCTCGCCCCGGCCTGACCTAGATACTTTTCGATATCTTCCCGTCATCTAATCCAACTCTGACGTACCTTATCTATAGCCCAGTTTATCTAACGCTGTTGGTCATGCCTATAGCTTTCTTCGTAGTCAGCTCCTCATGCGATGAACACCTATGTTCCCAGTTGTCTGAACCGCGACAGGCGAACATGTGCAAAACGATGTATGGATGGATCGTGAGGTTAACTGGTCCGGACGACGCGGCCCAACCCACTTAGATTCAAGCCTAAACATGCGCCACCACCCGCTAGAATCGCCATCGCGGAAGCGAGCGCAAAACTGCGTGCGGTGGGGCATCCAAGATTGTGGAACAGAAGCTCGTTTGCCTCTAGGAGTACAAAGCTTAACTGTCAAATTTGTCTTGACCTAGCCACTGCCCATCTCTCGCTCTCCGCCTCTATCTCAGGCGAGAAGCGTTCAGCCGATGGTTTACGATGTGCCAGATCGAGGCCGTCTCAGATAGCGATGTCTGTCAGTGGAAGGGATGACAGACCGCCCGTGCGGGACAAAACGGTGCGGCGATTACGAGTTTCTCTGAAGATCGGCGGCCAGACCATTCTTCTCGAAGCTGGGTGACTACCACACGACTGGAAGCGGCAGAATCTTTGTTTGCCTCGGCCGAACGAACCGTTCTCGACGACCTCGACTCCCACAAAACGGCTTGACGTCTGGTGGGGGATGGAGTTTCGAGGGGTACCAGGGCCGCCGCCCAGGGGAATGAATGCCCTTGCATGGGAGCTTGGGCCGCTGGCTTGTCAGCTTGTGCTAGCTAACACAAGGTCACACTCAAACCAAAGCCACAAGCCACAAATGCGCCCAAGCTAGCCTCGCGCGAAAGCTGGAGAAATTGCCCTGACAACCGGATGGGAGCAGCGAACTGCCCTGACAAACAACCTTGGCACAGCCCAGTGGAGCTCTGCGGTCCGCGTGGCGTATCCCCAGCTTTTCCCGAGCTCCAATCAAGGTCGCGGAGCAAACCTAGCACGCGGCTTGAGGCAACGCAACGCGCGATCCACGCCTTCACGTCCTTTTCTCTCAATTACACCCGGAGGCCTCTGGCACTCTTTCAGCCCCCGTTCACCTATTTTCCTGAGTCCATCTACGGCCAATTGGCTTATTTTCTGAAAGTTTTACCTTGTTTTCCCTGCCCTGCTCGCTGCCTCGACGGCCAGCATCGCGTCAACCGCTTCACTCCGTCGCGTGGCGCAATAAACATTCGTTGATTCGACGTTCTCATCCCATCCACTCATTGGCGACCGTCGCAAATCCCAATAACCAACCGCATTCAATCTATCAAAATGGCCGATCCCGTCGCTGCCGAGAGCATTGCCGAGGAGTCGCCCAGCCAACCCCGCCGGCGATGTCGACATGGAGGGCGCCGCCGCTGGCGACGAGACCGCAGCTCTCCCTACGCTGGCGAGGAGGGTCCCGAGGAGACCGCGCCCGCCCGTGTGCCTTTCATCAACTTTCTCAGCAGCCCAGTCGTGACTTTGACCGCCGGTATTGACGAGACTGAGACGATCCTCACCGCCCACCAGGCATTACTTGTCCAGAGCCCGTGGTTCGCCGAAGCTTGTGGAGAGTTCACTGACGATGGCTCTGTAAGCACCGCCGCCAGCTGCACTGGCACTTGCATCTCTACAGGATGTACGATTAGGCGTAGGCAATTGTGTGCGTAGTTACTGACCTATGCTGCCGCGCCCGCGCGCTCATGCTATGACGAATCCAGCCCCGCCATATCGACCTGACCGGCGACGACGTCGACGCCGTCGGATGCTTCCTCGAGTTCCTGTACACGGGCGACTACTTCCCGCGCAAAGTCCCCGGCACGCGCCAGCTCGAGCCGGACCCGTCGCTCCCGTCCGTCGACGAGTCGGGCGACCAGCTGCTCAAGCACGCGCGCGTCTACACGCTGGCCGAGAAGTTCCAGATGCCCGCGCTCCGGAACCTGGCCTCGTCAAAGATCCACTGCGTCAACTCTACGGCAAAGGGCGAGATCGCCTACGCCCGCTACGTCTACCAGCACACCCACAACGACGACACCGTCATCCGCGCCCCAGTGGCCAACTTCTGGGCCACCCGGTCCCACACCCTCCGCTCCGAGGCCGAGGAGGAGTTCCGCAGCCTGTGCCTCGAGTTCCCCCAATTCGGATACGATGTGCTCAGTGAGTTCCGCCCACAGGCCCCGTCGCTGCTGCTACCTGCGGCGCCCTGTTCTCATTTTCTGTCCCTCCTTGATCGTTGTTGCTAACCCACCACCTCCACAACCACAGCCCGCGTGCTCGACGAGAAGCTCAAGCGCGAGCATGCCAGCAAGATGCACCCGGCCAGCGGCAGCGCGCGCAAGCGGCCACGGCACAGCCAGATCTAGCAGGCGCAGGCCGGCCAAGGCAAGGTGGCTTTCTCCATTCACTTCTCTTGATGGCGTTCCCGGGGGTTCACTGTCAACACATTTCCTTTTTGTCTTCAAATATCCTCCTCGCGGCCGCCTATCTGCTCGGGGCGCATATCTGCTCGGGGCTTCCTCGCGCGAGCATAACTTTTTTTTCTCTCACATGTATTCGGATTCAAGGCCAGATCAGGCCCGTCGTTTCCAGCTCGCGAGGCCACTGGCTTAACGCGCTGGGGAAACGATGGGTCTGGTCTGGCAAACAGGGAACGGGTTGGAATGTCTGAATAAAGTGTCCATTGTCATATTCAACGAGCTGGCCCGCGGCTGTGCCAAATTTCGCGCCCTGCTATCGCGATAACTCTGGGAAGCTGGACGGCGCCTGAGTTTCCTTGCCACCGTTGGCCCCCTCGAAACATGCCCCTTTCGGAACATGGATCTACCTCGCCACCAATCCCCCAAACGTAGGAAAAAAGACCCGGTGGTTCCCGACGATTGAAACTTGTTCCATGGCACGACAAACCCTTAAAGAGTCTGGATGACGGCGAGGCCGCCCGAGGTGGCGTAAAACCAGCCGCGCGCCTGATGGAGGCTCGTCGTCGTCCTCGTCAACCATGGCGTCGCTGCTAATGGATCGCCGGGATATCCAACGAAGCCGTGCGAGGGCATGTGTCCAAAGTTGCTCCTCCCCTCGGGAGTCTTCTCGGTCAGGGCATTGATGTCTTCGGACCACACCATCATAGTCTCGTAGCTCTGGGCCCGGAACACCCACGTCCGACCCCGGTGAGATAGTACCAACACGACACAGCCGCGCTTGGATGGGGTTCGACGGTGGGTCCGTCAACACGTTGATGACCCTCGTGGCCTCACAGACGAAGTTGATTGAATAACCATAATAGGCCATGGTGTCTTGAGCCTGCTGTGATCAGACGATAGAATAAGGATGAATTGTGACTTGAACAAATGACCCGCAGTAAACTGGAATGTGAGAAGATCGGTATCTCATGAACGAACTGACCGCTTAAGCGAATCCTTCGCTCAATAAGCGCCCCAATACATTGCCAGCGGCCAAAATACAATCCCTGCTACCAAAACGCCACTGAGCCTAAGAATGCCGTTCTCCCGCCCCTGCCACCGGCAGTGTGGTACCTCCGTCCCCCAAAAGGATGACTGCCGCCCGAAAATCAAATCTTGGCTGAGACCGTTGACTTGTATATCCCTTGGCACGTGAGGGCTGGGCTTGTTCGAAAAGCAGCTATGAAGGCGGGCCTCAACCGATGGCTGACGCAGCCCAGTCGGCCCCTCGCATCAAGGCCGTGTTGAAGAGGTATCCGATGACGCAGCCGATCACAAAGGCGCATATTAGGACATCGTTGGCGTCGCAATAGGCTCGCTGGCCTGGCGGCCTGGCGGCGGCAGCTTGGCCGGGGGCTCGGGTTCAGCGAAGCGGACCTTGCGTCGATAGTGTCTCTCTGAATCCAGAGCCTCGGGCAGAGGCGCCAGCATGTACCGCTTCATGCCACGCATTTTGCGACCACTCGTTGTCTTGTGGTTATCAATGGCTAGGGTGACTGTTGACTGGTTGATTTTTAAGGAGCGTTTTTCAAAATGGCCAGGTGGGTTGAAAAGGAGGAAATGATGTCTTTAGGTCTATTTCTCTAGCCTTTGGTTTTGATGAAAACGGGAGCCCGACTTTTGACACGCCACCGGGTAGCAATTCACTCGCCGCTCTAGAACGAGGAATGACACAGGCACGGCTAGGTGACTTTCAGCCGAAGAGTTGAGAACAATATCATGGGGCGTGCGGCGTGGCGCTGATTCGCCACTCACATGATCCTTTTGAACAAAGAAATACTTAACCATTTGCACCCTATCTGTCTCTTTGATGAGCCTCTTGCTATTGTCGGGGTGCAGCACACATCCACAGGGCCCAGGTTAAAAGATACCGATCATGATGAGTGGTCACAAGTGAGATATTAGAAAGCCTTTACGTAAGATCTCGGGAGGATTATGGTATTGGATTATCATTAAATTGCAACACGAAAACTATCATTATATGGCACAATTGGCGCCTCGTCGTCCGCAAGGCCTATCCTAATCGTACAGTGTAAATAAGAAACGATGCTGTTCCAACCAGTCCGAAATCAGAGATGAAGGAGATCCAAGAGTGGAGAACTGGCGGCTCTTCTCCACGTCAAAATGTGACGACGACATTTTTCCTGCCCCGCGCATAATCGCGTCCCCGCCTTGAACCTCAGCTGCAACGGAAGTCGTCTTCTTATGCCCCCAACATGACCTCAAAAGTCCTGCACAGAACGAATCAGTCTCCGGGCATTGGTCTACTGGCCGTGTTTGAGGCTCAAAAGCAGGGGATCGAGCACTCGCCTCCACCGATCACTGCACCACCCGAAACAGTGAGCTTTTTATTTTATTTTCATTACTCCTATTACTTTCCAAACATCACTTTTGAACTACACTCCCATACGTACGAGTGGACGAGGCACCTTACTAACAGACACTATCTAATCAACAGGCCGAGGAGGTAAAAGCCAACTGCGACTCCTTCACCCTCGCCTCCTTCACGGCCGAGGACGCCTGGGAGCTCGGCCACCTCCTCTACGCGCGGCTGCTGCCCTCGCCAACCAAGGAGGCCGACGCTCGTCTCCATCGCGCTGGCCAACAGCGGCCAGGTCGTCTTCCAGGCCGCCGTCGGCTCGGGCACGGCGCCCGACAACGAGAGCTGGGTGGCGCGCAAGCGCGCCAAGCGTGCTGCGCTGGGGCTGCAGCACGTGGCTGCTGCACTGCAAGTACGGCGCCGACGAGGAGCTCTTCCGGTCCAAGTTTGCCCTCAGCCCGGACCAGGCCAGCCGCTTCGCCATCCACGGCGGCGGCGTGCCGATCCGGGTCAGTGGGGTCGAGGGCATCGTGGCCGTCGTCGTCGTGTCCGGGCTGAAGCAGCACGAGGACCACGGCGTGATTGTAGAAGTCATCAACAGTCACTGGACGCCGCAGTGATGGTCTATCCCGCGTGTGATTCCATGTGGCCCATCTCTGTTGTGGCCAATGGTTTACAACATTCACCCTGAGACTCAACATCCAGTCTCTACTCCGACAAGCGGAATCATAGGATGGTGGTACAGACTTTTAGGCAGGACAGATCCAAGGGCATCACGGACTACCATGATGTGAAGCATGGGGATGAGGAAAATTGCATTTTTTAGCCAGGAGCTATCAGGATGAAGCCAAGACCACATCCCTTTACCTAGGAAATTATTTTACAATACACTATAACCCATCTTGAGCAATCTCTTCTCTCGAAGCTTTAAGTACACGTAATTATTTGGGGTGTCCCCTAACCCGTGCGGTGCCTACTCAGCCGGCCGCCAGGGCTGTCCGGGAACCAGCGTGATGACAGTGGTTCGGATCGGGGTCGTGATGGGCTGCAGGTACGTGATGTAGGTGGTGACCCGGGTGGGCCGCGGGTCGTCGATGGTGACGATTGTGGTAATGGTGCGCGTAACGACGCCGGGACCGCCCGGGTTTCCGGGCGGGTCGTTGTGGTTGGGGTAGTTGTTGGGCACGCACTGCTGGTACCACCATCACTGCGGCGGGCGACGGTCAGCGTTTGCCGGAGCAGCCTTGGCGGTGGGATATCAAGATCGAGGACTTCACATACTTGCCGTCGAACCTGCAGTAGGCTCCAGTGGGACAAGCTACGGCGCCAGCGTACGTCCGTCCTCCACCTTGGAATCGCGTCTTGAGTCAGCAGAGCGTCTCTTCACATCGCTGTCCCCCAGAAATGGATGGATAGAAAGCCTTACACTGTCCCCACATGCTTTGCGTCGCGCCGAACGGAGGGTTGGGAGGCTGCGCGTTGTTGCCACCCCCATCTTTGTTGCCGCCGCCACCCCTACCCCTCCTCTCCCCCCTCTGCCCCCTTGGGCGAGGCCACCGGGAACGAGAATGGAAAGGGCGAGGAGTTTGATCTGCATGACTGGGAGACCAAGTAGGTGACAGGGTGATTTTGGGGCAGTGAGGGGAGCTTGGCCGTCTTCTGACAAAGTTGATAGTGACTGGTTGGGTAGTGACTGGGCAGTATAGTTGTGGGAGCTGATGCTTGGATCGTTGGAAGTTATACGGGGAGGAATAGCAGCGCTTTTATGTGCTCTGGGCTGCGCGCGATCAGCGCCCAGCAGCTATCAGGCAATCATGGTTGCCCAGAAGCGGTATCTTCTCTCGGATCTTTGCCGTTCGCGAAGCAGGGTTTACCCTGGGAGCCGGCCGGTCCGGGACCCGGGAGGCGCCGCCAAGACATGTAGTGATGTGCTGCCACGCGATGCAGCGTGTCCTTGCAGACTGCGACGGAGACAGGAAGGGAAGATAATATGGGTGATTGCCTCTGGACCGCAGCGTGGGGTGCTAAGTATAGATCTGGACCCAGAGCTCAGGCAATATAAAAGCCTGTCTGGACGCCATGGACGCAAAGGCCCACTTCCGTCAAGCCAGCACAGCGTTTCCGGCCCGTACAGGTAATCGTGTTTGTATCTCGCCGATATTGCTGGTTGGGCATGCAATGGTTCTAGGGCCCGCCGCTCCTGGGTCGCGGATCTGGTAGCGAGGGGTCCGATAGACAAGCGATCAATACCCTGGCTTGGGCCTCGGGATGGAAGGCTGGCATGCGGGTGAAGCTTGAAGAGTAGGTACCCGATGTCTCAATTGGCAGCGCGGCTTGCCGAACCACCTGCTCGATCGATCCTTGGGAGGCCACAGATTTCTGGGATGAAGCTGCCGTCGTTGATTAATTAGAGAAACGCGCCACGACCCTGGCTAGTATCCGACAGAAAGGCTTTCTCACCGCGCTTTTGGCTTGACGGCGCTTGTCAACGGGCTTTTGGCTGGAGCGGCGATTTCCCTCCCAGCTTTGCTGTTGCGCCGCAGACGGGGATATTTCCATGCCTGGCCTGGCGGGTGATAATTGGATGATGTTGTCTATATGCCCCATCTCGGGCCAGGTTCCGACGGAGACTTTTTCTGTCCGGTGGCGGTTTAAATTGCAGAAAGGTCGAGATCCCGAGGGGCACACCTGGAGGACTTCAGCTTGACTTTTTGTTGATGAAAACGGGCAACCATTTCAGTGGGGGAGACGATCGGTCTGCCCCGGGATATCGACACGGGAGCCAGGGGCGTAGACATACCACACGTCTGCTAGGGCAGGCAGATACCAAGACGGGTAGGGGGCGCCTCTGTCCTGAGCCATGGCTGGCGAGCTTCTCCTGACGTTTAGCGATCTACCGCGAGCCGCCAAGAAGCGGGCCGGATATGTGCCTGCCCGTGCGACTTGTGTGGTGCGTCCGGTCAACAGGCTGATTGCCCGGCTAATCCGCACGACGTTCGGGTCAGGGCCTCGGTTGACGGATAAAAGGGCAAACGCGAAGTCACTTGGACTGGAGCCATGACATGACACCACCCGAAGTTGAAGTTGGAGAGATCGGATTGAGGCCCGATGACGAAAAGGAGCTGCCAGTCAATCTGGCTTTCGAGGCTGAGTTCGTGGACAATCTGGACATATTGTGCGGCTGTCTGGTGGTGAGTTCAGGTAGCTATTGTGGGACGCTGGTAGGAGAGTTTGTGTCGAGGGAGAGGGTTTATGGTGCCATGTGACCTGTGTAGGACCTGATAGACGAGTGAGGGTTGGTGTCATGAGATCAGGGGACAGGCTCAGGGGTTCAACGGTATGTTGTCGCAACTGTATGCGGATCGGCGCGGCGAGGCCCCTTGCAAGAAGGCCAGAGATTGTGGATGGCTCAACGACGTCGCGCCGCCCACAATTGTATGCAATCCCACGGCAGGAGGCGAGGGAGAACAAGACTATGCTTAGCCAAGAGTTCGGAACGGGCGGGCTTCCTTCACGGCCCTGGTCTGGATATTTTTGCCTGGTAAAGTGTCACCTTGGCACTGACGATGGCTACCGGATACGCTTCTTGATGGTGGCCGCGACAATGAGGACACTTTGGTGGTTCTAGCGGTGCTTGAGACCTCAGCACCTTTTGCCCACTGTCCGATCTCCACGAGGATACGGTCCGCCACTTGGCCTGGGCTTGTCGTTCGGCCTGATTTCGGCCATCATGTTGAAGCTGTCGGGGTCCAGCGATTTGGATTCGGGTTCTTGGCGAGCCGTCTGTTCGAGCTCTCGATCGATCGATCGTGGTATGCCTGTGCTGGTGGCGTGCTTCTCGTTGCCCCATGCGTGGACATCATCATGTATGTCTCGTCAAGAGTGAGACTCTATTGCGCGTCTCGAACAGATGGGCCTCGCCCCTCGCGAGAGCTTGCCGATCCGGAGGGTCCAGCTCTTGAAGCTGCGATTTAGGTTGTCATACATCTAAACACAGCCAGTCATACCTGGTCAGTTGTTGAAGACATCGACGTCGCACGACTTGTCAAGGTGACAACGACCTGAGCTGTGGGAGAGGGGAATGCCACCGTCTTGTCCAAGTGTTTATGTGCTTCAAGCCTCTCCATCCATAAAAAGCTTACCCTGACGACGGAAAGCGCCGGAGTCGTCATCGCCGCCGCTAGGCGCCACCAAGTGGAGCTTTGGGCTGGTTGTTCAACGCTTCAATTGTTCCGGGTAGAGGTGAAGATGGCTGGAGTATCTCTATAAGGGTTAGACGACACTTGGGGTGACGCCAATGCCGGTTCTAGAGCTCATGGCTGGTAATCATCTTCGGCGTGGCTCCGCGCCTCGCGAAATGTCTGGTGTGACGAGGGCCGTCCTCGCTGGTCTTTGGGTGGTTCTGGTGTCGGCGTAGGTACCCTTGTAAGGGATCAATACGGAATCATAAGTTCTAATGCTTAAGCGGAGTCGAAGGCGAGTAGACGTAGACGGGAAGACCAAGGTGTTCAAAGTGTGCGAGGCCATCGAGAACGCGAGGGAAGAAGTATTGGTACGTGGACGTGATTGAGACAAGACGTGACGGATGTGTGATGGTACAGAGAATAGAGCCCTCCGTACGGGCTGGACGTTAGTGGCTCACTGCGGATTGAGCGCTAAAGCGGTCGCCCCACAGCGGCCTCAATACCGCCCAACCAGCTTGCTAGCCCGCTGATGTGCCTGTCTCCATAGCACGCGCCTGGCTGGAGCGAGCTTCGGCTAGCTTCAGCACAATGAAACCACCAGACACCTCCAGCTATGCCCAACCCCTGACCTAATCATCCTTGAATTTCACCAAACGGATATGTATCCTTTTAGGCTCCTGAAAGAGTCTCATTCGCCTAAAATCCATGGATAATTCTTGCGCAACAGCAGAGGGAGGGGTTGAGGGTTCCGCTCAAAGCCGAGGCGAACGCGCCATTCCACCAGACCTATAGGGCGAAGGTTATCTCTCATTACTGTCGGAGATGGGCTGGCGGTTCCAACATCCTACGTCTAATCACACTTAAGATCTCGGTAAATGACAAACCTCATCGTTATCAAGTGGGCGACGTGGGGAATTAGTAGCTGTATCCAGCCACAACTCCGGCGTCATCGTCGTCAGCACATGGGGCAAAAACTTGTCTCGGAAGGGTAGATGGGCTGCAAATGGAGCAGGTTAGTTGGTCACAGACCACCGCGCTGCCACATGAGAAGGAAGAAGAGCCTGGTCATTAACACACATACGGTCTACTCAATAGATCTAAACATCGTACACAAGCCCGAAGGATATCGTACAAGCACCGCAAACCTACAAGGAAACAACTCCCTCCGGTGAGGGTGGTTCATCAGGGCAGCCGCTCATCTTGGCGGAGCCCCCACAGCTATAGAGTCAGCCAGAAGACCAGACAAACCCGAGAAGCCCATTTACAGCAGCAGACAGGCGGCAGCCAGCACGACAACGGCGCCGCTCCTGGCAATGCTGCCGATCGAAGCCGCAGCAGCGCCAGTCAGGGGCGCCGCGGGGGTCGCGCCGGCAACCGCGGCGGCGTTGGTGCCGGCGGGGACGCCCGACGCAGCCGCAGAGGGCGGAGGGGCGACGGCCGAGCTGGTTGCAGCAGCAGGGGCGGCGGCAGCCTGTCCGGACGTGGCGGCAGGGGCAGGAGATGCCGCCGCAGCGCCGCCGCCGCTAGCCGCGGGCTGCTGCTGCTGGACAGACGTGGCGGCGGGGGCGCTGGTGGCGGCCGTGGCCGGGGCCGAGGGCGTGGCGGCGCCGGGGCCCGCCGGCGGCAGGACGGCGGTGCCGGTGACGGTGGGCGGGGCGCTCGTATGGAAGGGCCAGGGGCCGAGGGAGATGTGCGAACCGACGGGGCGCGGCACGGCGGCGGCGCAGGCCTGCAGCCTGGCGTTGGTCGAGGCGAACAGCTCGGCGAAGCGCTGGATCGTGGCCGGGGCCGGGTGCTTGGCTTCGGCGGGGAACTTGGCCGCCACCTCAGTCATCAGCTTGCCGACGCCCTGGCCTACTCCGTGGTAAGATGTTTTTGTGGTCAGCTGCCGGCCTCGGCTTCGTGATTGCTGCGGGGAGTATCATGTAGGTCACGCTGTTGGGATGGGGTGTTAAAGCGCATACCAATCTCGTTGACGCAGTTGTAGATGTCAGAGCACATGCCCGAGGACGTAAAGTTGACGGTCTGGCCAACCACGCGACCGAGGAGCCCCTCGCCCGCGACGGTCAAACGCTCGACCAGGGGCGCGAACTGGGTGGCCTCGGCGGCGGAGCCGACGGCGCTCGTGTTGGACACGCGGGCGCTGGCGCCGCGGATGGCCTCAGCCATGTTGTAGCCCGTCTCGGCGATCGCGGTCAGGTCCGCGCCGCCCTGGTACTGCAGCACCGCGGCGTCGAAGAGCGAGATCTTCTCGAGCACGTCCGTCAGCGCCAGGTTGATGGTTGCCGCGTCGCGGCGGCCAAGCCTGGCGCGCGGCGAGGAGCACGTCGACGGGGCGGCGAGGCCGGTGCCAGCGAGGGCGAGGCCGGTGACGAGGGCGCTGGTGAACTTCATTCTGGCGGTGGGAGAAGGCGAAGATGTCAAGAGCGAGAGTGGGATATAGGCAGTGATGCGATTAGCGAATGAGTTTGCGAGAACGAATGTAGTCCGACGGTCTGAAGAGGTCCCTGGTGTCGAGGCTGCTGTCGTGCTTGCTGGCCTGGATCGAGAGATATCGAAGCCAGGAGTCTGTCGACTCGACTTATACTACATCACCCTCCGGAGTCCCCAACATCACCGTGGGGTAGTCAAGCCCACCAACCCGATAGCTTACACATGTCCAGGAACTGATGCTCTCATCGGACTCACCATCCTCCGCAGAGGCCTTGGCGGTGCAGCGCTGCATATTCCCATCTTGGCATAAGGTCTTCTATCAGCCGTCTGTCTCCGCAAACTGTGCGTGGGAGACGGCCAGCCACATTCGCACGCCGGCCGGGTCTTTGCGCGAGCAGAACAGCAGCGTCCGTGGGCGTAAATGTGAGACAGACATGGCCCTGCAGGTCCGTTAGTGCTCCAATAAGCGCTAGAGACACCATTGTCCTATGCCGATGCGTTGCAGACGGGTAAGCTTGCGCCCTCAGACCCCTTTTAGCGCGTGCACCGATCCACACCAACAGCTTGCCACGAGCAAAGATGGGCCTGGGAATCGAAGGGGGGGAAACGCGCTCGTCGCAGCGCGTGAAAATGACATGCGTTGAGGCTGGAAGAGAAGTCTATGTCCGTGCTTGGAGATCTTTCCATGCCTCCTCCAAGCTCATGTATGACCTGATCTGTATGGTGAAACATCAGCCCGGCTCGGGTGCTGACAGCCAAAGCCTTGCTTCGTCGAGAAAAGTCCAAGATGCTGCTGGGCAGACAGGGCTTTCCAGGCCCGCGACTCAAGCCAAGATATCCTCGTTGTCTAAGATCTGGTCGCTTACGTGTCAGCACGGAGCTTTGACGAGAGTCTCTTGAATATAGAGGAGATTTGGACCTGATGATAGTCTGGGTGGGGGTCCGGAGCCTACCTACCTTCGTTCCGCTCTCTCTTCCGCCGACCCTTAACCCTCGCTGTATGTTCGTTCAACTTGTTGCTGAGCCTGTTGGCAACAAGGCAGCTCCTAAGACATCGGGTCGGGAAACTAGGGGTGGCTGTGGCCGTCGGCTGGATCAAATGGCCGACAGAGTCTCGCAGTTGGCGGGTCCTAATGCTGCCGTGGGAGAGCAACTTTCTGCGATGCAGATGGTTAGCGGAAGGGAAGAGAGAGTAGCAATGCTGGGTACTGCCAGAGACGTTCGGCCATGATGCCACGCACCAGACAATCTGTAAGACAGCCAGCTTGGAAAGGGTTCACGAGTGTGATGGCATTGACCCAGACATGGAAGACGTGGTGGGTAAAAAACATGCTGAGTGTCCTCGGACAGCTGGCCATCTAGCCGCGCGGCGAAGGGCGTGGCCTTGGCAATGTTGACTGATATTTGATGGTTAGGTTGCCGGGCGCGGTAATGGAAAAAGCCCCACGGTAGGCCGAACACGGCGAGCACCTTGTGGCTGGATAGGAGGGAAGTGTAGCTCGTGAGCAGGCGTTCCTCGGTGGGGAAATGTAGCATACTATGGAAGAGGAAAAGAGGCAGAGTGACGCGGGCTGGGCAACGTACGTTTTGTGATGGCCGCCGACGCGTTTGGTCCGCGGGAGGAGTGGGACCAGGCGCCAAATACCACCAGCCACAATACCAGATGCGCAGAGGCAACAAACAGTACGTGGAACAAAGGCCACGAGCGAGAAGATATTCATGGCTTCGTAGCTGATAAGACCTGTATGGTGCTCGAAACGTTGCATTAATAAGTATCTCCTGCTCCCGAGCTCGCCCGTGTCCAAGGGACCCGTTTGCTCTATTTACAAGAGGGGCAGCGAACTGCGGAATGTGCTCAGGTCGCTCTAGGCCCGACACCGTAACATCCCTGGAAAAGTTTCACAGCTGTCTACGATGTTGATGTTGGCGCCGGCTGCCTCGTCGTGGCAGTCGTGACAGTGCTGCTGCCGCCGCCGCCACCGCCGCCGCCGCTGCCACCACCGCCTCCGTTCCCTCCGCCCCCGCCCTTTACCACAACGGCCTGCACAACCTGGCCCGGGATATTCGTGATGACGTTAACGAGCGAGCCAAGCTGCTTGTACTCGTACGTCTTTTGCACCAACCCGTTTTCGAGTGTCTTTTGCTGGCCAGTAAAGGTCATATTCTGGGTGTAGCTTCCCACGATGGTGCTAACAGTCTCGCCCGCAGCGCCCACAGTCTCCTGGATGATGTGGCCGAGGTTGTCGATGATGAAGTTGAGTTTGGTATCGCCCTGCAGGATGGACCCTAGCAGGCCGTCGACGGCGCCGACGATGGCGTCGACCAGGTCGCCGACCTCGTTAAGCACGTTGACAAGCAGCGGGTTCAGGTCCAGCGTGTGCAGCGTGCGGTTGACGATCTCGACCAGGTGGCCCAGCCGGATGACGAGCTCGAGCTCGGCGTTGACGTCGGCGATTGTGATGTTGACCTTCTGGATGCCGACCTGCACGCCCGCGTTGATGGACACGAGGCCCGCGATCTCGGCGGCCAGGTTCACGTCGGCCCTCAGGTTGTCCACGTCGAGCTCGATCCGGCCCACGGACAGCTCGGGCACCTTGAGGTACACGTCTGGCGGGCCCCTGTTGGAGCCGGTGCCGCCGCCTCCTCCCCCTCCTCCTCCACCACCGCCGCCGCCGCCGCCACCACCACCTGTAGATGTGCTTGTTGGGGCAGAAGTAGTGCCAGTGGGCTCATTGCTTGTGGTGGGCTGGCCGGTGGAAGTAGGCGGAGGCGGGTCTGTCAATGTGGTAGAGTCCTGCGCGATGGCAAAGGACAGGAGTAGCAGAAAGCTCACAAGGAGCGAGACAATGCCGTTGCTACGCATGTTTGGTGGGCAGAGGCGGCTATTATCCCACCGTAGACAAAGAATCGACCGCTCTGCTCGCGGATGCCTGTTGAACGAGTGTATGTAGGGGCCTCTCCTTGTGCATGGGGTCTGGGAGGAAAAAGGGAGGACAAAGAAGGAGAGAATACCTGATCGACGGGCGGGAAGCGAGGAGATGTGTCCGGTGAGTGAGGACTGCTCGCATCGTCGATGCCGCGTCCGGATGCTATGCGCGCGCGAGTTACGCTATCGCACCGTTATAGGCCCCCTTCCCTGTCACCGGGGACCAGGGCAGAACGCCCGAAATGAGACCAAAGGAGAGCAAGCAAGCAAGAAAGACCAACCTCTCGTCTCCTCAATGTCGTCATCGTGGGCAGCAGAGTTGGTCTGGAGGTTCTGCCGGATGGGGCATGTGGCCGAAGGTAGCAACAAGCGCATGTCTGGTAATGTCAGGGGTTCGGCAGTAAGTTAAGATCCGTGGCAGCGTTTCCGATCCATTCCTCCTGCCTGCCGTCTCCTTTTTCTTGCTTCAGTCCCTGGGCATCTGGCAATAGGTGCGTCGGCACGCCTCGAGATGTGAGAAAAGCCGCCTTTGGAAAGTCGCAATGCCGTCCAAGTGATGGAAATGGCGCTAATTCCCAAGACACAAAAAGCTTGACCCCAGCTTTTGAACCAAACTTTTGCTCATCAGGTACTAGCTGCATCAGAAAGGCTGATGGTGTGTATAGGCAGCTCCGCGCACGCGACGTGGCGCCGGTTGCCGACCTCTGTTTGGCTTAGCACTCTTAGCCAGCATGCAGAAGATGCAACGGCTTCCAAGTTCCAAGGAGATTGCGTCTTAATCTGTGCTTTTATGTGCCTGTGGGAGGTGGGAGGTAGAGGCTAAGGGCTAAGGAGGACGGGAGGGCTTGGGGCTTGCGTAGTGCGGGTGCGGAACCGTTCGCTGATGTCTCGGGTTGCATTGACACCAAGGAGGGAACCGGACGCGAGCTGAAGGTGGGAAAAGATCAGCGGCCCATCACTCCCCTGCAGAGAGAGACATGGATTTTTTGGCGGATATCTTTTGCTGCCGGTGACATCTCATCTCAATCAGCATGCGCGCTTCTTTCAGCTTCGGGGAGGCTGTTCCCCAACGCTCCACCGTGCGCGCCCATCTGCCCTGAAAGTGGGCTCGAGTGGGCGCGTCTCGGAAGGCCGGAGATCGGCGAGCGGCCAGGTGGGCTCTGAAACCCGCTCTGGAAGCCCAGCCGAGCCACTCACATCGAAGCACTCGTGCTGCGAGGAGACTTCGCCCGGGGCGTTGCATCCGCGGTGGAGGCCCATGGATATCAGAAGCTGCCTCTAGGTACCTACCTAGGTAGAGGTACGTCCTTTTGCTCAACCATCGAGTCACCCATCTCCCAACCGCAGTCTCCCACCTCCTTGCAGTCCCAGATGCCCGAGAATTAAATCACTAGCCACACTACCTAACCACCGAAATGCACACACAAGACGGCGAAAAGCAACATCCTGTTTTGGTCACAGCAGACGCAAACGCACCTCTCCTATGCATGCAGAACGCTAAGGGCTAAGATGATTTATGGGGCAATGCCTTCATCTCTCTTAGACGCGAGGTGGGAAGGAGTTCAGCCATGCATGCGGGCCCGGTGAAAAAGAAGCAAATACCAGCCGGGGGGGGGGGGGGGGGGGGGGGGGGGGGGCGCGCTCTGCTCGTCGACTGGCAATTGGAGATGCTGCATGCCGCCCCATCGCTGATCGATCTGGGTCAGGTTTTGCGATGGCCATTGCTGTGATGAAATGAGGAGCCGGCCAGCCAAGCCTGCATGGTTAATGGTGTGCCTGCCCCTCAACGGTCCTTTGGGCCTCTTCAATCTAGGAGCCCAGCTCCTTGTCCCCGACTGGCTGCCGACCAAGACCAGCAAGCAGGGAATGGATGAGGTGACATGGAGACAGGAGGCCCGGACCTACACTAGAACTTGGAAGTCTACATTAGCCCCTTTTTGCCTGGCCTTAACTGACCGTTTTATCACAATCTTGTTGACGTAGGTCGCTGTCCCACGATACTCCGGGCTCGAATGGTGGCACGCTAGCATGACCGGGGCTTTCTTGTCTGCCAGTCCTCCGAGTCTCTGTTTTGCGATCGGGCAGGAGCAGTCCTCTCCCGCCAGCCCATGAGACGTGTCTGATCAAGGCAGACCTCTCTGCTGCGGATCGGCTGTTGCTGGAATCTTCCCCTTTACCCTTCGCTGCACTGCGTTTCCCATCCTACATTACTCTGCCCCTTCTACTCTCGCCGTGTCTTCTCCTTCACGCCGCCCGTACGAAAACGTAAAGCACATGATGAGGTTTTCACATCTTCCAGCAGGGCGTTCGCCTTGGCACTTTCCCTTCTCCTGAGGGCAACGGCCGCGCAGACCACCGTGGGATCGCGCCAGGGCGGCGATGGCTACATCGGTTACAACCTGGAGCAGAACGGCGACCCGGAGGCGGCGACCTACCGGACGGAGAGCACTGACACGGCGGGCGTCGAGCTGCCGACGGAGCCCGATGTGTACCTCAACGCGTCCGTGTCGGTGCAGGAGGTCTCGGTCTCGGTCGACAACATCACAGCCAAGGTCAACCTGGACGCGCAGGTGCTCAAGCTGCTGCACTTCAACGCCGGCGTCGACGCCTCCATCGACCGCGTGCGCCTCTCCATCCAGAACGTCACGGCAAAGGTCGAGCTCGAAGCGCGCCTCGGCAATCTGCTGCAGATGGTCAGCGACGTGCTCGATTCGATCGACCTCAATCCCATCGTGGCCACGCTTGGTCGCACGATTGGTGGCGTCATCAACGGCACCACTGGAATTATCGACGGCGGAAATGGCAACGGCGGCGGCGGCGACAGCAGCGGGAACACCGTTCAGAAGCGCAGCCTCGAGTAAACCTGGCGTACAACATTCTCTTCAGCGTCAACGACTACACCGGGCGGAACCACCGCAACCGGACCTTGGCGCAGAACGGCAGCATCTACGACGTCTACCTCGACAACGACGGGCGCGAGATGGGTCGCCAGCTCGCCGGCGACTACCGCCGCGACATGACCTTCACCGGCCATAACAAGACCATCGAACACGACGGCGTCCCCGTCGAGCAGGAGCTGCAATACCTCTACAGCCCGTACGCGGGACTCGAGATCGTCGCTCTCGTTTATATGGACATCGTTTCTGTGCGCGTCGTGCGCACAAACGTCGTGGCTGGTGCCGAGGCGGGCGGAAGCAGCTATATCAACGGTCAGCATGGTGGAAGCTGACCAAGGGTGATGTTGATGCCAAATACTTATTTAGTTCTCTTCTGTCTTTGGCTCGTTCTGTACTTACCTCTGTATTTCTTCAATGCCCAACCAAACCTTTATGTCTTCGTCTTAATGTGTGTCTGTCAGTACATGGCAAAACAGAGTACGGATTTGTTTTGCACCCCACCAGAGATAGCCGCGCTTGCTTCCCAGCTCTCGGTTCGAAGAAGGAACATCGACATCGCTCGACGCCATGTCCCTTAGCCGCAATCGATGGCTGTTCAAGCGCAGATGCATCATCCACAACGTCAATTTAAACATCAGCACTGCGCAGGGGTGTCGCAGGGGCCATGACTCGCTAATAGGACCCCGAGGGATGGAGGTTCTCGTTGCTTCAATCAGGCCGGGAACGAGTCACGTCGTTGTCCGCAGCTTGTGGCTCACGCGGGCGGAAAGGTCACGTGTGGCTGTGTTGCGCTCCCGCATAACGCGAAATACGCGTTTCCGTATTTCGTATACAGTATTCGCTCCGTGGAAGTCGGGTCAGCTTGGCATCAACGCCGCCCTCGTCGTCAGCCAAACGAGGCAGGGCATACCACCCAGGCCGCCTGACGAAACAGCATTGGGCTTTCGGTTTAGGGAATCCTCCTCGTGGCTCATCTGCAATGTATGCCAAGAATTTCTCCATAAAGGCAGCGCCTTCCCGCCCTCTGACGCAAGAAAAAATGTCCTGGAGGCCAGACCTGAAAGACCACGCCCAGCCATCGCAACTCGTGCCCTCCCAGCCGACCTGCATTGTTCCGCCATAACTTGATCTCCTGGCTATAGCTGTGCTTTCTGAACTTGAAATAATGTCGGACGGCAAGCAGGGTATGATCCCAAGTTCGTCCCGTGTTCAACATGCCCCTCCCAGACTGACATCCGACACCCTCAGCCTTGGGGAGTTTGTTCTTCTACACTCCTAGCACTGCCGCTGCGGCCATCTTTACGGCGGCGTACGCGCTCCTGACACTGGGCCATCTTTACTTGACCTGGTATGTCCCGCCGACCTCCACGACTGCTTGATCCCTCACTCTGCTGGCGATTATCCTGATGATATCCATCGTATCTAATCGTCGGCGTGATATAGGAAGTACAAGAGTTGGACCACCTCTGGCATGCTGCCATTTACAGCCCTGGCTTTCACTGCTGGCTTTGCCGTCAGGATCTTCTGTTCATTCCACTACACCCACGCAAATGCCTTCATCGCGACCCAGTTCATCCTCTACGCGACAGCGTCAGTAGCTCTCCTTTAATCCTCAACCTAGCCGCTCCTCCAGAGCCCAAGCTCGTAAAGTCCTGTTCTAATCATACGTCTACGCCAGTCCCCTCCTCGAGCTCGCCAACGCCCACATACTGGGCCGCATCCTCTACTACGTGCCCTACCTCTCTCCGATCCACCCAGGACGCGTCCTGTCCAGCTTCCTCATGCTCTCCTTCATCGTCGAGATCCTCAACGCCCTGGGCGTCTCGCAGAGCATCATCGGCACCCTTCTGCAGAGCAGGGCGCCCGAGGACGCCGCGGCCCGCGTCAAGACGGGCAACGCCATGATGAAGGCCTCCCTTATTCTGCAGCTCTCCTTCGCGCTCCTCCTGGTCGGCCTCGGCGCCGTCTTCCAGTGGCGCTGCTTCCGCCGCGGCATCCGAACCCGGAGCGTCAACATGCCCTTGCTCGGCGTCTACCTGTCCATGCTGCTCGTCACGGCCCGCACCGTCTACCGCACCGTCGAGCACTTTGCCTTTGAGAACCTCGCCCTCGCGACGGCCGCGGGCCAGGACCTGGCCTCGACGCCGCCGGTCGTGCGCTTCGAGTGGTACTTTTACGTCTTCGAGGCCACCTTCCTGTTCCTCGCCGTTGCCGTCTTCGTGGTGCTGCACCCGCGCCGCTGGCTGCCGCTGCGCAAGACGACGTACCTGGCGCAGGACGGCGAGACGGAGCTCGAGGGCCCAGGCTGGAACGACAAGCGGCCGTTCGTCGTCACACTGTGCGACCCATTCAACCTCGTCGGACTCCTGGGCAGGACGCCGCGCGGCCCCGATGGAGGTAATCGGCCGTTCTGGGAGAGCAACGGGTACGAGTTCAAGAAGGGAGCGGGCCGAAGCAGCGGCGGTTCCACAGAGGAGGAGGGCCTCAGCGCCCGCGGCAACTGAAAGACATGGCATGAAATGGTGTGATAATAGAACCTATATGCCGTTTTATACCTCTCTGGCGCGCGGCAAATGCGCTCCTAGGGCGGTTGGGGGGCTCTTCGTCTTGGTCGGTATCAAAGTAGCCGTCGGGGGATGGCAGGCTTGTATGCTTAGGGAGTAGTGCCACTTTAAAGGATAGACCGTCATTTGTGCCAACAGTATCTAATTACATCCGACTGCACCTGGCACAAGCTGAGCAGCCGCAGGAACCCACAGCGCCCTAGCTGGGGAGATGTTTCGCTCCTCATTCTATCACTAGGCTAGAGTAATAGCAAGTTGTCGTGCTGGACTAGAGAACTAATGTCTCTCGAACCCTCCCTCGGAAAACCAGCTTTGCCAGCACGCACGGCCAAGAAGTTGAACTCAGTGTATGCCAGGCAAGACGCAAGCCTCTCACCAGTCACATCGTGGATGGAGGCCTGGCTTCGGGGATGTCATCTTAGGCTCTCATCATCGTTCTTTGATGGCAGTGATCATACCTTTCCCCCTGAATGCTCCGAATAGCCCTCTCTACCCCTGGCCTGGCAGCGCCTGCCTAACTGCTTCTGTGATGATCCCATGGTCAGCGCCCGTGCATCCCAACTAGTCCACAGGCAGGCGCGCATTGCCTGAGGGGGCGACCTTCCCGAGACACCTACCAAATCAGCCCCCAACCATCTTTCCCACCGACGTGCATCCGGAGCTCAGGGGGGAAGTTGCAGGCGCTCACTTGCCGCAGTGATCACCCCTCCCTCCAGCCTGCCGTCGGGGAACATGCAGAGATGTCCCTTATGAATGGAGAAACCGTTCGTGTTCAGTATCGGATGAAGACTAACAGTTCACGTTTCCGAGGGCACGCCCAATGAAGAGACGCAACTTCTGACGATCGGAGGATGTGCTGTGCTGAGTAGGCCCCTCCAACTTTTTGTAATTTTTTCCCCTCCATTTCTTGGATCCATGTGCAAGGTTCCAGGTCCTCTGGGAGCCAAGCCTGCGGGCGTCAGCCTCCAGCCTGGGACCTCTTTCCATCAAACTTGGCGTAGTGGCTATCTCGGAGAAGTAGGGAAACAACAGCGAACTCTGGACACAAGAAGCCCAGACTTCGATCTCTCGTCGAACCTTGGACGTCAGGCTTTGTTCGAGTTTTGCCCCATACGCGGAATTTTCTCTGATTGAGTTCATAGAACAAGCGGGACGCCGGGGGCCCAAACAAAATTATCAATGTCTTCTCTTCAGGATGCGGCAGGTTTTGGCGAAACGTTAAAAGGGAAAGAGAGAGTTTCGTGGCTGCTCACTTTGTGTCAGGGACCCACCCCTGAGGGTCAAAAGGGGTAAAGCGAAAAAGGGGGTCAAGGGGATTTAAGAAAGGAGACTCTTGTCTTCTCTATGCGACCACACCGGGCTGTGGGGAGCGGATTCAGGCACGGTATCCGGGTACCAGGAGACATCTCGTACTGAGGCACGAAGGTATCGGTACGGCTGGACAGGGCGTGCTGGGGCAGGCTGAGCACCCGAATCGTGAGATGTTCCGAACCGCGGCGAACGTTTTCGGCGTCTGATGCAAATCCCCAGCCAGCACACGAATGCCGGACGCGAATGCTGGACACGAAACTTGCCTTGTCAGTGGACTCCCATTAACTTTGTGGGCCAAGTGGGCAAGGCGGCGCCTATCAGTCAGTGGCGGTGGTGGGCTGAACGCTCTGGGACAGGCCGGGCTATGGCACATGCGAGCAGGCGGCAACGCTGGATCTTTGCAAACGGCCGCGTTTAGACGAGGGACCGGAGCGAAAAGGAAGAAGAGATAAAATTATATAGTCTGCTAAAACGGCATGGCTCCGCTTGATGAGACCAAGAGGGAAAAAGGGTCGGGTAGGGTGTCCCAAGCAACAGCCAGATGGAAAGGCAAAGAATTCAGGCGACCAGGTACGCGCTTTCGGTGTCAAGTCGCTGACTCCTGGGCATACTGATGTTGTACTTGGGGTAGCAGTAGCTTGATCCCTGACCCTGTAGACCGTTGCCAAAGACCCAGCTGACGCCGAGGCAGCGACCCATGGTGCTGCTAGGGTAGAGGTTGAGCTGAGCGCAGAGGGCGAGGCAATCAGGCATGGAGGTGGTCGGGAAGCTGCCCATGTCGCTGGCCGTCAGGTCGACGCCGCAGAGGCGCTCAAAGGTCAGGCTCGTGCCCGGGACCGTGTACCGGGCCGTTGCGTTGTCGCGCCGCGGGCAGTCGACGGCGGGCGTGCCGAACTGCGCCTCTGCGCGTGGGGGCGTGTTGCTGTCGAAACAAATGCGCGGGCTACTGCCGCCGGCGCTTGGGTACGTGGGCGCTGGCACGTTGGGTCTGGGAATGGAAAGTCAGTTGTTGTGTAGGGAGGGAAGAAGACAAGTACGAAGAATGATTCCTTACGACGTAGGCGACCTGCCGCCGTTGGATGCACCGGAGCTTTCGGCGCAGGTCCCATTCGGACTCTGGTTCTTGTTCAGCTGGCTCGGGAGGACACCGACAAGGATCACAACGATCACGAGAAAGATGTTGCTGAGCGTCAGAAAGAAAATCGTCTTCCTCAGGCCCAGGATCCTCTTCTCGGGGACCGGCGAGGACTGGGAGAAGGACGCAGACGGGACCTGTGAAGACGAAGCATATGCCACGTAGGTATTGTCGGGCGCTGGTTTCGGGAACTCTGGGGTCGACGGGTACAACTGCTGCTGTTGCTGCTGCTGCTGCTGTGGCAGGTGAGGCGGCGGCGTCGCGAATTGAGCCTGGCCGCGTGCGTCTGAGTGCATGTAGGGCGAGGCGCTGACCTCGGCGGCATTGGGGACCTTCTCCGTTGTCCGCTCGACGGGGTGCAGGCCATTGTCAGGCATGGTCTGGATACCCTCGTACGAGACCATCGAGCGCCGGCTGGCTCTGACGCTGCCCCTTGCTGGCCATAGCGGTAGTCCGCCATTGTGATCCTTTATCCTTGGTGGCCCTCGGCAATAATCCTTCCCTGCGCGCCCTTGTATACAATCGCCTGTGTCGGGCACCATCAAGAGCCGTCACGGGCAGAGATGGGACGGGAGACAAAGCTGAAATAACAACTAAGACGTGCGCCCAGCCCGCGCGGGTAATAGCGGGAGCGGGAAGAGGGCGGCATTATGTATCGCATCTTCGGCGCGCGTGCCAGGGCGCGGGGCCAGATTCGCACCGAAGGATTCGGGAGATATCCTCTCGCTTCCCTAGTGGCATGTCGGGACGAGGCGAGGCTTATCGGTGGGAGGAGGACCCCACCAAGGCCACCATGTTGATGAGACGCCTTTCCACTTTCGGCGAGCGTGTGCCTCCTCATAGCTTAGCGAGCAAGCAGCAGCGGAGTCGTGTTGCCGGAGAGAGCCTACTGTTGCCAGCCGCTGGGAGCCGTGACAATGGAGGGACGAGGCTGCGCGTTGAGGGTGGAAGTCGGGGCGCCAGATTCGCTGTGTTCTGTGACCCTCCGCCCCCAAACCCGAAGCGCGGGTTCACGTGATCACATGCACGCTCGCTTTCCGCCTGAACCCTGGAGGTTTTTAATTTTAGCACGGCGGGGAAGGTGTTCCAGCATGCAAGACCGCCCATGGTGGGATTGTCGCCCCTGTGGTTAGTCCCCTGGTTAAACTCGCAGAATCGACCTCCAAACCCAAGTCTGCAGCCCTCAGGACGCACGTGTCACGCGCTTTCATCACCAGCCCTTCCCGAGCGACGATCTCTTGGCTCGCTGTGGTCGCCTGCAGCCCATGCCTCGCGAGTCGCACAGCCAAGACCGGGAGGTGCCGCGATGGCCGTCAGCTTCTTTGGCGTCGCCATTCTAAGCCCTGGTTCGCCGCTGACTGTTAGAAGTGCACGTGTCAAAACGGCGTCACCATCATCGTCACTCAAAGTCTCGACCTCATCGATGGCCTATGCAGTCGCAGGTGAGCGACTGAGCTCGAGCGGGACTTGTGGTCCAGTTTTAAACACACCGAGCCTCGACTCTGCTGATTTTGTCGCTGGACATCCCTGGACCCGGCAGCGCCAACATGTCCAAACCGAGGCGGAAATATCACACCAAGTCCAAGAACGGCTGCCAGGCGTGCAAGAAACGTCATGTCAAGGTACGTTGGCGATATCAGACCTCCTCAAGCTTGAATGGCCATGCCGCCTACTCACATTCAATGCCGCCTGTTTAGTGCGACGAGACAGGCCCGCCGTGTGCCAACTGTGTGGTGCGAGAGACGGCCTGCACCTACGGACCAGCGACTTGCACAGAGAGTTCCAAGGATGGCATATCGAAACCCCTAGCTGAAAGCGGAACCGGGGCACGGTCGAGTTCCCCTTCCGAGTCTACCGCCGCACTCGAGATGGCACTGTTGCATCGCTGGACTACTGCGACCTACCTCAGTCTCTGCTGCATCCAGGAGGAACACCAGGTGATGCAGGTACTCGTCCCACAGGCAGCTCTCAGGCTGCCGTTCCTAATGGACGGCATGATGGCAATCTCAGCCCTGGATATTGCCATCAACGACGACAGCAGCAAATACCCGACACTGGACGCAGATTATCCGCTCGTCGCCGCACGCTACTATGATCGAGGCCTGGCTGCCTTCCGACAACTCCTCGTGGGGTCTCGGGAAAACCTAGATCCCGAATCCCATCAAGCCATGGTCATCTTCTCGTCCATTGCAGGAATCATGAACATGGTTATGCCGCAGTTCGATGGTGGTCCTGTCGAAGAGTCGTCGACGGGAAGCACCCTCGCAGCGGCCATGATCCATTTCGACATGATCCACGGTGCTGGCCAGGTTGTTCTTCTTGCCTTGGATTGGTTGGAGGCAGGCCCGTATCCGACCAACGCCCGGCCCAACTGGAAGGAGGATGTCCCGTTTGACCTTTTAGATGAAGACACTAAGGCCGCTGTAGCCCAACTTCACACCGTGAACGATATCGTCACCCCGGAAGACGAAAGCCCCCCGACGCCTTCGTCGAACGGAAAAGGCGCCGACGACACCAGTGCCGACTCCGAAACCGCAAGGAGCACCAAGGCCATGTACAAACAGGCCATCTCTTACCTAGAAGAGTTCTTCGCCCGCGCACTCGACCGCAACACGAGAGGCCTCGGCATCCTCTGGCCCACGATGGCTGGCGCCGACTACGCCGCTGCGGCGCGGCGGTCCGAGCCGCTCGCCATCCTCCTGCTCATGTACTGGGGCGTTATCCTCCACCGTATGTCCCAAGACTACTGGTGGGCCGGCCGGCCTGGCAGGGCGCTGGTGCGTGAGGCTAAGGTTGCGCTGCGGTCATCGCCACATGCGACACTGCCGGCCTGGGTCCAGAGTGTTGAGTGGGCCTTGGCCGCGATTGGAGAGACCAGGGCGAAATGAGCGACTGTGCTCTGGTATAATGGGTCGCGGCGAGGCCACGATGGACAGGCATGGAGGCGGCTGCACAACCACGCGGGTTGCAGCAAGGCCTGAACGCAGTGCGCCTGCAATCCTTCAACCGCCCTGCTGCTGCTCTCTCGAACCGAAGGCCATCGACAATCTTTCAATCTACGACGCCAGGTTTCCGCACGTCATAGCCCCTTGCTTCCCGGCCGGCGAGGCGTCGTTCGAAATCTACGAAGCTTGCGTCCTGATTCTCATCCACCCCCCAGGCCCCATCCGTGTCTGGATGTCGCGTAGTCGATATGCGCGAAGGAGAGAAGCATGACTGTCAAATCTTGGTTTTCAAGACTCGCGTCGCTATGGACGGATTCTTTGGCGCCAGTGACCCCGCCAGTGTTGCTCTCTATTCCCGGGGACGACGCCACTTGCGCTCACTTCAGTGTCGGTGAACCTCTCCTCAACCGCAGCTGTCCAAACACCAACCTTGGGGTGTCGAAATCGCCCGACAGAAACTGTCCCTCGTGGTCCAAACTATTGATCTGCGTCTACGGACCGTGGTGTTGGCCAACAGGCCAGGCTGAAGGTGCTGTTCCTCGCAAGTGGCTTGGGACATGCTTTTTCTGCCGCGCATGGATAACACCCCCTTCCCTACGACGATTTGAAGCTTAAACCCATCCATATACATGCCTTGGTATAGGCGAGCATGTGCGCCGCGCTATTCAAGCTACCGCGAGGAAGTCATAACCGCCACGGCTATGCCGACTAGAGACGTTATAGCTTCTGTGTTTTGTCAGTACCTGCATGCTATTGCTTTCAGAAACCTCCAATGGCGCTATCGCCATCACAAAAGCTCCAGGGATCCAGTGCATATGGGTGGACTGCATTTCCGTCATCCAAGAGGACACGCAGGATAGAGAAACGAGCCAGTCGACAGCGTGGGCATGCGCGTCGTCGTGGCGGCTCGGAGTATGCTAGTGATATAGCCGGCTTGCTCATATCTCAAAGACTACGCGCGGGATCCGACTCTGTCTGGAACAGTTTATTTCGGCATTGGAGGCCATGTTGACGCGATTGGATGTGGGAGACGAGATGTCGTTGGGTCTGGATCCTTTTTTCCTGTCCTGGACGGGATGTGCTTGCCATGGAGGCGGAGCAAGGATCGTCTCGATGGACGGGTCCACAAGGAAAATCCATTTGAGCCCCACAAATTAGACGGGCCGCGTCACGCTTCGACCTCGTGCTCGCTCCTTGTTTCTCACCTCAGCTCATCGCTTTGCTCTCCATTTTGCCTTCGCGCCGTCTTCGACAAGCTGTCAACAGCTTGAAACAAAAACCCGGGGAAGCCTGTATATACAGCAACTAGTCAACGCCCTGACGAGGGCTCGTGTGAGTTAGAGTCGTGTAAAAGGCCTCAAGTTCAAGCACAAGCACAAGTGAGAATTCCATGATGCGCCAACGAGCCCTATCCCATGCGAAAGAAAGGGAAGCTCCGCTGGCTCCCGCCCAATGGCCTTGGCCGCCAGGGTGCAGGGGAGCTGACAAGCGCCAGCCGCATCCCCCTACACAAAAAAAAAACGTGCACGCCGCTGTTTTTGGCGCTAGCGGGCCCTGCGATGTGACCACCCGTCCAGCCCAGCCCCACCAAGGGACCTGGTTTGGACCTGCAACAAGGAGGGTCTGGATCGAACCGAAGCCGTCGCGAGATCGACAGTCTTTGCTCGTGCAACCTCGCCGTCCATCAGCCTCAACCTTCTTTTCGAGTGCCATCGCGGTGCCGGCCCTCCGTGCACAATCGCCTTGCTGGCCAGACCTCTCAGTCCTGGAGTTTCTGCCTTCTTTCCGTCCTGCTATTCCGCTTGCTATCGATGCTGGTCAATCGCGGAGTCCTCTAGCAGGCCCATGCGGCTCTGAGCCGCCAAGAATCCGAGCGCGCGAGTCCCTCGTCACATTCTTCAGGCTTCCTTGTAGCACCTGAAAAATCCCAGCGTCGTTCTCGTCCCTTTATCCTCTTCCCCGGCCGTCAGGCAAGCTTGGCTTTTCTCCTGTCTCCTGTTCTTCTTCTGTCTGTGCCGTTGCTTGTCAACCTCGTCTCCAGTTCAGGCACTGCACCGTGCCGTGCCGTCGACATAATGCGGGCCAGCCTCGCCACCATCGCCCTGTCCGCCGTGACCCTGCTGCTCCCGGTGGGCAGCAGCGCTCGCGAGATCCCAGAGAACATCCGGCAGCTCAGGGCGGCCATCATCGCCAAGGGCGACTGCCAGAAGAAGCTGGCGTCGGGCTTCAGAGTAAATGAGGGCAATCCTGCAAGTAAGTCATGCCGTGGTGGCGCAAGATGCCGCCCCCGCTGGCCCCCGTACCCCGGCTTGGCACGTGTTGTTATCACCTGACCTGCGCTAACACAGCTCTCCCAACAGCCGGAGCGTACTGCGGCGACATGCTGGACAAGTACGGCATCATCTACCAGCAGATGCCCGTCGGCCAGCTGAGCGACATGGACGTCGACTGCGACGGTCAGCAGTTCAACCGCACCGGCGACGACGGCAGCTGCGGCCTCAGCACCGACACCCAGCCTCAGACGTCGTTCCGCGGCACCGTCAGGGCCATGGGAGCCGCCGCCGTCGGGGTCCAGGACCTGAACCCCTTCATACACTCGTACGTCGTCTTCGGCAACACCAACGAGGGCAAGCCCAACTGGCCCTCCTTCGACCCGCAGGACCGCGGCCGCAGGAAGCTGCTGGGCGGCAAGCGCGTCGAGCCGCTGAGCGTCATGGCCGTCGTGTGTGGCGACAACCTGGTAGGGTTTTGACCGCTCTCCTTCCATTCCTCCCAACCACGGCTCCTGATAAACCTTTTGCCCTCTGTCTTTCGTCAGCTGACATCAAACTCCCCTCACCCCTCCACCAACAGTTCTACGGCCTCTGGGGCGACGAGAACGGCCCGGACGGCAACCACGCCATGATCGGCGAGGCCGGCATCGGCCTGGCGCGCGCCTGCTTCGGCGGCGTCACCACCATCGACGGCGGCCACGGCTGGTCCAACACGGACGTGCTGTACCTGGCCTTCACAGGCACCGACGCCGTGCCGGACCCGCGCCGGCCGCCGCGCTGGGACGCGACGACATTTGCCGACTTTGAGCGCAGCCTCGCCCCCGTCGGCGACGCGCTCGTGAGCCGCATCGAGAAGAGCGCCGCCGGCAGGCCCGCCTGCCCGCCCTCCTTCCTGCGCCTGCCCGGCATCATCCACAGCACCCTGGTGGCCGCCCTGCCGCTGGCGGCGCAGCCCACCTCGTACCAGGCCATGAGGCAGCGGCCGTCTCGCTGAGGCTTCGCGAGAGGTGGGACGAGCGTCGGCGTTTCGGGTAGAGGACAGGGAGCCGGTTGCGTCTCCCCTGTGTCAAGATAGATCTTTGTGGTTCAGCATTCAAAGTGCATGGCGAACAGCCTGGCGTTGTTTTTGGGTTTATACTTTCTTTTTTAATCTTCCTTAGCGGCTCATATAAGCGCGTCCGCTTGCTTTTCCTGTCCCCAGCATCTTTTCCCCAGCCACTGTGTTTCCGCATTAGATTTCGTCATCTAGACCTCCGAGCGTTTTCCGCCACTGCTGTTCTAGACCACTCAAGTCGTGACCGAAACCGACGGTGCTCCTTGTCAACTCATTGCACACACCCGATCCGTTCATGTCTCTCCCGCGCAACTTCAACTGAGGAAGCAATGCAAGCCAAGGTAAGTCCATCCAGATCTGCAGAATGTACTTGGGGGCAGGCTCAGACCGTGTCTAGGCTTTACAACACGTCGTGAAAACAATGGGGAGAGCCTGGTCAGAGAAAGCTATAGCATGACGGGGAGGTCGAACCAACAATAGGACGCCTCTCGGTTCATGCGCACGCGCAAGTGCCCAGATACTAGTCCGGTCGCTTCTTGGCCCAGGTCTGGGTTTTCCCGCTGCCACTACCAACAAGTGCCTGACGTGCACGACAAGCGGACCGACGTGCGGCCCTTCGTATGGCCCCGAACAGCCGCCGTACCTTGTTGCTCCAAGGGACGAGAAGAGGCAATACCAGGCGTCTATGTTCGCCGAGGCAGGAAGCTGACAGATGCGGAACACCCTGGCATCGTAGCGAGGAAGCGGGCAACGGGTGTGGCAGGCGTCGAACAGGCGAAAACGAACACCCATATTCTGGCTGGTCCGGAAGCGGGAATCGTTTCCGTGTTACGGGAGATTTGTGAAGACGTGCGAGCTGCGCTCGCGGTCTGACTGAGTATCAGCCTGTGGATTTGGAGAATCTTCTGAGCCAGCCGTGCCGACTGCAGGGAGTCGATCTCGACGGGACCTCCCTGCTAGGACGTGTCACTCTCCGTAGCGAGAGCGGGGGCTTGTTGAGCATCGTTCTTTTGTGACTATCGCCACCGGGGCCACCGGACCGCGACTCTCAGGACGAGGTGAGTCGAAGGCGACCAAACGGCTCTCGGAATGGCTAGGGACCACTGGCGAGAAGGTAACTTAATTGGCGGGAGAACTATGGAAAACACAGCCGACGCGCGCGCGGCTCGAAAGGGTGAACGGCGAAACATCGCCGACCGGATGATACTGTTCATACGATCCACTTGCGCGTCCCTGCTACGTGAGCCAGGGTCTGCGATCGAGTCTGAGTACAGCGAGCTTCGTAGGACTTCTTGACCGAGACGAGAATATCGGCGCGAGGGAGCCGCACCAGGCAAGTCTGGCCACGTGGACTACACCAGGTCCCCCGATCAGTCTCCCACGGACGACCGCAAAAGGAGTATAGTGGGAGCTGAAGTCGAGGCATTGCAGTTGCCGAAGAGGGCCATGTTTCGTGGCGAAAGTCCTAGTTTGCATGGTAAATGGTGGAACGTGAAGAAAGGCGATCAGGCTCTTGGTTGTGATTAGCCAGCCTAGTCCGCTGACGAGGCTGCCGATATCCACAAGGCTGACTATCCGTCCGCCGCGGCACCGATAAAAGCGCTTCGTGCCGTTGACTTAGGAGAAAAGAAAGCGAGCCTTGGCAGGCAGGGATGAAGAGCGTGGTGACATGGCCGGACCTGGCAGCATTGACGTCGAGGAAAGTGGGTACAATGGACGATAGGTTCCAAGGCTGGTGTGGGACAGAGGCCACACATGTTCCAGCACTGAGACGCTCTATAACAGAGCTCGAGATGCTGAAAGGAACGCCGCTGCTTCGTTGGTGGGCACGCCAGACCGGTGTGTACAATGCCAAGCAACTCGTATAGGATCGGAGGAGGGTGGGCTCGTAGTCCGCCGAAGGCTAATAGAAGTCGAAAGGCGACGAGGAGAACACAACCGAGGGTCGGAGGAAGACTCGGAGGGGGGTGAGAGACATTGGGAGGCAGCGTAGCCGGGTTGAGTAAGCCAATCCGCGGGGGCGGCCCTATTATAGGGAGGGCTTGATGTCGTACTCGACCTCGGTGCGGATCACATACTTGGCCCCCTTCCTCACGCCCGTCCCTTCGTGCAGCGGCGCGTCCCTGGCATCGCCGTGCGGGAACAGCGCGGCGGCGCCCATGAGCGGCCGCACCGGGTAGGCGTTGAGCGTGCCGTCGCGCGCGGCCGGCAGGAAGTACGTCGTCTCGCCGCCCTCGAACTCGTCGTTGAGGTAGATCAGGAACGTGAAGAGCGAGCTCTGTGCGCCCTCCGAGACGTCGTAGACGTAGCTGTCGTCCGCCCTTATCCCCGAGGGCGGCCAGGCGCCGTCGATGTGCGCGCGGTACTCGGCCCCCGGCACGTAGCGGTAGACGCGGAATCGGCGGTTGAGGCCGCGGGCGGGACGGCCGGCCACGGACGCGGGGACGAGGCCCTGGACGCGGGCCCAGAGTGCGTCGTGGAAGGCTCGGTCGACGACCCAGTAGAAGTTGTGCGCCAGGATGCTGACGTCGCCGTCCTCGCGCAGCGGGGCGTCGGGCAGGAAGCCGACCGTCTCGCCCGCGGCGATAATGGCCCTGCACTCGTCGGGCGAGAGCACGCCCTTCAGGAGGCTGAGGCCCGGCACGACCGGGTGGGCCCGCATCCCGACAGGCGGCCGGGCGTCCTGCGCGGCGAGGGGGATCGTGCCCGGCGCGGTCGTGTAGAGGAGGGCGTCGTGGTGGTTCGGTGGCTTGCGCTGCGAGCCGGGCGTGCGCTCGATGACGCGAAGGGAGGACGCGAGATCACTCGGGGCCGAGTCGAAGATCGTCTTGTCGAGAACCGAGGCGTAGGTCTGTAGGAGCGTGGACGGGAGCGAGCTCGGCGGGTGCAGATCCCATATCTCTTGGACCGCAATGCCCGGGACGGCTGAGAGGGGTAGCGGTAAGGCGTGGGGGTTGCTGTCGGAGTGGCCGCAGCGCGCAGGACGGCGTCAAGCACCAGGAGGCGATGCTTGTCGCGCTCGCTGCGCTCATACGTGGCTGTGCCGTTGTCGCCGCCGGGGCAGGTCGAGAGTCCGCTGATGACGTCTAGGTCTCGCACCCAACGGCACAGCGCGCCCAGCTTGGGCTCTTGTCCCCGTATCTTCATCTCGGCGAGCAGGATCCGCGCATCGTCGTACTTTTCGTCGGTTAGCGCGCCCGCCACGCGCGCGGTGAGGCTGAGGCTCGTGCCAGCTGTAAGGGAACAAAGTGACTTGTTGTCAGCGAACGGAAGCAACCCAAGTGGCGGGCAAGGAGGGAAGAGGAGACGCGAGGAATGTACGGGCATTGTTGACGCCGCTGGTGCAGTTCTGGCGAAAGTCATAGACAGCAGCCCGGAGGTCCTTGCATTGCTTTGACTTGATCAGGCTCGGGTGCTTGGCGAGAGTTGTCAGGGTCTCGACGGCGATCTCGAGCTCCTCGTCGGAGATGACGCTGTGCAGGTTCTTGGGCTCGAGGGCTGTGGCGCCATTGTCGCCGCTGTCGGGTGGTGTCCTCGTCGCGGCCGCCGGTGCCGTCTTGGCCGCTTTTCGAGGCTGGTCAGCCTGTGAGCTCTGCTTCCGCTTCTTCGCCGCTTTCGAGTGTGCCATGGCCGCGGATCTTGTGCAGAGGACCGGGCTTGTGGTGGTTCTGGTTGAGGACAACCCAGACCATCTCATCCCAAGCAGGGACCCAGCAAGTTTTCTCCCCCCTTCGAATGTGTGGATAATTTGCCTCAGCCCACCAGCCCTGCGGGGGTTCCAGGAGCAGCCCCATGCTTGGCGGTCTAGGCCTTGCTCTAGTACTACTGTTCAAAGTATGTCGGGGATAGGCTTTCTCTCCCCCAATCCCAAAGCAGGTAACGAGGGGTATGCTCCTGGCTACCTGCGTGTTATTTCCAATGTCGGCCGTCTACGTAGTAGAGTAGGGCAGAACTCGACAGCAATAGTACATGCATATGTCTCCATGTCTTTTAGGGAAGCGGCTGTTTCCCGTGGGCATTGGGCAGGGATCAACAGTGGCAGAGCCTGTGCTGTTTCTAGTGGGTTTCACCCTGGCCCTAGCCAGTGCGGAGCCTGTCGGCCTCTGCAATGTGCCGAAAAGCGTGCGTTCGGATTTTGACATAGCTGTTGAAAACAACAGCTACGACGAGTCTCTCTGGCGATGCCAGCGATTGCCAGCGCATCCCTTGCCCTTAATATCCTCACCGGCCACTATTTCCGTCCCGGCTTCCCCGGAGTAGCTTCTTGGTGCGCTAGGAGGCCTTATCCAGTCTGGATCTCTTTGAACAATACTATCAGCGAAGGGGAGACCTGGGCACCAGTCAGCTGCTGGTAGAGATGGCACAATCTGCCCGCACCTGGGAAGTCCCGGTTAGAAAATGATCTGTAATTCTTCGTCTGTCTGATGTAGTTGAACTAGGTACTGATCCGGTAGGTCTTTTGGACTCCTCCTAGCAACACATCGCAACCATTGCCCGAAGTCCGTCGTAAAATGTTCCCTATGATGACCTTCCAGAAGCAACCGCCCTTTCAGTTTCCATCTCGATACACACTCAATGTTATTCCCTTCCCATCTTCCATACACATACACACCAGCAGTTCCTTTGGATCTTCGAAGCCACAAGATTGATCTTCTCCGCTATACGCGCGGAGTCACGCTCGGTCGTGCAGGCCGTGCTGTCTGGCCGGCCTCTCCAGCACGTCGAGGCTAGCGGTTCTGGATCTCGGAATCGAAGTCCCAGATGCCCATGAACTTGACTGCAGTCAACGCCGTGAGGCGGACGAAGGGGTCGCCTAGCGTTCTATTGAAGGAGACGCCCATCATGAACTGCAATTCGGCAAAAGGGATGTGAGGTTGGGCAGTGATGTTGCCGCCAGACCAGCGGGCCACGAGCCTGGGGTAGTCGCCGACTTCGTGACGCAGGAGCTCGCAGTGGTCTTTGCCCGCACGCCAGACGACGGGAATCTCCATGTGCACGGCGTCGGTCCAACGGCCCATGGGCACGCGGAACCAGTGGGCGTCGCAGATGCCCCTGTGGCGCGCGCAGAAGAGAGGGATGCTGTATCCGTTGTGCTCGGGGCGTGCACAACCTCGCGGAACCTCTCAGGCTTCCACCAGCGCTGGTCTGCCTTGGGGAAGCTCTTAGGCATGACCGTGATGACAAAGTCCTTCGCTTTATCGCCTTTGCCAATGACGCGGAACGAGCCGACGGGGCTCGGCTTCTCGCTCTCAAAGTACGATCCCTCGTACAGGTGGACGACAGGATACTTCTTCCACGGGAGCGGGCCGCCTTCCATCTCCTTGCGAAGGGTGAAAAGCGGAAAGTCGGTGAGGGCCTCTTTGAGAATCCACTCATCATGTGACAGCTTGATCAATCTAAGTCGGTTGCCGCGCCACTGGATATCGAGTTTGGCGCCCATGTACAGGACGGCGTCGAATTCGGGTACAGCGGGGCGGACCATGAAGGGTCGGGAAGTAGGGTGCTTGGGGTACTTAGGCCGAGTCTCAATGAGGCCAAACGCGGGATCATCCTTGGGGTCCTTGGCCTCGGTGGCAGCTTGCTTAGAGGAGCCCTCTCCGCCGTTGTCGCCGGCGAGGGCGGCCGCCTCAGCGGCCGCCTCGGCCTCGGCCTGGAGGCGCGCGGCTCTCTCTTCCTCCGGGGTGTAGTCCTCGCATTCAGCGTCCAGGCGGGCCATCTCCGCGCGAATGCGCTCAAGCTCTTCGCCTCGGAGGACCTCCATTGCCCATTTGTCGTCGACGGGTTTGGCTCTTGGATCCGGAGTACTGCAGACGGGTGTGTTAGGAGGAGTGGTGCCTGGGCCGATGGCCATGATGAGTTCCCCGAGCTGGCGAGGATCCTCCGGCTTCTCCGGAGTGACATCCCTCCAGTCATGGGGGGTGGGGACCGGGGTGGGAGTGCGTGAAGAGGAAGACATCTTGGTCGTATGGCGAGGGCTTGGATCTGCGAGTTCACAAGCTTTGTTTAGAATACAGAAGAGACATTCGAAAAGCAAATCCCCGTCAAGTGTCCAAAAGAAGTGATGCGGATTCAGGAAAAACCGATATGGTAAATAGCAAGGAAGATACAGATGGAATAACAACACTTACCGTCTTCCTACTTCGCGGCGGCTTCTCGATAGTGGTTTGATGAGGGTCCCAGGTTGCTTCTGGGGCGGGCGGGCGGGCGGGCGGATGTAGGTGGAGGAGCCTGGGGGAAAGAAAAAAAAAAAAGGAAGAAGACGAGCGAGTCCCGGAGGTGGGGGGAAATCTTTCTGAGCCAGAGGCACGGCAAAGGGAAGAGACTTACAGGGAAGGAGCGGGAAGGCCCCATGACACAGCCTGGTCTCTGGCTGGGAGGCTCGTGCCTGCCTCGAAAGATTTGATATCAGTGTCTATAGGGGTACTGGGCTGGCGCAAGAGCGTCCTGTGCTACCCTTGGTCTACTGTTGGCCCCTATGACGTGTCCCAGGGCCCCGGAAGGGAGGCAGGAGTCCTCTCAAGGGCCCAATGGGAGCGATAGTCGGAGTGTTGACTCCGGCAGGGGAGGTTCTTTAGTGCCAGATGACGGGCAGGAAGCTCCAGATCTTGGAGACAGTACGGGAGTACACAGAGTGTGCAGGATCTACAGACTGTAGTGCTCCTCCCCTGGCCAGCTACGATCATGGCATGCATGCACAGCGCACTGGACCCAACACATGATATAGGCATCTATCTAGAGAGTAGGAAGTAGAGACTGGCCTCTTCATAACGAGGCTGGTATGGGAGATGACCACAAAGACGAGAAGCTGGCCTGTGGGAACTACAAGACTTGATATCGGGGTCCTGGTAACATGGCCCGGTCAAGCACATAATGCTAGATGGGAGTGTAGATACTGTAAAAAGCAGCTTGGTTAACTAGGCGGTAGTCGATCTTTTGCCTCACAGCCTTGGTGCAAGACGCGACTACCGAATTCATCAGCCCCTGCTGAAACTGGAGGTGCCAGGTGCCCCTTACTTTGGGGCAGCTGGGTAAAGCTCGGCACCTTGTAGGTACCAGTCACCGCCTAAAGTTGACCATCGGGCGAGGGACGCGCAACTGGCCAGGTAGAGCTCGCTCGCTACCGCCCAAAAGCAGGGGGGTCTTGGGTGTGACTCTGTTGGAGTTGAGATACCAGCTTCCAGGGACCTGTAGCTCCACATCTTGTATCCACACGCTGCAATGCATGGCTTGCGGCAGTGCCCAAGACTAGAGGCCAAAAAACGGAAGTTGGAGTCGGTAGGGATGTTGTGGCTCGTTGACGGGATTCAGACTGCACAATCGGATTCCCTAGGGGCCATGCACACCCAGCTAGACTCGGCCCCGAGTGCCAACTATCCTCCCCGGAGCCGCGGCCTAGCTTTCTTTCCTCATTGTAGCGTAGGTGTTTCTGGGCTTTTCTTGCTTTTTAGGCACTCCTCAAAATTGGCACTGGCTCCAACCTTGATAATTGCGCCTGCCATTGGTACCCTGTGTTCCCGAGGCACGCCTTCGCTAGCAGAGGCATCAGTTTGAGAACACAATGTATTATGGCTTGTTGTCTGAAGCCGTAACGATGATGGGACCTCCAAAAATAGGTGTATATACAGCCGTAAAATTGGACAATACTAGGCAATGGAAGCTTGTGAACTGTGGGCAGTTAAACGTTTCGCTTTCCCAAAGCTTACCATCCCCGGGGGTTTTGGTCACTCCTAAATCTAAATGCCTGGAGTTTGCTGGATCAAATGTTTGTCCCCATGTTAGAGCTTTGGCTCCGTGCTGGTCTGCATTTGTAAAGAGAATGGTGTAGGTCAGGGACATGTTTCTAACGCAGCGGTTTTTTTTCTTAGATGCACTCAGGTCTGTTTGAAAGTGATATTAAGGACCGTATCTAGCCCAATATTATACCACAAAGATGCCATCCGTTTTTGGGTTTTCTTCCTCTTCTCCTTTTGATATTGGACTAGTCCAGGGGCTGAACCCAAGTAAGGCCCAGCCTGCCACGCCCTGCGCATCTTGGCGAACAGAATCCACCAGGGTGGCCTGGCTGCAGGATGGTGGGGCGATTTGCAGGCGTTTGCAGCGCGGGAGCCCTGCGTCCAAAAAAAAAGTAAACCAAAAAGGCAGGAAATTTTCGAGGCCGGCTCCGAACCTTCGACAGCCCACCCACATTATGACGTCCGTCGGCCAAGCAATATGCCGACAAACGAGACTCACGAGAACGGCGCTGCCGTCGCGCCTGGCGCGCTCCCTGCCAATGCCGCCAATGCCTCGCAGGAGGCTGTGGCTTCGGGCGACACCAACGACGCCGCCGCCGCCAAGCCCGGTCGAGGTGACTGGAACCTCACCAGGCAGCGCGGCGGGCGCAAGGGCAAGAGGAACGGCGCTGGCGGAGGACCCGCCGGCGAGGAGAGAAAGTGAGTTTCTATATCTCATGCATTGGCCTCTGAGGAGTAGAAGGGAATCAGCAAGACACTGGGGACTTTGCGCCTCAGTTGGTGTTTGCGCGCGGGTTGTTTCTTGATATTCTTTCTCACGCCCTTGTTTTCTGCTGACCAGTCTCCCCTAGGCGCAAAGACCGCGAGGACCGGCCTCACTTCCCGACCAAGCGCCGACGGCCCCAGGGCGGCAGCGGTAACGACGAGCCGGCCGACGGCGCGGGCGGCGCGCCCTCGTACATGAACATCCAGTTCTCGGCCGAGGAGATCGCGGCGGAGGAGAAGCGGCCGAAGCGCAAGGTGGCCGTGCTCATGGGATACGCCGGCACGGGCTACAAGGGCATGCAGATCAACCATCAGGAGAAGACGATCGAGGGCGACCTGTTCCGCGCCTTTGTCGAGGCCGGTGCCATCTCCAAGGCCAACGCGAGCGACCCGCGCAAGGTCAGCCTGATGCGCTGCGCCCGCACGGACAAGGGCGTCCACGCCGCGAGCAACGTCGTCTCGCTCAAGCTGATCCTCGACGAGCCCGAGGCCGAGGCGGGCAAGGCAGCCGAGAAGGCAACTGAGGAGGGCGAGGGCGCAAAGGCCAATGGCGCTGAGACCGTCGAGGGCGACAAGACCCTCGAGGCTGACAAGGCTGGCGAGGCTGACAAGGCTGCCGGCATCACCGCGGAGGAGGCGCTGACGGCGCGCATCAACAAGCACCTGCCGGACCAGATCCGGATCTGGGGCATCATACGGACGAACAACGCCTTTGCTCGCATCAAGCGTGCGACTCGAGGTGGTACGAGTACCTGATGCCCAGCCACGTGCTGCTGCACCGCACCCGGACAGCTTTCTGGGCAAGAAGATCGTGGCCGCCGTCAAGGAGAAGGGAGAGTTCGACGACTGGAAGACAAGGCTCGGCGAGACCTTTGACTTCTGGGACAAGGTCGAGGAGAACGAGATCGAGCCCATCCTGGCGAGGCTAGACGACGCAACCCGGGACGAAGTTCTTAGAAGGCTCCACGTCGTCGACGATCTCCAGCAGCCCGACCAGCTTGGAACCGATGTCGAGATGGAGGACTCTGCCGTCGACACCTCCAAGAAGTCTTCCGCCACAGAAGCCGCAGAGGCTGGAGAGGCCTCCGCGCTCGAGACGGCCGCCACATCAAATGCCGGACCCGAGACCATGCCGGACGCTCCTGGCCAAGACGGCAAGGCTTCCACCCGCCGGCTGTCGAGGCCGACCCCGCCGACGCCAAGACGGCGGCCGAGTCGTGGTACACGGCCAGCGAGGCCGAGCTGGCCGTGCGCGACATCAAGGCCGCCTACATCGCGGCCAAGAAGCAGTACCGCGTCTCCCAGGAGCGACTCGCGCAGCTCCAGGCCGCGCTCGACTGCTATGTGGGCACCAACAACTTCCACAACTACACCATCCTCAAGAAGTTCACCGACTCGTCGGCCAAGCGGCACATCAAGTCCTTCGCCGTCAACCGGCGGCCGATCCAGATCGGCGAGACGGAGTGGCTGTCGCTCAAGGTGCACGGCCAGAGCTTCATGATGCACCAGATCCGCAAGATGGTCGCCATGGCCGTCCTGCTCGTCCGCTCAGGCGCCCCGCCCGCCGATCGCATCAAGACCAGCTACGGCCCCAAGCGCATCAGCATCCCCAAGGCCCCCGGCCTGGCCTGCTGCTCGAGCGGCCCGTGTTCGACAGCTACAGCAAGCGCGCCGTCCAGAACCTGGACCGGCCCCGCTCAACTTTGACAAGTTCGAGGCCGAGATCCAGGCCTTCAAGGACGAGCACATCTACAAGCGCATGTGGGATGTCGAGGAGCGATCGAACGTGTAAGTCTTATCTCCCTAGTCCTTTTGGTACCGTCCATCAAGGCGGGTTATTTGGGCTTCCAGCTACTAACACGACCCCGGCGAGCACAAACAGCTTCCACACCTTCTTCAACCAGCTGGACAGCTTTGCCACCGACTACTTCCTCTGGGTAACGGCCAACGGCTTCGACGGCGCTTACGAGCGCAAGGAGAAGGGCGACCGCGTCCCCAAGGGTCTCGAGGCTCAACTAGGAGATGACGGCGAGAACCCGGACGAGGGCGAAGGCTAGAATTGGCATGCGGACTGGAGGAGGAGGATAGCCGCGCCGCCGTCTGGCATAGATAGACGTGATGATAGATGGCATTCCGCGATCACGATGGGATACGCTGTCGCTGTCGATGTTCATGATTTTTTTTGGCGACTGTATCAAGCCGATTACAGATACGCCGGGTTGGGAGCCGCATCGTACTCCATCTTTAAAAAGAGGCGTTGTTTTTTATGATGAAAAAATAAAATTAAAAAATTAAAAATAAAAACTTCACTTTACATGGCAAGAGCCCAACAGACCCTGCCAAATCTCCAGATAAACTAATTATAAAACTGGGGACACGAAGGCATCCTGGCTTGGGTGAGGGATGCTATGAAGCCAGACGTCCTGTGTCGATCGCCCGGGTAGGCAAAAGACCTTCGACGCAGCCTAGCTCTGACGATGATGCGCGTGAACCCGGCGAGAGGGTCCGATTTGACGGGCCAGAAGTTCGAATATTCACACAAGCAAGAAAACTAGTCATTCAATAATTATACACAGCTGCCTTTTTACTTAATACATGCGGCCATGGATTTTCATGGCCAAAAATTGTCCTTGCGCCCTCCTGCTATCCTAATGAGCCAGCCGGTGGGCATCACCTGGGCGGGCGCCCCATCACGACTTCCTCGGCTTCTTGGTGCTGTCAGGCGTGTCAGCACGGGCCATGTCGCAATACTGCCTCTTGGCAGATTTGGCCGGGCCGGCTGGCCCAAGTCGAGATGGGGTTGGCTCGCGCCAGGTTGCCGGCTTGGGGCGTTGAGCGGAAGGCCATCAGGCAGCGACGACGGGGAGCCGCTCCGCCCCGATGACTTGGATGGAAAAGCCGAGCGAGGCAGAACCGGAGGGGCCATGTTCCAATTCTCTCGGTAGGGAGGCTTGACAGGGCCCGATGAGTTGGATGGAAGGGCGGGAGCCGGCGCGTACTGGAGGGCGGGCACGGGCCAGGTTGCTGGCTTGTAGGTGCTTGGCGGAGCAGCACCCAGACGTGACGAGGATTCGCCCAGGCTTTGAAGACTCAAGCAAGCGGCAGAACGAGGCAAGCATGGAGCCATGTATCCGTTCGGTCGGTGAGAGCCGAAGGGGCTGGCAGTTTGCGACTGAGGAGGAGTCGGATTTCCATCTTTGGCCAGCCCGAGGTTGTTGCCGTCGACGCCTTGGACGGTGGTGATTTTCTTGTGCGGCTTGCTGTCCTCAGAATCAGAGGTGGGATTGTCGCCCCAGACGCCCAGCGTTCCGGTGTTGCAGTTCTTGGGGCCCATGCAGAGGAAGGACGTGTCCTGGCCCGTCGACGAGGGAGCAAGATCCTCCGACTCGCTCTCTGAGTCGGTCCAGACAAGGTTCATGCCAGACGAGCGGTTCCTTTTGGGCGAGGTATCCGAAGTGCGCGAGTTGTCCAGATTGGGCGAGTTATCCAGATTGGGCGAGTTATCCGGAGACTGGGGGTAGAGATGGAAGGATCATGCAGATGCGGGTGCTCAAGGTTCTCAAGGTACGCCGACACGACGGCCAGATCCTAATTGGCCGGAGGTGCTTGCGGAGGGGGAGGATTCTCGTTCGCGTTGCTGGTGATCACACCCTCGGGCACGGGCGGCAGCGGGCCCGGCGGCGCGATGGGGCGGCAACATACTGGCCCGTGAGACCGACGAGCTGCTGGCGAGACTGATCGCGCAGATGGGCCATCAGGGCAGCGGCAGCCTGGACGTGACCGTCGATGGCCTCCTCGGCCACGCGTTCTCCCTCACCAGGCTTCATAAGTGGGCCGACGAGCCAAAGCTCGCGTAGCAGACGCGTGAGAGTCAACAGGTCTTCGGTCGATTTGACCTGATCAGGCGAGCAGGGAAGCGAGACGAGCGCGGGGTTGATGGTTAGTTGGGTGGCTCAAGTGATGACAGTTGAGAGTGGGAGAAAAGTGATGGCAATCGGGAGTGGAAGAAAAATTATGGCAGGTGGGAGTGGGAGAAAGGTGATAACAATTGAGAGCGGGGGAAGGGTGGTGGTGGTTGAGAGTGAGAGAGTGGGAGGGTGGGAGGAGGGGAGGAGGCGAGGTAGGCGGGGTACTTACAAGGCCCTTGAGCTCCAGCTCCATCTGCATGCTGTTGTATGCGGCGCTGCCAACGGTGGACTGGCTGTCGACGCCAGTAGTGGCGGCCATCATAACACCTCCGTACCGAGAGATGACGTCGGACAGCGTCTTCTGCTCTCGGTCTGAGGGTCGCGCGTCGTTAGATTGAGCTGCCTGGGGGCGTCTCTGCAGGTGCCGTGATGGAAGCAGATGCACGGCAATGCTGGGCAAGGGGACTCACCGAGGAGGTTGGCCAGCGCTGCTCGATCCATGACGGCGTGGTCGTTCGGTTGTGCGTCTAGGATGCGTTCAGTTGAAGATGTTAATTATTGATCGGGGATCAAACAGGTTATAAATGCCGTGCACTCTCGACGGGCAGCGACGAGCTGGCTCGGGTGTGATGGTTGTGGTTCTGTTTTAGCGTCGAAAGAAAAGAACGCGTGCCCGAGCACCTTGTCATCAATATGTGGGTTTTAATCCAGGCCCTGGCTGCTGGGAATTTTGTCATGTTACCACAAGGCTCCAATAGGTCCTGTATCGGCCAGTTTGGATCAAATACAAAGCTTGTTATAGTGTGCGGTGCTTTCTAATTTTTGCTGCCAGACGAACTATGGCGACCTGCATGCACCTGCAGTTCTTTTCAATACAAACCTTCGCGTCAGCCTAGCAGGTGGTGCGCATTTTCATAGTTTATACAAGAAAAAATTAAATTTTCACCTCCCGAAACGCCCATCGATCAAAAGCTCCAGCCACCGAACCAACCCCGGGCCTGGTATGCTTACGAGAACCTATTTTTACAAGTTGGCACTTTTCTTTGATGCCATGAACGGCAACTCGGTATTAGGTTCCTCTACTCTTTCAATTTCTCCATTGTTTTGGCAAAAGAGCCGCCGGAGCATCCTTCCAAACACCGGTAGTACCTCTGTGGGTGGCCTGGCGCAGCCCTCACCTCCTTCTTGTGATGACATCCAGGGCCTCTGTTGCGTATTCGGCTTAGGAGCCGTTGGGTACCCCTCGCTGGTGGCTTCTTTCTCGAACTGGACCCAAGCGAAGTCTATTTCTAGACTAAATTGAGTACCTCGCGGCGCCCCCCAAAATTTCGAGCCTGCAGCTCCCACGTCCTTCAGTGCTTTGCCGTCTTCTTCTACTTGTCAATTTTGTGAAAAATTCTGGCCCCAATCTATCTATCGCCAGGGCCGGAGGAAAGAGCACGCCGCGCTGTTTACTTCTACACACAGCCATCTAACCTCTAACCGACCTGGGGTGATTTGGGGGCATAAGCATCAGGGGGGCACCTCACAGCCGTCACACTTTAAGCGCTGGGCAATAAGGACCAACCACGACCGCGCAGATGCAGGGGACCGCCAGGCCAATCGATATCCCGCCCTCCCGTGTTAGACTGGTACTGTATGTACCTCGCCCCTGGCCTGCCGCTACTCCACCACGGATGCATCGCCAACCCGTCCCATGCGCAGGGCCACCAACAACCCTTGTCACCTAGCCCAGGATCAGGGACAATGCATCGCCGCATCTGCCTACCAGCCTGCCCAGGTCGGCGGGTGGGCTCAGCCTCTGCCTCAAAGGCCCAGCCCGTCCCTCTTGTTGTGCCGCTCTCCACTCTCTCCTCCTGCCCTCTATCGTTGACTCGGCCCATCCCATCAGACGCAGCGCGTTCCCGTTCGCCCAACCCGTTCGCATATCGCGGCAGCGATGGCGTCTCAAGAGAACCAGAGTCCCGAGCTAGCATACGGCTACGGGCAGGGAGAAGGCGAGAAGCAGGTCATCTCCCATCACGACACGACCAAAGAGGTTGCGACTAGCAGCGGCTATGCCCCGAACAGCAATGGCGCTGCGGGCTATCCCGGGCACAACGGCTACGGGCAACAGAGCTTCTACCAGCCAGCAACGCCCCCTGCCCCCGAGCCAAAGACCAGCAACTACTACGAAGGTTATCTGGCAGAGCAGCAAGGTACAAGGCGGCGTACCTGGTTATTCGTCGGCACTGCAGTGCTAGTCGCCATCCTGGCGGGTGTCATCGGTGGCGTCGCGGGGTGGAAGGTGACCGAAGCCAAGCAGGCCCAGAGCTGTCCAGGCTCTGGCGCCCCAGGCGGAGGAGCGGGAGCAGGAGCAGCGCCCGGAGGCGGAGGCGGAGGCGGAGGTTCACCACTACCGCCGCCGCTCTGCCCGTCGACAAACGGGACATCGGGTGTTACCACGACAGGCGTCAAGAACACGATCAGGGAGAACTCGGGCCTGGCGGTGGCCGGTTACCAGTACGACAACGACTTCACAATCAGGCTGTTCTACCAGGCTCCCGACGACACCGTTATGTTCAGCACGTACATTGCCATGTACGGCCGATGGACGGCGCCGCGCGCGGCGAAGACGAGCGTGCAGGTCATGGGCGGCACTCCGATGACCGCCAGCGTGATCTACTTCCAATACAACGACCCTGTAAGATATAGAACCTCTTTTGCTTTAGACTCGGACACTAACCGGCGACTCCTCGCTTGCCAACCAGGTCACACCGCCCACGCCCCAGATGCAGCTCTACTTCCTATCCCCGAGGGCAAGCTGATCGGCCACAACTGGCGCGAGTTCACGCCGGCCGGCAACGCCGACTCGATAAACAAAGGAACTTCATGGCGTCGCGGACGAGCTCCCTGTCGTCGCTGTGGCCCTTTGTCCAGTACCTGAGCGACAGGGGCGACGTGAGCGAGGTCAAGGCGTCGTTCGAGACACGCGCGTTCCCGAACCTCACCTCCTCGGACGTCGGCGCCGGCGCGTCGTTCCTGGCCCTGCCGGGGATGCTGGACCGCGGCAGCAGCGAGAACGAGGGGCGCTTCTTCTTCCGCGACCGCGACGGCAAGATCCGCCTGCACACGCGCGCGCCCGACAACGGCGTCGTGTCCGCCTCGTCGGGCTCGCTCGGCGTCGCGATCCCCGAGGGCGCGACCCTGGCCGGCTTCACGTACGGCCGCCGCGACGGCTCGCTCAATACGCTGCTGCTGTTTCAGGACATCAACAAGGCCAAGGCCGGCGGGAGCGGCGCCAACGGCGGCATCGTGATCCTGTCCCAGACCGACGGCAGCTCCGGCACCAAGTTCTCGAGCCCGACGTCGGACCCGGTCTTCGCGTCGGCCGATGTGCCGACCTCGATCACTTGCTTGACCAAGGGCCCCGGTGTGAGAGACGGCGGCATGTACGTGTCAGTGGCCCTGAATACCAAGACGGATCTCAACAGGTGCTACTTCCAGTCAGATGGAGGCAAGATAAAGGAAGTCCAATATGACGGCACGAAATGGACCGATATGGGCCACCTGCCGATGCCATAATATCTACAGACCTAGGTAGGAGGAGTTGGGATCTAAAGGGTTGGTTTGGTAGTACTTTCTTGTATATCATCTTTGGTATTATTATGCATAGCGAACGAATCCAGCTTTTCTTTGTTCTACGCGCGCAGCGAAGCTTGACTCGGACCCTTTTTAGGTGAATGTCTCATGTCAACTCGAGTACGACATCGCGGGGCGTGACGGAACGACCAGGGAAACCTCGGTGGGGGAAGAAGGTTTGTATTCAAGGTGCTGCCATTCGGTCGTCAGAGCTCTCTTTTATCATCACTGGAGCACGTTATACGCCTGGATCAGGAGCAGACGGGCGGGAACTTTGAATGTGGTTATTGGAAGTAACAGCACCAGGTGTGGTACAGAACTACCAAAAACGCATCACCCAATGCCGGCATTTGCGGCCCAATCCCTTGCCTAACCCGTTGCTCCAATAAAGCTTCATCACTCGACCTTGCGCCAGCAGACGGGCTACAGCCGCCTACTAGCTTTCTATGATAGGAGGCAACCGCCAGTCGTCGCCAGGGCCACGTTGAGCCGGACGCGGGGCCAGCTAGGGGTCTCCCTGGAAGAGAGGAGTTTATAACCCAGGTCAGCCTAGCTTCATTTCTTCTTCCTCGAGCCGTTGGCGACGAGCTTTTTCTTCAAGTGCTTAGGCATCTTTTCCTTGCGCTTCTCGCGCTTTGCGTCCTTGACAGCTTGCTTGTGCTCCTTTGACGAGATCCAAGGATGGTCAGTATGGTGACTTGAAAGGGGGATAGCTGGAATATATGCAGACCTTCTTCTCATCCTTGTCCTCAAACCTCTTGCCCCTGGGCCGGCCCTTCTCGAACCTGCTCTCGTCCTCACTATCATCACTGCTGACAGAGGCGCCGTCTTCAGAGCCCGAGGCTGTGTCCTCGTCGTCTTCACCACCCTCCTCGGCATCGCCGTCCTTCTTACGGATGACCTTGTCGGCCAGCAGGTTGCTGTAGACGAGATCGCCGCCCTCGCCACGACCGACTTTTTGCGCGTCCTTCTCAATGTCGTAAACCTGTTCCAGCGTCTGCGGGATGTACTGGTTCCGGAACACCTCATTGTCGACCTCGAGCTCGGCCAGGGCCTGGTCCGTGTCCGCGGCGGGCGGGCGGACCTCGTAAAGATGCTCGATGGCGGCTGTCAGCTCGGCGCCCTCCTCGACCGGGCCCTCGGGCGCAGTGATGAAGTTGAAGACGGCGCGGTCGGCGAGGGTGTCGACGCCCTGGCGGCGGAAGAAGTCGCCGATGTTCTTGATGTCCATGCGCAGGAACTCGAGCGAGCGCGGGTGGTCGTGCTCGACGCTCTGCGACACGTCGATGATGTAGAGCCGGCCCTCGTCGTATAGGATGTTGTACTCGCTTAGGTCGGCGTGCACCAGGCGGCAGACTTGGTACATGCGGCGCATGAGGCCGAGCAGCTGCATGTACAGGTCGCGCCAGCGGCGGTCGGCGTCGTCGGGGTGCTGCTCCTCGATGCGGGCGTCGCGGAGGCGCGGGTAGGCCCAGCCCTTGCGGTCGCCGAGGAAGGCCATGACGAGGACGTGGAGCTTGAGCTTGACGGGCTCCGGGCAGGGGATGCCGGCGGCGTGCAGGCGGCGCAGGTTGCGGAACTCCTTCTCGGCCCAGAGCTTGACCATCTTGCGGTTGTTGCCCTTCTCGGCGCCCGAGCGGAACCGGTGCTCGCCCGCGATGTACTTTTCGCGGTCCTTGAAGACCAGGATGGCCGTCTTGTAGATCTTGACTGCACGCTGGGCGGCCGCGCCGCCGTCCTCGTCGGGGTAGGCTACGGCGCCGTAGACGTTGGCCTCCTTGCCTGTGCTGATGGCGCCGTGGACCTCGGCGACGACGCCCTGGTTGATCAGCTGGAGCAGGATCATGCGCGTGCGCTGGTCAAGGACTAGTTCGCTCGTCGCGCGGTCCGACTTGTCCTTCTCGCGTGCCTGGTCTTGCTTGACGTCGTCGAGGCGGATCTTGGCCGCGTGCCTGGACAGAGCCGATATCTGGTCGTCGACGCTGGCGAAGGTGTTGGCGGCCGGCTTCTGCCCGTTTGTCCGGGGCAGCGCCGAGGCTGAGGAGGCGCCATCTTGGAGCTGGCGTTGGCGGTTGTACGTTTTTGTGAGGTCTGTCGAAGTTCGGCTCCCAGGCGTCGTCGTCGTCGTCCTCGAAGATGTCGTCTAGGTACTCGTCGTCATCATCGCCGTAGTCTTCGTCAACGGGGAGCTGGCCGTTTTCTCTGTTCGTGTGGGAGAGGCTGCGCGGGGTGGATTTGATGTTCTCGTAGCCCTGGGACTCTGTGTAGGTGTAGGGAGGCTCATGGGGGGCTGCCGGTGACTGTGCCGTAGCAGCAACAGTCGCTGAATTTGAGGCCATGTTTGCGAGGCTGGCAGCGATCAGACAGACAGACGCCTCTTCTCTGGGAAAGTAAAAAAGCAGTTGGGAAAAAGCCGTGGGACTGCAGGCTTGTCGCAAGAGAGGGGCGCCAAACTTCGCCGCAGGCATGTGGGATGGAAATTTTGTGCGATCAGCGTGGACTGGCACCCCGCACGCCCCGTCCGCCGCCTTAGCCATGTGGAGTCATCTGCAGGTTGTCTGGTCCCTGCGAACGGTCTGAGTGTTCCACATTGATGGTTTGGGGGCGGCGTAGTCGAGCGGAGACGACAAGGATTAGCGCTGGTAAACACCACTCTGTATGTATGTAGGCTGACGACCTAGACTTCGCGACGATTGGGATAGAACATAAAAGGACAACGGCAGAGAAGCAGTGCCCGGGCGGGTGTCAGAATGGTTTTGTAGGGTGCAGCTGGCATGCCGGCCCCGGAATCAGGCCGAGAAGGGGGCGCTCAGCCCCTGACTTCATTTCCATGGCTCCAGCGGTCCCACACGACCGAACTCATTTCCCCTGACCGAAGCGGCGCTAGAACTCAGTTTGATGGAAGACGTCATCATGCCTCTCTTGGTGTGAGTGATGAACATCCACTTCGCGGGAGGTGATGCACGATAAGCAAAGGCAGCAAGCAGGTGTCAACCACTCATCTTCCTCAAGCAGACTACGAACTTGACCTCAATTTCTGAATGGTACCTAAAAGCGGCACATAACCCGGAAACAATGGAAATAGGTAGGCTGGCTAATACAGGGATGTACCTGTCCAGACTTGGAGGGAGGTCAGCGTGCGCGGATGGTGCATATGCCAATTTATGACAGCATTAATTCCCGTGTTAACTGCCATCTCCCGACATGCTAACGCATCAACCTCCTCAGAAGGTTACTACCTAGTTGCCACGTCCGTGGCTCGGCCAGGCGGAGAGGCTGGCAAAGACTCAGGTCATCGTCACCTTGCCAACGACGATCGATCATCAGGAACGCAGAGGCTGCCAGCTTGGCCCCTGCCCTCTCCGGCTCCAACGATTCCGTCATGTCCTGGCCCAGTTGTGTCACCCGTCCACACACTGCTCCGCAAGCGGCGCACCCCGGACCGCAGCCCTCGCCTCCCAGCAGACAGCCATTGATGTTGCTGTTTGCGGCTAGCTCCGCTATCCCCGGACCGCCTAGCACGACTCACCTTATCGGTGGGTCCTGGCTGCTGCCTGCAGCATGGATTGGCAGCTCCCATCCGATCTTTATCCAAAACCAGATGCTCCGCCGCAGCTCTGAGCTCCATTTCACCAACCGACCAAAGCTTCACCAACACCTGTCGACGCAGCTGGCATGCTCACAGTCCGTGACCAGCGAGCCAAGCCGCTTTTGTATCGCTTGTCTTTTTCTTTTTGCATCGCGTGTCTGCGCATGCATTGTCTATTCTATTCTTCATTTGTCGTCTATTTGTAGATATATTCTCTATCCGCCGCGCCCCTGCTCCGACTTGCCAGTCCATTCGCCAGCATCGACACGCTCATTGCTATCCATCAAGGTACCTACTACGGCCCTTTTGTCCTGCCTTACTGGCCCCCCGCTTCCACACTTCTATCAGACTTGCCACTGACCGTCTTCTAGCCTCTGTAGATATACACGTTATCCGGGCAGAGATGCCTTCCTCCGCCTCCGCCGAGGCCTCGTCCTCTTCGGCCGGCAGATCCAGCGCCATGGCGAAGCGCCGCCCTGCTCCCAAGCACGACGACCTCGACGCCGGCCACCACGAAGCCTCGTCCACTGTCCCTCTCGAGCGTCTCGTCGAGTACCTGATGGAGGCTAAGCGCAGCCTGGCCTCGATGCATCAGCTGGTCCAGGCTGGCAACATGGTCGCACGCGCCACCGACTACCACGAGCGCGCTGTCAAGCTATCGGCTGACGGCAGCTTCTTGTACTGGGGCCTCGTCAGCCTAGTCCAGCAGCTTGATGCCATGAAGCGCGGCTTCATCCGGACATACGAAAATCAGAAGAAGAAGTTCGACGACAACATACACCTGCTTGACGCCTCCGTCGGCCGCCTCACCGGCATCCTGGACAAGCTCGAGAACACGCCAGTGGACCCTGTCTTCAGGCCCGAGGGCGAGGAGTCCAAGAATCTCAAGGACTTTGTGGATGAGGCCAATGTCCACAACCTGATCAATGCCTTGAAGGGCTGCATCAATGAGCTCAAGGTGCGTTTTCGGCTCAGCTCCTCTCAGTGTCTTGCCTACCGCCGTCCTTCTCTGCTACCCATGCACATACACACCGCCTCGCCTCACTCTGCGCGGCAGCCTATCCTGCAAGCCCGGATCCATTGGGTACCCTGACTAGGTTTCACAACCTATGCCCGATTAGTCGTCGTCGTGCCTCTTCTGTCGTCGCCTCACCCCTGTTTCCCGCTCGTTGTGGCCCCGTGTCCCCGATCTGTTCTCCTCGTTCTTCGGTTCTTTGGCTGGAAACCCACTTTGCTCCCACACTCGTGTAACGCCTTTGCCTTGCTACCTCCAAAATCCGTATTCGCCTATTCCCACTTGCTACGCCGGCTCAGGTGCCTGTCTTCTCTTCCTGGCCACCCCCGTAAGAAGCCAGGGTGGGTATCCATGACCGTTCAACATAGAACCGCCACAAATGCTTGGCACCGATTCCTCCCATGCACAAGTGTGTAAGATGTATTCTATTCCCCTTGCTTTCTCGTGGCGAACGGCTTGAACATTTATCAGTGAACCTTGCTTTCGTCTTGAAATTCCATAAAACAAGCACCGCCAATAAAAAAAAACACCGGCTCCCCCAGCGTTGTTCCCATGGACATATGATCCAGACATGAACAAGGGCCATGTCCTGATGGGGAGCCCCAGCATTCGAGGCACTAGAATCCCCCAGCAAGTCGCGCTTGTGCTATTGAACTCGCCTTGGTCACTGGTCGCACTCACATCACGAAAACTCCGCCGAAAACCTGCGCCCCTGTTCACATTAAGAAATGCTGAGATTCCATCATTGTTCGTCCGAGTTCTTGCTGGCATTTCTCCTCGCGCAGAGGCAAGCTCGCTAATCTATTCAACAGGCAGCGGAAACCTCCTTTGCTGGCGACATCTTCCGACTTGAGACCGACATTAGCACAGTCAAGGCGAGAATGAAGGCGGTTGCCGTCCCGGATCTATCACCATCACCAGATCACCTCATGCAGCTTTCGGAGCGGTCGTTCCACATGAGCCAAACGCTAGTATCCCTGACGCAACACTTCGACAAATGCGTCAAGGCCGTTCGTGAATCGGAGGGCGGCATGGAGTTGGCGCTTAGGATAGACGCCGAGGCATCTGAGGAGGCATCCTACAACGACGGCGTCCAGCTGCCCAGCCTCACACACCGACTCCAGCCCGACGACCATCCCAACCCCAAGCACGATCTCATGTCGTCTGCCGAGCTCAATGAGCTGGTGCAGATGTGTGGTCGAGGATGCGGCCGAGGTCCAGCCCACGGTTCGGGAGATGTGGGCGACGCTAGAGAGCATGACCCCGATCCTGGCAGCGTCTCGGGCGCAGCTGGAAACATGCGAGGCCGTCTGCACGGCCCTCGTAAACGCCTTCTACCACGCCGAGAGCGTCCGGCGCAAGATGGCCAGCTACCAGGCCGCCGAGCGCGAGTTCAGGGAGCGCATCGCGGCCGAGCAGGACACCATCGACACGTGCGAGTCGCAGGTCACAGAGCTAACACGTTTCTACGAGGGCTACATCAACGCCTATGGCCAGCTGAAGACCGAGTACCGGAGGCGCCAGGCCCTCGACGAGAAGATACAAGCCATCCTGCAAAAGGCCGCCGACGCGGTCGAGTTCTACCGCGAGCAGGATCGTGTAGCCCGCCAAAATGTCGAGAGCTCCTTCGGCGCGTTTTTGCCCAGGGACCTCTGGGTCAAGATGGACGAGCCAATGAGAGAACTCAGAGTGATTTTGGACACCAAGAGCCTGGAGGCCGCAACGGCAACGTCGCCAGCACCAGCCGCCGCAGCACCGACCGCGCCCGCCGGGGCTATCGATGCCAGCGATTCCCACGAGCCTCCTTCGAGTTGAGGCAGGACACCATCGCCTCCTCGTCCGGACTCGGACCCCGCCTTGACCTGGATGGCAGACCTGCCTGGGTGGAGCAGAGTCCACCTACACGCTTCGGTTTGGCAGCTTATGATTCTTGGGTTTTAGGAGCGATATGCTGGCGCTTCCCCTCGCCTTCAAGACACAGCTGAGCAGGCTTCTCGGCGACGAGAACAAACACCATCGATGCATTGGGTAAGAACGCACGCGAAGCAACCATATTTCCTTGCTCTGGTCTACCTTTCGATGTAATCAGCGTCTCTCGACTCACTCATGGTTTTCTTCTTCTTTGTCTTTCTCTCCCTCTTGCGTTAGATCGTCAGGCCGACGAGCATTGCAGCACCCCTTTGCGTTTCTAGATTGTCTTATTAGCTTGGGGGCTCCCGGCATGATACCCACGGACCAATTGTTTGGATATGGTTTGTATAGTATTGGCGTTAGGATATAGCTGCGTTACGTGTAATATATGTCTTTAACTCTTCTTGTTACTTGATTAAATAGAGAATCTGCTTCTGTCGAGAGGACTTGTGAGTCAAGAAACCCTCTGTGCTGTGGGGGCTCTTTATGGCTGGCTCCTCGTCCGCTTTTGCTACCATCTACCGAGAGGCTGGCTGGTTGGGTGGGTGTCTTTGAGTTCCCTTCCCACCTGCCAGACTCGTTCTTTCCCATCGACACTCCCAACCCACAAAGAAAATATCAAGCGACCAAGGAATTCATCATCACGCGGGCACTTGGAAACTTCCATCATGACAGCCACGAAAATGGAGGAAGCACACCCACCACCAAAGCGCATGGAGGTAATTTTCAACCCTTCGCGTACAGCATATGTCGTCTGCTGGCCTCACCTTTCAACCACCTCGTTCGTCACCCACCACAAGTCAGAGAAGCTGACACGGGTCCGGCTTCCGCAGCTGCAAGAGTCGGCCACGCTAGTTCGCCTCGGCGTCTCTCTCAGAGACATCGACGATCTTCTCGACATGCAACACGAACTGCAAGTCTGCCCCTTTCATCCCCAAGAGTCGCACCCAGCTGTTCTCCAGCGTGGAAAAACACAAAGACACGGAACCAACTGACAACCCTCTCTGCGCACTCCCAGGCCCCCCACCGGCAAGAGCGTGATGGCAGAGTGCGTCTGCGAGGGCAGGCCACACAAGGCCTACGCGGAGTGCTTCCTGCGGGAACGTCGCCGGCGCAAGCTGGCGTCGGGTCCCCCGCGCTTCCGCAGCATCTCGCCCCTCACTCTCGACTAGGACATGCAAGACCTGGGCTGTTTGCGGCGCATCTGCGGAGCTGAACATGGCCTGGAGCCTCGGAATCCCGGTGCCGATTAGGGACAGGGGGCGCAACAATGGTGGAATAGGCACAAGACTCGGGGGAGATGATTCACGGGGGTTTGCAGAGTAGCCGGCATGGCACTCACACACACTCCCTCTGATGTGAGACAAGACTTGGAGGATCTCTCTGTAATTACCTACTAGACGTGATTACATTGGTATCCAAAATTCCTGGCCTCGTCTCACATGTAGCCAGAATATTAAGATCAACCACAAATCCTTCTTCCTTACCCAGAAGAGACCACCGCATACCGAACAAGACCCAGGACGGCCCCAAGCAGGATAGCCAGCGGGGCGGCCAAGCCAAAGTACCTGCCGCCCACGTACGAGGTTGTGGCGACGACGACCCACCAGGGATCGTCGCCCAGGCTACGGCCCCTCTGGAAGCCCTCGTCGAGGAAGCCGACCTGCCAGATGCGGTAGACGGCCGTGAAGATGAGCCCGACGGCGCCCGCGTTGAGCCCGCGGACGGCGGACCGGACCTGGGGGCGGGACCTCAGCGACGGCTAGACGCCCATGGTGCCGTGGATGAGCACCATGCCCGGCGAGAAGATGCCCACGAACGCGAGCGCGGAGCCCCATGCCGGGTGGACCCCCCCTGCCTGCGCGGCGGCGAGCCCGCCGAGGAAGACGGCAAAGTTGAAGTTGGGGCCGGGGAAGGCCTGGGCGACGGCGAGGCCGATGAGGAAGTCGCGCGGCGACACCCACCCTTCGGTCACGATGTACTCGCGCAGCAGCGGGATCACCACGGGCCCGCCGCCGAAGATGATGGTGCCGACCAGGAGGAGGTTCGCGAAGAGGTTGAAGAGGAGCGGGCGGTTTGGGACGACCGCGCGCGTCACCATGACCGCGACGAAGGAGACGAAGAAGGCGCCGATCACGGCGGCGCTGGTGCGCCACGACATGTTGAGGCGGTACTCCTGCGGTATCACGCGCGGCTCGTCTGGGGCCTGGTCGGCGGGCGGTGCTGCCGGCGACGGGCTGAGGGTATTCTCGCGGCCAGATGCCGCCGTGGAGGACGGCGCTGGCGCTGCAGCGCCGAGACCGTGGCGGGAAAGGGGCGTCTGGCTAGCCACGGACTGGCCAGAGGCTTCGATAGGAACCTCTACTTGGTGCTGGCCGGCCTCCTCGATGCCCGCCTGAACCTGGCTCTCATGCGGGCCCCTGCGGGTGAATAGCCTCCTAACGGCTCCCCGCAGGGTGCAGCCACCCGAGGTCGTACACGACGGTGGTGCAGCTAGACGCCACCATAAGGACGGGGAAGTACCACAGCGAATTGTACAGCAGGCCCACGGCCCCCGTGACCGACACGATCAGTCGGGTGAGCTTGTCCGTCACAGCCTTCTGGGCCAGCTCGACGGCGGCCAGGGCGATGATGCCGACGGTGGCCGAATTCAGGCCTGACAGGAGCGCGTACACGGCGCGCGGGAGGGTCTCCTGGATGTTGGAGACGCCTACCGAAAGCGCGAACATGCCTAGAGCGCCTGGGAGGCTGATGATGTGGGAGGACTGGGTTAGCTTCGGGCCTGGGCGTTGAGATGGTTCGCATGCTTGGGTTGGGTTGGAGCAGGGTCTGGCGGCTATCATCAGTCACACGAACCTCCAGATGAGAAAGGCAAGCACAGCCCCGAGGGTGTCGTCGTGGATCAGGTTGATGCAGTACAGCATCTTGGTGCTGCCCGGGCCGGACAGCGCCTGTGAGATGCTGAATAGCTCCTAGTACTATTAATAGCAGACCGTTAGCTCCTTCCACGGTACGGTTGGAAGAGCCTCCATGGCTGTGGCCTACCATCTGTTCGTCTATCCATTTGAGCTTGTGGACAAACATGTCGTGAAACTGCCCATTGGGGAAATGCTGTCAGCGTTCTCCTGTTACACGAGCACGGCTTAGGTCTCGCGACACAAACACACAATTTTGAAGTGCACCGGCGGCCCCCCAAACGAGGTGAAGCCCAGGTGCCAGTTGACCTTGATGACCTCCCAGGCGCGCCCCGCGGCCCTCGCCGCCGAGTCCTGCCAGCTGTGAATGGCCATCTTGCTTGGGGAGCTGTTGCTGGCGGTTTTGTCGGAAAAGGGGATGGCTATCGGACGGATGTCATCCGAAGACAGCAGTGCTTGCTCATCCCAGGAGCAGACATCGTCTAGCGTGCCTGACATTTGACAGGTGAGGAGTTCTATGCACCTATGTGGAGACGGCATCATTGGTCGCCGCGTTGCGACATCAGCCAGCACGTGTCGCGCAGCGTACGGTGATTGGTCAGGGCGCACGGACTGTGTAGAAGGAGATATGTCGCGACTTGACGCCCAGTCGAACACCAGGCCATCCCTTGAACACACTCGTTGATGGTATTCCAGGCATCGTGCTGCGCGGCTGTTGTCGTAACATCGTTGGCATTGAGCGAGGTCCTAAAAGATACATCATGAAAGAAGGAGCAGCCGTAGGGAAGAAGAAAGACAAGCGATTGTGTTTCCAGAAAACCCGTGGTTCATAATAACCCCTTGATCCCGCCGCTGACATTAAATGTTAGTCGCTAAAAAACCTGTGTGTCGTGAATGCATTTCCATTAAAACCCGTCCCAGCACAATAACAAACCAGAGAACAAGTCCAAGGAAACAGTTCATGATGGAAAAAAAAAGAGAGAAAAAACAGTCGACGGAAAGCAAACAATCAGCTCGCCCGCCGGGACAACTCACTATCTCGCCGCGGCGACCCCGACAACGGGAGCGGGAAATACCCTTCCGCATTCCCATACCCATCCTGGTTCGGCGCCCCGAACGCCGAGCCGACGGCGTATCCCGTAGGAGTGGCCGACGCGGCGGGCTGGTGGTAGTATTGTCCCATCGCTGCGGGCATAGAAGTCTGTCGCCACTCGCGTCCATGGCGATACCATTGGGTGCGATGACAGCGGGTGAAACTTAGAGCTGGACCTAATGCGTCTCGGCTCTGGAGCGCTGCTTCTGCCGTCCCGAGCGTTACCGTCACTGGCGTATTGGTGTGGGTGTAGCGCAGTGCCCGAGAGCTGGGGGCTGCTCGCATGCAGCCCCAGCAGCGGTGCGCTGGCCGGGCCGTTGGAGAACCAGACTTGGGACGGATTGCGGGGCGACTGGTGCTGCTGTTGCTGGGGCAAAGGCGGTGACGCCAAGCCATTGTCGTCGACGAATCCTGAGCTGCCTACACCCGAGAAGGCTGGTGTCATAGGAGTGAGTCTAGGAGTCACGGTATTGCTGCCGGTAAAGGTACTTCCGGGCATCATTAGTGCCTGGGACTCGCAGAGGGTACTAAAGGTCTTGTCCGAGATGTTGTAGATTGCAACCGCGCCTCCGTCGCCGCTGCTACCTGGTACCAGGCCGCCGTCAGATCCGCTGGGGTTCTTCCCTGTTGGAGGGCTGGAGGAGGACCTCGTTCGGTAGGTCACGGTTCCAGAAAATCCGTATTGTCTGTCTGCTCGGTCTCGGGATCCCATTTCTGTTGTCGGGGCGCAAGGGTCAGTATCAGCTACAAAGGATTGGAATACAGGGCGGCCATTAGTTGGGCGAATTACTTACCACTCCACTTCTCGAACAGAGCAAAGATAGTCAGGAGAGAAAGGATCATGGGAATCATCTGGCCGAAGGCGGTTGCGTCATCCTCGCTGCTCTTCCTCGAGTCTCCATCCGTCCTGAGCCACTCCGCGTTCCGAGCCCACCTGCGCAACGCGAACAGATACTGGGAGGTCGAAATAATAGTGACGCCACTGATGGACAGGCCACCAAGGAGGTAGGCGACCATCAAGACACGGCCGACTCCGCCGAGGACCTTTCTTCTCTTCGGGCCTGTCATGGTAGCGCGCTTGAGCCCTTGTATGATCCCATGTCGCTTCCCGCCCGCATCCTCGTTGCCGCGGTTTAGGGATCGGAAGACCTCGAGCAAGAACGCCGCCAAGTAGAACAGCAGCATCAATATGTACAAGTTCCAGCCGCGAACCTTGTTCCCCGGGTTGCTGTTCAGAATGACCTCGGTGAAGCGGCCGGCCCCTTGATTCATGGTTTGGCTGAGCGTGTCCTTAAAATCGTTCTCGCCGTTCTGGTAGCAGACCGCAGGCACGAACATAAAGGCGGATTCGGCGCCGGGCGGTGGGATGTCCGTCGGGAATTTCACTGCGGTGCTGTCCTGGTTGGAGAGGAGCAGGCCCGTCGTCAGGAAGAGGAATAATGTGATGAGGACGCGGACGCAGGCGAGCCAGGGGTATCGCCAGTAGTCGCGGACTACGGTGAGGCTGAGGAGGTGGGTGGCGCAGGTGAGCAGCATCATGTTGGCGACCATGTTGTAGTGGTAAGCTGTGATCGAGCAGCCCTTGAAGTAGCGCAGTGTTATGGAGTAGGCGCCGCCAGTGAAGATTTGCTGGTCGCTGCAGGATAGAACGATGGTCTCGCACAAGCCCGTCAGGCTTACCGCAGCGCAGCCGCTACGTTCTTGCTTCTTTCTACATTGTTTGGAGCAAGATAGGTTAGCCCAGACGCCTTGTACCTTGTGTCCGAAAATGGACCGGCAATGATCGGGAAGAAATAACCTACTCGGATGTCAGGGTGGACTTCCACTTGAGCCACTTGGCCAGGTTGAAAAGCACGATGATTATGCTCAGCAAAAAAGCTAGGGAGGTAACTCCTACGAAGACCGAGACAACCTGCAGAAGGAAACGATTATCAGTAGGAGTTGCGCCAATGGGGCTTTCTGGGGGTGAGCAGGTCCACGTACGCCTATGCCCGCGATGTCGCCGTCGGGAGACACTTCGCCTTTGCTGATGTTTCCAACCGCATTCACGACTCGCCGGCCATCCACCGTGATAGTCGAGATATTACCGCAGTCAGGGTCGATGCCGAGTGCGGGACACTCTGACCTGGAAGTCGAGGCTCCCATCTTGATAGGTGTGGTCTCAGGACAAGGACTGCTGCTTGAGTCGGCCTTTTTACTGCCACGGTGGCTAAGTGGTGATGGGGGTGGCCGGGGCCTGGAGTGCTGAGATATGTCGTGGATTTGCCGGAGCCGGCTAGCAGGTATATACCGAAGACCCTGGGGTATCGACAAGTTGAGACATGCGTGCTGCGGGATGGCGAAGCGGCTCTGTCCCGAGCCAAGCGGTGGGATCAGGGAATAGGGTCCAACTTGGCTAGATCAGGGTCTCCGGCCTGCTTCGCCCAGCCTGATAACGAGATTGAGGAATGGCTAGGGTGCATAGCAGCACCTCCAGCCCATGCTTGGGCACAGTCCAGCTGATCCGGCAGTTGGAATCAAGCCCAGTTGAGGGAGATGCAGCCTTGGTGAGGCTGCAGCGTGGCGCCAGGGATGCACTGCAACGATCCGTCAGGGGTCTGGAAGTGCGTGTGGTGCCGTCAACCATGCCTCTGGTGGTTGCGGCGATGTTGAGAGCTGGTGGCAATGGTGGTGGCCGTGCTTTGACGGGCGAGGCTCGGCGAAACTTGGGCGAGGTGGAGGTGACAAGAAGGGCTGGGGGAAAGATGGGCAGCACCGCAGGAAGCAGTGTACACTTGGAATGTTGCTCGCCATTCGACTCTCGAGGCACATGGGCCCCAGTTACATAGGTAGGTAGGTGGCCATTTGGACATCAGGGCCGCTGGCCGTTGGCGAGGCTCGGGCTCCTTTCGCGGTCGGACGTCGGTGCAAACGGGGGTACTACCTGGTGTTCGTTTGCCTGCTGCAAGCGCCCGTGTTCCGGCCGCACCGTCAGCGCCTTGCCTACCGCATTTCGAGGTTCGTGGGCTTCGACTGGCACAAGATGATACGTAGCACATACTTACTTCTATGCTTCATCTCGGGCACGCCTGCACGGTAAATGTCCGCAGCCATAGTTCCTGGAAATGGTGACGCAGGACAGCTCACCAGCGAGCAGGGAAGCACAGCATCGTGGGCGACGGCGGAGATGGCGCAGCAGCAGGTGAATGGCCTGTTCGGGTTGCGTCAGGCTGTAGGTAGCTTGAGGTTGGTCTGGCTGGATGGAGGTCCCATTCTAAGCCCGGCCGGTCTGGAAGCACGGAGCTGGAGGTTGGAAAGCGCCCAACCCCAACACCCCTCTGCCAGAGCTCCTCTTGGCCCCAATGCAACCAGCCCGGCCACGCTGTGCTTACCAACCAACCCGGCACGGCACCTGCGCGGCTCCACCCAAAGGGGAATTTCCGATATCGACCGCCACAAACAGCAGAACTGCCCGGCCATGCGACCCATCACGATTGAGGCTCTTAAGGCTGGACCCCAGCTCAGCTTGTTGCGGGCAGTGGGTGTGCTCGATGAGCGTCCTAGCCGTCTGGTGTCTGTCCTCCCTCTCTGGTTGCTGTGCCGCTACGCCGCGTGCGACCGTTGCGTGCAGATGCCACTGCTGCTTTCCAGTAGCCAGCGGAGAAGGAGGCCATCATTCAAGCTCTACTCCGGCCATATGGTTACCAGTGCTGTGCCACCCAGAAATAGAACACACAAGTAGCGTGATATTGCATCGGTGCTGCGGCCTGTGGAGGCGGATGTTTATCCAGGAGACAGTCGGCCCGGTGCTCTGGCTTGAGCGACCGACGCACGATGGCACAACCTAGGCCGCCCTCAGGATCCCTCACGAAGAAGTGATGGCAGTGCTCGTGCAGAAGGCAGCAAGCGCCGGCGGCCTTGACCCAACGACCAACCACCGTCCCCATGCCGTATCGCAGAGCCTTGCTGGACCAACCAGTCACACGGAGCAGACCTTAAATCCTTCTGGCTATCACATGGAATCTTTGCGGCCGTCATGGTACAGGGGCGCAAGGAAATGCCCGGTCGAACGTGCACTTTTCTGCGCACCGATCCTGCCCCCCCAAAAAAGCGTCGTTGCATCGCTACCTAGACCCGTAACCCAATGGGCCGCACAGTCGGGCCTCTCCGTCTGGACCCGGCCATCGGCCGTTCGGCGACCTGGAAGTGGTACCTGGAGGGAGGGTCCGGAAATGTTCCGGATACATGGTACGGACGTCTGTCCTTAACTAAGACCCCTTTTCGAGCACGGCCATCACTTGCGCCCCCATGATCATCTGTCCTAGGTAGCGTACAAAGTTCAGGACTATGTGGCGATGTGGGACGTTCCAGGCCTTCTTGTCCGCAGCAAATGTAAACCTTGCACGAGCGTGCTGGTCTGGCCCTTGGGAGCTCGGGCTCACCCCTGAGGCTCGTGACGAGCATACATCGAGGAGCCACTGTTCATAAGTACGCCTGGGTAACAGCAGATCCCTCGGTTGCTTCACGATTGAACCAGACAATCTTCCGCTTAACCTGCAAAGGCCATCTCGCCCATTTGCCAGGTGCCTCGCAGAAACATGGCTCCCTCGGCCGTTTTCCACTCGCTCGGAAATACAGATTACGCCGCGACAGCCACTCCCAAGAATGGCCCAGTGTTCAAGAGCGGCGATCCCCAGAGTGCCCTGGCCGAGATCAGCGACCCGGAGGTGACTCGGCCGCCTGCCTTTAGCGGCCCGTACGAGGCCCGGGCATATCTGAAGCATCGCCTGGCCATCGCCTGCCGCATATTTGCCCAGTTTGGCTTTGCCGAGGGCATCGCCGGCCACATAACCCTGCGAGATCCTGTCGAGCCGACCAGCTTCTGGGTGAACCCCTTCGGTAATCGCCTGCTGCCTTGCTAGCGACTGGGCGCTGGAAGTGTCGTCATGCTGACAGAGTATCGCTCCTTGCGGGCGGCGCCTGTCTCTAGGCCTGCACTTCTCCCAGATCCGAGACGAGGACCTGATACTGGTGGACGAGTCGGGACGTGTCGTGGACGGCGGGCGGAATCGGAGGCTGAACCACGGTGGGTTTCATTGTCCTGCAAGGCTCAGGATGTGATTAGAACGATGTCTTACCCGTGAACAAAGGACAACAGAGGGGCAAACCGCTGACACGAACACTCACCTGGACCAACAAACAAAAGCCGCCTACGCAATCCACGCCGAGCTCCACCGCGCCCGCCCGGACGTGAACTGCGCCGCGCACGCGCACACGATGCATGGCAGGGCCCTGTGCAGCCGGGCGCGGCCCGCGCTGCGCATGCTGACGCAGGACTTTTGCGTCTTCTGGCGCGACCTGGCCCTGCACCCGTCCTTCGCTGGCGTGGTGCTGGCTGCCGACGAAGGGCGCGCGATCGCGTCGGTGCTCGGCGGCAGGAAGGCCGCGCTGCTCGCCAGCCACGGGCTCCTGGTCGCGGGCGCCAGCGTCGAGGCCACCGTCGCCTGGTTCGTGCTGCTCGAGCGCTGCTGCCAGGTCCAGCTGCTGGCCGAGGCGGCGGCCGCGGGCCAGGGCGGCGCGGACACGGCGCTGGTCGAGATCGGGGACGAGGAAGCGAGAGCCACGTGGGAGGTCATGGGATCGCCCGAGCATGGATACCTGATGGGCTTGCCTTTGTTCCAGGTTGCGGAGCGTGAGTTTGGAGAGCAGACGTATTTGGGTCGAGGCCTTGAGAAGCGTTGACGGAGCTCGGATTTCCAAGGAAGACCTGGTCAAAGGAAAAACTTTTAGGCGCTTTGTTTCTGTGTCAACAAATGCCCCATACGAACTACCGAGGAGGGACCAGGGAAGCTAAATGTCTCCTGATCGTCCTGTGTTTGTAATCATGCTCTCGCAAATCTTCTTGTCATCTGTCCCCTGCAGCCTTCTTCCTTTTGGGACCGCTATTCTGCTCATCTTGCGGTGAAATATTGACCTGGATGGTACTCTTCATCCGGCGACTTTGGTAGCCATCTTCCTTTGGGCACATCGGACGGGCAGGGACATACACGGATATCATGGGAACGTACGCGCTTGGTTGTGATATCTCCCCATCTCTGGAACCGCAACCACCCGGCTTTGTTTAATCTCCATGATCCACAAGTGTGAATGTTATGCTCGGTATCAAAATGTGATTTTCAAGCCGGATAGCGCCCAACCGTCCCTAAAATACAATTGGTTATCAAAAATTGCCATCTCGAGCCTAACAGATAAATCCCTTAGACTGCGAATGGCCCAACATAATCAGCGGCATTAGCTTTGCCTTGTGGCGTACGCTGTCGTCGAGTGGGATCTCAAGATATAATCTTGACTTTAGAGTCTTGGGTAATCATGTGCGCATCGAGTAGAAGACCCCATGCAAGATGCCGCAGGTGTTTTCCTGATGCATGTCTGCAAAAGAAGAGAGTGAGGGCAGATGCCCATATCCTTAATTACACGGAAATGGTTGGTATCCAGGATATGCTCTGTCATGCAGATGCACTTCTCTGCTGTGTGGTGTGTGGGTAGAATTCGACGCTCGCTGTTGGGGACCAAAACACCAAGGAAAAGCCACGAGACAGTTGAATAGGTGCGGGCGGCGCGAGGTGGTGGCTTCAGAAGGCAGGACGCTCCGACCAGGTGTCAGTTGGGCCTGGAGCTTGCACAAAAGAATCTGTGTGGTGACCCTAGTCCCCCTGCTAGCGCGCTTTTGGCCAGCTGTCTGCCACGGTGGCTGCGCAGCGGCAGGGAAGGAGAGGGCTGGGGAGGGCTCGGGTGGCCCAACCATGACCAGGGGGGGGAAAAGGCGGCTGCTGTCAGCAGGGATATAAACCATGAAGGAGGGATTGCACTCAACAAGCAATCCAGCCCGTCTGGTCTAGTGGTTAAAGACACCGCTACCTTTGTCGGACACTATATACTATATTCCTATGTATTTCCTTTGTCCTTAGTCCGGCAAAGGGTGTATCGCGGGGACCCGGGTTCGAATCCCGGGGCGGGCATTCCTTTTTTTCTTTCTTTTTTCCTTCCCCCTCGTCCCCTCCGTTGTTATAGACTCTGCCAGGATTCCCTAGTTGATTCTCCTCCTCAACCGCTAAACGACATACTTTGACTTTTGCTTGCCTTGGACGCGCCCTCATTATGGATAGATTCAGTGACAGCACCGAGACTAAAGCGTAAGAACCCGGGGCCTGCTGGCCGTGAGCTGCAAACTGAGGCGCTCCGACACGATGTGGTTCGAGATGCCGAGACTAGGTGGGGCAAGATTGTCTCTGGGCACAGAGCTGTCAGTGCGAATGGTCCGTGCTGTCAGCACAAAAAAGCGCATTTCCGCATTGCAAACAAGGGGAGTCAAGTAGGTACGCGGGACGGCGGGCAGACTAAACCGCGTGGGATGCTGGTGGGCAGAGGTATTGCATGTGCCATTACAGATTGAATGCGTAGGTACCCATATGGAGCCTGTATGTAGCTGTGATACTGATGGATGATGCCGAAAACACTTGCCCATGGCTAGCTACGGGTACTCAGCATATCATGGGGGACACAGATCACTGTCGCGTCATCGAGTCCATAAGGCCGGTTCTCATTTCAACTTTTATTATTTACCATGACCTACCACTCTGTGTCGAACTTCCGGGCTAGGTGACTCTTCGACGAAATGTGCGTCAAGAGACCCAACCTCGTCAAAGAGACCAACCCACCCCAGAACTCCGGGATAGGTGACTCTTTGACGAAATGTGCGCCAAGAGACACACGATCTTGCCGAAGAAGCCAACCCTTCCCGGAGCCCAGCGCAGAGCCTTGCCCAAGGCACTAACCGTGTAAGGCCAATCCCGTCCGCCCGCCCTGACCCTACACGCTCAATCTCTATTCTAACAAGCCTCTCAAACTCGCGAGGCAGCTCATCCCTCTTCCGGATATGTATTCAAACAGAAATGATAAAGGAGATTCCGCATCCTTGAAGTTGGCTAAGTCCTGCGATAGCCTTGGGCTGAGGGAAAGAAGAAGGGGAAGGCGTTAGCAGAAAGTCCAGTGGTATTTGAGAAGTATGTCACAGCTGGGGTAACTTACTATTGCAAAGTAGAGGTGCATGTAGTAGGCCTGCTGGATTGATCTCTATCTCTAAGGACCAGGTAGGAAAGCGCCCGAGGGCTATGACCCTCGAGGTCTTTATCCACGAGTGTGCAGTAGGAGTGGAGGGCCTCTCTCGGCGTCGCCGGTTGCTGTGCGCCTCGGGGCCGGCCTCGGCTGGTGGGGCAGCCGTCTCGCTAGCGCCAGTGGCTCGAGAGAAATTGCGGCGACTGACTGTTGTGGCTCTACAAGGACACAAGTACTGTTAGCGACGACTGCCGATACATCTTGACACTGAATGTCACGGTGTGCAGGGTAGGCGCTAGGTTTACACACCTTGTAGAGGCTTGGAGTGCCGTAGAGTAATCCCAGCACGCGGAGGTAAAGCCGGCGCCGTGTGGAAGATTGAGTGCGGCGTTAAGTGGGCGAGCATCGAGAGGGGACGCCTTGTCGTGCGCGATGGAGCAAGTGGAGGGTCAAGAGATCTGAGGCTCCCACCAGCGGACGAGCATGAGTATGGGAGGGATAGCCATGCACCGTGAGAAGGGTGCTGGCGTGCGCGCACCCGGATGGAGGTTGCGAGGCGGCCATCTTGCTGGCTTGTTTGTGTTTGTTTGGGGAGAAAATGGAAAAGAGGTGCCTCTCGAGGGAAGACAATGAAGAAGGATTTTAAGGACGCAGGAAACGCTCAGACCAGTCCAAAGATAGGGCTAGGGCTAGGGCAAATAGTTTCCTGCTCTGGGATTGATCTGTTTCTTACTCGGAGGCGTCTGCCGTACCTGGCATGGTGAGCATCCACGTCATACCTCTTGTGGCCGACCAGGGCCGGAGAGACCCGGAGGGGCTGAGGCAACATTACGCATATACAGAGGTCAGGCCCGGGGCTACGGGTACTACGAGAAGCTGGACCCCTATCCCTCACACCCTGGACAAGGCATGTCGAGAAAATCGAGCGAGCGAGCCAGAAGCGGAGAACATAGACCAGGCTGGCAACCTCCAGCTTTCTACCTCTAGACGCATTGCCCAGTTACTCCAGTCCAGATATCTGGGGCAGAATATAATCTGCAGGCTGTTTCGCTGTCTACTTGCCATGTGCCCCGAAGGTACATGGATGGAGCGGTGAGCCTTCTTTTGACGTGGCAAAGTGCCCTCGTGAATAAGAGATGAGTGGAGTAATTAGCTGGGCAGCCTCCAGGCGACGCTCTCGCATAGACTCGTTCCTTTGTCGTCTCCTTGCCCGCCTCGGACCCGTAATCGCGTTCGGCCCTCCGTATTCGGGTTGTGGACCAACCAGAGGCTCAAGGATGCGGTTTCTGACCCACATCAGTCGCAGGAAGGCGCCAAGGCTACGTCTTTCTAGACGTCTGAGTGGGGCGAGCGAGGCGGCAGTTGATCGCCGTCGAGAGGAAAAACACAGAAGCCGGGCTCTCCCATGGCAGCGGGCGGCGCAGAAGACAAGCCTGGGGTTGCTTCGACCGCGACTGATCCGCCTCTCCTGTCTCCGCCACTACGTTGAATCCCTGAACCTCGATCTATTTAAGAACTCTTTTGGCCCCTCCCTCTTTCGTCCCTAGTCTGTACGCAACACGGACACTCCCTCGGCATCCGCCTCCCACATGTCTACTGGCCCTCTCAAGCCTACTCCCCCCTTTTCTGCTCGTCGCCTGCGCCTCTAGCTCTATCGATCTATCATACACATCTTGCACCGGACCGCCCCCTGGAGCACAAAGGGACACACCACAATGGAGGCCATGACAAAGACTTCCAACGGCCCCAATGCCAGCGACACCGATGGCCTTGAGGGGAAAAGGGCTACAATGGTGGCCTGGCAAGACTCCGCCATCGCTGCTCTGGGCCCAGCGTCAGAGAAGATTCAAGAATACTGGACGACGATCCTCGCCGACGATGGGTTCGAGTCGAAGACCTTGGTGATTCGGCCGAAATCCACCACCCCCAGCAGCGCCGCTGCCAACATCCGCACCGCCGATGACCTTCCCGATGATGGCAACCCGACGCCGCGCCGGCCCCTTATAGTCCTCTTCCACGGCGGCGGCTTCGCACTCGGCACGCCCTCCATGATGACCCGACCGGGCCGCGAGCTGGCCGAGCGGCTGGGCGCCGTCGTGATCGCGCCGACCTACCGCCGCATCCCCGAGGACGCGTGGCCGAGACCGTCGCGCAGTGCCTGGGGCGTCCTCGCCTACCTGGCAAAGCATGCGGAGCGCGACTTCGGCGCGAACCTCGACGACGGCTTTGTCGTGGGTGGCTTCAGTGCCGGGGCCAGCCTCGCCGCCATCTGCGCGGGCATCTCGCTCCTGCCTGCGGGCCACGACCTGCTCGTTCCGGGTGGCGGCTTCGACAACAGCCTGGCGCGCCCGATCACGGGCGTCTTTGCCAACTGCCCCATGCTGCTCACCGAGGATATCGTGCCGGCCGAGCACAGGAGCCTCTGGAAGTCCCGGGTCGAGAATAAGAACGCGCAGGGACTGGACAGCGAGGGCGTCGAGCTGATCTGGCGGGTCATGAACCCGGACTTCTACTCGCCGTGGACCTCGCCGTTTAGCGGATGGCTCAAGTCTGAGAGCAACTGGAGAGAGGATCCGGCACCGATTGGGATTCCACATTGCATCCAGGTGGGGAAACTAGACTGCCTCCGAGACGACGGCATCATCCTGCACGAGGCTCTTTCCTCGCGCGGCGTCAGCGCCCGCCTGGATGTGTTTGAGGACGACGGCCACACTGGCTGGTGCGCTCTTCCATTCGAGTCTCTTAGCAAGAACCCGACGGTTGAAGAGGCTACAATGGCAGGTTTTGCTTGGCTTCTCGAGCAAGCTTGATTCCGTTGCCATGGAGGGAAATCTGTCGAATAGGCTTTGCTTATATCCGAGGTCTGGTTCAGATGCAAGTTGAATCTAGGTAGTCATGGAGCCTGACACTCTTTAATAAACTTTGATCTGCTTGTTTAAGCTCACGTATTCCTCTCGGACAGTTTCTAGCCAAAATCACTCCAAATTTTTTATCCGATCCCGGCTTTCGAGAACAAGTTTGGGGTCCAACATTGGCGATTATGCAAAAAAAAACCCCCCAAAAAAAACCCTGTAGCCTTGACACAGCGAGTTTCAAACCAAAACCATCTGAACCTTGCGAACGATCTTGTTGTTGACCCAATCATACTCTGACTCTGACAGTGCGGCCTCCTCGCTAGTCAGCAACCGCACACCCAAGTCGGTGTCATCTTCGCTCGTCATATCGTTACGCCGGACTATCCTGGACGTGATAGCACCGGCGGGGGGCTCTACCGGCGAGTATACAGCCTCCTCACTCTCAAGAGGTAATTAGCCAATGCCGACCTGCTCTCCTCCCAACGATCGCTTATTTTTCTTCTTTTTTCTCTCCTTTCTTTTTGGTTCTTTTTAACGAGATCGTTGTACTTCTGGAACATGTCCCCGTCGGGCTTGTAGTCGCCCGTGCAGTATTTGTACGACTTTTCGTCCTCAAAGGCCACAGTGCCGCGCTCGCCATCTACAAGCTAGTGCCAGGTATGACGACGGCGCGCGTCGAGGCCATCTCGGCCGAGATCGGGGCGCCCTGGCGGCGCAAGAGCCACCGCGACGGAACCCAGCCGGACCTCCGCCTCGCGAGGGCGCCGGCGGACGACGACGAATGGTGCCGGGTCTCCTCGCTGGCAGAGGCCGTCGCCGCGCACGCCGCGCTGGTAAAGTACGGCGAGGAGGGCGAGGACGATGACGAGCTAAAATACTACCTGAGCGGAAAGCTCGACAGTTTTTTCGTTGATAGCCGGCTTGTCCACTTCGCCATCTCGGGCTTCATTATGGGCGACTTGAGTTTCGCCGAGAGCAAGGCCAGATTCGATGTAGATAATCCCACCTACAACCCTGCGTACTTACTTGAAAGCGATACTTCTCGAATGATTCTAGTAGAGAACTGGCAAATCCGAGTGTAGGGAGGAGGAAGAGACTTTGGGACAGAGGCTAGTTGCCCTCGGAAGTGCCGCCAGCTCAAATCACAATGGACAGTCGCGATGAAAAAAGGAAGCACCAAAGTATATGGCAGAGCTTGTGCCACCATCGCTATATCAAAGGGGAAATATCGCTACGTCATTCCGGATTACAATGAAAAGGTTAAAAATGGCAAAGAGAAAACAGAGTGCGAAGAAAGCACAGAACGCCGTCGCTTCAGTCCCCACTCCCAGCGATGTCACGGGTATCTCCTAACACCAGCCATCTGCGGCGTCTCTGTCGTGGTGTAGCCCGCGTACCTCGTCGGCGGCACCCTGGGCGGCGGCTGGTTGAGCACGGGCGCCTTAGCCGTGCGGAAGAAGCCCGGCCAGCCGTAGCCGGCAGCGCTGCCGCCGCCGGACCCCCGCGCCGCCGCGGTTCCCACGGGTGGTGCGCTCGCGCCTGGTGTGGTGCTCGCTGCTGGTGTGACTCTCAGTCCGGTAGATTACCTCGACCTCGCGCACGCCGCGGCCGCGCCGGCGCCGGGGGCGGAGCAGGCAGCACCACACCACCATGATGATGAAGAGAAAGGCGGCGACGGAGCCGACGATGGCGCCGATGTAGTTCTCGCCGCCCGACACGCTGGCCGTCGGGCCCGGCAGCGTCGGCCCCACGGCCTGCGCCGACTGCGTCGCCTCCGCCGCTGCCGCCATCGCCGCCGCGGTAGCGGTACCGGGGATCGGCGCTACGAGCGCGCCGAAAGCGAAGGGGATGGTCTTTGGGGTTGCGGAGGCTGCGGCGGCGGAGGTGGGGTCGGGCGCGGGGGCCGGCGCGGCACTGGCGCTGGCGCCGAAGACGACGACGGCGGTGAATGTGGTTGTAGAACGCGTGATGGTCTGGGTTATGGCAATGTGCGCGCTATCACGGCCGCCCTGTCGCGGGTCGATTTTATCCGCTCGCGTCGGCAACTTTTCCAGCAACTCTTCCCTGTCCAGCGTTTGTAGCTCTCGGCGCGGCCTCGGGCTGTTATTCCGTGCGAATTTCGCATTGCGCGCGGCGCGCAGTGGCGTCGTATCTCCATCTCTCTGCGCCAGGGCCCGCCGCGACAGAAAACCCAACAGTGGCGGCACGATCCCACGTTCCGGGACAAGAAGCGGCATGGCTGAGATCGGCAGCGTTTTCGCGGAGAAACGCGTGTATTTGCAAAAAGAGAAACGTGGTTGGGAATCGTTTTGTATGGTCAGAAGCGGCGCACAAATTGCGCCCAGCACAAGAGACGAGCCCAACAGGAACTGCTGGGGGTGAGGATGCACGCCCACTCGTGCAGACGGGTTGGCGCAAGGGATCGGACTCCCTGCTCCTTGTTGGGTTTGGTATGGAGGGGGAACCAGCCAGTCAGCGGTTGGCTTCAGGTGTATGAGCGCGCGAGCGAGGGAGAGAGAACGGCCAGGCAAGGACACAGGCGTTGGTGGCGCGAGCAGCCAAGCGATCCGACACGATCAGGTCGAAGGCCGGAAAAAGGAGGAGAGATGGTTGACAGGCAAAGCCGCGCGCGAGAAAATAGGTAGCTGTGTAACAATTGAAAAGGAGAACGACCTGGATCGATCGGTCGCGGAATGATGGGTGTGGCCGCGGGGTCTTATCGCTTGCGGTCTTGGAGGGTGGGTGGCTGGATGGTCTCTCGGGCTCTCCTCGCTGTTCATGTTCTCATCAAATTCTCCTCCGCACTCCGTGTCCCGCGTCTTCGGCGTTTCGTGCTGAGATCTCGCAGCACCGAAAGCGGCACTGGATTGGGCAGACGGCCAACAGCCCCATCGCAGGCTGCCTGCAAAATCTAGGCAGCCCTCTGTCGACTCGCGCTGTCCGCTCATCTACCATCAATCGCGTCAGCTCAAATCATCCGGCACATGGCGGGCTGGCAGCCTGGGTCCAACCACGAACCGCCCGTGGGCGCCGCCAGACCTCCCCTCCCTGCCCCCTCCCTCCTGGCTGGCGGCGCCCCTCTGTGACTCCTCATCGTGCATGCAGGCTCAGAGACAGCCCGAGGTCAGGCGGCCAAATGTCTGCGTCCTGGCGTGTCCCGAGGGCGGCACAGCATAACCCCGCGACCGTTGCTGCCGCTTCCCAGCAGTCTCCGGCCACGCCACAGGTGCTTGCCCGCTTGCTTATTTTCTCGCCGTGTCTTTTCGGCTGTCGTACCCTAGGAAGACGCCGTGGAAGACGGGTCAGAGCGGCGGCGGCAAAGGGTCGGCGTATTTTTTTGTCGTCCTGCGCTAGCGACAAATCGGGCACCACCTCAGTCTCACGCACTCCGCCCTCCCAGACATGCATACCTTACATGTACCCGTATCAACCCTGCATCCTTGGCTGCTCCATGCGACCAATGGCTGCGTCCGCTCGCCCACTCGATGGATATGCAGGCCAGGTAGCATTGGCCTGACAGAACCGCCGACTGGATGCAGATACTGGCCGCCGTTGGCCCCCACTGTTTTCCCGTCTCTCTCCCCCAAGCACCGTACACCGCCAGCCTGAGGCCTCGGCCTTTTCAGCGCCACTAGGTGCAAAAGCCACTCGCCCACAGGTTTACAGCTATCGCGACAGCGATCGAGCGTCGGGCGTAACCCTAGCCATGCTCCTAGTCGGAAAACCCAATAACGAGGGGGCAGGGGTCATCATCGTTATCGCCATCGTCGCCAGTCAGGTCGGCCGCGGCCTGCACCGGATTCGAAGGCGCCAATACAGGGCTGGCGGCCTCACCTGGATCACTCGAGGCGCTGTGGTAGGAATAGAACGGACCTATCCATACTTTTTTCCTGTTCCAGTGATCCCGTCTCCCAAAAACTCGAATGATCCCATCTAGTTATCCCAAGCCTCTGTCCCAGCCGCAAGCGCGGCTCAAAGTCGACTCCATGGGCGTTGGGTCGGAACTCCAAAAAAGGAAACGGCTGCATGTCCAGAAGCTGAGTAGAAAGTAGGCTCAGCCACAACAGTATTCCCGTGGGTGGCGTTGCCTGTTTGTTCCCCATCTGTACCCTGGATTATTATCTCCAGGTTCCAACCACCTAAGCAACACCTCATCAGTCTCACCAACTATCCGGCCCTTTGGCCCAATAATAAGCAGCTGGACCGCAACCACCAAACCCAAAAACAATCCCGCGAATACAAAACCATGGAAGCAGTGAATCTTCGCCACAGGCAGCAGTAAACACCGCTAGAACTACCACCATACCCGAGCCGGCCTCAGGGGTTTTATCGGATTAGCCCTGCCTCAGGGCGATTCCACCAAGAAAACAGTACGCCCTGAGATTTAGCCAATAACGCGACGGAAAATAGGAAAAGCTAAAAGCTAGATGGGGAATGGAGACGAAGCACTGACATCACCGAGACTGCTAACGCCTCTGAGTCAACGTTGGAGGCCTTGTCCGGGTAACGGGCTGTCGGAGAATGATTCCGCCGAGACTGCCAGTGTCCCCGAGCCAGCCTGAGGGCGACCCTGCTTGGGAATCATGCCACCAAGACAAGAATAAACGCTGAGGCAATATGGTCGATACCGGGTTGGAAACGGGAAAAGGGACAAATGGGTGACTGGAGAGCGGGCTTTGGAGATGGCGTCGTGAGGGATTGCAGCTCCCGCCCGCTATGTGACCGGCGGGCACGAGTTTGTGCCTATCGCGAAGCGCCCGGTTAAGCCTCGATTGCTCATGCCGTAAGAGGATTGCGGTTTGTACCAGGCAGCATACGCCTACCATAAAGGATGCTAGAAGGGCCGCACGGCCGCAAATAGAACACATAGAGTCCCCTCACGCCTCAAGTGCACTTTCACCCGCCTCCAGATGCACGCAAAGCCGGCTGAGGCTAGCACACCGGACTTGAGGAAAAGTCTTGAAGGAGCTTTACTCTTTGCGCAGTGGCAACAAGTTCGGTGGTTTGGTAGGATATATGAGGAAGAAGTGCAAGCCGAGCTGGGTACGTGTACGGCCTTTTATTCTTCCCAAACACATGGGACATGAAAAAAATAATATCCCATAGTTCCTGCCTGATTGCATTGCCAGCTCATGGGGGCATGTCAGGTATCTTCTCACAAGGAGTCTGGCAGGATTTGGCTTTCGCAAACCACCGCGACAGCCAAATCACACCAAACAGAGATAGATATATGAAACGAATGCCCAGCGGAATACGACCCCCCACGGCGAAAGAGAAAGGGGCGAAGGTACGATGGAGAGAGAAAAATGTAAATGGGAAGGAATATAAGAACTGGAAAATATGTAGGATACAAAAAAACAAAGAGAATTTAAATGGAATAAGTCGGAGCCCCCCTGTTGGGCCACCCACGAGGCCCACAGCTACAAGTCGTCACGCGTATTTCAATTCTACGGGATTCCATCAATTTTAATCCGTTTTCCTTCCTTTTTGCTGCATTCGAACGACAAAATGCCAGAGAAACAGTATACAGAAGAAGACGTCGAACGAGCCGTTGCTGCGGTGCAGGCAAAAGCCTCAATCCGGGCGGCTGCTCGCGCCAATGGGATACCAAAGTCGACCTTACAGCATCGCCTCCAAGGCACCCTACCTATCCGGCAATCACAAGAGCCTTTTCAGCGGTTAGGGCCGGCCTTGGAGAAGCCCCTAGCAAATTGGGTGCTTGTTCAGGCCTCCCTAGGCCTCCCTTCAACGCACGCAGAAGTCCGCTTTTTTGCGGAGGAGATCCTACGCCGGCAGGGCACCCAACCGGCCCTCGGAAGCGTTGGATTTACCGCTTTTTACAAAGATATCCGGAGATCCGGGTCGGTAGGGGCCGGCGTATAAAATCGGCATGCTTTAAAAGGGCTACTACGAAAGTAATAAAGCGGTGGTGGCAACGCTTGGAAGTCCCGGAGGTGGCCGGGATTAAGCCGGAAAACACGTACAATATGGACGAAGGCGGCTTGCAGGAGGGCAAAACGGGTAACGGGCTTGTTTTAGGCCTCGCGGAAGCCCGGATTTTGCAAAAAAAAAAAAAAAAAAAGCCCGGATCTCGCACTTGGACGAGTTTCCTCGAATGCATTTCGGCTACTGGGGTTTCGCTTCCTCCCTTTATTATTTTCAAAGGAAAATACGTGCAAAAACAGTGGTTTTCGGAGGATAAAAGCCAATTCCAAGGCTGGCAATTTACCGCAACGAAAAACGGCTGGACTTTTAACCGTACTGCAGTTAAATGGCTGCAAAAGGTCTTCCTTCCGTGCACCCAACCCCCTACCTTTAAACCCCGGCTTTTAATCCTATATGGTCACGGATCCCATATAACCAAGGAGTTTATGTATCTTTACCTCCGGAACAACGTTTATCTTTTTTATTTACCCCCCCATTCCTCGCACGTTTTGCAGCTTTTGGATCTATCCATTTTCAGCCCTTTTAAGTCCGCTTACCGCAAAATAACCGGCTCCCAGGCTTTATTTACCTGCTTAACTGTGGTGGGAAAACGTTTATTTTTGCAAGCTTATGCCTTTGCAAAATCACAAGCCCTTACCCTTTATATAATTAAATCAGGGTGGCGGGCATCGGGCCTTTGGCCCTGGAATATCCGAAAACCCTTATCGAGCCGATTTATACTCGAAAACTCCAACAAGACGACCGACGAGCCCAAATTCAACAATTTGCAAAGGATAACAGGGCCAAACAACGTTCAACGGTCCCTTTACTGCAGTTCCGGGTGCCTTGGGAAACTCCCAAACAAAGCCGAAAGTTTGCCTCCCAAATTAGCGCCTTTAGGGGTCGGCTTCCGGCAAGCCCCACGGCCCGCCTTTTCTTCCGGAAGCTCCAAAAAGGCTACGAGGCGCGTGAATTCGAGGTAGTTAAGGCCCTGCAAAAAATTAGGCAGCTGGAGGCCGAATTGGAGGCACAACGGCCTCGCAAAAAAAGGAGGGTAGCCCCGGATCCCAACGAGACCTTTGTGGATATCCGGCGCGTTTCAGAGGCAGAGGGGCAAGTTGAGGAGGCAAATGATACAGCATCAGCAAGAGCGTCAAATTCTGATTAGGAATCTATATACAGTTGTATTGAGGTTAGTTAAATAGAGGTAGAAATTTACAGTTGAATGCACTAGGTTTGGTGTTAATCGGATCTGTTTTGGGTGGCCCAACAGTGGGGGCTCCGACTTAATAAATAAAAAGGGGAGAATCTTCATTGGGCGGAAAGGAATGTGATGGAGAGTATATAAACTAATTCAAGACACCAAAATTTAGAACGTTTTCTTTACAAAATCCCATTAAGCGGCCTTGAGAGTGCCACGCTGGTAGTAGCCACCAGTATTTCAAAGATACTTGTTGTCCCCTGCACATATGTGCCCCTATGGCTTAGATCCAGGCTTGGCTAGGGTAACCGCCGACATAATTCATCAGTCTTCGCCCTCTGGGCTGTGATACTACGGCAGGATAATAGGTACTCAACGTGAAAGCAGTTTAGGACTCTTGGGCAAAAGCAGGATGTGGTGTCCCCTGTCTCATTACTTGGAAAGATAAAGTCGCTTTGGACAAGTTCATGCAGAGACCCGGGCTGGACGGCTCGCTCGGATTTCTTGGTGATAATAGCTTGTCCTTCGTATAAGCAACTTATGATGTCCCCGGTCTCTCTGTAACAGGAGACCAACAGGTCGATCCCCAAGGAGACCTTGGAAAGCCCCACGAGCACATTGCTGCGTCGACGAGAACACATGTCTGTTTGTGAAGGGTTTAGAAAGGATATCGACCTAGCAATACTTGCTAGTCATTTCGTGAATCTACAAACCGAGCCCTCTGTTCTCATTCAGATTGTTCCAGTCCATGCCCGTATCCACTCTCTTCGTGGCTTTAGAGCTCCATTCAACAGTCGTTACGCTTTGTCCATCTTTGTCGTCACTACAGGGGCGAACTGGGCATCGAGGAGACAGTGCAACGAGCGGATAACCATTCTGTGTACGTCAGAACATCTCCCTCTTTGGTACGCCTCAATGACACCCACATCAGACAACGAGAAAGAACCCCAGTGGCAAACACCATGCAGATGCAAGTACCATTGCTAGTTTCACCTTCCTACTGGCTCCTTGGGCATGACTGTTACATAGATGACGTTAAGTCCTATCAGAAGTGGCACATTGGCGATCTAGACCCCTACTTGGATCGAAAGGTGTCAGCGGTTAGACCAAAGCGGCGATCAGCCAAAAAAAAAAAACCAAAAAAAAAACCTTCCCTTCGCTCTTGCTTTCTCAGACGTCCCAAAGTAGTATTCCCGAGAGTGATCTCCCGCGATCACCGCCAAAAGCCAAGAACGTCAAAGCCAGACATCCCATCCCGTTCCCTGCTCTCGAGTGGTTAAGAAAGAGGGGGGTATGGACCCCGCCGCGGCAGTCAACGTCACTTCTCCGCATTGCTCTAGCCAGTCGCGCTCGCTCATGATAACTACCCTTTCCTCCCTTATCGGGTTTCGATCAGCAATACGTCGAGACGGCTGCAGCGGGTCCGGGGCAAAAGCATCACCCTCTTGCCCGATGATGCGGCCTGCAGGGCACCCAAGCTGGCTGCATGGAAAGCAAAAGAACACGGACGAGCGAACACTGGGCACACCTGGGTGGGAATGAACACAGTGCTCTCTGTAGAGTGGCTGGATGCTGGAGGGGGTGTGCACGTACGCAGCTTTAAAGGTGGCTGATTCACGGAACCTAGAGAAAGTGAAGAGAGCGGAAGCATTCGGCGCGGATTTCAAAGCAAAGTGATGAGTAGTGGCGCTATCTAATGACGGCCGACCCTCGTAGAATCACATTCCGCCCTCCCAGAGTTCATGGGTAGTATTTCATGATATGTTCAGTGAGCATTCTATGCTGGCAGCCCTCCAATCTCTGCTCCCCCCGCCTTCGCTTCACCCGGTCCAAAGGGGAAACGATCGCCGGCCGCGGCTGCACAAAGGGGACCACCAGAAATGCTCAACATCACCACAGAAGGGCACATAACCCATTTTTGAGGCATTCCTATGGAGGGTATTCAATAATTGCTACAGCAAAGTGGTGGTGGACGGGGTCGCTCTCCTCCCACATGAGTTCTTGTTTTACCCTGGGCACGCGCTTGATTGCCCCGTTATGCCGCTGAGTGCCCTCCCCTCGCCTCCGCGTCTCGCATTGCAGCTCATTAAGCAACCGGTCTGCACAAAACAAGACGCCGTTGAGGCACAGTAGACACCAGAAAGCGGGGAAGACAACGAAAGGGTGGCATCCACTTTTGTCGAAGAAACACCCACCGCCGCACACAGGCGCCGTCCGGCACGGCCAAGTGCCAAACTTGCCGAACCCACCTCTGTCACCCCGAAGGGGTCATGCACGACTGGTTGGCCAAGCTAATTAGATAATGTTGCCTTGAGAAAAGGACAAGGGTCCCTTATTGCTTTGCTTGCATTCACCGGTCTTCTGGTCTCTCGGCATATGGGTGATGCTGCCACAAGGGAAATCCAGCTGTGTCCCGACGTCAAAGAGTGGTGGGGGAGAGGCCGGCTAGGTGATGCCAGTTCGCCCTGATTCTTCTTGGCAAGCTTCGATACGCGATGCCTGGCCACAATATCATCCTTTTATTCACGAGTTCATAAGTTTGGTGTGACATTTCCTGAGATGACGATGAGAGCCACCAAGGCGCTGAACGTCAGCCGGGACATTGTTCCATCTGGGGAGGATAGGCAGGCGGGGCTCTGGACCGACGTAGTTGTCAACAAGAATAACGTCAAGGGCTTGGAATTATCCTGTTTTCTGGCCCCCTACCTGATCTAGCGAGGACCCCAGCCACCCTACTGCGGAAATGGAGGGGAGATGGATGGCAGACAGTACAAACGGACGGGAGCAACCACCGTACCGGATGGAGGGTGGCGGGCATGGGAAAATGCGTCTCCGTGGATTTGAGATATGACAGAAGGAAAGGGTCCCTCTGAACGCCGTGCAGATATGGGGACCAACCCCAGCCCCCGCCCGCCACGCCCACAAGACACGACGCAAAGGGTCTATCTATTCCTGGGCGGCTGGACCCTGATCGGCGACAGGTCCTGGAGGGTCCTATACAGCCGAGGCGAAGATGCCGGGGGCCAGTGACGACGGCCTGCCGAGCATACCATAGGCTTGAGCCTGTCGTCACGGGCCACCTCCCTGAAAAGATGTCTTGAGCTTGCCGCACTTTGGTGTGGCATCCACTTTATCGGTGGCTCAGGTAAGTTTTACGTGGAGATTAGGAGAGAGGAAGAGAGGACGGGACAGAGAAGGAAAACCGCAACAGAGACAAGACTGCGGGCCCCATCCAAGGACCCGAGACCGTTGATCTACTTCGTATTATTTTGCCACTCTGCGGTGGATCCCTAAAGGAGACAAAACCGCTCAAGATCCCCAGAAACTAACAAAAGACCGAGGTTGGCCAGGCGCCAGATCTCCGTCCGTCCAGGGTTACCGGGGTCTAGACGAGATTCATCTCCAGAGAACCGACACAGCACCAGATCCTGATGTGTGACCTGAGACCAAATGGCGGTATGCAAAGGCTAAACCCGCATGGAGGTAAAAATAGGAAAGGGTAACCCGGGGAAGGATGGGGGAGAAGAAGCTCCTGCTAGAGCTTTAGCGGGTTGGCCGACTGGGCCGCGGCGCGGGCGACTGGCCCCAGCGGATGAAGCAGTGGACGGGGCTTTTAGAACGAAGCAACCCTGGCCAAGGGCGTGCCTTTAACCTACTGCAAGTCGAGGGCAATCCAGTAAAGAAACGAGGACGGAGCAAGACAGCGGGTGTCTGGAGGGGTCCAGAATCACACCTCCGTCGACGGGGTTGCATAAAATAAACATCTGCAGCGCAACTTGGATGGATAGGGGGCTTGATTGCCGAGAGCAGGTGTCGCCTCCCAGCATGTCATTATCGCCATGGTGGGATCCCGAGAAAAGCAGGATGGAGCCGAGGCCGAGCTCGGATGTGAGGAATGACTTATTTAGTCACAGCCCGGAGGGGAAGATGGGGATGACGACAAAGGGGACCGGGTCAACGCGGGTCATCTCGCCGGTGGTTCCCCGTCCAATCCGCTGCTCGAGGACGGCAAGGCATGGGACGGGAAGAAACAAGGGGTGTGGGACTTCGAGACCTCGGACATGATACTATATTAAGCCTCCGCTGCTGGATGGATTTGATGGTTCCCTGGTCGTAACGATAGCATAAGGAATTCGATAAGAACACAGGTGGTTGCGAGGTCGGAGGTGATAACACGAGGTTGTGGCGTGAGCTTCAGTTCCTGGGGCAATGGGGCCAGGCCAAGCACCGCTATCGTGGAAGAGGAATAGCTGGTACATCAACGCAGTCTGGTACATCAACGCAGTCGAAGAAAAAAATGAAGAAAAAACCGATCCAAACAAAAGGGAGGAAATTTTGGCCAAAAAAGGCGTTCACCGAGCCGATTCCAATCACCCACTATCCCCTCCATCTCTCAGCCCATCGACACCGGTCAAGTAAGCGCAGATTAGGTGTGGCAGCCCTAGGAGCGTTTTTGCCTTGTTAGTGGCCCCGCACCCATGCGGATCCTCCCTGCTCGCTGGTGGTGGCGGCACAGCTGGTGCGCTTGCGCTGCACCGCGCTGCTTGGAAGTGGCGTTTGGTGATGGCGAATATCCAAGCCAGCGCACGTACGACTTTTGGTTGACGACTGCTAGGGAAACACGAGACCGGGCAGGGGAGAGATGTTCCAACGTCTTGACGGATTGTTCTGCCCCCTTCCCTGTTGCCCACATCACCATTGTTTGTGCGCCTGTCAATTAGCCCGTCTGGCCTCCAGCTTGTGCTGCCTCCCGCGGCTCCTCCGAGAACTATCTGGTCAAGACAAAGAGCCCAGCCGCCGCCATCCAGGAACCCTACGGGGTGCCATCGACCGCGCGGCAGCAATGAGGGGTTCCGCATCATCGCTGAGTCCTACTGCGGATTCACATGCAAAAACATGAAGGAAGGCCCAAGACGAAATGCGGCGTCTCTGCAATGCCCCCTCCCAGCTGCATGCAGGCAAAGCCCCCCAAGAAGCAGCTTCCAGCCAGTGGAGCTCCCTTTTCCTTGAGAGGCCAGAAGATCTTGGCAGGTTGCGTCGTCT